>JAVKLA010000084.1:7043614-7055797 GCA_034782735.1 Sagittarius serpentarius | reverse complement strand
CCACTGGGTGGGGGGGGAGCGAGTGAGCGGCTGCGTGGTGCTGTGTTGCTGGCTGGGGTTAAACCACGACACCTCCCTTCTTTCTCCTGCCTTCTTTCTCCTGCCTTCTTTCTCCTGCCTTCTTTCTCCTCCCTTCTTTCTCCTCCCTTCTTTCTCCTCCCTTCTTTCTCCTTGCAAACATGCTTTTTTTGTGTGTGTGTGTCTTTCTTACTAATAGGGCTGTACTGCTTCAGATTTCTGGTTCCTATAGGTTCAATTTCCATTTGTAAACACCGGAGCACTCCATGTATTTTATAGAAGCCCTGGTACAGAGCACTAATAAATGCAGCGGTGGAAATGCCTTTTTTTGCTTGGCTGAGCCCTTGTTGGTTAAAAAGAGCCAACACTTCCACACACCAGTAACTGCCCAGCAACACACAGTAATGGCAATTACTGCAACTTAGGTAATGGGGAAACAAATGGGACAGAAGCAGGGTGAGGTTATTCAGCAATATGTGACTTTGTATTTTGGGGACATTTAACTAACAGCAGCCGTAGGTTTTAGGAGTTTTTAAGGGGTTTTTGATCTGTGCAACTGTTACATTTTATGGAAGACCAGAGTGCAGGGTGAGTTTACCTGCACAGGTAACGTAAAAACTACCAGATCTATGAACAGATGCAAATCGGACTATTTTCTCTGTTAATTCTGTATCAAACCGACTGGAGCTGTGTGGGGGAGGAGCTGGGACTCTCTGCAGATGGGGTGTCTGTAGGTCGTGTACGTTTTGCCTTGCTCTGAACTTGTTGCATGTGCAGATTACTGCATTTGGTGGTGCAACTCTTGAAGGACTTTTACCCAGATGCCTGAGTGTGTTGTATTTATGCCAGGGAGTTTGTTAGAGAAAAGAAATACAAAACGGAAGCAGAAGCATTTGGCTGGAGCTTTGTCTTTGAAGATTTCGTATCTGAAGAGCTGAAAAAAAAAGTCACCCAAAAACTGGAGGTAAATCTAAATCCCACGGGGGATGAGTTTCAGTGATGATGATGAAGATGGTATTTCTGATCACATCCCTGTCTGACCTCTCTGTTTTAAGTAAAAAAAAAAAAACAGGGTGGGGGACCCTTGCTGGTATTGCTTTTCTGCTGAGTAGCAGCTACCTCTCAGTGCAGAGCCTGGCCACACTCAGTGGTTTTTCTTTAGTCTTGGGTTGTTTTGCTTTTGAAACTAACAGCAGGGTTGAGCCTGGGTTGATTTATGGCGCTCCTCTGTTTACATCCCCTCCAAACACTGTCAGACTGGACTCATGCTCCAGCGAGCTGGGAGAGAGCAAAGCACGTTCCAAAGGTTTATTAATCAAACCTTAAAATAGAAAAACTAAACAGCATGGGCTTCTTGGTCTATTTTTCACTTTTAAAAGCAAATGCCTCTACTCTCTTGGAAAGCACTATCAAAATGCCTGTGATAACCCAGCTCAAACTGCAGCATTTAACCCTTTCCAGACTAACAAGCGCTCTTTCTTTACACACGCTGCTGAGCTTTAATCTGGTTTTGTTTCTTTTCCCAGTCTGCCCCTTGGTGGCTGCCCGTCGAGAAGGCTTTTTGGCGACAGGTGAGTAAAACGTCCGGGTGCGGTGAGTGCTCTCTGTGCTGGGGGCATGCATGTGTTAGTGTGTGCTGAACCTTAACGACCGAAAATGGAGAAAAAAAAATAGCATTTCTGGTTGCTGCGCATTCCCTGCGTTGGCCTGGTTTATCCTTTAGTCCCTTTTTAATTGAAAAGCTTATAAAGTCGATTAAAATCTGTTTGATGCAATTCTTCCCAGCCCTCAGGTCCTGGCTCCAGCATAAAGGACAGGCTGGATTACCCGGTGCTGCACGTGAGCTGGAACGACGCGCAGGCGTTCTGCGCCTGGAAAGGAAAGAGGCTCCTGGCGGAGGAGGAGTGGGAATTTGCTGCCAGGGGAGGACTGGAGCGTACGTACCACAAGCTCTGACCTTTTTCCAAACCAAGGCACTGAGTAATGTTAGTTCTACCAGATTCAAACCTCCATCCTTCAGAGTTTAATCTGGGGGGCTGAACCACCTCTTTTGGCCTGGGAGATGAATTAATAATAATAATAATAATAATAATATAGGAAGAAGTGGCTTATCTATGGTCTTAATGTATCTTCCTACACAAAGCACTTCTGCTAGCTAAAAATACTGTTTCTTGGGTCTGGGGCAAGGAGTGACCCACCTGCCCCCACACATTGATGGTGGCATAAAGCAGCCGCTAGGATCGCTGCGGGGACCACAGGACTCCCTGGTGCGAGCAGTGGTTTGTAAATGGGAAGCTGTTGCTGATTCCCGTCTCTCCTCGCCTCCTTGGCAGTGTCTGTAGGGGTTAGACTGACAAGCCCTGTTCATGTAACCTGTCTCGGTGTCCTGAGCTGAGCAGAAAAGGACGGTCATAAAATCCTGGTTAAAAATAGGCAAATGCGGAGGCTGGAGTGACACAGGGTTAACGGGTGTCTCTTTGTCTTTGGCAGAAAGGGTGTATCCCTGGGGAAACAAGTTTCAGCCAAACCGTACAAATCTGTGGCAGGTAAGATCCTAAAAATCATCCTGTCTATGCTGAGCTCTTCTGAGGGTGGTGTTTAACTCGACCACAGATTGTGTGTGGCTGCCTGAGCAGGCTGCATGGTCCTGGGAAGCAGTGCAGGGTACCAAACTTCAGCTCCTGGTGGGTTATCAGAAATACCCTTAGAGGGAGCAAACTCAGCCCAGCTTCCGTGGGAAATCAGGATTTCAGTGCTTCCAAAAATTCGTACATAACCACAAATTCATGCATGTCTGAAAAGGAGGTTGTCTTGGGAAAACTTTAGGTGGTTGGTCTCCTCTCTTGGCCAGAAATGCTGCATAGAGTTAATTTACAACAAAGAGTTACTATTTCCATCACTGAAGTGTAACACAGTCCTGTGAAGAGCAGGACTTTGTGTCATCTCTGCGGTGGGTCTTTGCTCGGAGTGATCTTTCTTCCCACAGGGTGATTTCCCAAGGGTTGACACAGCTGAAGATGGTTATCATGGCGTCTCGCCAGTGGCAGCATTCCCTCCTCAGAACAACTATGGTATGGAGCAGGCATCCCCGCCCTGGTTTTGGGGATGGTGTCTGCTTCCTAAATTAACACTAATTATAAAATCTGGTAGTTGTGGCAGAGTTTCAGATATGATGTGGGATCATGCCAGCATCTTGATAGGATAAACGAGCCAAGCAAAAGCATTGATGGTTGTTCCTCAAGCTGGCTGATGTGCACCTGGTGCACTTCAATGCACCAAACCATCCCCTGCTTTTAATTAGAAGTCAGTTATTTTGCAGTTCAGTGTGATTTACCTGAAAATCCCGAGCACATTGTTTTGAGAGCAGCGGATGCCATGCCCTCATGCAGGTGGGAAACGATGAGACGCATTAAAGGTCCAGTTGTAAACTGGGGCCAGTTTGAAATACAGTGAAGAGCTTCTGGTTCCCAGTCTCACCATTAAACCACGCTCTTGCAGTGATGCTTGGAATGCTACACCCCCTCCCATACACCGAAGTGCTTTTGCAGCCCTCGCAAATGTGCTCTCATAATCCTGATGCAAACCCCTCTGTGTCTCAGGGCTCTACGACCTGCTGGGAAACACCTGGGAGTGGACTGCGTCCGAGTACCTGACGCCGGGGCTCTCATCGAGGCAGCGCGCTCAGAACATGCAGGTCCTGAGAGGTGCCTCGTGGATTGACACGGCAGATGGGTCTGCAAATCATAAAGCTCATGTTACTACCAGGTAGGTCTGGGGAACACCCAGGCACCGTTTCGCAGTGATTTCTTTTTGCTTGGTTGTAGGAGGCGGGGGTTATTTAAAAAGACACTTGTCTCTTCCTACTCAGTTTTTCTGAGCAGCAGTTAGGAAAACATGTTGCAAATACTGCCTCAAATTTTCCTGCTATGAATACGATCCTAATTGCTTCTCAAATCATGAAATCACGTATATTCCATCAAGTATTTAGAATTAAATGCTTTTCTTGAAGTTATTAGAGGGAAGTGGAAGATGTTTCTAGTCTGTTACAGAGAGTCACATTAAATGATACAAGCATTAACTAGGAAGGATCCCTGATGTTGGGTCTGTCTTTTTTTTTTTTTTTTTTTGCTTCCTGTGAGGATGGGGAACACACGCGACTCGGCCTCCGACAACCTCAGCTTCCGCTGTGCTGCCGACGTCCCGCCTGTCACAGCCAAGAAAAGCCAGACCAAACGCGAGCTCTGAGGAGGTCACTCGGGAAGACCTGAAGGCATTTTCTCCTGTGGAGATGAACACTAACCCTCAGCAGTCACTTTCGTTAAACCCAGTTTCAAAAATTAAAAATAAACACTTTCAGCTAAAACTCCTTTCTGCACAGGAACATCTGGGCACAAGCAGTGACTGGGAATGGCAGACAGGGTGTTTTGTCTTTAATGTCTTTTAGGTGTACATTTTACATAAGCAGAAGGGTGCGTGCGTGTGGGACCGGGCCAGAGCTGCTCTGACCTCCAGCCCCAGCTGGAGCGAGTGAACATCCACAGCCCCCTAGTCACCACCCGGCATGGGGCAGCAATTTGGGGAAGCAATAGGGACACATCCCTGGAAGGGGGACTTGTACATCATCCCCATCTCCTTGGGAAGTCCCAGCTTTGTACCAGCCACCCAGCCATCCCTGAAGTGCAACAAGGCACCTTTATTGACCCTTAAACAATGACAAAACAACATGCATCCTCATTTCTAAGTGCATGGATAACACAAAGCGGTGACCCACCTCTCCCAGTTACTGTAACCAGCATAAAGGCTACAAACCAGCCGTGCAAGAGCTCTGCCACCAAATCTGATGGGACCAGAAGCCCCAAGCACGTGGGTGGGCACGGACACCCCATCTGGGCACTGCTCATCCCTCCTCCACCTGCGACTGCCCCGAAAGGGTCCCGCTCCGGTGCCAGGCTGTGCCCAGGACTTCCCCGTCAGGAGCTGTGGCTGGTTATGGCTCTGTTAGAGGCAGCTTCTCCAAACCCATCCCTGACAGCGGGACATACCCTGGGGGCAAATCGCAGACGTCTGCTGGGTTTGCATTTGCACCCGACCCGAGGCCAGCCGTATCTCTAAGAAAAAGCAAAAGAAATCACTGGTTGGTTTTCAAAGATTTTACTTGCCTTAACTCTGAGCAAACTCACTGGCTTACGCAGCAGCGATCAGAACAGCCCTTCCTCGGCTGCCAGGGTCAGCAAAATGGCCTTGCAGGTGTTCTCAAAGAGGGCGGCTCTGTTCTGCGCCTCCCCCTTCTTCACCCAGTGCCGGTAGGTCCTGAAGGCGCAGGCGTCGATCAGCTTGCGGATGGGCTTCAAGGCGTATGGGTCCCGCACCACCAGCTCCCTGGTGACTGACTTGACCAGCCGGTACTGGTAGTAAATACGGACTGATGCCAGGACGGTCAGGCAGATCACCTGCAGGACAAGGGGGAACAGGCTGGAATTTGTGACCAGTCCTACAATGGGGCCGGACTGGCCCCAACGCATGCCACATGGCTGCTATCCGTATGGAGGAGTCGGGAGAGAGCCCGGCTCCTGGTGCAGATATTTAGTCCTCTGTGAGCGGTATGGGTTTCTTCCAAGTGTGCCTTTAACGTAAAAACTGCAGGTCAGTCCTAAATGTGTCACCTAATGCCACTTCAGGTACCTTTGCACTGCCCTAATGGCTGGCTATAGGGAAGGGGAAGGATTCCTCTGTTTAATCAACTTTTGCATCATTTGATGCACCCATGTGATGTCAGCCTCATCGATTTCCCCTTAGAAGTGAACTTTTTTAATGTTCTGGGGTTTTTTTTGGGGGGGTGGGGGACAGGTTTTTCCCTTCTCTTACTTAATTCCCTTCTGTGAAAAAGCCCTCAGAAGTACCAGAAAGCAAACACAATAGTGCTCAGAGAAGGGTCTCCACCCAGGCTGCTGCATCCTGCCAAAGCCCAGGTCCATCAGCCTTGCTGAACTCCCCGTTTCTCCCGGCTCAGCTGGGAAACCCATTCCACTGCTTGGCTCCTGCAGCTCCCAGGGTCAGGATGCTGAGACACCCCCATACCCAACCTCACCTTGAATTTCCGGAAGGGGCTGAAGTGCCGGACCTCTTCCACATCATACTGCTGGAAGAAGGGGTGGGCCAGCGCCTCACCGGCCGTGTACCGCTGCTGCGGGTCCACCACCAGGAACCGGGAGATCTGCACAAGGCCACCAGATCGATCCAGGGTGTCCCAGGTGTTTGCAAAACTTCCCCCCACCAAAGATTTTCCCATCCCCAAGCACCTACCAGGTCCTTGACAGTGTCTGAGCGGTCATCCCACTCCGGGGAGCCAAACTGGTAGTCCCCATTCATGATCATCCGCAGCATCAGCATCTGCTTGCGGTGCCAGAAGGGAGGCGAGCCGGCCAGCAAGGTGTACATGATCACCCCGGTGCTCCACCTGCAGGCAGCCCAGCCAGACCCTCCAGCCCCGGGAGGCACCCCAGGGGCACCCGGCTGGATCCGCACCCCAAGGGTGGCTTGGTGCCCCACCCCCAACCAGGACATGTGGGGCTGCATGTGGCTTTGCCTCCCTGGAAAACCAGGAGGAAAGTGCCCTATGTCGTGTCTGATGAGGGAAGCTGAGCTCGCTGCTGAGGCTCGTTAGCCCTGATGGGTAATAAGAAGCAGGAGCTGCCCCCCTGTTGGGCAGGGGTTTGGGGTTTTTTTGAGTTGAGCTGGTGTGGAACTGCTTTCCTGGGTGCTGCAGGGGGAAGCTGCGAGTTGGAGGTATTTGCTTTTCTTGGTTTTTTTTTTTCTTGGGGGTTTTTAGGGGAGGGAGAGGATGCAGGAGGGTGGGACATGGTGGTGCCAGTGAGGCTGGATGCTCTGGGGCTGCCTCAGCTCAGGCTGTGGTGTGCAAAGTGTCCTGGCATGGGAGTTAATGGAGGTATTTAAACTGAAAAGGGGCTGAAATGCCCCAGTTTGTTTCGAGCGGTTGGTTACAGCTCTGACTGCTGCAGACCTGAGCCTGAAACTACCAGAGATGGTGGCAAAGTCCCTGCAGGGCTCTGATGGGCTTTCCTGAGCTGGCTACTCTCTCAGGGGCTGCCTCAGGTTCCTATCTTGCTATGGAGTGTGTTTAAAAAGCCCTGTCTCTTGGAGCCCAGCCTGAGTTGATTTTTATGAACAGAAAGTGTTGCTTTCCCTCCTCCCTGAAGGGGCAAAGTGGGGAGATGGGCTCATCCCCAAGCTGCTTCTCCCCCAGCTCTGTGTCAAAGCCCCCTGGTCACTAGGACAATTCTTGCAGCCCTCAAGGTTGTCTTTTGGTGCATCACTTAATTCCTTCCGAACACTCAAATGGGTCCCCATCTGCACAACTCTCGCTGTGCCTCCAACCACACGTTTTGGGAGCAGCCCGAGGGGTTAGGCGGGAAGGCAAGTGTCTCACTCACATATCGACCTCCTTCCCGTAGCCCTGATGCTCGTCATCCATGGAGCACTGAAGGATCTCAGGGGCCAGGTAGCCAGGTGTGCCGCAAATCTCTGCAAAGACAGGGCAAAGCATCCCCCTGAGCCACCCAGGAAGGTTTGTGCCATGCCCACCCACCCCCAAGCAGTTGATGAGGGGGGCCTGGACTCCAGGTGGGATCTTTGTAGTGATGGTGCTTGCAGGGAGTAACTGCAACTTGTGTGCATCTCACTGGTGACTTTTCTTGGTGAATTATAGTGACTAAAAAGTGAGCGAAGAGAGCGATGAGGAATGCTGGTGGGAGGGGATGCCCATTGTTGGATATGTGGCCCTTTGCAGGGTAGGGGTTGGGAAAAGACCTTAACGTTGGCCAGCAAGTGGATGGGGTAATGAGGATCAACTGCAGGAAAAAAGAAGTGGAAAGAATAGGATGGTTTTCCTAACGGGCAGCAACTTCTTCATGGCAAGGAGTGTGGTGTTGAGGCTGTGTGCAGGCAGAGCTGGGCTCACGTGTGAGCAGGAAGGCACCCCAAGCCAACAGGCACCAATTTGCACTGTGGCAGTGAGACTGGCCCCAGGGAGACAGCGGGGCTGGAAAGACTCCACTGACTCGCCGTGGGCACCGCAGCAATGGGGCAGCCATGGGCCAGCCCTGCATCACCCCCATCTCGCCGTCCTCCTACCTTTGAGCTTCTCGTTCTCGTGCAGCTGGCAGGAGAAGCCAAAGTCTGTCAGCTTAATGTTCATGTCGTCATCCAGGAGAATGTTCTCTGGCTTCAGGTCCCGGTGGACGATGTTGATGGAGTGGAGGTACTGGATCACTTCCAGCAGCGCACGCATGATCTTCCTGGGGATAGGTGACAGCATCTCTCCTAGCCCAAACGCCCACTGGCACTGTGCTCCCGGGCATGGGCATGGGGATGGGGACCGTGCAGCTCAGCCCCTAACTCTGAGCGCAGGGGCACAGCCCGGGGTGCTGTTTTGCCCGTGGGTGCCATGCTGGCTGTGAGGTCGTCCTTTGAACCCGCGCTCTGCTTTTGCAACATGATTTTCAGCCATCTGCATCTGGCCTTACCTGGTTTCCTTCTCGCTCAAGGTGACTTTCTCAGTGAGGTAGTCAAAGAGCTCCCCTCTCTTCATCCTGCATGTAGGAGGGAAAACAGAGGCAAGCAGTGGCTGAGCTGCAACAGCAAACTGGCCCTGAGCCCCTGGGGAGGGCCACCCAGGGGCCACTACCCCTTTACAGGCCAGGGCACCCATTGCACAGAACGACAAGCCGACTTGTTAATAAAAAGGGGTAAAAATGCCTTTATATTGCTGCAAAACATCAGGCAAGAGGAGGCAAGGCTGTCCCCAGAGAGGGCAGGTTTCGGATGGGACAGGGATGGGGCTCTACCGGTGCCGTCCTCCTCTGCTGACGTCCATCGCGCTGCCCCAGCGTCAAAAGTCATGGCATCATGTGCGCCCTGGTGCTGCTGGGCATATAAATAACCCACAGGGATGCATGACGGCTTCCACCAAAGGTTAAGGGGAAACCTGAGCAGTGCTGAGTCGCTGACAGAGGGGAAACACTGCTGGTGGCAAGGCTGCAACAAGCTTGCTCCCAGCAATCAAGGCTCGTTTCCACCTTAATCGAGAGCTGGTCATCCTCCTACTTTGCCCTGTTTGGGCCATAAAAAGCTGGGGCAAGTGTTGGCTGGTGGCCATCTGCAGAGCAGGAACGGGCTTGTGGGATGGTGCTGGGGTGGTGGGCAAGCTGGTACTTACAGGTCAAACACCAAGAAGAAGAAGGTGCTGGATTCATAGCTGTCCTTCAGCTGGACTGCAATAAAACGTGGGCTGTGAGTACAGTGTATAGTGTGTTCCTGCCCACTAATGGACTAAAAATTGCTGATCTAATTGCGAATTTAATGAAGATCAACTCCCCATTAATTTGTGTTTTGGGTGGGAGACAGCCTGGGGCACCTCTGGTGTGTGTGTGGAGGTAAAGTAAACGGAACTCTGAGCAGGCACACTGCATCGCATTAGGACCTTCGGAGGTCTGACCCTCCAGGGATTTCACCCCAAAAACCCTTCCTGGGGACACCCCAAAGAATAAATGGGGCAGAAAACCCCCTTGCCCTGATGCTCAGAGCCCGACTTACTGACGTTGGGGTGGCCCGAGACTTTCCGGAGAATGTCAATCTCTTTGGCGGTGGCTTCTCGCAGTTCCTGCACCTCCTTGGGCGATATGTTGCCTGCCGTGATGTCAATAATCTTCACGGCATACTCCTGCCGGGTTTTTTTGTGAATGCACCGACGGACAACGCTGCTCACCCCCCTGCCAGGGACAACACAGACAAGATGGGGGTTTCCATTCCTCCCCATCCAGCCCGACTTCATGGCCGTGCCATCAGCACCTGGGCTGGTTGGTATTTTCATGTATGAGTGGGTTTTGCTCTGTTACCCTGTCTTGGTGAGACAGAAGATTTTGAGATGATGGAAAGTGCTGCTTCATGTTATTTTTAACCCCATGTTACTATGGGCCCCGTTCATATCAGATTCCCAGGGGACTCTGTTCCTGTCGGGTACTGGAGTAGGTTAAATGACAGTTTGCTGAAAACAAGCTTTACCTGCCCAGAACCTCCTTCGGCTCATATTTTTCATAAAACTCCTTGGATGAGCTCCAGTCCGGTAAGTCTTCTTCCTTAGTCATCTCTGCCTGGTGGCACTCTGGGTTTGTCTGCCAGCAGAAAGGGGCTGCAAGGGGACAAGATCAAGGATGGGTGCTTGCTTTACCCAGGGCAGAAGTGGGGACCTGCCCTGTCCCCAGTCCCCCCCCAGAGGGGAAAACATGGAGCTGGAGGAGAAGGGAGGAGGAAGAGGAAGATGATAATCCTGGACCACAGACCAAAGGGGTTATTTTGCTGGTTGGAAAAGCAAAGCTTTGCCCTTGGGACCCCCTGGAGATCCCACTGAGAACAGGAGAAATCCCACCGGATCCCCCAGAGCCTGGCTGTCCCCAGGGGCAGAAGCAGCCTGCCTGGCGCCAAGGCTTTGGGAAGCGCTGCAGCCCCTCAAAACTTCATCCCTTCCTGCAGAGCACCCACACCCAGCTGGCAGGGCACTGTCCTCCAGCTCCTACCATATGCTAAGGGCTATGCCACACTTCTGGTTCCTCTCAGCTGGGAAAGCAATTTAATTCATTTCTTGAGACTCCCACTGGATTGCACAGGGAGAGTGCTGGCGGGGAAGGCAGGGGCCGAGCTGCACCTTAAGCTCGCAAAGGTGCACAGTAGCAAGACGATGCTGGCACGGCAAGTCCAAATATCCCTAGCAGCAGCCTCCAGAAACATTGCCCCACACCAACACCACCCAAATACCCCTGCGAAGCACTGAAATCTGGCTTACCTTTTTTTTTTCTTCTTTTTTTTCCTGGTTATTTTAAGAGGACAAAGTTGTCTGGAACGGTTTGGCTGAGAACAAGGAAGAAAAAATAGTGTTTAAAGTGAAGGGAAAAGGACTAAAGAGGGAAAAGGGGCAGCAAGGGTCAGTGAAGCGGCATGGGGGGCTCGGCAGGTCAGGGTGCAGGTGGGGGACAGGGTGTCTGGGGACAGTCAGTGCTGTATGGGGTCACTCAGGGCCGAGCTAGCCTGATGACAGTGGGTGAGTGAACTTCCTCAGCCACACATATACCGCTGCCAGCAGCCTCCAAAACTTCTGAAAGACTTTTGTCCCATTTCTTTTTTTCCTTCTTTGGGGATTTTTCCTTTGGGTTTCTTTTGTGGGGGTATGTGCTGCCATTGCTGGAGGAGGAATGGTATGACAGTATTTTGATAGGGGGAGGGCGGAAATAAATTGGTAGTCCTGATCCCTAATTTTCACCGGTGTTTCCCTTTAAGCCCTGGGAACTGGATGTCCTCAGCTTGTTCCTGTACCCAGCATTGCTGAAATCCCAATTGTCCAGCTTCAGCTGCTCCGCAAACATACACAGTGACCAAGCAGTTAGTGTGGAAAGCAGCTCTTATAAGCTTGGGCAGCAAAATTGTCACTTTGGGGTGACAGTTTGTTGCTGGGGGAGGGAGAGTAGGTGGGCAGGAGAGCTCTGATACTGTGGGTTTTCCTTTGCCCTTCTCTCCGCGGTGGCAATAACTTTGCCAGGAGGCTTCCAGGCAGGTTTGTATCTCTACATACACTTAAATGTTATTATCAAAGTGTATCTGTCCTGACCTGGTTATGAGGACTGATGCTGTGTTTTAGGTGTCAGTCTGCTGCTGTTGCTGGGAGGGATGTCCAACGAGGGCTGGAGCATTTCTAAACAGCCACGAGTTTGATTTAATTTATAAAATTCTAGCTGTGGGAAATATTGTGAGCAATGCTAAATCAAGTCAGGGCTGAAGTTATAAATGAGAGGCAGGATCAGGGAGTAGGGAAAAGAAAATATCTCTGAGGTGGGGGAGAACCAACCACTTTTGATTTTCAGCTTTAGAAAAAAACAATCAAAATCCTGGGGGTTGGTGTTGCAGGGCTGGAGGCTGGGGAGCACCTGCGGAGCCCTGCCAGGAGAAGCCTGGGGTCTGTGCGCCTTCTTCTGGGAGGAAAGAGCCCGGGAGTTTGTTCAAAACATCCTGATACTATACAGGCAGCCGGTACAGAGCACTAAGAGGATAAGCTGGTTTTATTATCAGAGCTGTAGGAGATCCATGGGAGTGCAAGGC
>JAVKLA010000084.1:7001224-7034928 GCA_034782735.1 Sagittarius serpentarius | reverse complement strand
GAGCGGCGGGGCTGGGCCCCGGAGCGCTGCTTCTGGTGCCTCAGGGGCTAAGGTGGGGGCTGCTAGGGGGCCGGGCCGGTTCTCTGAGGGGGGCGGCGGCGGCGGTGGGAGGGCTTGGCCGGCCGGCTGGGCGGCAGGAGCCTGCGGCTGCGGGCCGGGGCTTGTCCCGAGGAGGCCTTGCCTGGGGCATAGAGGGGACCGGACAGCTGGGCCTGTGCTGGGGGCCACAGGGCGGGCAGGCCGAGGAGAGGGGTGTCAGGGCTCCCAGTTTAGGCAGCCCCTTCCCTGGAGGACTGGTGTGGGAACGGCTTTTTTTCGGGATCGATACGGGCTGGAGGGTGAGGCACCTGCAATTTCTGTGTTGTAATCAATGGCAATTAGTTAGAGTGACAGGCGTTTTAGTGGCAAATGCATGGTGGAATAAAGTGCTGTAGGTGTGACTGGTGGTTAAGGCCAATGTAAACATCTACAATTGTAAATGATTGGCTTTGGGTTGTTTTAATTGGAGTGTCTGAATTGCATTTTCATTATAATGTCACCTGGCAGCAAAGAAGATTGCTTTCGTGATACAGAGGAAGTGCTTAATTCAAGAGAGATTTGTATGCCTAAGCAGCAGAAGTCCCATCCAGATCCTGATTTATTTTACAGGCTTCCTGTCAGTAATTACTTTACCAGTTGTTTTCCAAAGGCCAATGTTTCTTATTCTGTTAGGAGAGTCGATGTGTAAATTTTAATATGTTGCTAGCTTAACTTGTTGTCACGTAACTAGTTGATTGAATTACAGTAATGAAAAGATTTAACCTGCTGTATAGTTAGAAGTGCTACCAGTATAAACATGGTACAGGAAATACTTTTAGGTGTGATTTGGCCAAGAAGCTCTCCTAAAAGAATATTCTCAAGTATTTCAACTAAAGAAATAATCTTATTTGTCCAGCAGTCTCAAAACTGCTCTGTGCATATATATGTGTGTATGTATATGTCTGTGTGTGCATATATATGTGTGTGTATATAGGCATATAAAGACAAATGCAAATGTATCTGTAGGTAAGCAGCTGGAAAGAGGAAGGGTTTGGTTCTTCAGTAAATGTATGTATTAAATGCTTCCTTTTTTTTAATGAGAATTTTGTTATTGTGTTAGTGCCTTCAGCTGAATGCGTACTTGAGTTTTTTTTTTTCCCCTCTCAGTATAACCTGCATAAAAGCTGTCACAGTTTTTATAAAGGTACTTGCTGTATTGTCATACAAGCCAATGGGGGAGAATATGCCCATACGCTGTCAAGGTGGAAGCTGGTTAAATTGCTTAGGCAAAACATACAGGGAACTCCTATTCTTAAAGCCACTTCTACGGTGACAGAAGTGGGATGTGTTATCTTACAAAGAGATGTGTATCTGCAGATGTCTGAAAGGAGGCTCTTGTGACTGAATGAGGGCTTTAACTCTCCTTTTCTGTCTGTCATCAGGTAATCTTTAGTCTGCGATGGTGCTTGTTCATGTCTCTATTTGAGAAGTGTCCTGAAATGAGAAGTTTCCATCTAAACAGGAAGAAGGTTTCAATAAGCTTGCCAGATAACTTAAACTTATAAATTAAAATTCTGCATAGGCTACTGAGATTAAACCACATGAGTATTGTCAGTAATCTAAGTTTCACCACAGCTATAGAGATAAAAAAAGAATAACAGGGATTTAAGCGCCCAAGTAGCCTCTGTAGTAGTCTGTTCTTGTACAGAATTGGTCCTTCATTAGCTTTTTATTGTTATTGCAAATGCTGCTGTTGAGACAGGAAATTTGCAGTAATAGTTTTAATGCACGTTTACTAAACGCTTTGAAGAAGTAAAATAATTCCAATTTTATCTTTAAGTATTTCTAATTATGGAATAATGCTTGGTAATTATAGTGTTCATCAGTAATGCTGCAGCTGAAACCTTGAGTATGCCATGGTAAGACCTGTAAATACTTTACTGCAGGAATTCTCTATCATAATATGAACAGTTAGGGATAAAATCTCGCTAGCAGTTGCTAGGAGAATCATGCTTAAAGACTGAAGTATTGCAAATGTCAGGATAGCTCGTGATAATTAGAGCAGGTGGTAAAAGGAGTTTGTGGAAAAGGAGCATGCAAGTTCTGTTCAGTCAAACCATATTTGGAGAAGAAAGTGCTTTCAACACTGTACAGGACACAGACAAAAAAAGGAGTATTGCTTTAAAACTAAGCCAAGAGGGCGAGCTATTAAACTTTGAAGTAAGAATAACATTGAAAGGAATTAATCTTATTTTCCATGTTGCCACAGCTCCCTATCCATCAGTCTCTCTCCCTCTGTCCAACTGAATATTCCTTGTTACTACCACACATCACCAAAGTTTCTCTGAAACTTGATTTCTAAAAGGAACTTTTAACTACTGTTTAGATTTCATCGAGATAGCAGAGTTTCAAATACAGTGTTCCAGAATTTTCACATGTAATACAGATTCTTTTCTCATTAAGCTGTTACATTTGCAATCACAAATTATTTGATTAGCTGATTAGCAGAGTTAACTCTACAGAGTTAAATGGGTGACAAACTTGTACTTTGTGGCTTTTACTGGCTTCTAGAGTGTTCATTTGGTTGTGTGACTTTTCATGTAAGCTAGATTTACTAATTGAACTTGGAATGTAACAATCTAAACATTTCAAGTGTTGACTCTAGCAGTGGACTGAAAAGCACTTCATGGTATTGAGATTAATTTTAATGGTATAGAATAATTAGAATAAACCCCCTGAGCTGAGTTACTTTGGAACCAAGTTCTGGTCTTTGGGGAGGTTTTTTTTTCACTAATAAGCTGTCAGTATTTCCAAGTCTTGCTTTTAAGCTAAGTCTGGTATTGGCACAACAATGGGAACAGAAATGTTGTAAAGATTATCAGCATGCAGAGGGAGAAGCATGGAAAAATCTTGTATCAGAGACTGACTCATCCAGAAGATTATGCTGGAGAGAGATCTTCCTAGTATCCCTTATTCAAAATATTAATGGTCAGCACATTTCAAGCTTTTATCATGGGGAAAGTTCACGAAATAGTTTAAAAGGAAAAACAGCTAAGGACTGTGTATTGACCACTGTCATTTTCCAAAAAGAAATAAGGGAAGGTATTTGGGAAATACCTAATGTTTTCATTTGGCAATTGCTCTAGATGTTTTAAGTGAATTGCTCTCTTATATTTGAGACTAGTTAAATGGCAAGAATGGCTTTGTTTATAATAAAACTGGCTAATAGCAGTTCCTGAAAAATCTGTTTGGTTTTGCTGTTGTAATAGTTTCACAGAGGGAATGAAACTAATAGGCAAGTTTCAGGTCATATGGATAGTGGTATGGCTTGAAATAAAATGTGACATTTAAGTAGTAATGCAGAGACCCAAAGCTTTTTGCTTTGTTCTTTTGCATGCCCTGGGAAACTTTTGGGTCTTCTGGTATGTTTCTACTTTCTGTCTTAATTGATTTAAGGTTCCTGCAGAGCAGATTAGTGGATGGCTTTTTTTGAAGGAAGTTTTGTAGCCTGGCGTGTGTTAATGCTGTCACAACTTTAATACAGACTTAAGATAGCTGGCATGAATGACCAAAGGGCACATGTCACTGTATATCTTTAGCAATATTTGTAGCTTTTGGCCAGCTGCGTAAGTGAAGAGGTTTGGAAATAGTCAATGTTGATCTAGGTTAACATCTTCAGCTGGCTTATTGAAGAAGTCCTAGAGTCAAAATAGGATTTTAAGAATCTATGTTCTTCAGGATATAATTTGATAGATTACATATTTTAGGGATTCCCTCTTGTGAATTTTAAGAATCTATGTTCTTCAGGATATAATTTGATAGATTACATATTTTAGGGATTCCCTCTTGTGAACTTCATGCTAATGTGCAAGGGTTGTTATCTTGTACTTTAGCCACTCTGCCTATTCTGAAAAATGCGTATCTGACTTATGTCTCTTAGTGGATGCATCAAAGTAATAATCTGGCAGTTCTTGAAAATGTGCATCTGTGAAATTTTGCGTGTTGTGGACAGATCTGTGCAGACGTGTAGTTGTTTTACTGGATTTGCCAAGCGTGGCCTGTGACAGCTGTAGTATTGTATTGTTCTGCTCATCTTCATGAACCATTCTAAGCAGTGCATTTAGACCTGTGTAAATGTTACATCTACATTTCTCAGTCATGTGACATAGTACTTCAACGCCATGTTGTGTGAGTATAATTATGCTGGCGTAGAGCTTATTCCTCTGCAGAGCGGGCGTGCAATTATGTTTTAAGGTATTGCAGTTAAAACTTAGACCAGTGCTGTTTTTTCATTGAAGCACACCTTGCTAGAACTGTTGTTCTGGTGCATCTTTATAGAGTGCAGACCGTAACAGAGATCGAGTTGACAAGTTTCAATTCTGTTGTGGGGCAGTTCCTGTAAACTTGATGTCTGTCAAGTTTGCTTGATTCCAGGTTAAGAACATTATATAGCAGTTATCTTTCATAGTAACAGTAAGTTCCTGATGTCCCAGCATTTTTTTTATTGCTGTACCTGCAAGCAAGCATTCAGACATGTTTGAGGTTGACAGCTGCAATTGTTAGTGACTGATGTAAGGTGAGAAATGGTAAAAGTAGCTTTATGCAGATAGTGGGAAAAGCTTGTCTCGTCTCGTGAACCAGTGCACACAAATAAGGCCCATGTGCTTTTTTTATTATATTTTACTAGTTTTGCAAGTCTCTGCTCTGTTCTAGTCAGTAATATCTTTAACCTGAACCAAGTTAATTGCTTTTGTTAGGCATCTTCAATTCTGCATAGAAAAAGGTAGAAGTTTGATTAAACTGCTGAAGAGCAGTATGTGGAGCAGCTGGTCGTACCACAGGAATCATATTTGTGGTTCTTAGGCTACCAAAACAGTTTACATGAAAATGTTGCCTCCTGAGACTCAGCTATAATCTGTCTGTAATTTAAAATTGGTTGTTGCTTATTTCTGAGGTCTGCAAATTGTTAGATGGCAGGTGTCACGGTGCTTCTTCAGTTTTTCTGTAGCAAGGATTCATTGTTTTTGCTGTCTGAGGGAAGGTCTGAAGATCTCTAGTTTGTCGATTGGGCAGGGGGAAATTGGTATAGACAGAATCCATCTAGTTTGTCAAGCACTTTGCTTCAGCAGGATTTGGAGCGCTGCAGGTTCAAGATGATGGTGAACTGGCATAGCTGTAGCTAGATGAATATGATGGAAGTTTTACAGCTAAGGATACTGAGCTAAAAAACTGCAAACAACTTGAGGTCAAGATAGATTGTATTAGTCTGCTTTTTTAGCCTGGTTTCTAGAGAAGATTTTTGCCTTTGTATGTTGTGTACTAATAATTTATTTTATAATTTTTCATTTTTTAATGGCAAAATTTAACGAAGGATACAATTACTGAAGTTTTATAGAAACAGATTCAGTGCCAAAGGGGAGGCGAGAGAGACTCAAAGTAACACCTCTGCTGAAGGGGAGAAAAACCTGCTGTGTGAGCTAAGGTTATCTGTCCCGTTTGGTCTGCCTGCCAGCCAGGCAGCACATGCGCAAATAGGACTCAGACAGAACTGATAAGTAATGGACTTCATGGGAAGGTGGGGTGCAGAGGCCAGGGGGTGTGAGCTGAGAAGAATCTGGAGGTTATTCCATGTGCTGGGGAAGGAAGGTGTTTTAGGAACATTTGTAGAAAACCAACTTTGTTAGTTCTAAAGCAAGTTGTTCCCAAAGCAGCAGAAGCTGATGGTTCAACCAATTTTTGTCTCATCTTTTTAACAGACAATTGATGACACAGTGCTTCACACTGATATAATATGTAGTGGCTGAGTCACATCTTTTAGAAAATACAGCAGTACCCTAGCTACATGAGTCTTTTTTTTTTTTTTTTTCAACCTTATGGTGTATACATGAACACGTGTATCTTTGCTTTTCATAAATATAACATTTCTAGCTTGACTAGAATTTGTAGTAGGGCTGAGAATTATTTTGCCTGATGCAAAGTAAATTTAACAAAATGCCTGTAGTTCAAATTCGGCCTTCATTTATGACAGCTTAATAGAAGAGATTATGTAGAAAGAATAAAATGCTGTTGGCTTATAGCTTAAATAACCAGTGCTTCTGTAAAGAGAGCTATAAAATAATTAACCACTTGTCTGCTTGAGATTTTGCTGATCTAGACACTGAGTTTTTTCAGACTGTTTCTAAGGTAGAGCTGGAAGATATATATAGAACAAAATCCCATTTGTTTAAGGTAAATACTGCTAATAGATTTAAACATGAAATTAAATGTACCAAAATTTTTGAGCACTCTTGGCAAATTTACAAATGAGAATTTTTAATCTCCTTTATTTCTCATGGCTTCTAATTGAAGGCTTTTACTTAATGTATTAAAACTGTTTGGTGGCCTAAGCGACCTTGTAACAATGAACTAGGTTTAATCCAAATCCTCTAGTGAAGCTGTAAAGAAGCTGCAACCGAAGTTTCTTAACATTGCGAAGTATTAACATGCTCCAGATCCTTTGGCCTTTACGTGAGCTTTTCACTGAAGGCAATGTGTTAGCATATGCCAGCTTTACTCCCCTCCCAAGAACTTTCATTCTGTACTGTAACTTATCTCAGAAGTCAGATGGCACTTAAGGAAATGTCCATATCACTTGCCAAGTGTAAGCTTTTTTTAGAAAATGTTACTTATTGTTTTCTCAGGGTTACAAAGTGGTAAATGGTGCTTGCTGTTGATAACAAAATAATTCTTATAGAATGAAAAATAATCCTGAAATGAGGGCCTTCAAGTAATCTACTACTACTCAGAAAACAAAACTTGAGTTCTTTATTTACAGTTCTCTGAAAATATAATCTTTATTATTCTTTGCCCTTTTCATTGCAGCAAACCTAAAAATTGAGAGAGAGAAATGTGTTGGAAAACCTGCTGCTGCACAAATGCAGAGTGTTCTTAGATTTTGAATCATATATGCCATTTAATAACCTGGTCTCCTGAAGGATTTGATAGCATTTTCAACTAGACATTTAGGAGACTAGAATGTGAACTAGGAAGTAGGGCTTTGTTTGAGGCATCTGCTACTTGCTGATGTCAGGGACATGTTACTGAAGCTAGCTGGACTTGACCTGACCTGGTATGGTTATTTGCATGTTAAAGTGAATGTACGGTAGTTAGTTCTTTTCTTGACATGAGAACTAAGGATTGCCAAGTGAAATTGAGGTGATGTGGTTCTGGCATTTCTCACTGGAGGATGTTGTGGAAGTCAAAAGTATGTATTCAGAAAGCATCTAGGTACATTCAGGAAGGCTTCAAGTTAGGTTACTGAGCATGTTGATGCAGGCGAACTCCCAGTTCAGAAGTTTCTTAAGCTGATTTTTAATGATAATTGAGGTCAAGGAGAGCATTTTGGGAAATGATCTTTTTGTAAAAGCCCTTAAAAACATCTGCAGGTAACTGTCAGAATTGGGGTGCTTGACTAGAAAAAACAGCATAGTGTTTCTTACAGAGAGTGGATGAGATCATAATCTTGACTCCTGGCTACTTTTTGTTTGTTTGTTTGTTTGACTTGCTGTGTTTGGTAGGCTTGGAATTCTCTTGCTTTTTGGGCTAATTCTGATAACTCTTACAGCTTTTTAACTGTTCAAGATTGAGGTTGTTTGCTTGTCCTTTAAAATACTGACATATTAGTGCCCTGCATGAGGTTCTCTTGGTTGCCTTTCTGCCAGCGGTATTGTCTCTGCTAAATTACGGTAAAATATTTAGAGTTAGTGTACTCCCATAATATGCTGTTCTGGAACACAGAGCATGTTCATAATTGTACAAAAGAGGTAGTGATTTAACAGTGTAAGATTTTATTTGAGATATGTCACTTGTGGATCAAAATGACCTCTGTTCTTGTCTCCCTGTTAAGGAGTGTCAAGTGCATGCAAATAACTGCTTTAAACTTTTAAAAAATGCAACACTTCTGAGCTTTGTTAAATATCACAAACCAGAAAGGACACTGTTTAGAGGGTGGATAATAATTTTCAAGACCTTCTTTTGATAAAAGGAAATGCACATTGGACTAAAAGTCACTATAGTATTCAATTTTCGATGCTAGGAAACTATGAACAGTTCTAAACACTTTGCCTTGGATTTCCTGAATCACTATTCTGAAAACTTCTTTAAAGAACATTCAGAGTTGTATCTGCAAATGAGAAGTGAAGCAGGTTGTCATCTTGAATGGAGAGGGAATTTAAGTTACTTGAAACTTACAGGAGGATGTTGTAAAGATTTATTTTAAAACTTCCTTGAAGTTAGTTCAGAGTGCTCTTTCTTTTTCTAGTGGGAGTGAAACTCGGGTGTGGCAAAAGTGGGCTTGCCACATGTGTTTGTCATAGTGCTCTGAATCATGCAGGGTGACTTCAGCATGATTTTCACAACAGAACAATTGACTGCTTCAGATATGGGGAGCCACAAGTCAGTACCAGGACAAAGTTGGTGGTGTTGGACTATGCTTTTAACGTGCTATGCAAGCAGCTTTTTAATTAGTGCAGTTCATTTGATTTAGCATTCTGTATCCAAAAAAATTGATCCAACTTAACAATAGTTCTTGTAAATTATATTCTTTGTAAGAAAGGCAAGTTCTGTGAAGAACTTCTGAGCAGTTTATAGCCCTTTTTACTGATGTTTTATTTCTTGGAGCTTATTGTTAGGACTGCAGTCTTTTTTCTTGCTATTTGTTTGACGTGTGTGTTTTAGGCTTTCAGACTTAATCATAACTCGGGTGTGATTTGCATGCTTTTGGGTGTGAGAAGGAAGATCACCACACTCGGTCTTCTTCCTTCCTCCAGTTGCTTGCAAAAGTACTTTGTTCATTGTGCATTTTAGTGGGGTTTGGGACCTCCTTGATAGAATTAGGTGATGATTTAGCCTCTTCAGTAGAGAAATTAGATGGAAATAGAAATATACAAAGTCTAAATATTTTGCTTTTTTGATGCCAAAAGCTTCCTCACACTTCAAACCTTATAAGGCTGGGAAAAGTGCTTCTTAGCTGTCTTGAAGTGCGTGGAATAAGATGTGAGATTACAGCTGTACTCCATGGACTGAAATTTAATACTTGATGTCCTTAAAGCTGCTACAAGGCCAGCAAGATACTTAATGAAGTATTGCGTGTGGAAAAAGCTTTCACCATGCTCTGACTTTCTTGCAGCTATGAACAGATCCCTTGGGGACACTGACTGTCAGGAAGGGCTTGAACTCATTATATTTCTGTTAGCAACATTTTATTGACTTGCAAGATAACTGTAGGGTCAGATTCTATAGCCTAAAGTTTCTGACGTTTAAAGCTTGAGTTGGCTCTCAGACATGACAGGATCTCATGAGCATCGGAAGAAGTGAGAGCATACAGCTAGGGCAGGGAGAGAATAGGAATTCCGCATCCTGCAGTTACTTTGAGCTAGGCTAATGTTGAACCACAGACTTAGGCACACTTTGAGTTACACTGTTTAGGCTCTCGGTAAGGAAAGCCTGAGTGTGTTCAAATAGAGTTTGAAGTCATCCTACAAAGAATTCTCACTTGGAGACTAAAACAATTAATTGCACCTGTGGATACTAAGATGAAGCATCTATACATGTGGTAATACAGAAAAATAAAAATAGACTATTAAATGCAAAATGATGATAACTTTAATATATTTGTCTGGCTCTTTAATACTGCATTTGCTAGCTGGACAAAGTGAGACAATTGTTGCATGTGCTGTGACCATCTTATCAAAGTAAGGCTAAAAAATAAACAGTTCTCACTTAAAATCCAGATAACAGTCAACGTGTGGGAGGAAAGTCTCGTCATAGCTGAGATTCTTTGGAACTTGCAGTTCTTTATAATGTTTGCTTATGTATTGTTGCATGGTGTTTTGTCTTTTTTAAAATCCTGCCCTCTTGGAAGTGTGGCTCCCTTAGCTGTGAAGTGTTGCACTCGCATTTCTATGGCTGCTTTTCCAGATCTTTGCTATCCATCCTTGATGCTACTTTGCCCACAAACTACTATATGCTAACTGGGACTGTTTGCCTTCATATGCTTCAGGGGGGTTGTATAACCAGCCTTGTCCCCCATGGTTTGCATAGCCCCAAACTTGCACTGGGGTGACTGCAGGGAGCAAGGCAGTATTGCACTGCTCCTCCCAGAAACTAACTTTGTGTCTTTCTGACCCTTCGCAGCTCTGGGATGCGAGGCATTGTCCCCATGGTAAAGCAAGTGTTGGTCTTTTCTGTGCTGGCTTGAAGATTTATATTTGCACTTAAGTTTCACTTCAGTCATTTACAAGATTTAAGACCAAACTAGTTGAAAGTGTGTTTGTTTTTTTAACTGTTTATGCAGCAAACATGCTTTCTAGGAATTGGTACCTAATTCTCTGCTTGGTTTCCTGGGGAGAAGAGCACAAGACTTGCATATAATAGTTAATTGGAGACAGTTACTAAGTTTGAATTAAATTTGATTAATTTGAATGTGTTTTGAAAATATTGCACAAATGGCTGTGAGATTATGAAGTATTTTGGAGGTGGTATTAAATTGTACTTATTGTGGTACCTTTCTTGTGTGAGGAAACTACTTGTAAGGTGGTAGTAGCCTTTCACTGGTCTCAGATGTGTGGTGAAGTATATCAGCAATGTTCCTGTAGTGTGCAGATAGCAAACCTGTGTTGTGACTTGGTTTAGTAGAACCATTGCCTCTAGTACAACAAGCTATTCAGAAATTGCACTTCTCTTGGCATAAATGTAGCACGCTAGCATTTTCTGCTGCAACAGCAGTGAGGAATTGTGCTCTTTTTTTTTGCATAGTTATGTGACAGTTAACCTGATAATGTGAACCTAGCCTTATTTATGTAGTGCTTGACCTGATGCTCCAAAGACATGCTGGCAGATAGCCTAATGTTCTCTTGTAAGTGAATTAAGTTGCATGTTGAAGTAGTACTAACCTCTCTTCATATTTTCAAGTGATGCTAATAAATATGATCCTCACTTTGCTTTTACAAATAATGGCATGATCTGCCTTAGGGCATCAAATTAATGGTTTCTAGCACAAATACGTTTGCTAATTTAATCTTTTATCCCTCTTATTGCAGCAGCAGTTTTGTAGGTCTTGTGCCACTTTCTACCTTACCACTAAAAAGCTGAAAGTGACTTTGTGGTTAAGGTGCTAGTTCAAAATGTCATGCTGTGCAAGGGCTTTAACAAATGACGTCTGGGAATCTTGTTATGGTACCATCCCTAGCTTGTCTGCTTGACGGATTTGGGTTCCTGCTAAGGTGTTAGACTGATCAGGAGCTGCTGAAGTGCAAACATATGTTCTGGTTTGCTTGCTGTGATGCCAGTGAGGTAAGTGCTGGCTGAGCTGTTAACAACTAGTTACCATAAGTTGTACCACTTTCCTTCAGTTGTATAGTGAGCATGTGTCCAACTTACTGTGGTGGAGAAAACTGCTAAAGCTGTCAGTGGAAGAAGGAAGTGTTTATTTGACAAGAGCTTTAAACTATAACCCTAAGAAGCAGATGTGGTATTTGGTGAAGCTGCAACTGTGTGAACTTGGTAGTTTCTGGTGTGTCAAATAACGTATATCATCAATGAGTGGGATAAAGTTGCACCTAATGTACCCCCTGTTGCAAGTTGCTTGGCTTTCCAAGATAACCCTGAACTTCATATAGGACTGCAGTGGTTGTGTCAGAATATACATATCTCTTTTTTTTTCTCCAACAGTGATGAATTGAAAATACTGATGTAAAGCAATAGGTGCCCAAATACAAGTTAATTAGTTTCACTGTTTTACAGATGGGGTCGAGGATTCGGTCTGTTGGGTTCCATCTTTGGAAAGGACAGTGCAATAAATCAGTCAAACAGTGTTTTTGGACTCGTGTTTTATATACTACAAATGCTACTTGGTAAGTATTAATTCAGTTTAGAGCCTAAAGTATATAACAGGTCTGTGGTGATAAAGGAGGAGTGCACTATACATTGTGCAATCTGCAGGAGACCAGATAAATGCATGTGATTTTTCTTTTTTTTTTTTTAGCACCAGTCTAATGATAAATCTGTCCAAAGGGCTTAAACTCAACTGATAACAAGAGCAAATGCATTTTTTCCTGCTATGCTGTTAATATAAGTGTCAAGACAGTTGCCGCACTGATATTTTCACTTCAATATATTTAGCATTGGATTGCACAATAGGAGAGGGAGGAAATAAAAATGGAATTTACAAGTTTTGCAAGAGTAATAGAGATAGCAGGTGAAAAAAGTGCATGAAATGTAATGTATGCTTATTTGTTTGTAACTGTATGTCCTGCTATAAAGCTATTAATATTGATAGGCATAACTTGACCAACCTGTAACTTTCCCGTAACTCAGGAATACAGAAGATGGTAAATACTACATACACTTCTTATCAAAGGACTGTCATACAGAACCTAGAAGCTCCCCTCCAAATAGCCATTTGTCAGCCATCTTGAACTCATGGTATTTTAAACAGACTTTTTTATGTAATGCAAACTTGCTGAGTAGCCTTTGGTTTGAGTTAGAGTGCTTAGGCTTTTTGCTTTGTGTGGAAGAGGGGAGTGAGAACAGCGGTAGTAACTTTCTCTCTCTTGTTGCAGGTATGACAGCAAGTGCAGTAGCAGCTCTAATCCTCATGACATCCTCCATAGTGTCTGTAGTAGGGTCATTGTACTTGGCATACATTCTGTACTTCGTGCTGAAGGAATTTTGCATTGTCTGCGTCATCACATATTTGCTGAACTTCATTCTCTTTATCATCAACTACAAACGACTAGTTTATTTGAACGAGGCCTGGAAACGGCAACTCCAACCCAAACAGGAATAACGCCTGTTTGAACTTTTGACTGACAGTCTGAAGACCCAACTTCCATTAAGTTTATTTTGCAGTAATTTTTTATTCTCCATATCAGACACTTTCCCCAAGAATCATAACTGAATTTTTAATTAAAAATGTGAAGGGGCCCTAGATAATTTTTTTTGTGCTAATCTTCAATTTAAATGTGGTTATCAAAGAAAGCTCTAATACAATCAAAGACAAGCTTTAACTTTTACTTTGAAGGAGTTTTAGCCACAGCAAAACCTAGACTCTCTCTCTTCCCCCTCCACTTGTGAAGTGGTTAACACTTGCTATAAAAATATCCTGTATATAAATTCAGGTATAACGAGATGTGATCATGACATTAAATATTCTAGACTAGCATTACCATATTTAATGTTGCCATGTTTACAGTATGTGTATTACTTTTTTTTTAGCTGATGGACTTAGATTTGACTAGGACTTACACTGTAAATAAAATTAGAAATAATGGTTTCATCCCTGGAGAACTCACTGTACAATCAGTTTTGTTAGCCTAGGAGCTGTCAGAGTGTTCAGCTAACAGTTGACTGACATGATGGAAGAAGTGACCTCTAGAGAGAACACCCTGTTGCTGCACTCACTGCTAGTACTTTCACAAGAATGATGGTTGGGTTTTGTTCCTTTTTTTTTTTTGTCTCCAGTAACGAAAACGGAATTAAAGCTGAAACCCGAAGTATGTTTGTTAAACCACAACCTCATTAATTTCTGTTCAGAACGAAAATAGCTTAACGTGGTGAATAGAAAGCTGCCACTGGGATATTATATGCAGATGGGGGGTTGGTGTATCAAAGAGTGTTCTTTGAAAGGACTTAATTTCCATGCAGAGCTGTTTCATTTTTAAACTGCAGTCAGACAGCCAGTGTTACTAATGTTTGATGTTATATGAATGCTGCAGTATAGAATTGCAATTTGCAGTGGAAACCACTGACTGAGTGGGATAACCAAGCAGTGCACTGAAGAAGCAGTTACTTAATTGGTCTTTGTCAGGATCTTTGGTTTGTGCTATATTGGGAAATGAACTTTAGGCCTGACACACATAAGATTCCTTGGAAAAGCAACCTGTTTAGTCGGATAAGTAAGTAAATGTGCTCCTGAAAGTGAAATGTGATACAGTGCTATCATTGCTCTTTCTAATAACTAATTGAAAAAAATTGAACTGCAGATTTAAACAAAGGAACAAAATTGTAACTGTTGTTTCTGCACTCAGTGTTCTAAGGCTGAATGTTAAAAGTGCCTTCTGTCTTAAAATGTTAAACCAAATACTTTGTGTTGAACTTGGCAGGCAGAAGTGTCCTTGCTTTAAAAATGAACAAACAAACAAAATTTCCAGCAAATTTGCTGGGAATAGAAGAGTATTAAGAGGAGATCTATTTTAGTTTTTAGACTGAGAAGTGGTAGCAATATTGTTTCAGTTAACTTAAACCAAGGTGATAGAATGTTGATGATGTGATTCAGAAAAGTAAAATACTTGTGTTTCCGACTCTGTGACACCAATATGTATAGGTTCAGCTACTTTCTGTAATTGGTGCTGTGCTGCTTTTTGCCCTTGTCAGCTTCTAAATATGAAGAATTCCAACTGCGTACCTGTTTATTTAAAGAATTAGTTTAATTTTAGGGGGTTTTTTCTTAAACATGAATGTCAGAGACACTTATGTTGTATGGCTAAGTGGATTATAAACACTAAGTTGCTGAGGATAAACTTGACTGTGAAACATGCAGTGTTCCGTAGAGAAAATAGAATTTTTTAGATTGAATTCGCAAAATAGTATTTAAATTACTACTGAAGTAATTTTCTGGTTTGTATCAAGGATGTAGGTGGAAACTGCTTTTATGTATAGAGTTCTGTGGTATGAGTAACATCTGTTGCATGTAACACTAAATTACTTGTCCCTCGTGTCTAGCAGTTTTAGACAACAATTCATTAAATGCATTTTGTATTGACCAGAGTATAGTTAAAGCTTGTCTTGATGTTTAGTTCTGTCTCTGAAATGCCTTGAACTTTGATATGAGGGGAATGAATGATGTTAAACTGGTCCCTCAAGGCTTAACTTTGTTCTCTTACAAGTCTTGAGGCAGTATCACTGTTTAGTATGTTGTATAGATTTATTTTGATGCATTCTGTGATCTACGCTAAGCCATCTTTTTCATCCAAGGAAGGGGTGAACACGTGCTGCCTAAAATGGTTAGTTGCAGTGCTAATATCTCAGAACAAGCAGCAATGGAGACAAGTATAACCAATGATTACTTGGTCCGATTTCTGGGTGTAGTGCACACCAGGAAAAAAAGGAAAAAAAACCCATCAGCTGAAAGTATAGGTGTTGACTAACTTCACTGTGTCTTGTGCTTGTCTGTGTGGGCATAGTCTGTTAATTCAGTTTGTTTAGTAAAATTGTTTAGGGCCAGATTTTCAGCAGTGGTGTCTGCAGTCCTTGTTCGTGTGCACATAGGGATCAAATGGAAATGGAGTTTGGTCTCTGGAAGAATTTGCAGCTACACTTTGTGCACGCACTTGCAAATCTGATCCTTAATTGTGAACTCTTTTGTCTTGTGTGCTTTTCTTGCAGTTACTTTTTACTGGAAGTGATTTGCTAGAAATGGCCCTAACTCTTCTACTTTCTCTCTTGTGCTTCAGAAATGCAGTTGGCCTGAATAAAGGGCAAAATAATCTTAGCAGTAGAAATTTGGACCTTTTTGCTTCCCGTTCTTTGACTCTTTCCTCATTGCTCCCAATGATAGAGACAGCATATTTCTTCCAGTAAAACGGCGCAGGCTACAATTAGTAATGTGATGGAAATCAGATGAGTGCTTCATGCAGCTGCCCCCCCTGCCTGCCCACAGCCAAAACAAATGTGGTAAATGTGTGGCTGATACTAATTTGACCCTTACAAATCCGAAGGCAAATTCTAAGAAATGTTGAGGATACAAGAGTATGGGTAAATGCTAGTAAATAATACCTGGTCTGGCAGAGGGATGGGGGGGCATGACACAGATTCTGGCTGTGGTTTCAACACTCATGAGAACGGAGGGGAAAAAATTCATAATATACAAACAGTGGTTCTGAATTTGGGCTCTTCCTCCCCTTCCTTGGCTCCCAGAAGTTCTGCAGGGAGGGGCCAATTGGAAAGACAAAAGAACCTCATCCCAAAACCTGCTTAAGAATTAAACATTCCTGAAATCCTCTTTACTGTAAGGTACTTGCTACTCTTAAGGCCAACAAAGCATTCAAGTCTCATTTAGGAAATGAATGTTCTTGGAATTTTCTTACTGTAAAGTGTTTGCAACACCAAGGCCGATGAAACATTCCCTACTACCTTTGATATCTAAAGTGACAATAAATCTCTCTTACTAGGAGATTTTTGGATATTGTAGTAAGCATTTCTGTTCTGCTGTACAGAGTCTCTCGATTGTTCAAAGAGATTGGTGAGGTGCTTCAGGCAGCACTTGATGCTCCTAATGTATATGGGCTAAAGTCAAAGAGAGATCTAATAGCTTTGGTTCTGCCAATGTTGTTCAAATGTCATCTAGACAAAACTGGTCCAGAAAAGATGAATTATTCTGTTACCATAAAACTGTATTAAGCATGGCCTAAATATTAGGTGTGTGTTCTGTATAGTATGTTCCATCAACTATTTATTACTAGTGCTTTAAACTCCAAATTAAACATCCATTTAAATGGAGTCATTGGGCAGAAGTTCCTTTTATCAGTATAGGTTGAGAGATTCTCTATTGGAGGTTTAGGATACAATTTTGCTAACAGGTAAAACAATGTAAATATGTATGAATTCTATTTGTTGCACATAACTTTTTGGTATAAAAAATAAATGTAGAAATTACCTGTGGACGTCTTGCTGCAATCATTCTTATGCTGCATTCATGCAGTCCAAACATAAGAGCTTGAATGAACCCAATCAGAGGCCTTTTTGGACTCAGTCTGAGCCTTAGAAACTGTTTTTAAAGTCAGTACTGTAATTCTGTTTCTAGAAATGTACTAAGTTGTGATTTTTTTCAAAGACATTTTGTGTTAGCAGTAGAAGGGTTAAAGCACTTGGGTCCCCAGAGATACCAGTTGATAGAATTTCTGCGGTTTCATTGTGTCTTGCTGAATGTTGTGTGCACATGGGTGTCTAAAGGTTGAGCAGCATTGACTTGAGGCTTAGTTTACAGTTCTTTAAGCAACATGCAAAAAAACCTGTCAAGTATGTTATTTTTATCACTTCCTGCTTTCCTTGGTTGTGTAGGTCTGCTTTAACTCCACTCCAACAAGACCACAAAGTATCTGGAAACTGCTGTACGTTTTCCTAGATTTGGGGAGGGAGGGAGGGAGGGAGGGAGGGAGCTGTTGGGGAAAGGTTGGATAGGCGGCTTGGTTTTACAGCTGCACTGAGCTGTTAAGAACAAGCAGGAACTAAGACTCTGAAATGTGTGCTTACCATATGTGTAGATATTAAACTTTGCATCTGTCTTGTTGGACTGAATGAGAGTAATAGCTTTCTCTTCTGCAACCACAAGCCCTGTGTGTTACCACAGGGATCTGAGCCCTAGTTTGTAATGAGTTAACAATGCCAAATCTTTATCTGTATTTTGATGTGGCAGCTGTTTGTATGTCATGTCTGTTGAAATGGGGAAGAAAATTATTTAAAAAACATTGTCTAGAGATCAAAGAAGTTGAAATTACTTTCAAACACTGGTAGTGGGCTTAAATATGGTATTCACTTAAGAGTGAATATACCATGGTATATTTGAGCAAGTGTCTTTATTGTGGATAGACTTATTTTCTGGGTTTTTAGTTATATAGGACATCTGTAGACCTAACACAGTATAAGGAATGTCGATAGTATGTTTCTTTTCCTTAAAAACAAGAAAATTTGTCTTGAAGTCTGCAGTAAACATGTATGTCCTTATTCTGCATGTGGCAGTGTGGAAGGTGGTGTTGGTTTCTAATATACCACATCTAAAGGAAAGAGAATTTGGCCACGACACAACCCAAGAGCAAATATTTTTTTTTATATTGGCAGATGTTTTGGTCGCTTTCTTGAGCTACTAGCAGAAGAGCCGGTTGCAGAAAAAGTAGTCATAGCAACAGATTCACACAGTATCTGTGAATTAGAATAATGAAACTACGTAATTGTGCCAACTTCCAAAATTCAGTAGGCAGCCTCCGATTTTGTAGTTCTGCTACGGGTGATGCTGCTCTTGGGACAACCCTAGGGTGTTGCAATAAGAAGTTTGCAGGCTAAGTGTTCTGAGCTCTTCTGTGAGTATTGTCATAATCTGTTGCAGCCTAAAGCCTGGCCTTTAGAGTCCTCTAAGACTGGTGTGCAGCCTGAAAGGGACGTTACTACACTACACCGCTGTCTAAAGTAGCGTGTGCACATTAATTTACACATCGCCTTACCCCAGAATGCTTCAGGCCAGCATCAAAAAGGTTTAGAACAAACTTACCCTCTAGCCTACTATTACTGTAGTGCATAGTGACAGTTTACTATGAAGGAAGCCCTTCCGTGATGGAAGGTAAAACCGCATCTAATAGCGGCACTTCTGGTACTGTGAGTAAAATAAACTGTTTTAAACAAAGTTCACTTGATGTAGTACCTCCCTATCTAACATATTCCACATTGCTGCTGTAGTATGAATTCCATACTGTATTGGAGTATGTTGGGTATCCTTGCAGAAGTAGTGGTTCCTACACTTCCTGAATGCTGTGACCTCTCAGAATTTCTCAGCCACCTATGTTCTGTCCAGCAAGAGAAGCTATGTAAATTGTGTTCTTCCATAATCCTGTGGATAATTTGCTGTGATCCGAGTAGTGTAACTGTTAAGGGAGTATAACTGGAAAACGTCATTTGCATTGGAGGGTTATGATGTTCATTTAGCGTAACTTGGATTTTTCAAGTCTTCAGCATTGATTTGCATTGTATAAATTTTTTATTTTTTTTTTTTTGGCCATAAACAGATACCTCAGGCAGATTCTCTAACTTCAGCTCCCTGAAACTCTGAATATTCATTCTACTACCTGGAAACAAGAGGCCTACAGACATGGCTAAGCATATGGAACTAGTGTTTCTGATCTGCTTTGTATCATAGTAACTACTTCAGATGGGCTAGAAGTTGCATTAGACTTGCAAGACTTGAGTCAGGCATAAATATTATTTGAACAGAAATTTAATGAACAAGTTCAGTGTAGTACCCAGCCACTATACCTTTTGATTTCATTTTAGAAAGAGGGTATGTGATTTTATTATAGGAGGAAGACAGCTTGATTCATTTGCAATCTTCCAGTATCTTTCTCTAAGAACAAATGCAGCTGATTTGGGCTGTCGTTGGCGGGTGAATATTCCTTTCTTGTTCCCCAAAACACGTGTGGTCCCTGTAGAGAAGTTACAAAATAAAGCAAGTTTATATAAAATGCTCTTATATCCCCTACTGTGAACTGTTACAACATATGTACTAAATCAGGTTAGGTGGAAAAGACCCATGCACTTTCTTCTACACATAGTCAGGTACAACGGGGAACTTGGCAGATGTAATTTGCATCATCTTGGCAAGATTAATTGATGTAACTGAGCAATATAGCTGCAATTCATTGTATTTACAACTGGTAAGTCTTCAGGTGTGCCCATTAACTTGATTGGTATTATATTTACAGCAGATATTCCTTCTGCCATTAGTTCCACCTTGAAATTTGATGGTGAAAATGTTGATTACTAACTGTTTGACTGTACTGTCCTTTAGTGGTGTCTATATCCTTTTTGCCTATTTTAGTTTTCATAGGAAACAAACAATAATCACGAGATGCAGAGAGCCTGGAACTGCATATCTGTATGTGAACTGGTCTGCATTTTTTCCATTCTCCTATTTGAAACAGATTATTTTTCTGACTGCTTCTCTGCAATGATTTAGCTTTCAAATACCTATATTGGTGCTCTGCAGATTATTCCTAATGGTGTTTCTCTGCCTGAAATTAATACTGACTGTCCACCATCCTGACTCACTGCAGGTGGCATATGCATAACTGGTTCCTTACTAACTCTCCTTCCGAGTTGTAACAGTTTAATTTCTGTGTGACTGTGTGCACTGTAGATTAACTAATGCCCCATACTTTGCAAATGCACTTATTTATTAATAGTGGATGGAGTGTCACGATAGACTGTTGTCTACCAGTGTGGCATCTGGTCCTCTATTGTTAAACCTCTATACCAAGTTAATAATACATTATTTAAGGTGCTTTGTTACTAAGGGCAGTTGTAGATGAAATATGAATTAAGTGAGACATCCCTAACAGCTGACTGAAGCTCTGAATTGAGGATGGCCAAGAAACAGAAGTAATCCGGGTCTGCTGACAAGCTTCCCTTGCATTCTGCCCTAGCGCACTGTCTCATGTTCTGGGTAGCATCTTTTCAGGTGGGACATTTAGGAGCTCAAGCTGGAGAGAGAGGATGCATTAAGTACAGGCAGGACCTTCCCTCTTGGTTCTGGTCATGCTGGACTTTGTCTCAGAGACCAGCTATGCTCTGTCTTGGTAAGCAGAGGGCCCTTTTGTCCTACCCTACAGGTGTCATAAACCATTTTAAACTTGCCAGGAGTGTGGAGAGTTGTTTAGAATATAAATACAAGCTTACCTTGATTAGTCATGAAATCAGCAAAATTCCATATGAGCTCCCCAATCACATACTCTTTCCTCTTTTTGTCAAAAACAGAATGGTACTCTCTCAGCATAGCTTTCTGATACTCCTCGCTGAACATAAGAGGTGGATCCTACAGCCAGGAAAAAGAGGTGGCCTTGAATGAAGGTGACGGTTAATCTCAGCAAAGGCTCTGTATGTTAACTTCCTCTTTACTGGGAACTTGCTTTCTGAAGACAAGCTTTACAATTGGTCTTCTCATTGGCACTGCATTAACAATGGCTATTTAGTGACAATTAGCAACTACTGAAATGGCAAGGGGAAACATGTAAAATACAAACATAATGCCAGGTATACATGGGGGGAGCTGTGGTTTTGCTTGGTAATGGTGCTTTGTCATGAGAGGTACAGGAGTCCCACCCCCTTCTGTGCAGGATAGCAGCACGAAATGAATGGCCAGTCTCCAGTGTCATATCTTCTGATTAAGCATTTTCTACAAATGCCAAAGTACAGATTTCAGAGTGCTCGGTGCTTTTAGTGAAAGCTAAAAACTTCTTTTTAGGTAGAATCTAGCTTTTGTTAGTCAGTGGTAAAGCTGACTGATTTCTGTGGAGCAGGATTACAATCCTGGAGTCTTTTGCATACTTACAAGCTAATGCATCTCAGGACTAAGTAGTCAGGCTCAATGGTACCTGTCTCTTCTAATTAAATTTCGCTGACCCTGATCAGTGCTTTTTTCATCTAGGGTGTCTATAACACTTACACTGTGGAGTCCAGGAACGGAGTCTGCTCCATATTCACTCTGGATAATGGGTTTTTGGTAGGTTTTATACCAGTTCTCAAACTGTGTTGTGAGTTGTAGTGGAATAACTTCCAGATGGCCTGGGTCATGATACCAGGAGAAGTAGCTATTTACGCAAATTACATCCACATAAGGAGCCTACCAAAAAAACAAGGTGAGAGTGTTTTGTCACAGAGCTCAAAATAGACAACCTTCACTCATAAAGCCAAATCCTCCTTTTGGTTTGTTTCATGGAATCCAGTTTTATTACACATAAAGTCTTCTCCCCCATCACTCAGGACCCCCACAATGTGGCATCTTTCCCAGAAAAAAAATCAGGATAAATTTTAATAAGCTAATAGCATATTAATTTGGCATTTTTCTTACAGACTTAGGAAGTCACAGCAAAGAGTTAGACAAAATCAACCCATTTCATCCTCAGGTTTGTTATTGCATTTCCAAGATGTCTCTGGCTTGCTGGTACATTTAGATGTACTTTTTGAGTATTGGAATGTGATTATCAAGTTAGCGGTCAAATATTTTGACTAGCAACTAAATTTGTGCATCAATGGTGCAATACTAAGACTAAGCATTCTGCAAGTTATATGCCATTTCTACCACATGGACAGTATGATAAAAGGGCACAAAGCCCACTAAAGATAAAGTGATGTTGTATGTAACTTGTTCAATGTTCTCTTAACATGTTTTGTAATAAAAGAAAAAAGTTCTAATATCATATCAGTCTATGAGATCTATTTTCTTTGGTTCTGTTTTCCTGTGTCTCCTCAAGCTAGTCAGAACATGCTGCTGGGGGTGGGATGTCAGAGTCAGTGTGCATGAATGAAACAGATCCTAGAGCAGATCCCTGCTGCACACCTTCAAAACTAAGGCTGCCAGTTTTGGTTTTTGGTTTTTTTTTTTAGCCCTGTGATGTGGAGTAACAGACCTCTGGGTTACAGAAGGTCATTCCTGCCAATTGTAGGACAGCTTGAAAGAAATGCAAGGTGTAACCTGTAGTGGGGACATGTGGTAGTATCCTGTACCTACAAACTACAAACTCACCTGCTGGGAGTGTTTATTGTACAGTAGTGACAAGTATTACAAAGCCATCTTGAAAAATTAAAAATTACTTAGGAACTACCCCAGAAACAAATCTGTGTGTTAAAAGATCCTTGGTTCATGCTATGACCAGCTTAAGGCACAGGCGGCATCCAAGAAAAGTGCCTTTTGGCTATTTATACAGCTCTAGGACTTTAATTAGGAAGCTGGAAGAGCTTTTGGATTATTCAGTGTTAACAGACATCTGCCAAAGAAGATCTAGAGCAGTTTAAAGCAGGAATTAAAGCAAAGCTTCCTTCCTTTAGACTTCCACAAGGGCTGTTAGCATTTTAAAGAGGTTTAAGCTTTGGTTTAATTGCAAGTGAAAATCCTGAGCATTTGTAAACACAATCAATGGAACAGAAAAGCATGACAATGTTAATGGAATCCAGGAGTCTGATCCTGCATACTTCACTCAAGACAAAGAACTGTTCTCTCTTACAGATTTTTTTTTTTTTTTTCAGCTGGACTACCAACTACAGGATAGGGTGCTTTGTACTAGAAACAAAAATGTAAGTTTTCTTCTCCCTCCCCCTGTTAAATACCTCCAGTAAACTTGGGGAGGTGGAGGGAAAGGACTGTAAAACAAATGACAAGAAGAGGAAATTTAATGTATGAATTTAAAAAAAAAAAGCTAGAAAAGTAAACTTACACCACGATCAAGAGCGTAATTAGCATCTGTCACAAAGGTTACTGGTCTGGAGGGATCGAGAGCTTTAGTGTGAGCTATCACTGTCCTGTTTGCAAACAGTAAAGCAAGAGTTCAAAAACAGCATGGAGAAGCACAGCCCCATTTCCCCAAGCTCTCTGTCTTTCTACCCGCCACAGCCATTTGGAGCTGGTTTTGATTTAGCAGAGTATTTTTAATTAAATTAAATACTGCAGAATACTTGGTGATCATCTGCTATAAAGTGCCTGCAATTCTAGCCAGTTCTGTGGGAGTATAAGTATCACAGCAAAGAGACTATCTGTCAAAGTTGATTGCTATCTTGTGGAAGTATACCAAACATGGGCATGTTAATTTGTCTATTGGTGCCAGCAGCTTAGAAGTTGGAGAAGGGCCAGCGAGTTTGAAGACAAAAATGTATGAAAGGTAACGGGAAGTTTCTGAACAGCTCTTGGGATGTGCTCCTGCAAAAGCACAAGGCCCTAGCCCTATGCCATAGCAGGCAGAGCAGTCAAAGGTTGGCTGCTTTGAGGAAACCCTGGCTAGGGGAGATGAGACACACAATGGGAGGGTCAAGCTCTGCTGCTGCCTCGACATTTGCAGGAGGGTGGTGGATCATTCTGAAGAATGAAACTTCAGAGTTACCTCTTAGTGCACCTACAGCTACTAGGGACAGTGTGTTGTCCCATTACAGAGATGACTCTCGGCTATCCAAAGCTTAAATCTCTTTAAAAATAAAACCAAGGGGTCTGTAGAGACTTGAAGCAGTGGCTTTGAAGTGGGGTGTCACAATTCCCTGCAGAACAAATAACTAGCACTAACTGAAGACCCTTGTCTTCAGAATTAAACGCCAGTTATTTTACAGCTTTGCTGCAATTCTCAAAGAATTTAGCACTTGTCTTCCACTGGTAACAAGGAATATCCTGTTCCCATCAGGTCTGCTTTTGCTTGACCCTTAGGTCAAGAAGAGATGCTCAGACCAAATGGACTCCTGGTAATTTTGCAGAGCTTTACTGGTTCAGATGCAACAGGTTGAGACTGTTGTGTGGTTCTCAGCATCAGTTCAATACATGCAGCAGCTGCACTTTTAGTTTGCATCTGCGGGTACTGTTTCACAGTTCCCCAAAAATGCTTACCCTCTCTTTACTACTTCTCTGTGTCATCCCAAAGAAAGAAGATGCATCATCTGCTAAGATTCAAGCCTCAGCTCTCTGTACAAGCAGACACACTTACTTGAAGTAGTAAGCTGCTGGGGGCAGCTCCGATGCTGGCTCATTGGCTACTGACCACATCACGACTGATGGCCTGTTCTTATCCCTGCGGATCAGCTCCTCCATCACAAGAAGATGATGCTGCAAGGACTTGTTCCCAAAGCTCTCGCTTAAAGACAAAAGGAAGCGAGACCTGGTGAGATGAGGGTATAAAATCTACCCCCTTTGCCTTTCCCTGTGAAAACTCAAGCCTCTGGGGTATATAAGCACAGCTGAGCCTTGACAGTGAATATGGCTTCTGCTCTGTTTCCCCAAAGCCCACAGAGTTCAGGGCTGTGGTTTGGGCTCATTAATTGAACCAAACCAGATGACATAATGGCCATGTGGCAAAACGCCCTCCGGTTGCCCAACCTCACTAGGCACACGTGGCGCAACGGGCTGATTTCTAAATAGAGCAAAGTACTTCCATTATCAGGACAACGGGTGCTGTAGGATGGGAGGAAGATGCTTCTGAAGCGGCTCAGAGTGGAGCATAGAAACGAGGGGAAGGGTCTTTTGAGCAATTGCTTACGGCATTTTAATCCCCACTCCCGGGCACTCGTCGATCACCACGATGCCGTAGGCATCGCACAGGTCCATGATCTCCTCAGCGTAGGGGTAGTGGCTGGTGCGGAAAGAGTTTGCCCCCAGCCAGCGCAGCAGGTTGAAGTCCTTCACAACCAGGGGCCAGTCAAGGCCTTTGCCACGGATCTGGGGGGGAGAGAGAAATCACACCCCCTCACACTGCCCCGCCGAGGCTTCTCCTCATGTTAGCGGGGCACCGCTGCTTCCCTGCTCACTCGCAGAGCGTTTCTAGCCCCAGGTGCCATGTCTAGCTGACTGCACCACCTCTCCGTGCAGTGTTTGCCTTCCTGAGGGGCACTGCCACATGCACACTCAGACGCTGGTTGTTTGGAGAAGCAGAGGGGACGGCGGTTGCCGCCAAGCTGCTGGCACTGCTGGCACCTTTCATTTCAGGGAGCTGCCCTGCCCGGGCCGCCCTCTCCGTCCATGAGGCGGCCTGGGAAGGACAGGGTGAAGGAGGACCCTGGACCGGCGGGGCTCTGTGTCTCCCTCTGAGGAGAGCCCGAGCCCGCCGGCACTGCGAGGAAGGCGCGCCCGCCGCCCCTGAGGTGAGCGGCCCGGCGGGCGGCTCCGGGGAGGCTCTGCCCGGCGGGGACGGGGCCTCCGGCGCGGCTCCGGGGCCTCCCGGTGGCCGGGCCGCGCCTCGCAGCCCTGCGGCTCCCTCCGCCGCTCAGACCTCCCCGCCAGAGACTTTGTTCCCGGCCTTTCCCAGGGTGGGGAACCCGAGAGCCGCTGTTTCTGACTGGAAACCATGGCCGAGGGGTCGTTTAGCAACCCTGCCAGCACACCCGGGCTCACCCATGCACCCTGAGAGGGATGTTACCACTATGGCAGGACTGGGCATGGTGTCCCCTTAATGCTGGTAAAAGTTCACCCCAGCTCCCCCCCGGCAGCTCCCAGCCTGGGAGAAGGGTGTGAGGAAATGGCCCCTTTGAGTGGAGAGGGGAGGCAAGAGCAGGTGCCACCTCAGCGGCACAAAGCGAGATGCCATTAGGTGCCGCTGCCACAGGCACCGCACACTTACATCCGCATCTTCATGCTTGTTGACACCGTGGAAGTAGAAGGGCCTGCCGTTAATGAGGAACTGCGTGCTGGTGACATGGATGGTACGGATGCCAACCGGGAGCGTGTACACGTCCTCCAGCAATGCCCCGTTCGCCTGCGCCTGCATTTTCACCTGGATTTCCAAGGGGGAGACACAAGTGAGATGCTGTGCTTCGCAAGGATGCCCGTCTTCCCTCCCACTTGTCTGTAAGGGCTGTCTTGACCTCCCGTCTATTTCCCAGCCCTGCCTTGACACACAGCCTGCTGCTTCACCTGCCTCTTGTGGTCCTCAGGGAAGGAGCAAAGTCTGACTAAACAGAAAATAGAAATCCAAGCTGGGGAAGTTGAAGGATGAAGGATGAACCCTGGATGACTCTTCTGGAGATTGTTCACCCCAAGAGCTTCAGTTTCTTTTCCCCTTACTCATCTGGGCTATTTCAATCCTCCCAGGCAAGGCAGCGGTACACCTCTTCTGCCCTGCACCTTGATACCAGGCAATGACTAAAATGTCATCTGCTCACAAGATATGAACCTGAGCCCCTGGAAACTCACGATAGCTCATCTGCCCTAATTCCTGCATCTAAACATCACTACTCATCCTTAACTCACACGGAGTCTTCCAGGCTTGTGCTATTGAAGCTGAATTCTTGTCTTGCAGAGTGGGAAGAAAGCTCATTGCATGGCAAAACATGGAAGAAGTTAGCAGCCTGCTCCTCAGAGACTCCACTCTCAGCTTTCACGATATCTCCTCCCCTATATTGTCTCAAATGGTCCTTTTGCAAGGGATGGACTGGGCCCTAAATGTGAAAGGCAAGCATCTCAGACCGTATGCATGCACTCCAGGCATGCTCTTCTCACTGACAGACCTTTCAGTTCAGCATCCAGGAAGGTGGCAAAGCTTGATTTGATTACTGCATAATTAGCAATGCCACTCTGGTCACATGAACAGGATTTGTGGGAGAAGATGAGAACGGAAGATGGGCCATACGGCAGTTCCTTAACCCTATTAGACAGCCAGAGGGAATGCACACAGAAAGGAAGAAATGTCACTGTTACCTCTAAGGAGTAGCGGTATCCAGGGTTCTCGTGCATCAGGTAAGGCCACCAAAGATTTGGGTTCAGGACTTTTAGCTCTCCAGCTGGCCCATCGCCTGTAGCAACCACTTTCCCCTCTTGGTCGTGTAAACTCAGGGACAAGGAATAGAGTGTGCTGCCAACAACTGACACCTGATATTGCACCATTGCTGGTTCAAAGGAAACAAAAGACAATGAGAGACTGCCATGAAAGGAAAACTACATGCATCAAATGTTAGAGGGTTTTCACATACAGCAGCATTAAAAAATGAGGGAAATGAACAACAACAGAGTGGCATGAATTGAATGCAAAAAGCATGACTTGCTGTCTTGAGGTCCAGAAGTTTCCAGCAAGATTTGTGTATCACACAACTCTTACTTAGAGATAATCCTGCTTTAAGTGGCAGGGGGACTGCCCCTACTGAGAAATTCTACTTCAAGAAACACCTGATCATCCTTACACTTTAACAGTAGTCTCTTGCAAGTACTTAGAATCACAGAATCACAGAATGGCTTGGGTTGGAAGGGAGGTTAAAGATCATCTAGTCCAACCCCCATGCCGTGGGCCACCCACTAGGTCAGGCTGCCCAGGGCCTCATCCAACCTGGCCCTGAACACCTCCAGGTATGAGGCATCCACAGCCTCTCTGGGCAACCTGTTCCAGTGCCTCAGCACCCTCTGAGTAAAGAATTTCCTCCTAATGTCTAACTTAAATCTCTCCTCTTTTAGTTTAAAACCATCCCCCCTCGTCCTATCACTATCTGCCCGTGTAAAAACTCGCTCCCCCTCCTGTTTATAGGCTCCCTTTAAGTACTGGAAGGACTTAAGGACTTAAAAGTACTTCTTTTTTTCTTATTGCTTCTGAACTCTTTACCATATTCTTGCAGCTGCTGAGCTGTGCAGTAGATCAGCTCAGGTTCAACAGACAGCCACTACAAAACAAATTCAATCAGACTTTTGCAGCATATTTTCTCTGCTGCCCTTGTCATCTCCATGTGGAGCCTGGAGTAGCTGCTGTAATTGTTCTGGACCTACCAACACTCTCCGATGAAGTAGTTGTCACAGTAATATCATCTATGTAGACAGAAGGAGTGGTGTAAAGCACAACCGGGCGATGGATTCCAGCATAATTAAAGAAATCAAACCTGATGTTCTGTACAAAATAGTTCTTGGGATACCTGAGTGAGCAAGACAGGAGAAATGGCTACATTATGTTTCATTACACAAGAACTGAAGGCAGCATATGGATGCTAGCAATGTAAAATAGACAGATAATAATAGATACTAGCTAGTAAAATAGTCTTTACAACAGGATGGATCTATCTTTCAGTAGTGCTACTGCTGCTGCACTGAAGGGGACTACCAGTTAACAAACATCTAATGCATTGAATAGGCTTGATCCTTCAGGATAGCTGGTACTTGCAGGTTCCAGCTGAATTCAAGCTTCTCAAATCTGCCATTGATTCAACTTGGCAAATCACTTCATCTCAGTTCCCTGTGTATAAAACAGATGCAATAACTCAGTGCAGATTCCTCCTAACACCAAAGCTTAAACTCCTCCCTGCTCGACTGATGAATTTCAGCATAAATACAACCTATGCTTTTATAAGTTGCTTGGAGGGTCTTATGAACCAGCAGCCAAATAAATTCCCATTCTCTCATCCCTGGGATAAGCTCAGCAGTACAGCGCTTTAGCAACTCACCTTGTTTTGTCATTCATGTACTGAATTGACCCCGGAGGCAGAGTATGGGGCGTCAGAGTGTTGTTGAGTGCAACAGTGATGCGGCAGGGGATCCCTGGGCTGCCCTGGACGATGCTGCTTATATCTGCTTCAAAAGGGAGGTGGCCCCCTTCATGTTCCACAACTTGCACTCCGTTGACCCACTGCAAGAGAAGACACCTGTGAGCCCAAGAAGCAGGCTTATTGGGTTTTTGCGGCAAGCATAGCAGGGAGAAGGGAAGGAGCCCAGCAAAGGGCAGTCGGGATTCCCAGTAACACTGCACCTTGTTCTGGGCTCTTTCTCCTTGGGGGATCAATCTAGCAGCCCTTCCTTTGCTGGGAGCTAGGTCTGGGTCACATACAAGCAAGTGTCACTGAGAGACACAGTTTTGGGCAGATCCTATACCAAGGAAATGTTTTAGTTACTAGTCCTGATATTGGAGGATCAGAGAAGAGAGACCTGGGAAACATGGCCAAGTTCTTGGCTGGAGAAAAAACAGGTAAGCGTTAAGAAAATAGCAAACTGATATAAAATCGAGGCAGAGATATATATGCTGAACAAGCCATGAGACAGATTTTAGTGCAGCATAATTCTGGAAACACATGGACAATTCCCCGTGCAACGTACCACAATGGAGTAGTAATGGGCACTACCGAAACGGAGCACCACTCTGGTGTTGAGATCATCCTGAAGCCAGCGGAGAGGAAGCAGCACCTCTTTCTCATACCAAACCCAGCCAATGTAGTTCTCCAAGCTGGGGTCTTGAGTGATATCGTTGAAGCTGGCAGGCACTGGCATATCAATCACAGGACCGCTCTGGCAGGAATTGCACAAAAAGGGAAGGAACAGAATTTACAAAAAAGAAATTTTACTGTCTTGGCTGTCCAACCTGTACTGCTGGAGGTGTCCCCTTCCACTGACAGCCTTACAATCCCTTTGCCAAGTGGAAATACTTGGGAAAACCTGTTTCGAAACTGGTGTGGTCTGTCACAGGTCCTGTACAAGCCCTACTTAATTAATATCGGGCCCAGGAACCTGCCTATTCCTACAGGAAGAAGCTGCTCATGTCTTTTTCCTCTCCTGATTTTATTAATGGCTCTAGTATTCCAGAATCAGAACAGTGAGGGGAAAAAAAATAAATGCCAAGGTCATCATGTCAATCTGGCACTTCCCACAGATTGTAGTCTCCCCGGCATAGCTCTAGCTGTTTGGTGAGCAATGCTGGTGGTGTGGTGTCAGTTCAGTGGCGCAGGGTGCTGCTTGTCAGGCTAAGAGCTGTAGTAGAAGGGTGGCAAGAGTCATGGATATTTGGGGCCAGATTCCCCAGTCCATGGAGACTCTTTGGGATGAGTCCAGCCTTTCTCACTCCCTGAAAGCAACATAGATTCCTTAGGATTACAATAGAGTCAATTCGCTTGCTTATTTTTAATATAAGGATTATAGGCTGGCAGTGCTGTAATACATTTAACACTGAGGTAAACGGATGCTATTGCAAAATAGAGCTGTTCATTTTTAGCACCTGCTGTGCTCATGATGTTGCATGAACAACTGCTGCAGCAGCTTCCCCTTTCCTAAGAAAGACTTTCCATGGAAAGCGGAACAAGGAAAGTCTGGTTGCCCAAGGGTGAGCATCATGTGCGCAGCTGACTCAGCACCGAACTGTACCGGCACTGCAGAGAAACTCAGCATCCTTGTTAGACATCAGAAAACCCTAGCAGCAAGATCCTTGGATGGTAGAGTGGATTTTCTAGTATCTGATACAGGATAACCTTTGACTGGGATGGCTGTAATGTGTGTCTCCTTCAGGGAGATTCTCTGATGTGCAAAGAAGGTTGAGTGTACACGCCTAAGCCTCCCTTTGGGAGGGCCATAGTCCAGGATTCCTCTCCTCTGGCTGTCTCTTTTCGCAAAACTTCTAGCAGCATAGTGTCTTTCAGCTCTTCTCTCCTTCCACAATTTGGCAAAAAACTGGCCAAAGGGCTAAAAAAGAAATTATGAAGGACGGATGCATTTTATGCATCGACTACATAGCTGCTTTCTTTTAGGTAATGGTGTTAATTTCCTAATGGATTTCAGTTACACTAGAACTTGTTTATCTGCCCTTGGCTACTTTAGAATAAATAATTCAAGAGTGCCCTTTCCAAGCATGTTTTTGCTTATTCTATGCTGCTGATGGTAGGTAAAGGTTGTGCAAGGCCAGCCTTGCTTTTGCAGCACAGGGAATTCTACGACAACTAAAGATGGCTGTATTTCATTCAAACGCTTTCTGGCTTCTAAGCAGAAGCGGGATAACGAGAGACGGCTGTTTCCTCGGTCGATAATCAGAAAGCCTCTTAAGAAAAATCCCCGCAGAGCGATAAGACACTTAGCGCGGGGGGAGGTGGGGGGGGGCGAGGAACGAAGAGCAGCGGCTCGGCACGGCTGGTGGGGAAGGAACGGGGGATCGGTGCTCTCCGAGAGGAAGGAAGCCCAGCTTGCAGGGGGACCCTTCCCGGGAGAAGCGCATCCCTCTGCCGCTCCGCCCTGCCCCGGGGAAGGGGCAGCCCCTGCCCGCGCCCCGCTCCCCGGCCCCGCGGTACCTGCCGGAGCGGCTGCCGGTACCAGCGCTGGACGAAGCCGGCGTCCCTGCCCGGCGAGAAGTCGGCGCGGAAGCTCCAGAGGCCGCCGAGCTCCTTCCGCTCCCGGGAGGGGGTCTCCCGGGGGTACAGCATGCCGCTCGGCGGGGCCGCCGCCCGCCCCAGCGCCAGCAGCAGGAGCAGGCGGCAGCCCCCCGCCATGCCGCGGCCCACCCCGCCGCCTGACGCCCGGGCCGCCATCTTGGTTGTGGGCAGTGCCCGGCGGCGGGGAGGTACCGCCGGGGCAGCGACGGGGACGGGCAGCGGGGGCAGTCCCGCCCCGGGAGGGGCCGCCGCCGAGGCCGAGCAGGGTCGTGGTGCTGGCGCACAGCAGTGCAGGCGCCTCCGGCCAAAGGCATCGGCAGCCTGGCGTAAAAACACTTGCAGGCGTTGGGCTGCGTCCAGGATTGCTGGATTTCCGCGAGGGGGAGGTGGCTTTCTCTTATTTATTTATTTATTTACTCCCTTACTTACTTTTATTTGTTTTTCAGAGTCACTTGTTGAAGCGGGAGGGCAAGAAGTTATTGGAAACAGCAAAGAGCAGCACTGGTGACCAGATGGCGTCTTGGGCCAGGCAGGAGGATGATCTCTGCATTAGGAAACCACCTTTGGACTCATCTGTGAAGCGTGGTAACATTTCCTATTCAGATCACGTCCCTCAGAACTTCGTTAGGAATAAAGTAGGATGGAGAAAAGTGTCGCAGGGGCAAGGAAGGAAGGAAATGCCATCAGATTGATTTTAATTTTACAGTACATTTATTTGTAGCCTGTGTTTGTAGCGGCTACAGGACGGACGGCTCCAGCCAGCTGGATGATTAAAGAAGACTGAATAAAGAGTAGAAAGAGAATAAATATTGTTGAGATTAAACTTAAACATTAATAGATCAAACTAGTCTTCAAGGACAACTGATTCCCTAGAGTTCTGTGTGTGTGCGTGAGAAAGAATGACCATTACAGGGAGGACTGCCTTAATCGAGGCAGTCCACTGCTTGAGGGATGTGTGCCAAGAGGGAGTGTGAAAAACAGAACAGGAATCTTGCCCAAAGAAAACAATGTAGAATAAACATAATTAACTTGTCAAGATACTGTCCTAGAAATAGAATAGCGAGATTAATCTCAGGACTTCAAAGAACATCTGTGTAAATCATTATCTCTAAAGAAAGGTATAAAAGCAGAAGCTTTCTGTAATAAAGTGGAATCATTGAGCACTACCTCAGAGATCAGTATTTCTTTCAGCCGTGGCATGTGTTTGTTTCCTGGATGAAAACGTGTACCTCCATGCACAATAAGCAGCTGTATCCGATTCAGTTACAGAAGCAACAGCTCAGTTTATTGCAGATCAATGAAAGGCTTGGAGACACGTAAGAATATCAGAAAGGTGGATGGTCAAATGGGGAGTACCAGGGATTACGAACTAGTTATTTAAGCCAGAGAGTGAGATGTGATAATCTGCTAAAACCACCTTCTTTTTTCAACCAGCAGGGCCCCACATTACTCAGCACTGACCCCCGAAATGCTGAACAGTGGTGGCTGGGAACAAGCCGTCTAGTCGGCTGACACGTGAAGGTGCTGATCAGGAATGAGAAAATAGGGAGAAAGCTTATGTGACGAAAGAAAAGAACTGTGAGCCAGGGAGGAGGAGATAATCCCTTCTTCTGAGTCTGTTGGTGTTGGCTGTTCCTGTCACCTCTCCACCTGAATTCAGTGTATGTAATTGATTTCCCTGCCAGAGCGAACTTAGCTAGAAGGTAAGACAAATGTACTAAACCAGAGAAACATGGGACTCAGGAACTTCCTGGCACTTCATTCCTCAAGTAAGACTTTTCCTGGTCTTCTATTTCTGTAAGGACAGAAGGGAAGATGGTAAATGATTTTTGTAAGAAGCCACAGCAATGCAAGGCCAGGGATTTTTTTAAAAGCATTTTGCCCCAGCTAGATGGAGGCAAATTGGGGCATGTGTCACACAGAGAGAAGAGCTGGACCTGGGACCATGCAACCCTATGGAAGTTCCACTGCCAGGTGGTGAGAAGATTTTTTTTTTTCCTGCCAAAAGGCAGGGAGGGAAATATAATCCTAGGAGGACAGTGATAGCTGGAAAGGTGGCGTGTGTTGCAGATGTTGTACCAAGTGTCTCTCTTTGTGGACACGCACAAGCCTTTCTCAGCACGTGCACTGACACTCCTGCTGCTCTCTACCTACCAGCCTACTAGAACGTGACATCCTGTAACACAGCTCTTCTGCCACGTTCATACATGAGTGAGCATTTCCCCAGCCTCATAAGGACTGAGGAAACCCAGCTCAATGTTGCCCCTAAGAAGAAAGATGCAAGACAGGAGTTTCAGTGAACTACAATACACCCCAGTGTTTAT
>JAVKLA010000084.1:6921263-6978316 GCA_034782735.1 Sagittarius serpentarius | reverse complement strand
CCTCTCAGCCCCCGTCGCCCTTCCCACTCCTCTCCCGCCTCCGGCCCCTGCTCGGCCAGCGGACGATTAGCAAGCCAGGAAGAGAAGCTCCTTTGGAGGCAGGATTGCTGCAAGGAGGAGGGTTGGGAGAGATGCTGTCATGTTGCTTATTAGTGAAGTTACTGGTGTAGCTTTAGGCAGTGCTCCTGCAGTGCCAGAGGGTCTTGTGTGTGGACAGGTCAGGTCCTTTTCTGGGAATATCCTTGGACTGAAGGAGTTGCATCGCTCTGTGTCATACCCCTCTAATAAGTAGTCTTTGATAAGAATGTAATTGATACGATGGCTGGATCACTGTTGCTCTGTCCCCATCGTTACCCCAGCAAACACACAAGAATAAAGTAGATGGGAGCTGGTTGCTCTTTCCCGTTTCTGTATGGATGAGACTTTTCACCCCACTTGTAAGGCTGCTGCAGCTCCAGCTTTGGGGCTTCCCTGCTGTCACCAGTTACATGGGGTCACTCTTGCCAAGAGGATCCTGTGAGCCACAGACTGTGGCTGTGGGGTGTGAGGTTGTGCTCTGCAGCCTTGGCAAATAGCCTGTATCTTAAACTTACCAAACTGTAAATATCATAGAAGTAAAGAACCAATTTAAAATGCAAGAGAGCTTTGGGAGCAGCAAGTCGCAAAGCTACGGCTCAGCACCAATTTCTCATTAACTCCTCAGAGACGGAGAGCACTTTTCTGCAGCCACTCCACAGAAAGCTGAGTGCTTGCTGGTTCGCCTTACTGAGTGTGCTGCTACAGTATAATGTTTTTCCATCTGCATGGTCCAAACCTTTCACAGAACTTGGGAAACATATTCCAACTTTCTCATCCACATTTTGTTGGGTTATTTTCTTCCCTTTAACTGACCCTCTTGTACTTTTCTATTGTTCTCTCAGTTCTGCAACTCATCTCCTTTTCCTTTTTACAGTAGGACATTTACACTAGGAAATAGTGCATGATCATTTTGTGATCATGTTGCTTCCTACTTTGAAATCCCTCATTTTTACCACTTTTCTTGTCTTGTTCACTCTTTAGGAGTGTTCTTGTCCTTGCTCTGGGCTTTGACAGGAGATTGCTGATGTGCTGGGAAAATAGCACTGAATTTATAACCAGAGTGAATCTATGTCAATAAGATCTTATTAATCTATGTCTGATATTACATGTGGCAAGGACGCGTGCTTTCACATGGGATCTGTCAGCAGTATCACTGTGTGTTTAGCAAACTTCATAGGGATTAGTTTGCTTGTGTTACACTGCTTAACTCCTGTCTCAGTTTGTATCTCGGAGATTATTAATTCTCTCTTTTCCCATTTTTAGATGAAACAGGCAATAACTATCCTTTCTGTATAATAAGCAATGTAGAATATAGAATAATAATTTTATAGTAAAAATGGAAGTGAAATTGTAAATCCAAGCAGAAGGCATTAATGTAAAAATGAACATTGAATAAATAGGATTTCTTAATGACGCTTGGATCTGGAGAGCTGAAAAGGGGGAAACGATGAAATAGCATTGCAAAATAGGTTTTCTAATGCACACTGAAATGTATTCTCATTACTATCTTCTCTGTTTGTTCTGGTTTGGATGGCTCTTCACTTCCTGTCATCTTCGTTCAGTATTTTATTTGCTTAGTGAAATAGAAAGATGAACCCCCAAAATCCCCACCCCACAGTTAAATACCAAGGAAGGTCTGAGGGAAAGGTCTTCCACTTATTTTCCCTTCTGGCACAGCAAATGGCACATTGTTCATACATTAACATTCCCAGCTACACCCTTTCCCAAGCTGACGTACCGTGAGGTAGTACTAGAGAGTAAATTGCCCATTTTGCAGCATGGAGAAGTTTAATTAAATATATTTTAATGTCCTCAAAGATTTCAACTTTATTTGTAGTTGCTTTTGTAATCAGTCACAGCCTTACTATTTCTTTTAGAGTGCATTTTTTGTTGGAACAATGCAATACTTGGGGAGTGAAGCTCTGAAGGAGTGCTTTAGTGGTCTCTAGAAATATACTTTTCATAATAGGACTTATTTTCGTAACTGAGTCCAGTGAAGAAAAAGGATGGCATAAACTGCTACAGTATACCTTCTTTAAAAACATTCTTTTTAACTGTCATATTGGTTTAGAAAAAGAAAAAAGCTTTATGGGCTGAAAGTGCTAGTCAAACGCACTGTCAGCTAGGCTGATGTGAAGTGGTGCTGACATTTTTTGTTAAAAAAAACAACTTTGTTTAATGAATTTTGAATGTAAAAGAAAAAAAGACACTATAGGGTGATCAGCGAAATGCTGAATACAGTAAACATCTTTCATGACAAAGAATACAAATACCCTGCAGATCTGCTTTCAATAGCAATTACTAGGCCCCCTGCTTTCAATAGTTAATACCGAGGCCCCTCTCTCACCAGCCTTAGTGGTAACAATCACAAGCCAATGCTTAAAATGTTGACATGCTAAGCACATTTAGAAAAACCTATGTCTGCATTCCCTATGGATGGTGTAGCATAACTGTCTAACACCTAAAGCGCAGCAATTAAAAACAAAGTGAACTGAGCTAATCACCTCATCTCCTGAAAAGTTGTATGTAAGGGTAGTGAGTTCTCTCTTGGATATTCCCCTTCTCCCTTTCATGATGTCAGTGTACCTGTAGCTGGTCCATATATGGATTTACACCCTAACAGGCTATATGTCTCCATTGGAAAATATTTAGGAATAATATCTTTATTAGAAAAAAAATTGAAAGCTGTTGAGAGAGGCATTTGTATTATGCTTATTCGTCCAAGCTGCTAGGTTCAGGCATCATCGTCATGGATTGTAAAAAAATGTATCAGCAAAGGTCTGGAATGAAACTTTTGGAGAAACAGTTAAAATAAAGATGATAAATTGGTGCTGGGGGAGAGATATAAAGAGGAGAAGCAGAGGAGGAATAATATGCTGAAGATTCGGAACCCATATCTAAAGAGAGTGATGAGAGGCAGGCAAGGATTAGTAGATTTCTGGAACAAAGCTCGGAAATTTGGTAGTCTGGAAATACGGTATTTTCAAATGAAAGCTGACATCCTTTCCCTTCTTTTCTTCCCTTCAGCCTGGCTGGGAGCTAGTGTACAGGCAGTTTCATGTTAAGGGTTTGAAACATGGCAGAGAAGGTAGAGAGCATTTGCTGTGCTGGTTTTGGCCAGTTAATCCTGACATGAAAAAGGACAGCGTCCATTACATCCTGTCCACTGAGTCAGACCAACGGCTTTCAATCTGCAGCTTGAAGACCCTTCTCCTGGCTCTTTTTCCATAGGGCTTCATGACAAATGATTCTGGAGTATAAATGAATTTATATCTGTACTACAGTCTGTGTGTGATGGGGTCCACATGTCCACTGCAACTTTTTTAGGGGTCTTCAGCTGAAAAGGGCTGAAAAAGCTTTGCAGTATGCTTTTAAATTGCCTGGCACTTAGGTGTCTGATGATGACGGTTCCTGGAGAGCTGGGAGCCGTTTGTTGCCCACTGTCCTGGCGCTGAAGACTCTTTCTGAAGCACTGCAGTTTGCTCACGTTATTCAGAATTGGCTTAGGTTTTGCAACACCCCAAGGAGAAGCAAAGTCTCAAAAGCAAGAGTGGACTTTCTTCTGGCTTGATTCTGGAGAGAATAGTAGCTGGTGGATTTTGTGCTAGTACTGCAAGCCAGAGATTGCGAGCACAGGTCTAATCCATTCGGTTCCCTAGTTTGCTCTTACAGCCCTGCTGCAAACAAGTAAGTATATGTGTATGTGACTCCTTAGGGAGTTAGTGGTGGTATGTGTGCATATAAACTTTTGCCTGAGAGGTACTGGCAAAATTAAGTAATTAGTGTTTCCCTGGCTCTCAGTCTCCGAGCCAGACAATTTTCCTTGCTATAGCAAATAGGATTTTCAGCTATTTGCACTCAATGAAGCGTCTTCAGTTTTCTCGAGAATGAAAAGGGCTCTTGCAAAATTTAATAGCACATAGATTAAATGGGAAAGAATCACAGTGGTGGTAGGAAAAGACGTATGATGCTGATGAGCCAGGTAAGATGTTATGTACAGGTGCTTAAAAGACAACAGGAGTATTACACAACTAGTTCAGCCTTACAGTATTCTGTTTGCATACGGCTAGAGATTTTATTTGGAAGGACCTCTACAATATTTTCCCCTTGTCATCATGCTTAACAGTGGCTAGCTGTCAAAATCTGAGTAGGTTTTCAGAACATGTTTTGTCACAGCTAACATTTATTGTGCTTTTTTCTGTCCACAGTAGTTACAACTTCGGGGGCCGAAAAACAGCCGTCGTCAGCATTGGTGGTTCAGTGGTAGAATTCTCGCCTGCCACGCGGGAGGCCCGGGTTCGATTCCCGGCCAATGCAGTTGTGATTTTTTTTTGCCCCCCCCCCCCTTACCTTATTTCCCCTTCCTTTTCCGCTTCCGTCCAGGTCGCCAAAGCCTCCTTCAGCTCAACCCCGGCCTCCCCCACACTCCCCTCGCCGGGCGGGCTGCGGGTGGGTGCGTGTGAGGGGAAGTTTCCGCGGCGAGGCGGCGGCCAAGGCCGGCCCCAGCGCGCGGCGGAGCCCGGGGCGGACAAGATGGAGGTGTAAGGAGCGGCGGGGAGGGCGCGGGGACGGGCCGCTGCCGCCTGCCCCCAAGCTGCGACCCTTCCGTGGCGGCAGCGGGGGCTCCAGGGCCGGAGTGTGTGTGGAGGGTACATTCGTATGGGCCAGCCTGCCCGCCTGCCTGCGGCGGTTGTGTGTGTATATCTGCATGGGCCTGCCTGCAGTGTCTGTGTGTGTGTGTGGTATACCTGTATGGGCCTGCAGTGTGTGGGGGGTGGTATATCTATATGGGCCTGCCTGCAGTGTGTGGGGGGTTGTATATCTATATGGGCCTGCCTGCAGTGTGTGGGGTGGTATATCTATATGGGCCTGCCTGGTTTGTATGGGGAGTATATTGGGCCTTTAACACCCCTATAACCAGCAGTGTGTTCAGGCATTCTGATGAGAAACTGAGGATTTTTTGTTGGCTTTAAAAAATCTTGATGAAGCATCTTTTTGTTTGGGCAGAAGGCGTCGTTGGCTTAGCTTGAATTCCGCTCCCTGTCCCCATCTCCCCTGCCCTCCTCTCCTTGTGCTCCCTTCTCCCTTCTGCCCTGGCAGAGGTGAAACGTGAATCCTCTGCTGCAGCTTCTGGGAGAGAGTTATTCCTGTGAGCATCAGGTAGACGAATCATTGTAGGAGCTGAATATGCTGGAGGAGAAAACCTAACAGGTGTGGGCCAGCAATTGCAAACACAAGAGGCGAGTCAAAATTTTGGCTAGCTGGTAGCTCGGGGCAGTTACACCAGCCAGCCCCCAGGTCGCTATCACAGGCAGCAAGTTTAGTTGCCTTCCTATGCTGACAGCACTGTGTGTCGTTCTGTCTTGTTAGTGTCACCTGGGCACAAAACAATAGGGTTTGAACTATTCTGAAGCTTAGAAACTCAGGAGTTCTGTGGAGCTCATTATATTGTGTGGTTATATATGTGTACACGGCGTTAGTTTCTAATGAATGGGGGCACGGAGGATGCCAGTCCTGTGGGATCATCCACTGAAGTCAGCTGAACTATTGAAGTTCATGTTATCCATGGATGTTTTATTATCATTAAATCTTCTATCCTATTATCAGTAAATCTTCTATACATAAAATTCCAAAGCAGATAACAAATAAGAAACATCCGTTGAAATACGGGTTTATATTATGTTAGCCTTAATGAGTAGCAGCCTGCAGGGAAATGAGCTGTTCTTGCTGTTGTGTACTGAAAAATGCTGTGAAACATACACAGGCTGAAAGTTGCTGTTGCATGTGAGGAAAGACAGGGTTTGCTCTGCTGAGAAATATGCTTTTGGTACCATTAATAGTAAGTCTGTGATGCTGCTCATACATGCACTTGTTTTTTATTGCCTTGAGTAGCCCAACTTACTTTACTGGTGTAACTGTTTTAGTACCAAGAGGAAGGTGCATCAGAGATAGAAGACCTGGGAGCTGAAGTTCTGAGCTGTGGATGAATGTCCCTTGCATTGGAATGGAACAATTTAGTCCATTTTGCATTTGAATTACTGTTGGAATTTAATCTTACTAATCTTTTGCCTCCTGCCTGATGGCCTTCCTAGAGGGACGCTCTGCAACTAGGAAAACCTCTTTAAGTTCTTACCATGTCAGAAGTATCTGTTATTAGAGAAAAGAACCCTCCAGAAAACATTGTGGTTTAAATATGCAACGTATTTTAAGCAGTAGATTTAAAAGCATGAAGTGTCAGTGATATTTTTAGAGGTGTGATGCCACATACTAAGGTATTTTTTATATATGCAGAAGATCTTCTCAATAATATTTTGGTTTGGACTAAAATTTGGGCAAATATTACCTATTTAAAGATTCTAAAAAGTGTTTATACATCTGGTGTTAACATGACTTTGTTTTTTCCTTTCTGCTTAAGTCTTAAGCTCATCAAAATTAAGCATACTGTTTAGTTGACTATTTAAAAATATATGTTAGAATTCATTATTTATAATTTCATGTTTTCTGAAGGTGAAATTGATATTTGCTTCATGAGAGTTAGGGCTGAAGAAAATGGTATTTCTTCTTCATAAGATCTGCAAAAGTTTTCAAAAACTGGTCTTGTTTATCAGTTTATAATTCTGGTATTTCAGCACAACAAAAATCGTTGGAAGAATTTGATACTGACTCATTTGCCATCCATTGTTAGAAGAAAAAATAAGTATTTTTCTGAATGACAAAGTGGTTTTGTCTTAAATAATTTAACTTCAGATAGATTTCAGACTAATCTGCATAGTAATATATTTACTCTATATGACCCTTTCACTTACTTAACTGAATAATTCCATATATAATTCTTCTGTGGCATTATTATTTCTAACAAAGTAGATCCTTGATCCATAGGGATTTCTGTAGTGATAGCCTGAATGCAAACACTCTGAAGAATTGCATTTACCTAACAACAAAAGCTATATGGTTTGTAAAACATGAATGAAAACTAATGCATGTGTGAGCTCACTTGCTGAAGTTTCACTTGAGTCAGTGAAATGGAAGTTGAAGTTCATCTCAGCGTATTTTAGAAGGTCCTTTTCATTTAAAAACAATGATAGAACCTGTGGAAGTTTGTGGATGCATTTAACTCATTTGAAAGTGATGAATGTGACAGTTCTATTCAAACAGTTGATGGTGCTTAACAATACATTGTACCTTTTTTTTCTTTTTTTCATAAGCTGCTGCACAGACCTGAGAAAGGCCTTTTTTGCCTTTTGTATGGAAACTTTCTGTTGTTGTGGCTACTGACTGCTCAGCAGAATGTAGTATTGGGGAAATATAGGATGTTCTGTGTAAGGTTTTCTCCCTTTTTTAATTAAAAAATATAAAATTATAATATCTGGTAGTAATAGAGGCGTGATTAGTCTAAATATGTGCTTGACTTAGTGTGTTCAGCCTACCAGTGGTGGATAACGATTCTTGCTTAAATGGGACAGAATTAGTGGAGAAGTGTCTGGCTGGTGGAAAATGGGAAATTCAGCCTTGCCCTGCTAATAAGGAGTAGCCACATAAAGATTCAAAGAATAAATAAAGAGGAAATGCAATAAGTTTGTTTTTTTTTTTAACTCAGTACGGTATGTGTAAATAGTGCCCTATCTGTATCTATGCACACACATATGTACATTGTACTAAAAACAGTAATCATATTTTCTTTTCCTGTAATCTTGGCTATTAAATAGACTGTGTGTAATCTGGATGATTTTTGCTGTCCGTCTTTATTCAAATAAAACTGGGGGCCCTTTTTTGTAAGGAAGAGGCAAGGCAATTTGGTTTTAGTTTGTAAAATTGGGTAAGTGAATGAAATAGTGTGGCTGAGTAAAAAGATTGTAAGTGTATTATGATTTGTGGGGCAAATTGTGCAAAATATACTGTATATTTATGTAATGATTCTACTAAAAATATGGAAGAATATTTTTCAGAGGTGGCAACAACTTGGTAACTGTAGAATCACCAAAAATAGATTTCTTGATGATTTTTAAAAAAAAAAAACCTTATGAAAGTAGTGTGTGTTCTTTTAGAGTCTGCGTGACTCAGCAAATAAAAGTTTTAGACTTTTAGGTTGGAACATAAATTAATTGTTTTCATTTTTCCTTTTAGAAAAGATGCAAATGCCGCATTGCTAAGTAACTTTGAGGTAAGTTTATCTGCGTCCTGGTTTTAAACCAGCAGTTTAAAGCTGTAATCAGTCACTTGTATACTTCTTTGGAAGCTGAAAATTGCCAGTGGCAATCAGAAAGACCTGTATGTGATTTCCACCCCCTCCATTTGATTTGTTATTAGAAAAAAGCTTTTTTAAAGAAAATCTAGTTTCTAGAAAATTACTAGTTTTCACTAGTCATGGGTACTGTATTATTATTTGGTTGGTCCCAAATCTATAAAAACAGATATAAATATGTTTTGCAAATAGATGAGGAGCGAATCTTTAGAATGTCAGTAACTAACAGTAACAGTAACAGTCATATTTATGCTGTTGCTGTGTGGTTGGTTTGTTGAATCCTCATGCGTATGGTGGTTTGTTATTTAGGATTTGATTCCCCACATCTTCAAACACTTGTGTATTTGGGAAAGTGCCCTGGATTCACTGGTGCTTTGTATGACGTGTGGTGCCTCGGATCCCAAATCGGGAATGTTGACAGCTCTGTAACTGGGCAGCAATATCAAAAATAACTTTTTTTGAATTTTATCTTAGGATAAGCCAATATACCGCTAAGTGTGTGACACACTGATTGCTGTAGCCTCTTTAATATTGCAAATAAAAATTCTTGCAGAAAAATTAAAACATTTTTCACAGATGGCTGCTGCTAGAATCAATGTTTCGTATTTAACCTTGTGATGTGCAGTGTCATCCGAGAACCTGTAACTCATTGATGCATAGTTTTATTAAAGCCAGTGCTACTGGAAATGCAGTCTTACACCTCTGAATGCTGGACAGTATTTTTTTAAAGATCTTGAGGTGTTTCCAAAGCAGGTTAGGTTATAGTGAGCATGAGGCCGTTTGCTGATCTGAGATGTGTTACTCAGGATAAACACTCCTAGAAGCCAGCGATGTACCTTGATCTGGTGTCATGAGGAAGCTACAGTGCCCTGTCGTAACAAACAAAAAATAATCTTATTTTCTAGTGTATAAGATCTGAATCATTTTCCTCTCTGCTGAGTAAAGGTATTTTTTTAGTGAGGTAGAAAGAAATGTAGTGTTCTTGTTGGTTTAACTTGAGTCAGGTAGTGGAAAGATTTCAGTGCTTTGTTTATGAATGTAATTTTTGAATGGTTTTAATAACCCACGTGCTTTGTTTATATTGTTTTATTGCTGAAGCTTGAAAGTTGCACAGCTGTTTCATCCTATTCTGAAAAAAATCTTGAAATGTTTTATATCGAGCTGCATCTGCCGGTGTACAGCAGAGCAACCATCTGGTGCCTGTTAGAAGGGCTTTAATGAGGTACTTGGAAAGAACTGTCTCGCCTGAGAAATGTATGGTATTATGTCAGCCAAAGTAGTGTTAAGTGTCTGTTTGTTAAAAACATGTACTATTGCAGTACAGAAAATAGCAAGTGTTTCAGAGATTATTTATTGCAAAATCACCTCTGCTTCCTTCTTCTTCATTTGCTGGTATATTTGTTGGAATCTAGGTATTACTGCCTGCTGAGGTTCAAGTAGTGGTGTCAGTCACATTATGTAAAATCTATAGGTGTCCTAAAGGTATGGTCCAGAATAGGGAGAATTGCAGAATCCATTCTTCATGCTCTTCAGTCAGAACTTTCTTCAGCTGAGTCTTTTTGTTGGTGAATATACCCTGTGTGTTGAAAAAGAGCAAAAGGAAGTGGAAAATGAAGTTACTGATGAGAGAGCTTATTTCTCGTTTCCCTTTCACAGCACTGTTGTCATGCATGCCACTTTTCAGTTCTTTGCAGGAAGGGATTTGCAGAGTCTGCAGCTATGGGCTTTTGGGGCATGGCTTTTTACTGCTCTTCAAAGTACTGATTCCTGTAAAACTACCGATCTCTTTCTGTTTGCTCCTCTTACCAGTTGCAATTTGACTGGCATAGCTAACATTCTTTCTCAAGGTAATGTTTGGCACAGAAAGTCGTGTTTGAAAGGAGTATTTGGAACTGACATGTTGTATATCCTATGCCTACATTTATTCTGTGAGTTTGGAGTTGACGTTTTGTATCTCGTTGTCATTGGCTATATTTCTTCAAATATTTATTAGATGAAAGTTTGTAGCTTCAGTTTTGGCTTTCAAGTGAGGATTGACTACAGGTGGTTGGTACACAAGGTGTTCCTTTTTCATAGAAGATACAGTATAAAATAATTGCAGGATTCGTAGCTGGTAATATTCTTATTTCTCACTGTCTAGAAATGTTTGTATTTTATTTCTATGGACTTGTCAGTTTATAATGCCATTGGATCTGGATCTTGAGTGAAGCTAGTTAAAAAATTAGGGGATAAACAGTAAGAAGTGGTCTGTTACCTTGCTGTGGTTATTGGCTCCGGATATACCATAAAGCCTGCAGCAAAACATCTGAAGAAATTTCAACCTAATGTGATTTAATATGGGAATAAAAGAGTAATTGTGGTGCTGTCTCAACATTTTGTTGCACATCTAGCTATGATGAATACAGATGTTGTGTTGCAACAGATTTGACAAAGCAGAGTTACAAAAATCAAAACGTCTTCCTTGCCTTCAGACTTACCCTCTGAATCTCGCTCCGACATTAATATTCACTGCATCATAAATGTGAAGACAACTTTATTACATTATTTTCAGGAATGTCTGCTTGTATTACATTGTTGTGATGAAATAGGGAGCTAATTTAATCTTTGTGGCTTAATATACCATAACACCATACTGGTCACTGTAACATTTACTATTATGAATAACTCCACTGGAATTTACAATAGCATCACTAATCTCAGGAGCATCTATAGGTCAAGCCTTTACTTAGTTGGTTCCTGGCAGTATGACAGTTGCAGAGTTTACTTTTTTTGCAGATCATGTAAAATTGCACCTCTGTGAGACAGAATATATATCCGTTTTAATCTTATAGGTACATCTGTCATAACAAACCCAGTAGGCCCATAAACGTGTGACATTTTGCTTCAAGCATCACTCACATTTAAATGGGAGCTGTATGCCAGTACAGCAGGGTATGACCCAACTCTGTTCAGGACATAAGATAAACAAGTAGGATAAGATTTATCCTGGCAGCTTCTTCTTTGGGGGTCTTGGATAACATTTAACAAGTGCTGAAAATCTGTTTAGAATAGTCACAATTTTTAAAAAGCAATTTACATACCAGTTCATCATTCTCGTGCCAAAACATTTTTCATTTCAATTGCTGGTGTGTTCATCAAAGAAGCCATGCTTTGTTCTTGTTGTTTGGTTGGTAGGATTTTGTGGTGTTCATTTATGTTTTCCTACTGTAGTATTTTTAGGTAAAATACTCGCAAGTGGTCTAAAACACTTTATTTTTTTTTTTCCTCCAGGTGTTTCAGTTACTTACTGATCTTAAGCAGCAGCGCAAAGAGAGTGGGAAAAACAAGCAGAGCTCTGGTCAGCAGAATCTGAACACGATCATGTATGAAGTGAGTAGCACTGTGAAATTCCTTTGCAAATTAGCCCAAGCTGGAGTAAGTCACATCCTTAGGTCTGTATATTAATAATTTTGTATCAAAATTCCGCTATTAAAAAACACAGTAAAATATTTTATTTGCCACTTTTCTGTGGTCAGTTTTTTCAGGTTGTAGGCTAACTGCACTGTCAGGGCAGAGGCATGCAGCTGCTCATCTTAAAATCTATCACAAAAAGAAGAAAAAAACCAACTGTTTTTTAACTGTTTAATTTTGTGGGGGTTTTGTGTTTGGTTTTTTTTTATTCCAAATATTCTATCCTTTTAAGACCCAGGGCAGAACTTTCTATCACCTGATGAATTGATGATAGCATATAATCATGATCTCAAAAGGTGAGGCACAGATCACATACGGCATTTTTTTATTAACAGAATTAAACTTACAGTTTCCACCTAAAATTGTTATTCTTTTGACAAAAAACCCGAACCCTAAATCACATGTACAGATAGCAACATCAGTTGGATGCCAGACTGGTAATAAATGTTTAATCTATTGCTAGGAAGAACTTTTAAAATAATATAATACAAATACTAACATTTGAAATATCTCAAATTAGCAACTTCATAACAGACTTGCAGTATGACCTATCGTATCTGTGTCAGAGAAGTGCATGAGTAGCACCACGATTGGCAGCGACTTGAAAGCAGTTTGCCTTGCTTGCATGAGTAATCCCATTGAGCAGTGAAACTACTCATGTGAATAAGATTTGGCCTAGGCTTTGTTTTTGTTTTAGTTCTGGCTTTGTTTGAAAAGGTATAGAGTTGTAATGCCTAGCCTCATTCAACAAAATCAGGGCTTACAAAAAATCAAATTTAAATCTTCATGGAGACTAACAGTCTCTTCCTGTACCTCTTTGAAACAGCTGAGAAAGATCCTGAAAGTGTATTTTGTCAGAATGCACCTTAAAGCTTTAATTGCCGTGTTATATTGCTACATGTTAAATATCTATAGGATGCTTGGTTTTGTGCATGGAGTGAAGCTGGTGTAAACTCTAGGTATATTTTCTCCATATTTGACTGAAAGAAAACCAGAATTTGACCTTACAGGATTGTCTTTGTTCATGCTGAGTATGTCTTCATGAGCTCTGTGCAGGCTTGTATCCATTGGTACTGAAATAACTAGATGAAGCTTGCTAAACTGGAGCTATGTTTTGCTGTATGTCTGGCATTTTAATTGATTTGAAATTGCCAAAAAAAGACCGAACTGGAAAAGAAATTACTCCTAGTAAATAATGTTATTACCTGACAATATGATGATTTCACTTCAGTCATTACTGGTGAACAAGAACTTCATTTTATGTGAAAAGGTCAGACAGGGCTTACAGAAAGGAGGGTTATCTAACACCTTATTGTGCTTCTAAATACATTGCCTGAGATTATTTCAAACCAAGAAAGCAAATGTCTTTCACAAACACAAGGTGTCTTTTTAGTAGGCAGAGCTAAAACTTGCTTCTTCCCTGTATTCTTCAACATGCGACTTTGGGCTTTGAGCAGATCAGATAAATGACTGTCCAAAGCTGCAGAGGGAATAGTCAAAGCTGTAATTCTCACCTGGGTGTGTAATGAGCTGGCTGGGTCATGTCTCTATGGAACGAATTCACTGGAGCTTCTGGATAAGCACTAATGTAATTTCCATTACATAAATCTGTATTTGTATATTGCCTGTTTCTTACTCCCTCAGGAAATACCAGTATCGTCTTACTGAAGACAGAAAAATGGGAATGATCTGTGTCATGTATGACACTTCTCACTGTTTTTAAAAAAAAAAGTCAAAAGCCAAACCCCAAAAACTGAATTGACTTTTCCAATTTTTCTGAGTAGTACTGAGGAGATTTTTCAAAATTGGCTTGTTTCATACACAACTGGTAAAGCAAATAGTAGCTGTGGAATAATGTATACTTACTTTCTATCTGTTGCAGACGCTGAAGTACATTTCAAAAACACCCTGTAGATACCAGAGTCCTGAGACTGTGAGAGATTTCCTCGTAGCAGTGAAAGGCCATAAGCTAACAAAGTAAGTAGAAATGTGCCTTTGAATAAAAGTATAAACTCATGGCAACATTGAAAAACTGATCCCTGTGTACACAGTATGATAATGTCTGGTTTTAATCAAAGTATTTTAAGTATTTTCTGCCATTATTTAAATACTCATCCAAACATCATTTCTTTCACTCGTTAGTGCCTATGTGGATGAGTATTTCCTTAAGTGGGCCTGTGTTTACCAGTGTATTTCTCAAACAGATTCTTGTCAGTATTTTGGTTTTTAGTATAGTTTCACGTGGTCCAAGCACAAAGTAGAGTTCATGAAACGTTTTCTGAGGAAGAAGTTTTAAGTTGTAAATGGGTTTTGAACACAGTAAGAGAACTGCAAAAAACCCCAGCCCAACCTTGGTTTATTATCAGTCTTATTTTTACGAACTTTCTTAAGCAAAAATGCATTCATACCTAAGAGGCGAAAAAGGTGGCTGTACTGCGGGGAGGTAATGAGTAAATAAAATCCTAATATAGATGTATGGGAAAGAATGTTATTCTGAAGTTAAGTTTTGTGTGAATCTGTGAGCCCCAACTATGACAGATCATCTCTCAGGGTTATGCTCTCTGATTGGCATTTAGCAAACTAAGATGTTCATCTTCTCTTTTTGTGCTGTTTGTCCACTGATATTTATGTCCACTGGGATTTCTGAGATGTACGTTTCAGTTACCTAAATATTGTGTCAATCAACCTTTTGCCTCCACCCTGCAGTTTCTAATAAAGCTGAACTTACAGTTCATTCTTATTTTGAAAAGTCCTGCGTAGAAAATAAAAAGATTTCCTTCACAGTTACAAGAAGACTCAAAGGGCGTTTTTTCCCCTTTGGCAGTGGTTTGAATGCCTGTTCAGTGCTTGAAACACATGATCCTCTCAGACCTCTCTCCAGAGTCTGAGTGAAGACTGCTGTAAATAATCAGACCCGAAAGAAAATTAATCAATTGGCTACTTGCTTGGATAGCTCTAATCAGTCATCTGATTTTTAAAGCAGAAAAACCAAAGATGTAGTTCCTTCTAAATGACTCCCTCTTAACAACAAAGGAGTAATTTATGCTGTATAGACACTGACTGCCTTTTTCTTCCCTGCTGGAAGGACTCCCAAGGAGTTCATGCTCTGGGAAGGAGGCTCTTAACTAATAATTTGGTTGTGTCACAAGAAGAAATGCAAAGTGAGAGCATCTGGAGAGTGCGGTGCTACAAGGCAATTTTTTACCCTGTCCAAAGCATAGTAGGTTGAGTAGAAAGCAGATTGTCAGCTGTTTTGTTGACTTTCAGAGCCTCCTCTCTACAAACTCTTATGCTCACATCCAGTATATCAGCAGCTCTGATCACAGTATTGCTGTCATTGCAGACAAGGGGTGCTGGTACTTGGAAGCTTTGTCATGGGTATTGTAACTTCGCTTGTTGTGCTTTCTTTTGTAGAATGAAAGTTGCCAGGTCAGTATGTCAGTGTTTAGTCCTCCTGTAACTCATTTTGTGTAGCAGGATACTAATTTATATAGTGGGCAAGGTATCTTAATTATTTTCTGACATGGAGGTATTGAAGCATGGAGAAAATACTCCGTTTACTGTGAAGAGCTGATAGTATGGAAATGAGTCCATAAAATTGTGTCTTAAAATTGGCAGCAAACGAGTTCTTGAGTAAGTAGTGAGCATCCTTCATTTCTGGGAATGTGAAACAGTCATCCTGTGTGAAGTGAAATAAGCTTGTTCAGTCTCTACAGGGCAGCAGTTTAGGAAAGCACCAGAAGAATACTGTATCACAGCAAAAAGCCAGCAGGAGTTAAAAAGGCAGAATAGGATTTTTCAGAAGTAACTGAATGAGTTAGCTGTAAGAGTCCCATTAAAAGTCAAAGGGTGGGGTTTTTTTTGTTGTTTTGAAGCTCATTTCTAAACTTCTTTCTGGTAGAATTTGACCAGGACCTCAGGGTTAACTCTTACAAAAAGGCAGGGGAGCTCTGTTAACACCTTGATGCATCTGCTCCCCTGTGTGGGGTCTTGCAAGAGTGAAGTACTAAATGATGTTGGATTATAACGCAGAAAATTCTAGCTACAAAATCTCTCAGTCTTCTGTAGTGCCTAGCTGTTTTGTAGAAGACCTATCTGAATATTTGCCTTCCCGCGCCTGCTTGTTCTGTAAGGTTGAATATAGCACTGCTGCAAAGGTTGACACAGTAACAAGCTTTAAATGAGCTTTTTGACTATTTTATTTTTTATGGATGCTAGGAGGTGCCTTTGGTTTTAGGTATCATCCTCTCTGTCCTTTTCCTCTGAATCAGTCTGTAAGATAAGCAAGATAATTACTCCCTTTATTTTCTTCTGCATAATGGCATAAAGATGAGAGTGAAGAGCCAACCACTAGTTTAGATTACAAATTTACACATTTATGGCTTACCAGAACTCAGATTGGACTGTGATGCCTTAGTTTCTGAGCATCCTGTCAACTTCTACTTTGTTAATATCTTCTGGTAAAGAACTTGCCAGCTTTACATTTGCCACGTACTTTACAAAATAAGAAACAGAATTGTTTAGTGTGATCCTGGCACTTTCTTCTAATCTTTTCCATTCAGACACTTGAAGCTAGAAGTATCAGAGCCCATCTGGCAGTCTGTTCACACCAAAACACAGAAAGCATATGGTGTGCAATTACTGTATATTGCACTTTATGTTAAACCGCTTAAAATAGTAATGCCTCCAAGGAAATTTTGAGCTACCCTTTGGTTCATAACCAACATCATTTCAACACTGCTCAGTTGTTAAATCAATGAAAAACTAAAGGCTTTAATCATTTCCATTCTGTGGGATGGAGGTGGTATTTGTATAAAAGACTTCACTAGAGATTTCGTTCCAGTTATCTGGTAGAGAGCTTTCTTCCTCTTTGAGAGGAAAGAACCTGCAATGTTTGCTCTCCAGGACCTTACTTACATGATCTTGCTGTAATGGAAACCTTTCCTCCCACAAAGAGTAATGAACTGCAGAGTCTGTCTTTGCTACTTCCTTTCTGGGTAAGGCATTCAAAGTTGTGCTCTCCCTTAATCTCTTAGCTGGTCATATGCTGTCTCTGCTGGTAACAGTTTTCTGAAGTTAGCTGATTTAAGATATATGTTACTTGGTGTCTGTCCTCAGTGAGAGCACAGCAGCGTTTTCTGTTTTCTCCTTGCAAGAGGAATAGAGGATATGCTTAAAAGGCTCGACTGGTCAGAAACACCCTGTCATCTTAGACTGCTTCCTCTGCCGTTTAAATTCCTCGTTATAACTCTACCTCTAATCAAGAAGGAAACAATTAAGCAATGTGTTTGTTGTGCTGTTAATTAGGCTCAGCAACTTCTTTTCTAATACAAGGATTTACGGGCTTTGAATATAAAAAAGATTTGCAGCTGTTTCTAAAAACCTGATGGAGGTAGGTAGTGTGATGACTGAGTTTCCCCACTCAGCATGTTATTGCAGCACTCAAGCACTAGGTTGTGCTAGTGTACGTGCGAATTTCAAGGTAGTGAAGGAAGACCAGACACCGTCCAGAGAAGCACCAAGAATTGAGGCACGTTCATTTAAGGAATGGAGCTTTTAATCAAGTGAATTCTCATTTTTCCTGCCCTTCTTCCACAAACCTGCAATACTAACCATGCAGAATACATTGCTTGTTAGGCTACACATGATGTCCTGAAATGTTCTGGCTCCAGTTAGAGAGCTAATAGTGTTGTGCTGGCAAATGGTGCAGTTCCTGTAAAATCACCTCAAGTCTTTTCTTTCTGTTATTGCTGATATTTGCTACTCAAAATACCAGGTTAACAGGGCAGCATAACTTTTCTGCTGACACCCATCCATTTTGTGATGGCTTTTTCTTATTAGTGTTACAGGCAGAAAAAAACAATTTTTCCTAAAAGGCAAATTTTAAAAATAAATACTAACATGTACAAACAACTTAAACCTTTCAGAGTCAGTTCAGATAGCTGCCTTGCTAAATGGAGCAAATTCAATGACATCTAAACAGATATTTCACCGATACAGTCAGTGAAGTATGGTAAAGCACAGTTTTTCCCTTGTCATCAGTTATTGTGGTAGAATTGAAACTATAGAACTGAGATTTGTTTTAAAATGAAAAGCTCTGAACTGACATTATAGTGAATTTTATTACTACCTTGTTGAGGCCTCAAACTTTGGCTAATGCTACAGTATAGTAAGCCGTGTTGTACTTGGAAGTACAGTATGCCACTAGCAGCTAATTTTCCAGTTTTAGTCCCTGGAGTGGCTTTGTATTTGTAAGGTAGTGTGAATGGCATTGCATGAAAAGAATATTTATTAAGCTTGCTCTCTGTAATTATGTTTAAATGAAAATTGGCTCTACTTGTACTTCTTCCTGTTACTGATGGCCTATCTTAGATCTAATTTTGGAATAATCAGATTTCCAATCACTGCATATTATTATAATTTTAAAAAATTGGACATAAACATTGCCCTTTTTGTCTTTAAATTGACACATTCAAGGAAATATTGAGCTCAAAATCAGTGGTACTTTTAGAAAGTATTTTCCCTCATTACTGCCAAAAGCTACAGCAAATATAAACCTCTACAGTATTAAAGGCTCAATTATTTACTTTGTAATTTTTGTCTCCTTCAGAGCTTTCAGAGTGAATATTCAACACCAAAGTCAGAATGGAGCTAGTTTAACAATAGCATCATTTAATAGTCTTTAAAAAGACTGTTGTGTTTCCCTGTGAATTGACTGGAAATTAACCCTTTGATCTGTAGCAGTGTTGCTCTGTTTTTTGATTCAGATAGCATTATCAGCCCTCAGATTTCATCCTGGACAAATGTACTGACATTAAAGTACAGTGGTAACCCCTGTGAAGAATACAACCCTAGGGTGTTTGCGCAGACCACGCGCAGACTGATACTGTGATTGCATAGACCATGGCTGGGAACTGCTTATCCGTAAGCCAGATCCTGTGATCTTGATTCAGACATTTTACATGAGTTGCAGTGGTTGACTCAAGACCGTACTATTTTCAGCTAGTAATAAAATACATGGTTATGTATACTGCTGTTACTTTATGGTTTTCCTAGCAACTAAAAACATGCATTCCTGAGGATAAATTTGCCTCTGCACAGTCACAGATGGTTTAGGGTTTTTTTTTTTAGCTCTGTGTGCTGTATCTTGGCACTAATACTGTTCTTTTCTTACCCGTGCCTATATATCTCTTACTAGAAAAACAAAACGTGCATGCATATATATTTACATACAGTTAAGGAGTTTGGTAGCTAAAAAGTGGGCAGTACCAAGGCACATAATATGAGGTTTTGGTTAAAATATAAATACTGCAAATATTTGGCTAACTGCTGACAGAATATGATACATTTTTTCTTAATTTGCACAACAGTATGTAACTGATTTCTTAAAATCTGTGAATTTAGTATGCACTGTGGCAATGTGCTGTCCGTTCTGTATACCCAGATATGCAGTGTGATCTTGAACACAAGACAGTGTTCTTGTGTTTTTTTTGTCTTCTAGGAGAACATTTTTTTTGATTGTGAAGGATTACACTATCGTAATCCTACATCCTCACCTCCTACGATACACACTGTCCCATCAAACACAGACCTTGGACCCATTTTCTTCTCCCATAACTGCACACATTTTTATCTCCCACAGCCTGAGCTTTATATGTCCCAAAGCCCACTCCACATCATTTTGCCCTCAGCTGGAAATGCTGATCTTGGCTTTAGCCGAGTCTCAGCTGCTGCTGGATGTGGCCTAGAAGTGGGGAGGCACTGCTCAGCCTAACAGCAGTAATTGCCATTTTGGGATTTCTCACGAGGCAGGTCCTGTAAGAGTCTACATAACGGACGATTAACTCTGATTAGTGGAATCTTGCTTTTATGTGAGAAAACAGCTTTCAGCTCTCACTCATCTTTTGTATGTATTCTTGTCTTCAATGAGCAGCTTTCATGTTCCAGTGTTACCAAAATCCAGGCAGTCCAGAGAAAATACAAAGGCCATTTTTTTAAGCCAATTAAGCTGAAAATATTTTTCACTTTCTGTTTAGATGAATGGGACAGTTATCCTTTTTATTTAATGAGCATGAATGTAAACATTCATGCTGTAGAAAGTGTAAAGATGGAGTCATCTGAGTTGGAAAAAGCTTGTTTTATTTTTTAAATGTAATGGAGCATGAATTAAATTCAGGCTTATCACGTCTGCACCCATGCAAAATACTGCACTCGGCACTGATACTGATGCATATTCAGGCTTGCAGCGTTTGCCTTCCTTAAAGCTGTTTCTGATGGTATTATGGGTATTCAGGTTCTAATTTGTGTATATGCTGGCAAGAAATCCCGGGTACACAGGGACTCTGATCCTAACGGTCAATTTTTGGTATCAGTGCAGCAGGTAGTAAGCTCCAACTTACGCTGCATGCGGTGATACACTGCTTACTGCTAGTGTTGAGGGCTGAGTAATCCAGTTTTCTATTGCAACATTAAACTTAAGAGGCATTTTTGTGAGTGTTTGCTTCAAGCGGATGCCAGGAGCAGTAACCTTCTGGTCACTCCATTTGTCACAAGTAGGAAGGTCAGACATTGCCTGCAGGGAGAAGAGCTGGGACTAAAACATCAAAAGGGTCCCCTGAGCTGATCTCAGATCACGTGCTTGGAGTGCATGTCTCCATTCTGTACAAACAACAGGAAGAGCTGCTAACGGGGACCCTCCCGAGTAAGCAGAGGTAACTGTTCATGGCTTGCATGCATGCATGCTTGGTATTTCTTAAATAACCTTAGCAGCTAAACGGAAGAGGAAAAGATAAAATATTACTGTTTTGTATTGCAGGAGCAGCATATCTACCCATACGTGTACCAGTGTACCCACATTAGTATCAACATATTTGTCCAAATGTCTTCAATTACAGCCAATTACCCCTTTGCCATCTTGCAATATTTTGCCAAAATAAAATAACTTGCATCTTCATTATCAGAATGTTGTTTAAGCTAATCAGCAAATAACTGGCTAGGTATCAATTTTCAGATGACAGTTACTGAATAGTTGGTCATTTCTCTGTGTCTTTGGATTAAATCTCTATGTAAAGAAAACAAATGCATTGCTTAAATCATAATTATATAGTGTTAACATGTCTAAAGATTAGTATTTTTTAGTGTTAATTAGTGTTCATAGTTTCTAAAACCCTGTAACACTATGCAAGCACCTTCAGATGAAATATGTAATTTATGTAGCTTTTGGTTTTTTGCACCCTGCTGCTAATTTCTTTTTGATGTCCTGAGTCATTTTTCCAGTAGGGAGCTTTGCAGTTCAAAAACAGGCATGAAATTTATCAGATAACACATTTTAATGACTTACTTGCAAAGTATCTCCCATTCTTCTGTACCCATTTTAAAAACTGCAAATACTCTGAATGATACTGTCTTTGCTGAAATAATGCTTTTGAGATCCATTTGTCCCAACTGTAAAACTTGTATCTATTCCCTAATGAGTTACAGTAAAGTTAATGGCTCATAAGCAGAAAGTCTTTGAGAAGTGACCTTTTTTATTGTGTCCTGTATGTCTTGTCTTCAGGAAACATGAACAGTTTCACTAATTGATTGTTTTAATCACAATATATAATTGGTTTTAATTTATTTCTGTTGTTACCTGCTCTGCCAGTAATCTTTCTGTGATAAACATGATGAAGTTCCACCTGTTTTAAAATAGCTCTGAATAAATAAGATTTGCATTCTTTAGCACAGGCATGATATGGCTTTGGCTATTTGATCCTGTTTATTTGGCTCTGAAGTTTTGTTGGCAACAAATTTGAAAGATACTGCTTTGAAAAACCAAGAATATGAGAAAATTTATCTGTGCTCTTTTGTAAAAGTCAAATAATATGTTTTGTCTGGAGATGTGGTGGATCTATAGGATTGGACTGGGATACGTCTTGCTGCAAAAGTGAAGAAAGATTGTTTGAAAAGGCTCTGATCTCAGAAGTGGCATGTGAGTGTACAGCGCAATGAGAAACTTGTATAAAGTATGAATTCATTAAACAGTGACCGTAAGAGTCTCTTTTTAAGTAGAGGTTTGGGAGGAGGGGTAGTGTTTTACAAGTAGATATCCTCATAGCCGTCCTGTGAGAGCTGAAAATGTTGTCTCTGGTTTAGATGTCTGGAAACTGAGGCAGAGACATGTGCTTGGCCAGGGACCATAAGGCAAATAGCATTGAAAGCCAGGACCAGAGCGCCAGCTTCTGCACCTCCGTCAAGTGCTCCAGGCACTGAACCAGGCAGTTTCCTAGCTCTTGAGGAAAAAGCACTAAATCTTTCATACATTCATTCAGATGAATTGGCCAGATTTTTGTATGCCGAAGATGTTATTTAATACTCTTTACCGAGCTCTGTAGGTCTTCTGCTTTACGGCAGTGATCTCTTTCATTACAATTTTGCAGGGGTGGTTTTTTTTTCTCTTTTATTCCTTAAATGACCTGCTCTCAGTTTAATTCTGGTCTAAAGGATTTCAGTACTTGCCTCCTGTCCATATTAAGGTTTTATTTCTCTCCTTTCATTACTTACGACAGTAGTAAATGGCAGCAGTTATAAATACCTTATCTTTTTGACAACAAAGCAGCCAACAGTGCTGCTCTCGGTTCACTGTTAAATTCAGCCATGCTTTTATAGCTGCCAAATAGATATAAGCGATTAGCATGGGAAAACAAAGGAGGTGTATTCACTGCTTCCCACCAATGGAAGCAAACTTGGCTTTCATCCTTGAGCCTCCAAAACCAAAGTAATCCAATGAATCTGGCTAACCAAGCTAATTCTGATTCCTTTGTGTTGTCTGTAAAATCACAGTATTCAGAATTTAAGACCAAACCCTGTGCTGCCAAGGGGTTGTTAACAGGAGAGGGAGCAAAAATGTAAACAGTTATTCTGCAGGAGGGAAGAGAAAACGTAGTCACTACAGTGGGAATTGCCTTTAAATGCTGATTTAATTGACACAAAGGACCTTCTCCCCAGCATCCTCCTGTATTTTTGCAGCCTGGATGTGCCTTACAGTTCCTGAATGCAAGGACGGATCCTTTTCAGGGCACTACAGAATCTCCCAAGAGGAAGGAGGAGGTCTGGCCAGGGGGTATGACCACACAGTCCTTTTCAGCATTATTTAGTGAAGCCTTCCGAGAATATAGCAATGTCTGCTGCGATGTACTGTCTCAAGGGCCTTTCCTTGTCTCCTCCCAGACCATATCTCTTCCCCATTCTTAGACCTCCAAAACCCAATGCCTTCAAAGCAGTCACCGCTTAATTGTTCCCCTTCAGTCTTACTGTCTGTAAAATGGGAAGAGTGATCCTTTCCACTTTATACGAGACACACAAGTAAGTGTGGGCAAGCTTGAGGAACTAATTTGATAATTGGTGTTTCTTAGAAAACACTTTGAAACCAGTGTTAAATAAGTTCCTAAAGCAAATATTTTAGGCACCTTTTTTTTTTTCCAAGGAGTAAGTTGTTGGCCCTGCTTGGAAGGGCAAATGCTAATTTGCAGGTAGAAATATTTTCCTGTTCTTCAGCAAAAATAATCTTTTAGCTGTGAAATGTGAAATCTACCACACTTGTTGGCATTTATCCAGGTGCCAAGTGTCACTTTATTGGAAGGTTTTTCTGAAGACCGAGAAAAATCTTCTGATGTGATTCTGTAGAAGTAGAAACGAAGATTAAAAGGATAGGGTGATACCCAAAATGTCTGAGCTCGTTTTTTAAACAGACATTTTGAACAGTTCTGTGGTTGATTAAAATGGAGTTTCCTTTTTTTTTCTCCTTTATAAAGCCCTAATTCCTTATGCCCCTCTCCAATTTTGAAATTTAGAGAGGAAAAAAATAGGTACATTCATAAAGTAAATGTAAATTCAAGATGCTGAATTGTGTACACTTTTTAATGGTAAATGAATATATAGGAGGATTTCTTGGAGCTTTCTATTGTCAATTGTTAACATTTCACAAATGCTGCATCTTAAAATTGCAAGCTTTTCTTTTGAAGTTGAAAGTCGTGATTAGAATTATTTTCCAGCATTTAATAAAAGGGATGGCAGAATGGCTCATGGACTAGGTGGAGCAATTAAAAACTTTTTCCTTTTTTAGGATTTTGGTTTTGTCACCAGCAGGCTAGGTCTAAAAACAAGTGTGTCATCTCTTCAAAGGTGTTTTCTGTTCTTTAGGGCTGTGAATACACATCAGTAAACCCTCTGGTATAATGAAGCTTTATGTTTGGTATCAGCAAAGCTGTTGTCTTTACTGAGCCACGGTCTCCTATAGTCCTGTTCCCATCACTAAGTCACTTGCAATCATGGACATTTTAGCTAAAGAGGGTCTGTTAGATCATCCAGTCTGTGGAAATACAGGATTTTTCCTTCAGGAGACATCAGCCAGGAAAATTTTATGCTAGTGCAGCTCATTCAGTGTGTTCAGTGGATAAATAAAGGGCCTTATTCTCTTTGGGTGTCAGCTGCCTGCCTTCTGAAGTATTAAATTCAGTCTCTTGCCACATACACATGTGCATGTACACACCAGAGCAATGCATCGCCTGTCAAAGGCTTCTCCTGAGAAGTGTAAGCATCTTGGTCTTTGAACATGTACCGGTGCACATACATGAATGATAAAGTACTGAAGTGCCTGACAATGTTACAAACTGTTAGCTGGTGTTAGATTTCAAGGACAGCCAGTGTTGGAGGCCGTTTGAAAGGAGATGGTATCTCTGAAGTATCCCCAGACGCATAGACATGGACCTGTTGGTTGTAAGCACCTGCATGGGAGAGATTTGTGTTCTCTTGAAAGCTGTAAGGTTTCCTTTCTAAACCACGCACACGTCCAATAAACCAGGGAAAAACTCTTCAAGATCAGTTTATATATGCATTAAAGATGCACTTTAAATAATAATAAATTCCAAGCTTTAGTTCTTCAAAGTCGCAGTTCACTGCTGTATCCCAGACTGGAACATCATGCATGTTAACTGTCACTTCTCACTTTAACACGTGAATGTGCGCAATAAAGAGGTGCTGCGTAAACATAGATGGCTGCTAGGAGAGGCTGTATGTCAGGTAATCATAGAATCGTAGGCTTGTTTAGGTTGGAAAAGACCTTTAAGAGCATCAAGTCCAACCATTAACCTAGCACTGCCAAATGTAATAATCATTCAAGATTTTTTTCCCCCCCAAAATAGTACATTCAAGTTCGTTTACTTATTGTATCTATTATTATTATACTTTAATTGTATGGTTTTATTGTAAAAGTGCATTTGTTACTTTTTCATATGCCCTTTTAAACATCTGTTTTATCTTTAGGAATGTTGCATTATTGTGCTTTTCTGCTCTAAAACACAAAGATCGGCTCAGATCATTAGCCATGCTGCTATTATGTGGTCAATGTTAATGTTTTGAGCATCTGAAATTAATGAAATATGCATTACTGGCATATGACAGCTGGATTTTTACTTTGTTTTTGGAATTATTTGTATTTAAGTAGGGTGTAAAATTAATAATTTTTAGCTGCAGAGCTATTGCCTAAATGTTGTTTGAATGTTGAATGTTTGAATTTAATGGACGTACTTGTTTGATCACATCTTCAAAAAAAAAAAAAAAAGCTTTTTAAATGTCAATTAAATTTTTTCCCTTGTACCCCTTTATTTTTTTTCCCCTGTTTTAATGATCAAGGTATTTAAATGGACATTTGTGAGATCTCATGATTTCTTGATGAGAAAGTAGAGCTAATAGCTGTCTGGTTAAAATGCATCTAGACAGTGAGGCTGGGTGAGCTTAATGATGGTTCTGAATGTATTGGGAATTTTGCTACTGGCTTCAGTGGTGCTAAACTGCTCTCTGAATATTAAAGTGTTTTGTGTTTAAGTACCAAAGTCAGACAAGTTTTACTGACTTCTCCTCCTTGTAGGAAGAGGAGAATGGAATTTGAACTATTAAAAATACAGATGCAACACAGTTCATATCTGAAGTCAAAACAGAGTTAATACCAATTGAAGTGCTTTTGTGCTAAAGGCACAGGTCTGCAAATCTGAATGCATAGAATCGCTTTCTGTCTGCTTTAGAGTGTGAACAGGTAATCAGAAGCGTCTGAATTATTGTAAATTAATGAATTGTCGCCTGTCTTTTAAACCGCAATTAAGTGACCCTACTTTTACAACCCAGGCACTGACTGAGGGTGGTGGGGTGTTTTTTGGCATTTTCTGTACCTTTGCTACCTTGCCGCTGGTGGTCATACCAGTCTTTGTGGGGCTGTGCGGTCAATCAAGTCAAAAACCCAGGGAAAAGAGGTTGGTTATCTTCACAGTCCGGCTCAGTCCCCCACCTGGTTTGCTACACGGTGTCCAACGGTTCTAGAAACACAACAGAAAGGTAGATTTGCACGGGAACAGAGATGAAGATGTATTTTTGCCCAAAGATATGTGTGTAAAATACGGCCTCAGCCCACTGTAATAAAGTGTGGAAAAAATACATTGGCTTAAACCGTGTGGGTGGCAGAGAGTGTATGTGACAAGTGGTTTCAAGCTGATTTTTTTTAACTTTGCATCTGCAATGGGCTAAAAGAATAAAAAAGTTATTGCCATTTGGCTGATGGATTGTAACTTCTTAGGTATGATAATTGTTCTTGTAGTTGTGTGTTCATAGCAAAAGAGTTTGTGATCTTTGACGAGTTGTTCAGCATTTAACAAAGTAACAGTGCCTGTTAATGTTTGTACAGTAATGATCTAAGGGTCTCTGCCTTGCCACCTTAGACTAGAGGTGGCAACAGCACTATGTCTAAACACACAAAAGTACTGTATTTAAAATATCCAAATTATCATGGCAATTAAACCACACTGCAAGCCCAGTCAGAATTATTCTTGGCAGTGGCGTTTCATCCCTAAATTATCAGGAATGTATTTGCATCTTACCAGTCATTTGAGGGGATCCTCAGATTATATAGTAATGCGGATTGTTTTACGCTTTGCTTTTAAACAGGGCAGAAAAGCTCCAGTTGCTTAACCACAGGCCCGTGACAGCAGTTGAAATACAGCTGGTAAGTAACAATGCTCCTGACTGTTGAAAGCTTAAATGAAAGCAGCTTTAACCTTGAAGATCAAGTGAATAATTACTTTCTCATGGTCAGTGATTGAATGTATCCCTTTATGCACATCTGTACGTTGATGGTTTCAAATCCACTCTCCTTCCTCTCTGAGACCTCCTCCGAGACTTGCCCATCTTTCTCTCAGACAGATTCTCCACCTCTGTTTGCTTCAGTGTCACATACTGAAAATGCCCAATGCAGTCATTAAGGTTAGTTACAGTATTGCAACTAAGAATATATTTAACTTGAGTCTGTTTGCTGCTGCTGTGTCATCAAGTACTTCACTTTTTGACAGCTGTGATGGTGTGATTGTTTTGATGGCCAGGTTTTATGTTATAGTAAAACCAAACACGCTAAAAAGGAATGAGTAATGACTGATCTGGAATTTTGAGCAGTGGTGCAGAATGAGAAATGGATATAAACAGACTTTCTGATGTAAAGTAGCCATTGTCAATCTCTTCAAGCATAATTCTGATGTAAAGAGGGATTGTCACTAAATAGAAATAGGTGGTTACATTCTCTGAAGTATCGCTTAGGAATACAAAGTCCTGTGGTAATAAAGAGATTATTATAATAAGGATATTCTTTTAATAAAGATCTTTTACATTAAGGACATTTGTTTACAGTCTTATCCTGAAACCAAACTGTGTAGCAACAGGATCATATTTTGCTGCAAAAAAGGGAAGGATTAAAGAGGTATCAGAAGGACTATTTTTCTTTTGTAGCCAAGGAGTAGACATGATAATGCTGAAGGCATCTCATAAAAGAATGCTTCTAGCTGAGGAATTAATACTGTGTTTTGTGACTGAAGAGATCAGTGTCGACCGTCAACCCAACGAAGAGCATTAAGGCTTCATGAGTTTTGCTTAGGAAGTTAGTCATAAGCAATGATGTGGAGCCTGTGTCGTACCTTTGTTAGCTTCGTGTGCTTAAACACAGATTTATTATATTACCATATAGGCCATATATGGTCTTTTTTTCCGTTCTTTAAATGCAATAATCTTTTGCTGCTTTCAGGTGACTGTGTGGTTTTGTGTGTCTTTTCCCTCCTCCCCTCATTATCCTACCTAGTTCCTCATTATCTTAGTTCTCTGTAAAATATTGAAAATAGTTTTGCTTCTGTGTCATGTTTGAAGTCCAGGAGGCAAGTATAAGAAATTTTAGCCCTTACATTGGAGGTTAGGTTTCTGTAGAGTGTCGTACTCTAGATATTCCAAGGTTTGTAATGTCAAAGTTAAATAAAACTCATTGCTAAAACTTACAGAGTACAGATACAAGATTTGAGTTCAGTGTCCATCCATTATTGATACATAGCCCTTCTCTAATGATCAGAAACAACTAGTGAAGAATGTAATATTCATACATTTGGGGACTAGCCTGAATTTGTATCATCATGGAAGTACTGGGGATGCAGTTACTTCTGTTCCATTGCGATAATCCTGTAATTCCCAGGGCAAGTTTCTCCAAAACTATTATTAACAGTAATCTAAGTTGACTGGCTTGCTGACACCGTGTTAAGTTAAGCCTCCCCAAAATTGCAGTACATTTACTCTTTCATCAAAGCACATCAAAGTCGTTTGAGCCCAGTAACTGCTAGGAAACTGCAGGCCATTTTTGTTAGTGAAATACAGAGACTACAAGCCATAGCAAGGAAATGATTTTGCTGTTTGATTGCTGTCTTGAATCATTTTGGTTTTAGGGGAGGACGGAAAAGAGACTGTAGCAGTGCAGTGTCTTTGAACGCACAAAATCTCTGTCTTCTGTGAGCATCTTTGAGTGTAAAACAACACAGAGCAGTGGAGGCTACCAGCATTTTCTTCTTTGATGACAGTAGGGAGATTACCACCCATACAGAGATTTCATGCAGGCGAGTCAATTCACTGCAGTTAGTGGATGAGAGACAACCTACCGAGAAGTAAATACTAGGTCTAAAATTGGCTTGATTCTCTTTTCATTGAACTTGCCCTTGCCACTCAAAAGCTTTTAAGTTGCTCCTGGCATTGAATCAGAAATAAATGATGGTGAAGACTTCTGACCACTTCACATAATGTAGGCAAATCAGTCTTACTTTTAAAAAAGCTTTAAACAAAATGCCAAACAAGCCATATCTATTTCTCACTTGCTCAAATAATTTTGATGTCTCAAACTTCTACTCAGTGCTGCCTGTCCATGAAATGGAGTCAGATTTACCTGATAGGCTTTTAATAGCTGATATGAGAGGATAGTTACATTTACTACTGCTTGTTGCTTTTTTGCCTTTCCCGCTTCTTGGTTTTTTGCTTTCCCTTTATAAATACCCTGTCTTTAGTTGTATGCAAAAAATAAATCAATTCTGATAAAATGATATTTAAGCTAAAAAGCAAATTTATGTTGTGATCTTTTGATCTCAAGTTCTTTTGTAAGTCTTTATGCATAAATTGCTGTAATTGTTCATATTTGCCTTTTCCGGACTGTGTGCCAGGATTTATTTTCCAACAACAATAGCAACAAAAGGAGCATGAAATTCTAATTCATATCCCACAGGGTAAAACAGTGTACACATTTGCAGCTATCTTGACCTCCTGTTTTAATCTTTAACATATGTTGTTCCTGGCTCAGTAATTTGCAAGGAGGAAAAAAAAAGACAGTGATGTTGATCTAACCATGACAGTGGTCCAGCTTTACTTAATGCTGAACCATGATGGGTTTGAAGATTAAGCATCATCTTTTCTAATGAACAAATTGCTCCACATTCTTCTCTCTGAATGGAAAAGTAGATTTTAATTCTGTACTCTTAAAAACTATATTTCCATTTCAGAGCTTTGTACCTCATGGTACGTGCTCCGAATAACCAGCCTGGCAGATTTTCTTTTATTGTTGCATAGAAAATAATCATGTAAAGTATTCTTCTGGAAAATGGAAGATGTTAGAGGATTTAAACATTTTATTTTCTCAACAATATATTTTGCTTCCTACTTTGCATACTTGGTTAATTATCTCTGAGGGACATTAATCCAATCATTCGGTCTTTTACTTTATTTCTTCTTTATGTGCTTTTTTTCTATTAGCATGTTGGTGCTGAACAATTTCAAATTACTGCTCAAAGGAGGAAACAGCAGTCATTTTCTCATAAAATATGTACCTCCTTCACTGGAGTTAAATTATGTGCTTGATAGCTTTGGAAGTGATCAGAACCCCTATTTCCTTTTTTATTTCAGTTTACTGTTTTTTTTTTTTTAAATAGGATTCTTAGCTTATTATTCAAATAAACAATAGCTTTTACCCCACAGGTTGTTCTGTTCTGTGATGCTGAGGTTTGTTACCTGTCAGATATTGTCCTTGAGACAGTTTCTCAGTTCTTTCAGAACTTTTTGTGGTTCTTCAGTGTGGCTTTATTTATTCTTCAACATTTGCAGTGTATTGTCATGTTTCAGGAGGCTAAATGAAATGAACATGAGCATTGAAAGCTTAAAAGAAGCACAGTGAGGAGGATGAAGCCTCTTATACTTTGCTTTTACTTGGGTAAGCAGAAAAGATAAAGTATGGTTATAGTTAGGGAAAGCGTGTTCCTAAAATGTTTGTCCTTGTTTCACCGAGCTTAAAAAAAAAAAAAATCTAGACAAGTATGCATGTGTATATTGTCTGTGTTCATATTTTGTGTTTACATGTGTACGTGGCACTATGAACAGATAGATTTGCACATTTATTTTATGAATAATCTTTGAAATTATCTTGATAGTCAGGCTAGCTGTTACTTTCTGAATTACCTTCCTGAAAAATCAAAGCTTCTGAAAATTACTTTCTGCCATGAGAATTTATCAGCAGGTTTTAATGTGACTTACCACTTAATACAATTCTATTACTATGTTCTGATTTGGTAATTACGGTTGTTTTGTTCCTCTGAGAAATTCATACATAGTGCTTAATTAAAAAAAGCTACTGTTAAAATGTGCAGCTGGGAAAGGCTGCATGGTAGTAAAATATTCCACATACACGTTTGTTTAATAAGCACAGCTCTGGTTCCCAGTAGCGGTTACGTTACTGAGCAAGGCGTCTGCCAGTGTTTAATTCTGCAGTTGGCGAGCGATTTGTCTTTTCATTCTCTCGTAGCAAGATTCAGTGATGGATGGTGGATGCATGTTTCCTTTTGCTGTGTTAGAAAGCCCATGCCTAGATGTATCTGGAGAGGCAGAACAGAATTGGCATCCTTTTCTTGACGTATTCTGCATTTAGTAAATGTTTGCCTAATTTTAAGCTTAAAGTCTGGTTAAGTTAGTTGGACCTCTTGAGTACTTGAAATTAAATCAATACATAAGCTGTGGCTTAACGGTTGTAGGTACAAGGTGCTTAAGAGGTGAAAAATTGGTTATTCTAAATAAAGGTAGCATTGCTCTCGAAGGTGAGCAGTACTGTGGCTTCAGCTGCCTTCTGAATATTTTATATATATTCCACAGTTCTGAAGATCTGGCTGTTTTTATCTATACATATATCAATAAAGTAAGAAGCAACTGTAGGTACTCAGGCTTGAAAAGTATATACTAGCTGCAGGGGGAACATGCCTCCTTGTTTTTTAGCTGTGAGAATTTTATGCCAATTAAGTTATCAAATAAAGTTTTCCTGCTTCCTTCCTTGATTCCTTCTTTGGTTGTCTTGTAGGTTATATTGTTTAGAGCTTTAGCTGAGGGAGGAAATGAAATGTGAAAATTGCTTACTGTATGAATATATTGCAATGAGAGTTTAATAACTAACTGTTACTAGTTGGAGTGAAATGGAAGGTGTTAATTGAGGCCTGACTTGACTGAGTTGATCTTGAACACGTGGTTGCATTTCATAGAAAATATGTACTGTGTGTATATGTGAATGACATTGGTATGCTATAACATTTGCTACAAAAACACTGTAGTTATTTTGCTACAGTATAGACTTGAATGGTGAAAAGCAGTAATGACTTGGGAATTATTTACTACAAGAAGCAGCATAGCTGGCACGGCTTACTGCCTTTCCCTTGCGCTTGTTTCAAGAAAATCCTTGCTCTCAGCCCAGAGAAGGAGACATGCTTGTCTTGCTGCACATCAGGGTGTTTTTTATCTATAAATTGTGTTCCTGTAGCATTGTCCAGTTCTGTTACTTGCACAAATCCCTGAATATTGAAAATACACAGTTCAGTGGAGCTTTGGTTGATGACAGGGTACACTTTGCACATGGCATCATCTGTGAGGATAATCTGTTTCCATTTGGTGTGTGTGGCACTGCCAACATAAACATCTTATGTCATATGCTTATTAAGAACATTCGCATTTTGTTTTCCTTAGCATAAACTTTGCATTCCTGACTGCTTATGGTTTGAATCTGTTGCTTGAGCAGTTTCAGCCAGTTGCAAGTTAGAAGTTAGCAAGGCTTTTTGATAGGGGTTTTTTTCATATATTGGTAAAATTCTAGCTGGAAAAGTAGGTACGTGAATACAATTGTTTCTTTTTGCCTCTTAGGCTTTTTCTTACACATAATTTCTATCCTGAACATCGTAACATTATTTCCTAGTACTATCAGTAGCAAAGGTATTTTGCCTTATAGTTGTAAATCAGAAGACTCTGTGAACGTCTGTTGAATCTAGAATAAGCCTCTGAGGGACCTTCCTTCTGTTTCGCTTGATACCTGTTTTCCCTTAGGACAGTTTCATTTGTCTCTATCTACATGCTCTCTATGCTTAATTTTTTATTTTTTTCCTTTTGGCGTGCTGTTCTGCTACTTCCTAATTGCTTTTGTTTTCATAAGTCGCTGCTCAGGCTGTTTCCCTGAAGAGTGAAAAAAATTGATTTTCATAGTTTATGCTTTTGATCCTTTGAACTCTTGAGTAGTATCACAGCATAATAGCGCTGAAGCATCGACTTGAATAATAAGCTGTCCATCCTGCCAAAGGTAGATTTTTGTCTGTCAGTGGTTCCTGGTGGGAGAGCTGGCAGTGGGGGTGCATGGCTCAGAGGCACCAAGAGGTGAGCCCTTGGTGAATTTGCTGCAGTATTTTAAGGAATTGCTGCTTCCCTCTGGCAGAGACTACAGATTTGTCAACCAAAGGGAATTTGGAGCTACGTTACCCACTCCTCAGTGCAGTATCTGGCATCTTTCTTTAAAGATGCTTTTCTCAACAGTTCAATGAGTCATCAGTTAAAGCACCAAAGCATCTGAAACATGAGAAGCTATTTTGTTTCATCAACATTCTGGTAAAGTGTGATTTCTTAAACTACCAGAGCAATCACCAGAGCTCATCTGTCAATGGCCCGAGTCGGACCTGCAGTTTGTGAGTCTTGCAGGCTTCCAAGTTTGCCAGGACAAATGGCATCAATACGATGGTTCATATTGGGAGTTGGGGCGTTAACGCTTTCGGCGTTGAGGAGCGCATAAGAAGCAGTGATTAGGCACTCGCATAGGTATACTCTGCCTTAAATGCAGAAGTTGAGAAGAGTTGATGCTGATCTAGAAATCACTCTCTATTGTCTTTAAGTTCTGATCGAATCCTTGTGTTTAGCTCTGGCTACCTGAAGCAAGCACCTGAAGGAGAAAGTGTTTGGAGAAGAAAGGGAAAGGAGATCTAGAAAGAGGGATAAAATTTAAATGGAGAAGAGGGGTGGATTTCATGTGATCCAATGAATCAAATCTAAACTAGGCAAGGTGCCATTTTTCTGAAGATCAGAAAGCAGTGGGATGGTAATGAGTGTGGGAGACATTGGGCACTAAGAGATAAATCATTCTGCCTTAAGTGATACTGCCTGTCCAAAGGATGTGGGCTTTTTCTTTGTACAGTTCCTGCTGCTATGGGGCTGTCACCTTTAAAATTTTATGTAACAGTAATTCATAACACTATCATCCAATCAAAAAACCAGGCTGATAATCCTCTACAAAACTTAATAGCATAGGTCATCTGTAGAGTAATGGCTTTGTCAGCAGTATTGGGAACAAAGAGAGGGTGTACATGCTGTAACGTACTTTATTGTATAATGTTGATGCTCCAAGGTATGCTACTCAAGCTGCTGAGATGGTCACCTCTGAAATGCAGCCTAGCAGGCAACTACCTCATACCGCTTCAGTAGCTGCAGCAGTTGCTTACACAGAAGGGTAATGTTAGCAGGATTTTTAGTATGTTTTAACACATAGTGTATAGTATAGCAGCTGGCGGTAATGAGAGCCAGGGCTGTTTTTCAAGCCAGGGTCCTACAGTAGTTTTTGAACTAACCATGCTTGGAAAGTCACTCCGCAGGGAATTTCATCCTTTGATTGGGATAGGCCCCAGAAAGAGTCATTTGCAAATGCATGTTCACTGTCTGCCTGGATTCTAGCATGCTCGCTTTCCTCTTGTCAAGGATCTGTGGATACTGGCTGATGAAAGATGATCAGATTGTGCAAAGAGGGCTTATAGGACATTGAAGAAAAAAAAAAGTTAATTGAATATACCGCTCTGCTTTTTAGAAGGCAAGATGCATCTGAATAGCTGACAATTTATAACTAGAACTGATTAAACCTGCATTGACTTAGAACCATAATTAATATAAATCACCACTCTTCAAAGGACATTTTAAAGGACTTGGTATAAAAAAGAAAATCTCAAACCTCGCAATCCTAATTGGTTTCATTTGCGTTTGAAGAGTTCTTTTGGCTTGCTTTTCCAGTCCTCTGACAAGCTTTTCCTTTTAACAGCTGCCTGTAAATTAGGGCAGTTGTTTTTACTGGTAGCAGTGGTACAAGAGTTCCCACAGCTCCACAGTGAGAGCAGGTCCCTAATTAATCTTACGGAATTTTATTGTTGATTCGTGACAGCATGTTTTGTGTTGTTCAGAGCTTTTATATGCCTTTATATTCAGGAATCTCACATTCTAAGCAAATTCCCATAAAGTATAGCTGCTGTAGGATTAGGTGGTTTCTTTTATGGCGTGATTGCCTATAGTCTAGGTGCTGGATGAGATACCAAGGTTCAGGTAACCACTCTCAGGTTATCTCATTTCAATTCTCACATGAAAGCACAGGAACTTAGGAGAACAGGTCTGGAAGGTAGGTCTGCACATGAGCTAAATGAAAAGCCTGGCTCAGGATACTCACGTGTAGGTTGAGAGGCTTTAGGAGAAACCAGGGAAGAAAGCCTGTTCTGAGTGTGTTGTTTGCCTTGTTGTAAAGAAAGCAGGGTCTCATTATGGAGTGCCAATTGTAGTGGTTAACAATGGAGCTCTTCTTTCTTTTTTTAAATATTGTAAGAATTCCGCTTTGTAAAATGCTTTTGTAATGAGCTCAGACTATGTCTTGACTAATTGGGAAATACTGTTCTCAATGGGTGCGAGTCCTTCTGTTTGGAGCTGAGGAAGGAAGTATGGATTTAATGATTACAATAGATTTATCTTTTGACCTGCAGATGGTAGAAGAAAGCGAGGAAAGGCTAACAGAAGAGCAGATTGAGTCACTTCTCCAGACAGTCACCAGTATTCTTCCAGGGGATCCGGAAGAACAACAGAGGAACTCGGCAATAGCAACTGAAGACAACGGTGACCAAGCATAGGAGGCATTAGACCAAAGCTGGCAACAATTTCAGCAGAAGAGAATCAGCTAGTATTTTTCTGTTTTTCGCTTGATACCAGTTTAATCCTGTATTGGACATCACTGTAAAATATGTTACAATTTTTATTACTTGGAGGTGATGAGGGAACCAATTGTTTACATGAAAGCATGGAAAAGGGCACTATTGTTTGGCATTTTGTCATAAACAGGGATGGTAGTAACTGAGTTTGTAATGCAGCAGTCTGAGAAATTAGGGGGCACAGAATCTGAAGCTTTTGTATTTTTTCCATTACCCGTGTAACAGCTGTACATTTGAATAGGCTTATATACAGCCGGCAATATTTTGATTATCACAGCAGTACTGTAATTATAATTGCTTTCATATGCTTTTGAATTGCCCAACTGGTTTTCAGAATAAGGTCTACAATACAAAGCCAGCGTTTGGAGCTGTTTGTGAAAAGGGCTGGTTTTGGTGGTCAGAACATAGAGTAATATACAAGAACTGCTTGGTATCTGGTCAAACAATTTCAAGTAGGCGGTTGGCATCATGGAAGTGAGAGGATCTGTTGGTAGGGTAACTGTTCTCAGGGATGTCTGACAGTCCGTACTTGACAAGAGATCCAGATCATCAGCTAAATCAATGTACTGCTACTGAAATCAGCTGAGTTGGACCAGTTTATGGCAGTTGAGGCTCTGGACTCAAATGCTAGGGCTCTTAGTAATAGAAACAGAAGAACATTTAGGCATGAAGTGTGTATTTTCCCTTTGAACGTTTGCTCCAGTGTTTATATATACACAAGTCACAGTCTTGTGAACATGCTGTCGACCATGAAATAAATGAATGAGTCAACCCTGAAATGAAGTCCTAATCTGGTTTAGAAGAATGAAAATCAGTCCTGGTTGAAGCAGAATTTTCTGTGTACTAAGCTTTTGTCTGATTAAAGATTTCTGGATCAAGTATTTAATGTTGAAAGCATTGATGATTATAATAAATCATTTCTGTATATATACATATGTATACATAAAGTCATGACTTACACATGGCACTGGTTTTATACTATGACTGCAGATCATTCTTTTATAATTATTATAATGTGCTGGAAATAGAAATAAAATTTGAAGTACATCCTGGGAATTTTGTGGCTTATAGACAAGATATAAGACCTTTTTCCCTGCTTCTGTCATGGTTTTATTTTGTGTGTTTATGCAAAGAATTTACGCTTTCTGGGCTTTAGTTGTGCCATATATGAAAGGGAGCGATAACTTCTAGTGTCTGGGGGATTTATGATACGCATTTCCATGGTATTTTAAGCTGCTTTGATATTTGGAGAGGAAATTATTGGAAAATATATTTTTTACCTTTCAGAGATAATTTATCTTATATTAAATGCATTCCAAGGCTGGAGACTAAAGGTACGTTTTGACTGGGTAAGTGTAGTATTAGAGGGGGAAAGTCCTTGGTGGTTTTTGTGATAAATCAATATATATTTTTCTCTCTAAATGTGCAACAAAACAAAAGAGATAAGTAGATCATATTACAGAATGATGTGCAATTAATTTTAAAATTAGTATTTTTACTTTTGGCAGTCATGGATGCTGTTTGACATGCTGTAGCCTTGGGCTGCGTTTACATTTTTATCTGTCTTTTTCTAAAATTAAGTTATTGAAGCATGTTCTAAACTTATGAAAAGCAGATGGAACTAGATTGCAAGTATCTTTAGCCAGCAAGAATATTTTAACAGATCTCTGAAGCTGGATGTTCCGTCTTGGGAATTGCTGATTTGTTATTGTAACGGATTTTTGCCAGCATCCATGTTGTCTTCTGTTGTATGCGTATTGTACAAGATAAAAGGACTCGTTCACTTGGTATTGTATTTAACCTTTTTATCAAAATCAATTCCAGATGGATACATATATTAAACCTGTGCAAATGCATGGATAGCTTTTTAAGTCTCAGTTAAGATATTTAAACTATAATTTCCCTAAAAATGCAATACTAAGTAACATTTGAAGGGATCTGGGATTTTGACATATGCGTTACATCACGACATCATTTTTAAATCTACTGTCTGTGCTCTCTGACTCTGTAAGTACAGGTGAAGAATTACTCTGGCTCTGAGAGCAGGTTTCATGTTGTGGTGTTTACTCTTGGGTGTGTTCTTAGGAAACCTGAGGCTCAGAAATGGTTTATGGAAAGCAAATGTCATCTTGCTTATGTCATACCATTTTTCCAGTGTCCTATATTTTCCATAAAACATCTGCCTGTCTCCCAAGGTTGCTTTCTGTTGTCTTAACTGATCGGTTACCTAACACAATAAATGTACTCTGCTAGTTCTTTTGAAGGAGAGAAGACGGCATGAAGAGGGTGGCCCTCTGAGGCGTCATGGATACAAGAAAGCGTACGTGCGTATTGGGCACTTAAAAGCTCAGTCCCTAGATTTGAGAAGAAAAGGGCAGAGTACTCGGCACTTTCTGAATATTTCAGAAGTGCATATTATTTTTAGCTTTCTCATTTCTTATGTGTTCCTCAGTTTTATTTTGTATCGCACATTTGGGTCTTGGCAGGTTGACAGCTCTGGTTATGGCAGCTCTTGGGCTCTCGGCGCTGCTCTGGGAGAAAGGGGGAACAAGCTGCCAGAATTAACATGAGGGTTCAAGCTCCTTGTGAGGTGTCGTGGCTTCTCTTTTCATAAATTCAAGCCCAAGAAGGACAGCTCTCCTTAGGGTTGTTTGGCAGTCCTCACTGGAGAAGTTCTATTAGCAAGAAGCTTTGTTTTATGCCGCTCCTATCTGGCTGTGCTCTGGTCCTGGGAAAGGGAAATAGGTACGTTGGAAACAGACATCCGCAGGGAATTTTATGGAAGATAGAGGAAATCCCTACCGAGGAGCTGAGCAGCTTTGGGGGTGGTTGTGCCGTGGCAGGGCTGTGTGTTAAGGCTGTTACTCGCCACTGAAATGCAGAATTTGACAACCTCTCCTTTTCTTGCAGGGAGCAAAATGCATTTTGTTTGTCTGTATTTGTGTGGCATATTTACTAGACAAAGGTGTGTAGCCTTAATTAGAAAAAGCAAACCTCAAAAATTCAGAGTTCTGCATTTCTTCTGAAGCAGGTTTTCTTCTGAAGCATGTCTTGAAACAACGTTGTAGTAGTACATCGAAATGGCATTCAAGCCTAATGCATCGGTGTGCTGAAATGGTTAAATAACATCTACAGAGTGTCTTGAAGTCTAAAAGTGTTTATACAAATGTTTTTAAAAAGGTCTTGTCATAAACAGTTCTGTACATAACTTTTTACTTACTAAGATCTCTACCGGTCACAGACAATCTATTGCTTTTGAAGTCAACCAGACCGGGCTGATTTACACTGGTTGAGAATCATGCCCTAAAATAATTAACCAGTCACATCATGATACGACGACGGGGTGGATGTCTGCAGCTGCTGTAATCCTAGCAGACCCCTGACACATGAAGAATAATCAAACTGGACGTATTTTTGAAACTGTCATACCTTAGAAGAAATTAAGTCAAGAAATTTAACTAGAACACAGCTTAGTTGTTGCAGACTGAAGTCAGCGTGTGCCCTGGAGCAAATTCCTGCCGGTCCCAGAGCTGTCTGAGAGGCTGTGCTGGGAGGGAGCGGGGTGAGCTGCAGGCTGCCGAATTCGGACTTTCCTCTTCATCCCGTTGGAAATTGTTTTTCCCAGCTGACAGTTGAAGGGGGAAGACCTGGTTGATCCCGCTTGAGCGGGGGGGTTGGACTAGGTGATCTCCAGAGCTCCTGTCCAACCTCAATGTTTCTATCAGTCTGCTTTCCCTTCCTCCCGCTACGGGCTCAGGATGTTTTCGTTTGCTCCCTCAGCGCAGAGCCAAAGGCTGCTCTCATTAAGAGCCGAGACGGAGCAGAGTGAGGGTTTCTCCCTTGTCCCCCTTTCCGTCCGTGCCTGGTGCAGCGTGGCCCATTGCAGGTGGGTGCTTGGGGCTCTGGCACAGTGCAAATACTTCGTTTCTGGGATGTTGACAGAGAAGGGGACCGTCTTGCAAGGATCACAGCAGGATTTTGTGTCATGCCTGCAGTTTCACCAGTTGCTTGAGCCTGAAATCGGAGTTTATGAAGTTGTCTGCGTTAGCGGCGTGTCCTGCACATCGCAGCTATGACAGTGAGTTGAGTCTGTTCCAAAAGAGGCTCCTCTGGTATGAGGGATGTGTCCCAGGATGCTGCTGGGATAAGGTGGTGTTTCAGTGTGATCTTAATCACGGTTTTCTCTTGAGTTTTGCTTAAAGTTACTCCACAGGCTAAATTAATCCATAGTGCCTCTCCACTGCCTTAAATTTGGCCTGAAATATAGGACCATTCACTCACTCGTGCTGGCTGTGCTCGGTCTGTCTGAGTCAAGCCACGGGTGAATTAACCCAACCCAGACTGGGATTGTTCGGGATCCTGGTTTTGAAACACACAAATTTTTCTGTATTGCATTTTCTACGACTAAACTTTTTATTGCCTCTGCCTCCCTGGGGTGGCAGCTCTTTGCCCCGACAACTTGCAAACAGCATGTTCTGATTCCCAGAAAACGCTTCGCTTCCTAGGCATGAAATCCGCTTCCCTGTGTTTGGACACCGGCTTCAAAACCATCGGTCCTGACTGGGACCTACCGTTGTTCAAGAGACTTCTGAAACCCTTTGGGCTTTGGCAGGGGGAAGGGGAGTCGGGGCAGCCTGTGTGCTCCTCAGCCTGGCCGAGATGGGGCTTTTCGCACTTTTCTTTCTTCATTTTCCATCTGCTACCCATAACCAGCCTTTTCCAGCCTGTTCCTGGTACCAGCTCCCAGAGCGAAGGGGATGCCAGGCTGTTTCAAAAGTCGTACTGCAGAAGGAGCATGAAGATAATCTTTTGTGCCTGAAAACTTGTTTTTTTTCAATTGTACCCAGCTGGTCTAAATAACAGATAGCGTCTGGCCTCATGAGCTTTGCCTCACTGATAAGAACATCTGTGGTTATGAAACATTCCTGGTAATTGAGAAGGACTCATGGAAATATCTCAGTTGACTCCTCTCCAGGACCGGCAGGCGATGATCACAAGTTAACCTCCCGACAGGCAGAACCAGCTGCCGCTTCGTGCTCTGACCCACAAAAATGAAGCCTTACATTTAAGTGAGGGACAACTAGTGTCCTTTTAGGATGACATGGTGACCAGGCAGGCACTAATACTCAGTTCCTGCTGTTCCCAGAGGTCAGTTCTTTGTCCTTAGAGATTTATTTCCATTCCGGCAGATGAGCAGTGCCGGAGTGGAAGATGCAGAGCGTGGCAGGACACGTGGTGGCTGTCCCAGCAATGGGAGATGCCCACGGATGGCTGCACGGAGCAGCGCTGTGTAGCAAGGTGCAGGTGGAGAGGGGATTGCATCGCTGCAAGCTCAGCGTTTGCCACCTCGAGGGCTTTCCATTGGGTCTCCAACACCACCCCACCAGCGAAAGGAGAGCAGAGTTTTACAGTGCCTTTGGAGCTGGACTCAAATTAGCAGATGTCAGCTCTTCCACCGGCCTGTGGCCTCAGGGAAGTTGTTTCTCTTCTCTCTGCCTTGATTTCTTCTTTGGCCAAAGGCCATTATTTTTGACTCCAAAGCCCTCGGGACCCTGAGGGGAGTGATCGGGTGGGCATGGGCAGGGCCATTCCTCAGGGTCTGCAGCAAGGCTGACACCAGGAGAGCTGCCCAAGGGCTTGTTTAACATTTTCGTGTATCCTGACAGATAAAGGAGCCTTTTTGTACTAACAACTAGGAGCTGAGGAGGAGGCTGCAGCCTTTGGCTTTCCCTGTGCTTTGAGACCAGCGTGTGGGTGTCCGTGACATGCAGCCGGGGCAGCTGCAGCCACAGCAGTGCTGCTGTGACGGTGGTCCTGTCCTCCTGGACACGCGGGCGTCCGCCATGCTCACGGGCTCTGCTCCCAGCTGGGGCTGTCCCCTTCCCGTGGCAGTCCCGACGTGACCATGTACTTGCATATCTGCGGTGAATGCTTGGAGGTCGTTCGTTACAGGGAGTCGAGTTAGGAATTTCATAGGGCGAGGAGTTGCCAGACATCGCAGCCTTGCACCCCTCGGAATTACCCCACCACGAAGGCATGTCCTGCCTGCACTGCACATCGTGCCCATCGCTTGTAGCAGAGGTAACAGGGAGCTGAACTGTGTGATGAAATGACTTTCTAATGAAAACATCTGTGCTCTTGAATTGGGCGCAAGATCATGTCTGAGGATGGGGCTGAGCCATGAAGCCAAAGGAAAGCCTTCCCTTGCGGGTGGGCTGCCAGGCGCTGGCATGCCGGCGTCACGGGGCTGGTGGCCGTGTCCCCTTCAGCAGGGGAAAGTCATGCTTTCCAGAGAAGCAGTTCATTTAATTTATTTAATGCACTCAGAGGGTCATGTTCATGCAGGAAACCTAAATTACGCAGGTTCCTCTTGTGTTTAAAATGCAACTGTGGGAGCAGATCCTGAGCTGGTGTGCATGGACATTGCTCTTCCGACCTCAGTGGCATGACAGCAACATGTGCAGGAGTATCCTGTAACTCAAGGAAAATGGGGAGAGGGCAGCACTTGGAGTTTGCAAATGGCAACTTGGGGACGCCAAAACCAGCCTTTTTGCATCAGTGAGGTGTTGGTGGTAGGGAAGACCCAGCTTGCGTCCTGAAGTGAACACTGTGGTAGAGCTGATTCTGGGGACATAGGCAGGGACATGGGAAGAGCGGGGCAGGGAGCAGGCAGCTGGAAAGCCACCAAGAGGTGAATGAGCAGTGAGTACCAAAATGAGCATCATATCTCTTCCTTGCCTATGAGAGATGCCTTCATCTGGGCGGCGAGATCCTGCCCTAAGGACGCTGGTTCCTCACCAGCAGCTTCATAACCCACCGCTCCCGATGGCACACTGAGATCAGGGGTTGGGGTCCCTGTTCCTGGGTGAGATCCTGTAAAAGAGGAGGGGGTTTGTGCCAAGGCAGGCCAGGAACTGGTTGTCCTTGGGATGTTAAAGCTCTTTAAAATACTTCAACAGCAGCTTGGATGCATCCAACCCCGCCCCGCCGACAAGCCCAGGGAATTCTCTAAAGAAGCCCAAAGTACCCTTTAAAACCACAAGTGATATTTTATAACCTTCCTGGAGAGAGGAAGGTCATGTTAGCCCGCTTTCCAAAGGCCTGCTATGGAAGCGCAGTTTGGGATCCGGCCAGCATACTGGAGGGAGTCGATGGCAGCGTTGTTTGGGTTGGAGCTGCCGAAGACGTTGACAGAGAAAATATTTTCTGTTCCCACAGAAAGAAATCCTGCTGCAAAGTTTTTATTGAGCAAAAAGAAATGCTTGTGCTGAAAAAATCAGAGCTGCAGCCAAAGCACAACTAAAATGCAGCGAGCACTTAGGAAACATTTGTTAAGCCCCAAGAACTTTTGCTTGCCACGAGCAAGAGTCTCCCCGCACATGTTGCTTAAATTAATCTCCCTCTGCATTAAGGATCTTTATTTTATTAACTTCAGTGTTTATAAAAACAACCATCAAAGGTAGCTGGAATGCTGTTAAACTTTAAAGATAATTAAAATAAAGCCAGCCCGAGAACCAGCCAAACAGGTTGAGAGAATATCTGAAAAGAGATGGGAAAGCCAAACAATCATCGGGAAGGACTTGATGCGAATAGTGAAGCTGGGAAGGGGGTTGCAGGGGGGGCTCGGGGGTGCTGCAAGGAGTCCCACTGGGGCTGAGTGCCCGGCGGGAGCTGCGGCTGCACTGGCTGGTACATGGGGGATTAAAAAGCATCCTCCGAAGGGCTCTCGCCAGCGTCTCTGCCACATCCAGCCTGGGGAAGCAGATGGGTGATGCTTCACAGGAGCACCCAGCCGGTGCTGGAGGCCACTGGCGAGGCAGTGCCTGGGCACGGGGGGGTGGGGTGGGGGGGGTGGGGGTGGGGGGTGGCACCGATGCCTTCGGTCACCTCGGATGAGTTTTGGCACTGAGCGGCGAGGGCTCGCTGTGCTGCTGTGGTTTAAAGCCCTTGTTTGTGAATCCTATCCCTTGTTCTCCTTCTAACGGGCAGCTTCACCGCGTGCAATTAGTGCTTGGTCCCGCTGGGCTCCTGCTCGGTGCCCAGCTGAGCTGCGAGAGAGAAGCTGGCAGGAATCACCCGACCCTTTTCTTTCATGGGGCCAGGCAGAAACTTCATTGTTCATTTAAAAGAAAAAAAAAAGGAAGAAGAAAAAACCCCACCAAACCCAGCTGTTTTCTTGAAAAGCCCTCCACCTCTCACCCCCAAAATCACAGATGCCCCATCGCTTCCCAACCAGACGTGGCCACAGGATGGTGATGTCTAATGTGAGCCAGGGCAGCAGTGGGACCATGGAGTGGGGCTTTAACCTGGGATATCAGCACCAAGGGGACAGGGATGAGCTCAGACCGTCAGTCCCAGCTGGAAACAAGGAACCAGGTGTCTTTGCTGGTGCTTCCGTCGGTGCTGGGTTGCTGCAGCACGGCAGGGACCTGGTACGTTTGTGTTTCTACAGCAGGGCAATTCCTCCTGCCGGGTTTGCTCTTTATGCACTGGCTGGCTTTTTCCTCTTAAAAGATACAGAATTAAAATACGCATCGGCTGCTGCTCCTGGAGCTCAGGGCATTTTTGCAGCTTCTCTGGAGCATTTGCTCTGCCGTGCTCTCACAGTGGAGGAGCCGGCAGAGGAGCGGGCTCTCGCTGGGCTCTGTCCTGGCCTCAGTCTCTGACCCTTGCAGTGCTTACGTGAAATTAAGGGTAAAGGTTTACCCAGAGTTTTGCTAGCCCAGAGGTTTCCATGATGGGGTCGGGGTGCCAGATGGTGACAGCCATCCCTTGAGTGGACAATGCCTTGGTTAACCCAACCTGTTCCCCCGGCTGTGGGGTCTGCAGAGCATTGCGGGCAGAGAAGAGCACGTTAAGCCCGAGATGACACCCACTGCCCCGGCGGTGAGCTGTGCTCTGGCCAAGGAGAGCTCTGCCCATCCGCAACCCCTGTGCCGCCCTCGGGAGCCCTCTGGGATAAAACACCTCCTTCACCCCAAAGCGCTCGCCCTTCACACCTCTGCACCAAAACTGGCGGCTGCCTCGGGGCGGCAGAGCCAGCCGGGCTCCCTGACCTCGCTTCCCACCCCGCATCCGTCCCTGGGGCTCCTCTGTTGCAAGATGTCGGTTCAGGGAGCAAATCCCTTTTGTTACAGACCAGACATCATTGAGAAAAAGGCATCCAAAAACAGAAGGTCTGTTGAAATTATCCAGCTCAGCAGTGAGCATTTAGGGGGGGGGGTGCTCTCCCAGCTTTTCCCACACTTTAGCTATGCATATATTTATATATGTAGTGAAAGTTAACCCCTGGAGACATTCTAAAGGCTTTAAAAATGTGCTCTGTTGGACTAGAGATATTTTTGCCCGGTCTAAAAGGACCCTCAGGTTTTTTGCTCCCTGTGCTGCCTATCAAGGAGGGAAGGTATCAGCCAAGATGAACCTGGGGTCTTTTATTGGCAGCTGTGGTTCAAGCACCTGCTCTTGCACTGGGCTGAAAGGGCTTGTTGCCTGATTCAAATTGCTATTTTTTTTGTTAATTAGATGTGTTCGGTTATATGACTGCCCCAGGACGGGACAGCAATACACAGTAATACATGGTGAGCTCTGAAATGTTGTGGGTGGACAGAAGGCAGGTGGGGTTTGGGGGAAACATGCAGAACAAGCGCCTCGATGCCTCTACAAGTCGCATCCCAGTCCTCATCCTGCTGCATTGGGCACCTGGTGTCCCTTGTCCCATGAGGAAAGTGGTCGGTGCCACCGCAACGGGGCTCATCTTCCCAGGCGCTTGGCTGAGCCCTGTTCTCCCATCCCAGGCCGGCTCCGGACCAGCCCCTTCCCAGCCTCACCAGCTGCACCATTAAATTTCAGTCTGCTGCATATCGTTTCAAGACACGATTGCTTTTTTTAATACTCTGCGAATTCGTCTGCAAAGGTTGTGGGTTTTTTTTTTCCCTTTTGTATTCTTCACCAATTTCTTTAGAAAACGCCGTGGCAAGGCAGCACTAAAGGCTTCCTCGGGGTGCAGCAGCCGAGGGTGGCGGCGAGGGAGGGAAAAGGAAGCGCCCAACACACCCACTCAAAACCGAATGGGATCCCACCGCTTCCTCCCACCAGGTTTGCTCCTGCATCGCCCAGCAAAGCCCATAAAACCCCCCAAAATGCTGCTGCTCCCAGCTGCCCACGCCGCAGCGTCCGTGAGTGGGCTGGGGGTGGAAACGGGCCGCTTCAGGCCAATTTAAACATTTTCCCTTTTCCTGTGCAACGTCCTGGCCCCAGGCGTGGGCTCAGCGGGAAGTTGTCTCTGTCCAAGCCCTGTGGGGCTGCTCCGAGTGGGACGGGACCCCCTGCCCCTGTGTCACCGCCTTGGGTGAGACCCCAGCGGTTGAAGCAACCGGAGAAGGTGGCTCAAATGCTGCCTGTGTCGTGCTCCTCGTGCTCCAGAAAGCTGGCGGAGGCCATCCGCGCGTAACTCGTCCCCGCGTGGTGCCGGGGTCGTCCCACCCACGCCAGGTGCCCGCAGCGGGATCGTTGCTGCCCCATCTTGGACACCACCAAGTTTGGTGGGACTGGGATGCCGCTGGAGCCCCGGCCCCGCAGCCCTGTGTGGGAAGAAATGCCGGGGCAAGGACGGCAGCTGGCACCAGCCACGTGCGGGGCAGGGTCTGCACTAACCCTGGCTTCTGTCCCGGGTAACTTCACCGCCCGCAGCAGCTCGCTGGGTTTCATCAGGGCAACGGAGAGCGAGGTCCGACCACGGGCTCCAGCTCATCTCTAGCGCCCAACGCACCGAGAAAGCCTGTGATTCGCCCCAGAACCTACAACTGACTCTACAAACGCTGCTTCCTTGTAATTTAATCTCCAAATGTTGCTTCTTCCTCTTTGGACTCTAGGTTTTGAGCTTTTTGCAGCCTTTTTCCCAGCCATTCTGCAGCTCCAGGAGCTGGAGCCTTCCCTCCAGTGCCAGCTGAGCTGGCTGTATCAGGCCAGGAGCGGAGGCTCCGAGGAAAACCATCAACATTGTGAGACTGGTGATGGAGCGGGGAGCTGGCAGGAGGGGAGGGAGAGATGGAGGGAGGCTGCGGATTCTGCATTTTTTGCTGGGGCCTCAGCAGAGCCCAATAGTTAATCATTAAAATATGCTTATATGTGACTAATCTCTGCAGGACAATGAACTGAGAAATTATTTAACGCAATTTAAATGGGTCATAGTAGTCACTATAATAAGTGTGCCTCGAGCCAATGGGAGCTATCAGGCTCCTATAAAAGCGGGTGGGGAAGAAATAGCAGCTGGTGGGAAGAGATCACCAAAGAGCCGCTGTGTGTCCTGAGCCGCCTTTCGACTTGCAGAGATCCTCCCCATCTGCCTGAAATCAGGCTCCAGCTCCAGGCTGAGCCCTTCTTCAAATACTGGTGATCCCTCCAGCAGCCAGTGGCTGCAGCGGGAGGGACGGGCTCTGCCCGGAGCCGGCACTCGCCACACAGCACGGCTGATGGGGACCAGAATGGCCTATTTAAGCTTAAAAAGGTGACATTCAGCAGCGCCGTGAGTTGGGGGTTGTGTCGCTTGGGTTGGGGGTGAGTGGGATGCTCTTCCGTGAGGCAGGTCAGACCCAGGGCAGCGGCTGGTTTTGGTGAAACCCCATCTGGGCTTGCACGTTTGGAGATGTGATGGTGTTAGCAGTGTTAGCATGGCGTTATCTTGTGGGGACATGCAGCGCTGAGCGGGTGCTGCGGCAGGGGTTTTGCGGCAGCTCTATAAGGGGAATAGAGAGGGGAGGAAAATGAATGGAAATGGGATTTTAGTGGACTTTGATTGGCCTGTGAGAGGGATTATATCAGCCAGGCACTTTGTGAGCTGACCCCGACGGCTGTCTCAAGTCCGATCCTCCTGCGAGCTCGCCGCTTGGCTCCCAGCCTTCCCACCGGCGTGTTTCGGCGTTATCCCTGGTACCGTTTGCAGCCCCACGGGACCGATGAGCCGGGCACCATTGGTGAGCGTGGCCGAGACCCTCCAGCGCAGCGCTGACCATGGCTGGGCTGAGAATGTATCTGCTGGAGGGAGAAGTGACACTGAGCTTTCTGCCGGCCTTGTTGCCTGCCTTAAAATACCCCAAAGAGGTGTTAAGTGCTATTATTTGTAGCTCCACGGTACAGACATTTATTCTTGGGGCGACGCGCACCACTGCCCTTGCTGCCAGTCCTTCGATAAGCGGTAAATGCCAACATCTCCAGGTATCAGTTTCATCCTGCTACTTGCTTTTTCTCCAGTCTTTTAAATAGTATTTAATCTGTCTCTTTTTGTGACTTTTCTGTCTTTTGCCCAATTTTAAGTCATATACAGTTGATTCATACCAAACGCCACATTACATGAAATCAGCTTTCAGCTCCCATTTCCCTGCTTGCAAATAAGCAAATGGGTGCACGGACTTTCGGAGGTAATCGTCACTGTGCTGGCCAGCTGCTCTCTGATCCAGAAAATAAAGAGCACAGCCTGTTTCCTGTTAAATTTTGCTGGTCGCATTGATTTACATTGTTTGTCTCGTATTTTATGGCTTCCAAGCTGATGTTGCATTAAGCTGGCTGGAGTTTAGGCAAGAAATCAAATGCAGGCACTGGCAGGCTTCCCCGAATGCATTCACGAGGGCTGATCACATAGTCACATTTTCTTAGTCACTGGCGGAGAAATAGCAGCACTGCCTTGCTTGTGTCCCGGCCGGTTTGCATCGATGCTGTGCTGGTAAAAGGCACTTGCCAGGCAATTTTGGAAATTCAAATTGTGGGGCAATGCAGGTGGCGGAGGGGCTGCATCCCCCTGTGCCGCAGCTGGGCGCTCCTCCGGCTGCCGGAGCGGTGGTTTGGTGGCCATGGGGCGTCTCCTATCTTTATCTTGACGGATGAGCTTTTTTTTTCATCTTATATTCTTCCCTGTCCTGTTGAGGAGGGGAGTGAAAGAGCGGCTGGGTGGGTGCCCAGCAGCCAGCCGAGGCCGCCCCACCAAAACCACGGACTGGGGCAGAAATTTGTGTGTATATGTATATGTGTGTGTGTATAGAGAATCATAGAATATCTCAAGTTGGAAGGGACTCATAAGGGTCACCAGGTCCAACTCCCTGCTCCTCGCAGGACTACCTAAAACTAAACCATATGACTAAGGGTATCATCCAGACGTTCCTTGAACTCTGACAGGCTTGGTGCCATCACCGCTTCCCTGGGGAGCCTCTTCCGGTGTACGTATGTGCCTTATAGAGCTATATAAATGCATTCGAGGCAGAGCAGGATGATTCTCACGTCCTTGCACAGGGCATGCCACTGGCACTCCGTGCAGATGAACGGGACTGCCTATTGCTGCTGCCTGCCTTTCGCCCCCGGCCGGCACGGGGAGAACGTTCGTACGGGCACGGCTGCTGTGAGGTGGCACGTTGCAGATCTGGGTCCCCGATGGTTTGCTACTGTCGTCCTTACTGGCTCTCAGCAAGTCTGTGCAATGAGCTGTGGGTGTGTCCGCAAAAAATAAAAAGCCCCAACCACCCGAAGCCAACTGCTTTCCATCCGTCTCGGGTTAGTCAGAGGCTGTCTGCAGAGCAAGGCAGGGATTTCTGCCCAAAGGAACCCCAGGTATTTGGAATCAAAAGGCCTGATCTAAGGGCAAAAGCTTCTCGCTGGCCGCACGAGTGAAGAAAGTTTCTTATTTCGTTTTACAAGCGTCAGCAGCACGTTGGCGGGGGAGTTGCTGGCAGAGAAATTCTCGGTTTTTTTCCTTAGGAAAAAAAGAAATAGAATATTCCTATAGGATTGAATGTGAGAGAACGTGCAGAAGTTAAGTTAGTATTAGGGAATACACCTACAGAATTCAGGAAATATGGAAATATGTCAAACGGCATTTAGCATTCGCTGTAAATCGTCTATTTATGTGTGTGCATTTGGAAATAACAGAGAAGCTGTGCAGGGGGTGTTGGATGTAGGCTGGGCTGAGCGAGTCCTGATCTTGCCATTTCTGTTCCCTCTCTCCATCACAGTCTGGAAAACTGGCATATTGATGGCTAGTTTCTTTTATTGATTCAGAAGTACTGTTGCGGGAAGATGGGTTTATTACTTGCCTCTGCTGGTGCAATTTTGCTTTTCTTAAGGAAAAAAAAGAGGGGGTTTTTTTGTGCCCCAGGTTTTTCACATAAAGGGGCAGAGCTTCGGTAGATGATTCCTTTGGTGCATTTTATTCTTCTCTGTACTGCTTTTTTAATTTCACATCTGGTTTATAGTTGAGGGGAATATTATCTGGTGGTTAGAGCCAGGTCAGGGAGAAAGGAGGTCTGGCTTTTGTAGCTTGTCTACAATGAATTTGTAGTTTCATATAGGCCATTTTTTGGTGGGTGCAGCTTTCAGCTGCCTTCACACCCTCAGGTTCTCCGTTTAGGTCTCACCGTTCCCATCACCTCTCTAATGAACGTGCCTCCTCTGTTTTCAATTAGGGCCATTTCCCTCCCTGTAGCAAACCCAGCAGCGTCGCAGTGAGCTCAGAGAAAGCATTAAATGCCGCGTTCCCATTTCAAAAGGCCACCGTAAAAATAAATGATTGATGGAAACCAAACAAGAAGAGGGAGCTCTGCAGAAGGTACCGCTCCTCCCTCCCGTTTACTGTTCTCCCAGACTTTGGCCTGGGGGCTCAGGCTTCACCCGTTTCACAATGTGCCTCGCTAGAGACCTGATGATACGGCCTTGGGAATAAAAAAAATGGGTCTAAACCAGGTTTTTTCAAGAAACATCCCTGGCTGAGCTGTTCAGCCACTGCAAATAGGGAAAACCACTGCCAGGGTAAGGTGCTGGATCCAGCAGATGAGCCTGTCCCCAAAAGCAATGGGTTTGGTTTTTTTGTTGTTTGTTTGGTTTTTTTAGGGCATCGCATTACCCTCCTCCTCTCCCCACGGGAAAGGTACTGAACTCCCGTCGCTGAACCGACGCTGCTGGTGATGAGCCCGAGAGCAACGGGGCCACATGGCAGCCCCCGTGGAGGGAGAATTAGGGTTTAATTCAGTTTCTTTTAGCTGACAAATCAAGCTCAACCATAAAGGAGGCAGGGGATGATGAAAATACTGCAAGTCTGGAAGAAGAAACCACGGTGGGGGTGGGATTTAAATTCTGTCTTGTCTCATCTTTAATAGTGTGAATTTTAATACCACTTGTAAGAAACTCAGAGAAGAGGGCTGCACCATGTATGACTTCATTAGCAGCATCAATGGCGGTCCTTCAGAGCTTTGTGAAATTTTGAAATTGTTTACACTTCCATAGCTCCTTGCAAGCTGGCCGGCTAACGAAGGGACGAGCGACAGACCCGCTGGGCACTCATTGTACAGTCGCTGCTTTCAAAACGCCCGCGCCTTGCGCGTGGTAGAGATGCCGACGTATTTAGACAACGGGATATTTTTGTCTCCAGAACTGCCGCGGCTGCAAGTGCCAAGTCCTGCAAGACCAGCCAAGCTGGCCGTCCCGCTCCGGAGAAACTCATCGCACGGACCGTAGCCAACAGCTCGGGCTCGGTGTGTGCGGCCGGGAGGATTTCACTGGTGCCTCGCTGCTACCACTGCAACCAGAGGGTTTGAAAGCCTTTGATCTGATGCAAGCAGAGCTCTGCGTCTTTGGCAGTGGGTTTTTTTGTGGTTTTTGTTTTTTTAGATGCTGGGGTTTGTGAGCTGCTCTTTCACCACCTTGTGCTGTTTTCCAGACGCAGATGAGATCATTTCTTGTATCACCGGCATTAGGAATAAACTAATGGATATTTAGCTCATTAAGTGGCTACTACACGTGCTACTGCTTTACAAACTCAGGACTTAATCCTGCAATCCGCTGGGCATTTTCAGCCATTTAAACTTCACAGGACAAGTCCCACAAGAAAAAGCTTATCCCTCTTCTGTTCCCAGGCAGACACCCGTGGATGTGATGAACGAATGTGCCGAGGACGGGCTGTGGGGGTGCAAGGGGGCTCTGAGGAGCATCGCTCCTCGCTGGTGGACGAAAGCCCCGCGCTTTGCTCCCTGCCTCCACGACCAGCCACGCAGAGCAGCTCGGCGAAAGCAGCCGAGAGCATCGCACCTCACTCGGAGCAAACGCCTTCGGCAGCGTGGTAGCGGTCGTATGACACTTTACAAGAGCTCCAGCGTAGCCAGTCTCTGTGATACTGGATTTTTAAAAAAATTTTTTTTTAGGGAAGTCTAAAGAAGGGGAAGGAATTAGGCAATGGCTTGTTCTCGGATGTTGCCGTGCCAGAGACGAGTGCTCTGCCTGCACACGTCTGTCGTGCCACATAGGCAGCTGTCTGCAAGCCAAGAACACAGGAAGATGCCTATAAATGTAAAAGAGGAGAGTATTCACTCCTGCACTGTGACTGGAAAAACAGCTACCTCTATATTTATTGGATGGCTAGGACTGCCTACTGGCTGGGAAAGCCGGAGCACTCTGCACCTCCAGAGGCTCCTACAGCTGGGGAAAATATCTCCCCGGGAAATAAATACATCTGATGCCTAAAACGCCTTGCCTGTGAGAACAGGGACAAGAACTGCATGGAGATATTCCTAGCCCCGTAATTATTGCTCCAGGCACGTGGAAAGATCAATTCTCAGCTGTCACATTTATAAAGCAGCAGACACGAGATCAGTCGGAGATGGGGGAATATGGAGCTATTTATCACAAAGAGGGTTGGAGCTTTACGGGGTAGGAGCAGAAACCGCTCAGTTCCTCTCTGGGCCACAAGCGGGTTAAGGTCAGGTTGCACCTACCTAAAGAAAAGCCCATGTTCTCCTGACTTCAGTAATCTTGGCTTAAATCCTCCTGAAACGGTGCTTGCAGCAGAAAAGCCATCCCTGGTCGGCAATGGAGCGTGGCCCTGCTGGGACTGGGGAAATAGGGGGTCAAAGCTGGGGCTGGAGCTGGCAGGGAGGTGGGTTTCTTGGGGCTGCAGCACCCGGGTGGTTTGAGCCGGGAGGGTCTGGCTCAGCAGCCGTGCCCGGACCCCTGGCCTGCACCACCAGCAGTGGTCTGAGCCAGCGCAAAGCGTGTTTGATGTGTAAGCAGATCCAACGTGTCGTGCTTTGCCCTCCCGTGGGACGCCGGGAGCAAGCTGAGCTTTTATTTTTTCAGGCTGGTACCTTTCTCGGCCCGTAGATGCAGCCGCAGCACGGCATGGGTGAGAGCGGGTTTGAAGAGCAGGGTGAGCCCGTGCCCGTGCCCGTGCCCTGCGAGACCCAGGGGATCGCTGCCTGTGAACCTAGGGCAAAGCTGGGGGTAGGGGAGCGAGGCTTTCAGGTTATGCACAAGGATGATGCTGTGTGTGCAGGTTAAGTGGATCCCTGTGCTGGCAGCTGAGGCTTTTTGCAAACACCGGGAATGGCACCCGTCTGGTCCCACAGTCATTCCCAGGGCTTGGTTTTGCTGGCTTTGGCTGTGAAACCCAAATTGTACAGCTATCAAAAATGCCCCAGCCCATCAGTGCATGCGCTACGTCTGCGCCGGCATCCCCTGGGACAAACTTTGCACTGCCAAGGGCAAACTTTGCACTGCCAACATGATCAATAGGCGAGGCAGCCAGGCCAGAAAAGTAGTATCAGTAGCAGAAAAAAAGCAATAAAAATGAGCGTGCCTCTGGGAAACGCAGAGAGGCATTAGCATCCTTCCAAGTTAAACAGCATCCTCGCTGGGTTTGCGGCTGACAGGTTTGCTCTGCTCGTAAGACAGACTGCGTTAAGTGCAAGGCGTGATTCTGGGTGCAGAAACATCTATTCAGCAGAAACATCTTATTCTCCTGCTGTGAGGGGATGCAGAGGAATGTCATCAACTTAATGCCCTGTGGGGCCTGTTTTCCCTAAACTCAGAGACTCGTGAACACAGTCCTTGGATGTTCTCCTCCTCTGGGGATCGTAAGTCTTCCCTGAATGTCCAGGCTGGGTTTTATTGGCTCAGTCTGCACTTACAGACACTGCTGGGATCCATCTGCGGTGCTGGGTGCCAGCTACCCCTGTTGCTCCTCATCCTGCTGTGATGTGCAGCCAGGAGCAGGGAATTCTCGTGCCCTGCCCCTGCTTCTGGGGTCTGGAATAACCCTCAGCCCAAGATAAATTTAGAGCATCTCAGAGACCGGGGTGAGGAGAGGGATGCTGCCCCATGGTCCTCCCCTGGCCAAGGCACTGGCCGAGGGCTCGAAGTCTGCGCTGGTTTAACTGCCGGCAGTTTACTTTGTCAGTAGGGTGTTAAGTCCATCCTCTTTGCCCTAATCAGAGGGCAGTTTGTTCGGTATTCATAAAGGCAGAGATAACAGGATTGACATAAGCATGTCTTTGGCGCAGAGCCAACTAAGCGCTTAAGCGGGGTTGCTTGAGGGAGGAAGGATGCCCAGCCATGCTCTGGGCTGGGAGACAGCACAGGCACCCACGGGGCTTGGGATGTCTGAATTACTTCTACCTAAAGGCCAAATGAATTTCCCAGATGCACAGGACAAGCTGAAATCCAGCTGAGTTTCTTTGTGTTTTATCATGTAGGTATCCTCCTCCAAACTCCTCTGTTCCCTCTGTAATGGATCTATGTCTATATAACCTTCTATAACGGAGGTAACAGGGAGATTTTTTCGAGGAAGAAGCGACAGCTGAGCCTCTCACCCTCCTGGCTTTAAAAAACCCTTTAGTGAGCGTGGGGATGAAAGCCACAAGCACTAACCTTCCTCCATCCGCCTCTCAGCGAAGGCGAGATCCTCCCTGTGCGAGACAGCCAGTGAAAAGCCAGGTTGTGCAATTGCTGCTCAGGCATTCGAGGAAAAAAGAGTATTATTTAACAGCTCTGGCAAGAACATGCCTAAGCCAGCAGGCGCTGCTGTCCTTGCTCCAGGCCAGGGGAATGAGCTGGGCAGAGCCAGAGGGAAATTCTTTGCATTCTTAGGATTGGGAAGGTGGAATTAAGGTAAAATACTCCTGGATGAGAGCCAGGATATCTGGACTAGCAAGCTTTCCCTTGCTTTTAAACATCACACTGGAATTGAATTCAGGAATACTTTTGGAGTGGAGCTGGTGTCAGGAAAATCATTGTGTTGGAAGTCCAGGGAGGGGGGACAAAAAAAAAAAAAAGGCAGACCCATTTTTGTCTCTGAATGTGCCAGTCCTCCAGCTAGCAGAGGTCAGGGCAGCATTGCTGGGGACCTCGCTCGCTCGCGCGCTGGCCCAGCAGCTTGCGTGATGTGGTAGGAAAGATGCCGCTCGCCAGGCAGGCCTTGGTACAAGGGTAAGGCAGCAAAATCCATCGCTGCTGCTGGAGCTGTGACAGTCGGCATTGCCTGAGGCTGTGCAGGATGGAGCCCTGATGTGCCCCCGACCCGACCCGTGGAGGGAGCGCGGATGCAGCCACCGGCCTCGGTCCCTCCAGGCAATGACGTCCAGCTGGTCTCTGCCATGGCAGTGATTTGAAGGAAAAGGCCGGTTTATGGTGTGGCTCACATTTGGACGTAACGTGAAAAAAAAGCTTAATGTAGGTTCCTAAATAGCACCAGCTTTCAGGACTCAGAGGTACTCTTCCCTCCTCCTCCTCCCACCAGCAGTCCCAGGCGTGCAGTGTGGCACTGCTAGAACTTAAAGCGCAGGAACAACCGTAAGCCGTGACACTGCCAAGGGAAAACCAGGCACAAAGCAGGCACAGCCACCAGGACCCGCTTCTGTTTCTCTTGGAGCTCAGCAAAGCCTGAGCCGCGGCTCCGCAGCACCAGCCCCACTCTCCCCACCCCGAGCTGCAGCTTTGGTCCTGGCCTCATCCTTCATCCTGTGCGTGCGGCTGAGCCCCTGGCAAGGAGGAATTATTTCCGAGCGTCAAGGAACAAAATAGGAACAAGCCAACAAGGACCAGGCAATGCAACTGTCAAATGATGAGCAATTGAGTGCTATCGCTTCTCATAATGTTTATCCACTGGCGGCAGCAACTTCACAGCCGAGAGTTAAGCTCTGTCTGTACGAAGACTTCGCGTGATGCAATATTTGATGTGTTATTTGATCCGTGGCTCCCGGATGAGCGCTGATTAAAGAAGGGCCCAGCATGGGGCACCCACTACATACAGTAGCTCCATCTGCTTTGTACAGTAGCGTCGTGCTTTTCCCCTTTCCCTCAGAGAACGGCATTTTTTCCCCCCTGGAGGCACTGTTTGATTGCCACAGATTGGAAGCCTTTAAAAGGGACTATCTGTGTGAGTCACAGCTAAAGCCATAAAAGAAAAACCAATAAAACGATCTGAAAAGTGCTGTTTAATGGATTGAGGCAAACTTACTGGAAACAGGACACAGATTGTTTCATCTTTAAATCGTTAGTTCAAATCCAGCTGCATTTGGGAGCAAATGACATTTATCCTCCATCAATAGCTGTCAGTGAAAAGAAATTTGAAAGGAATTTTACCACCTGAAAGGAGCTGCTGGTTTCTCTATGCTCCCAGCAGCTCCCCGAGCACATCTGAAAGCCTTATGGGCATCAGGTACTCTTGAAACTTAGTCCTTACAGGGCAGAGCTTTTCCCACCATGAAAATACTTGTCACTGCCCTGAACATAGGTATCTGCTCAATGGCTGCCTTCGCTTAATTTTCTTAGCAAATAAAACATGCATGAGCCGCACCATGTTCACCCTTCTCGATAGTGATGCTTCTCTGTCACCTCAGTGAAGCAGGAGGCAGAACAAGCGCTCATCCGTATCGGCTCTCCGGGCAGCACCGGCAGTGAGCGTTGGCTCATCGGTATCGGTGGAAACCATGTCCTGGCAGGCTCGTGAAAGTTTTATGATAAGCGCTTTGCAAGGGCGATGAGACGTGAGGTAATGGACTGTGATTAATTCTTTCATCCTGACAGTATCACTGTCAGCTCAGGCACCGTCACTCCGCATCTCGTGAGGCTGGGATGACGGCAGAGCCCAGCTGGTTATCTCCCCAGCCGTGCAGGATTTGTACCATCTCTCCAGGAGATGGGACAGTGAGGCAGATCCGATTTTAGGGCTTTCGGGATTAAAAGGGGATGTTCTCCTACACGGTGGTTTCCATCCCTTTTATACCAGGGTCTTCCTGCTGGTGCTGTCTCCCAGCCCCGTTGTCCCTGGCCAGCCGAGCCCTCACTGAATCTGGTGGCACCGAATCAGTGGTGGCTCTCGTTAACTGCCAGCCCCCGTGCCGCGCTGCCCCGCTGCAGTGACAGCAGAGGGGATGCCGCAGCCGCAGGAGGGTTTGGGAGGCAGAGGGCAAAGGGCTCAAACAAATCCATGGGGGATGAGCAGGGCTGAGTATCGATTACCACTGCCCATTGCAGAGGTGGCTTTTCCCAGACTGAATTTTGGGCTGGCATCATGTTAAATCCCTTTAGCTGATTTTTCTTTTTCCCTGTTTGGCAAGCAACACAAATTTGGGGAATGTCCCATGGGATTGTTCCCTTTGATATGACCCTGCAGCAGCACTGACTTTTCCGCAGGGTGTTTGTCTGCATACGGCGCGGGCAGCTGGGCCAGAGCTCCTGTATGTAAAGAGAAAAAATGTTTTCCATTTGATTCAGCCTTTATCATAGAATCACAGAACGGCTTGGGCTGGAAGGGACCACCAAAGGCCATCTGGTCCAACCCCCCTGCGGTGAGCAGG
>JAVKLA010000084.1:6886265-6919447 GCA_034782735.1 Sagittarius serpentarius | reverse complement strand
GCCTGAGGCGGCGGCGGCGGTTGGGAGCGGGTCGGCGCTGTGGCCGCGCGGTCCCCCCGCCCCTCAGGCGCCGCTGCCGGCCGGGGGAACCGGGCCGGGTCGGGCCGTGGCTGGCTGGGGCACTCGGCTGTGCGGGCATCGCCGCGGGTCTCGTAGCTGCAGCCGGGAGCGCCCGAGGATGGGCGGCGGGGCCGGCTCGCTGTTTCCCGCCGGTGCTGTGGCGGGGTGCGAGGCGGATCCGAGCCGGGTAAATGGGAGAGTTTCCGTACGGGCGGGCTAACTTGCTTAAAGAGCTCCCAGCGCTTCTGATGTCTTTTGTTCAGCAGCCGGGATGTGTCGGGGGAGGGTGGCCGCGGGTGCTACGGCGCTGTAAATGCCCGCGGTGGAGTAGGGGAGGCACAGGGAAATAGTTCTATAGCGCTCCATTTCTATTTGCAAACATAACGTATAGTAGTCATGGTATGTGTAAGCATTTTAGCAATAGTTTTATGGCGGTAGACCTAATAGGTGTCTTAGCTGGAAGTGGTTTTGCTGGTCGTATTGCTGGAAGAAGGCATTTGCATATATTATTGTGAACGTGTTGTGCAAATTTTTGTAGGTCTACATCTCTTTGGTATTATGAAGCCGTTTGATTCTTTGAAGTACCTTATTGTATAATGGAGTGCTGAAATCCCTCTTAGGAGGCACAGTATACGTAAAAGTGCACAGAACAGTAGTGCATCTGCTAGCAGTGTGCTACTGACTTTTTTTTTTTTCTCTCTTTTTTTTTTAAGCATAAATTTAAAGAGCTAGAAGCCTATGTGTGTTGCCAGTAATTGCCAGTAAAATTGCTTTTGTTGAGTTGTTCTCCAGCAGTAACTGTAGTACTTAACAAATACTGTGTACTCTTGCATAACTGGGAGCATGCTGGTAACTCTTTTTTGACCATTCAATATGCAAATCCAGATAATTTGCTGTATATTATACATGTAGGTAGAGCAGAATGTATAGAGTTCCTTGCTTTCATTTGAAGCAGAACATTTTAATTAGCTGTACTTTAAACTCATTTTAGAGGCCTTAAATATTGAAAAAAATAAAAGTATTGAATTTTGAGTGCTTTGGTAACCTTATTAGCTGTTTCAGATCTGGTATGTTTTTTCTCTTGCTTGTTAAGAAAGCTTGTAAGTGTTAGTAGATCCAGAGAAATGACAAATGCTTCTGAATTTCTCTTATATACACGAATATATGTGTGTATGTAATCCCTTTATGTCTACAGGAGGATTATGAAGAAAGCTGTTTTTTTGGGAGCAGGGAGGTCTTAACTGGTAAAAGGAAAGGGTACAGCTTGCTTTATCTTTTACCTATTGATTATATGAGGGTCATGCATAAACATGAGTACATCTTTTTTTACTTCTTGTAATGTGATTTTACTAGAAATTGTGGAATTATTACATAGTTGTATGCAGTCTTCCCCAATATGGAAGCTTCAGATTCAGCAGTGGTCTGTGGCCATGAAGGTTGATTTGGCCTTTACAGTTTTTTAGAGCTTTAGGTTAAAAAAAAAACCCAAAAAGTTATAGGTTCAAGGGAATGCAAATGTGTGACCAACATTCCTATAGTTCCTATAGTTCCTATAGTTCCTACAGTGTTGTCCCAAGACAGAGTTCTTTACTATGAGAAAGTTGTTCACACATCTGCGTTCCCTCATAATAATTTTGTCCAACTTCGTCCTGTCATTCTACTTGTCAAATTGCTCTGCGTGAAGACAGGCCTCACTAGGTCTAGTTGGCTGTCTTTCATCCCAGATGCTTTCTGCCAGGTGACTTACTGCTTATTTCTTTGTGGAGGTGAATAAAAATTGCTCATTCTATTTTATCATCCTTTTTTACTGTATAATGGGGGAAGAAATCCAGGGAAAACAGCTGCAGGGCTTTAGAGCCATGATGACTTAAAAAACTAAAGATGGGCTTGGTACTCAAGGCTTCTTGATTTTTATTTCTAGCTTTTCTGAGTATTTTGCTTGGGGTTTGCTTGCTTGTGCTGTACTTTGACATTCCTCTCTCAGATTCTGTTACGTGACAGGTAGTAAGTAATAAATGATATCCATGTTTGGGGAAATCATTAAGGTGATTGTACACATGCTGCTTTGAAGGCATGAAAATGCTTCCTGAATACTTAAATTATTTTTGGAACAATCTTCTAAATGAGCCTGTGATGGTTTGGACAGCTTCTTGAAGTGGTGTAGTGTGAATATTTCAGTCGTGTTCCTTGGTGTTGTGCTATACCATTATCATGTAACTGTTGGCTTTCCTATGCAATCTTCTTTGTGGTGAACAAACATGGAATGACCAGAAACAAACCAGTTCATTGAAGGAAATGTTTTATGGAATTCCTTTCTTCAGCGTTCATTCAGGAATGCTGAAAGACTAATGTTGTATGCAAGGGCTTCCTACTTGGACTATTTGATGAACTTAATATAGAACTTCCTCTAAGAAATATATTGGCTCCAGTTTTCTAAATGTATATTGTTTTGAAGATGAGTCTTGAGAATCCTCTATATCTGCTGCCTTTCCAGTATTTATTTTTACAGAGGAAAAGTGAAGGTACAAGAAGAGGCAAGGAAGCTACTGACATGGTTGAGACTTGCTTCTTTAAGTCCTAGCAGCATTTTCATTTCTCCTGCTACAGTCAAGAGCAGAGAAGAGACTGACAATGGATAACAACAGTTAAGGATTTTTTCCCATTCAGCTTAGCTATCTTGCCACTGTAAAATGAATTCCCTCTGCGGATTTATACCACAAGCTTTGGGTGTGGTAGTCAGACACTGGTTGTGCATCTGAAAGCATCTTTGAACTGTGAGAATCTCCTGTTGCTGGAGTCTCTATTTTGGAGTTTACTGCATAAAGCCTTATGGGGTGGGGTGGGCTCATAGCCCCAGAGACTGAGGGATTGAGTAGACCTCCTAAGTAGGAAAAGAAAATCATAGGAACATGACAGGAGGATATGAGGATAAACTGTAAAAAGAGCGTGAGGGGAAAGACAACTTTCCGATAGCATGAACTCTCACATTCTTCCCCTCACCTCTATCTCATGCCTGCTTTCCAGCACAGGTGGGAGGGCACAGTGTTTTGAGAAGGATGCCTATGAAGCCTGATGACCTGTTGACACAGAGCTGAGTTGATCTTTCCTCCCAGCAAAGTTCTCCAGAAGCATTGAGGTCGAACACTGTGGTGAACACTTGGGCAGATGCAGGAACAATATATACTCCACAAAAATCTAAGCAGTATTACTGTACTTGTTCTTCCTAGAAGGAGATCCGGTTATCAGAATCTGAGCCAGAAGCTGAAGAGATGGAAGTAGAGGACAAGCGAATCACTGAAAAATGCTTTATTTATATGTGGGGTTGTTAGGGGTTTTTTGAGTTGGGTAATGCCAGTGTTGCTGTCTTGTCAGTTTAGCCTTGGAAAAAGCTGCCTGGTTGAACATGAGAAGGGAGGTGGTCATCACTCTTTCCAGCTTCCAAAGTGAAAGTCTGAGCTCTAGAGCTTATGAGGATTGCTTATTACTGGGTGGCAATGGATCATCTTTTTTCCCCTGGCAGGGAATGCTTTAAGCAACAACAAAACCCAAACTGTTCTAACATAAAATATAAATTAATGACTTGTCTCTTAACTAGGCTAAAAATCTTCAACATTTTTTTGGATGAACTTCAGGAAAAAGGTTTTGACCTGCTGCATGTAGGGGGAGTGAAGGAGGGAGAGAGAATTAGTGTGTGCGGAAGACAGAAACAAAGCAGTCATTTTTGCTTTGCTAACATCATCTTGTGGCTGAGTCATAGGCCTGACTTTTCTTGGAATGAAATTCAGTTACACATGCTTCTGCTTAGCTGCACTTTCTCATACTGAAACTTGTAGATTCTAACTCTGTCTTTTTTTTGAGTTACACTTGAGTTTTTCTAGGAATTTGTTTTACTCTGTCATTTGAAACTATTGCTGCTAAATGCCTTCTCTGCTATTGTAGTCATCTTCAACTTCCTCAACTTATGACTGTGTTGTGTGTGTGTGAGGGGGTTTTGTTTGTTTGGGGGTATTTTTATTAAGAGTTGTCTGTGCTTTTAGGTGGAGCGGCACTTTGCTCTTCTCACGTCATGGTGGGTAAAAACACCACAGTTTTTCAAAGCTCTACTTAAATGCTGACAAGGAATTACTTACTGCCTTGTTGTGCTGTCAATTTAGTTACTGCTAACAGCAGAACATTAATGACTTGTAATAATTCTTCAGGTTGACAGATGTGATCCAGAGTGCTCACTCACGTAGAAGAGGGAGAAGGTGGGATTTATTTGCTAGCTCCTAGAAGGGCAGTGACTTCCATACATCATACTTGTCCCAAAGAGCTTTATATGTAACTTCAGGCACAGAACAGAGTTTGCTAGCTTGTAGACTAGATCGTTTTGCTGAGAGGTGCTGTTTCTGACTGCTCCTTTGTTGGTTTCCTGACATACAAAGCCCTGGTCCTGCCACAGTTTATGGCAGTTGCATGCTCCAGGTATTGCTTTCAGCCAAAAAAACAGCTAGTACAGAAGGTCATAGGAGAGCTTAATACTAGGTCTTTATGGTCTTGCAGCCTTAGGCATCTTTGAACTTACCAAAAAAGTTACTGCATCAAATGAAAGTATATGTGGTTGATTGGTGTTGGTTTGGGGTTTTTTTGTCACATGGATGGGTTTTTGTTTTTGTAGGTGTGTGGTCAATACTTAAAGCAGTTTAGGAAACCTACTCACAGACTGCAACATTTATTTGCGTTCACAGCTGGAACTGTGCTGAGAGTCATCATTCTGCTTTACCCAACCTGTGAATTGAGGATTTCAGCCTTCAGTCAACAGACTTCTGTGATACTGCTTGTTCTTCAGCTTGGTTCTGAAAGCTGGTGCTGTTTTTTGGTTTTTTTTGTTTGGGTTTTTTTTAAAGTGATATTCTAATATAAATCATCAGAGTAAAATAGTTGATGCACTTGGTCTTGATACACTTTTTTCTAGTGATCAGTTACCTAACTTTGCATTTGGGGAACGTTAGTGTCTTCAAGAAGTAGTTTTTAGTTTGGAAGATGAAGATTTTGTGGAGGGTTTGTTTTCTTTTTTCTTTTCTGAGGAAGTGAGTTTTCTATGAAATTGATTCAAACTGAATAATGTTAGGGATTGTATCAAGTGTAAATATTTGCAGGTTTTAGCATGCTCTGTGGCAAAATACTGTTTCTGTTGTGTTAACTCTTCTCGCAAATGACTACTGACTTTTAACTAAATCTTTACTGTATCTAAAGCATTTAAAGAGATTCTACATACTATTTGCTAGTTTTAAGCAGAACAGTTTCCCCTTCCCTAATTGAAAGTTAGGTCTGCATGCTGAATCTGTTCAGGAGAGAGACTTTCTGATTTTTGGTGCTATGGAAGTATTGACTGCATGATTTTTTTTTCTCTCTTCCTTTTTAAGCGCTGTTCAGATGACCTCCACTTAAATTTCTGGGACTTGTTTGTTTCTTTTAATGTATAAGGTACAGTTAAAGCCAGCGCTTCAGCAAGGAGAGGTATGTTGGTAGAATGAAACTTGTTACAGAGGATGAATTGCTTTTAAGAGTGGTGTTCTGGCAAGAGAGTGTGGGAGAGCTCCTTGCCCATTTCATATGAAAAGAAGCGAGTTAATCTTTAAGTTATGATTTCAGTTTAATTTTGGTAACAAAGAGTAAAAGCTGAACTTTGAGTGTAGTATTGTGACAGCTGTTGATTGGAATAAGCTTTGTTAGTGTGAAGGGGCAAGACATGGCTCTCGCAGCTCGGCAACTGTGGCTTTCTTGGGTGCACCGCAAGAGAAAAATACTGCTGTGACAGATGCCTACATAAGGAATTCCCTTCCTCCCTTCTTTTGCCCCTGCACTGCTGTGGTGCTAAGTGGGAATTCTGTCCTCTGCCTGTCTGCTGCTGTCTGGTTACACAGCCTCGTGAAACGGGGACTGTGACGTGCAAGGCACTTACTTGCCTGTGAAGAGTTGCAGCAGAATCTACAAGGCAGCCTGCTCGCTGCTGGGAAGGCCAGCGGTCTGGTGAGGGACAGGTCTGGAGGGTCTTGCGCAGATGGTGACTTGAGAATTTCTGAGTTAATGACTGGATTTGCGTTGAGGAAAAGGTTAAGTGGATAATGTTTTGGAGAGAGAGTAGAGAGTAGGCATAAGCATGTTCTTCATTCAGGGATGTGCCGTCCTTTGCTGACAGAGATGGAAAAGTTTTGAGGAAGCCAGTCATTTAAAATGTTGGCGGTACGTCAGTACTTGGAGCTCCTCACAATTAAAAGCATCTGTGATTCTTACTGTTCAGTGAGTTATTTCAGCCCTGAAAAGCAAGCTCTTATTTGAAATTTCAATTAGAGTACTAATTTCATTTGAATTTTTAGAGGAAGAGTCAGTTTTCAGCCTAGTTTATCTGAAAATCCAAAGCTGTTGAACTACAGAATACAGGTGGAACAACTGTCTATACATTAACTGTTAGGAACGGAAGAAATAAAGATACAGTGTACAGGTTGGCGTGAACAGATCAAGTCCTCTGGGCAGCAGAGTGGCAGATTTGTCTAAGCCAATGTTGGATATAACCCACTGATATTCACTGTAAGAGATGGCATATTCTTAATCCTTCTTGTAAGTGTCTACATTGGAATTCAGCAGACGGATTTTTAAATCTTTATTTTCTATCTAAAAGTTTTGTTCAAACTCATATGCATGTCCAGAAATCATCTAATATAGTATTTGTTTTTATTTTCATCTGTAAAAATGAAAATTACTTTTAAATAATTCAATTTTAAGAATAAAAAAAAGAAAAAGCTTGGTTTTATTTTGTGTATCTTGGGGTTTCAGACTTAATCTCCTTTCATTACAGCTTGGAGAAATAACTTTTAGAATTTAAAAAAAAAGGGGATATATAAAACACTTGGTAATAGATGTGTTAGCTGTGCAAACCCTTAATTCTAATATGTCTAACTTGTTTTCAAATACTGAGTTATACTATCATTGTAGAAAACAGTACCATACCTATTTGGAAAAAAAAACCCACCTTACAGGAGAAAAGTTGTGGCTTTTGGTGTGGTAAAATTCACTTTATTGAAATAACAATCATATAGAAAAATTGTTCTGTCACAGAATAATCATCACTGCTTAAATTGTGGATTAGGAAGTGGCGTGAAAGCCATGTTATTGATACCACACAAAATACGTGAGTGGTTGTCCTTGATTTGCTTCTTTTCCTTCTTTTGTAATAGTTGTAAGGGTTTAAAATGGACTGTTTAATTTAAATGTGATATTGTAGCACCAGAAGGAAGATTATACTATGACATAAGTTAATTTTGTTACTGTATATTTTTCTATTCCATGCTATAAATATGAAATTACTATAATCATAAGCTTCATTAATGTGAGCTGCCATGATGGTTTCTAAAGCATAGTTGTCTTACTGTTATTGTCAGTTGACTTTTGATTTGCTACAAGGGTTCTTGCCATAAACCTTTCTGTGTAGTAACCATATATTCAAATTCTTAACTCTGAAGTGTTACGTTTTATCTTGGAGGGAGAAGACTCTTGCTGTTCTACCAGCAAAACCAGAGTTACTAGATGAAGAGACTAAAAGAAAGAGCAAGCTTAGCAGCACTGCTTAAAAGGAATCCAGACTTTCTTATTTGAAGGTAGAATGCAGTATATGCTTTATTCTGGCAATGCTTTATTACATGACTTAAAACCATGCAAACCTTTAACTCCCCCTGCCCCTTCCCCCCCATGCCCCCGGGGTGCTGATTGAGAAAAGGACCTGTTTTTCTTTCTTCCCAGTTACTCAGTTCTTCAGTGTTTCAGCTAACATTTCTCTGGAGTTCAAAACACTCTGTAAGACTTGGGGGCAGGGCTGGTGGGGTTTTTGTGTTTTTTAATCAACGGAATAATGAATGATTATGATTATGTTGAGTTTGGATGGGTTTTTTTGGTTTGTTTTTTTTTTTTGAGAGAAATATCTCTAAGGGCCAAATTTTAGGTAAAGAAAATAAAGAAGGAAGTTAGGATGAAATAATTAGTTTTCTTTTGTGTATCCTGCTTTGTATTATCTGGATACTGGGATGGATGAAAATTTTTAAGGCAGCATGGGTTGATCCTTTTTTTGTTGTTCTTATTTAAATCAAGACTGATCTTAGTTTTGATCTTAGTCAACTTTAATCCTGGATTGTGTCTGTAGTTTTTAATGACTATATACTTCTTTAATCAAAGCTTCCCTTGAAGTAAAAATCGAAGTTTCCCTTACTTGCTGCAAACTATTTTTCGTCATTGCTTAAAGGCCTTGATCAAAACTTGGACACTCTCAACGTTGATTGTAACTGTGAAATGTCTTTTACTATCATCTCGTATCCTGTGAAGGAAATAGGGCAGTTCAAGCAAAACAGGAGATAATGTAGTGATGTGAAAATGTGGCAATGAGCAGGACACTGCTACTGTCTATTCAGCAAGCCAGAGTTATTCTAATACTTAAATTCTTCTGTAATTTCTAATGCGATTTGTGTGGCGTCTTACTTGTTTTATCTAGGTGACTCTGGCTCAGAGATTTTTTTTTTGTGTCCTTTTTCTGCTATAAAACCTCAAGAAGAGTGATTTCTTAATAATTACTTTTTTAATGTGTAGAGTCCCATATAAATAATGTCTTTGACTGTAAAGTTTTAACAGTAGCTATCCAGTGGTAGAATTCTTTCAAATATGTTGTTAAAATGTACTGGAGAACTTCTGTGTAAGTAGTAGTTGTAGTCATGAGTCTTGTTATGTTTTGTTGCATCTATGGGTAAAGAAAAAGGCTTTTCATTATGGGATGATCATGTTTAGACTTTGCATTTACTGATCTTAACACAAGACCAGGAGATAATAGTTTTATCAAATGCTGTCAGGTATTTCTGTTGTTGATTTATCGTAGTAGTTCTTAACAAAGTTCTAAATTTTTTAATTTTTTTTTCCCCTTTGCCAGACCTTAATTTATTTTGGATTAGGTTTCCCATGGCATGTGAACTAGAAGATAATTTGAAATAGAAGGTCTCTTTATTTTGAAGTGACAGTCTTTATCAAAATGGTTGGAAAACTCAAACAGAACTTGCTATTGGCATGTCTGGTGATAAGTTCAGTGACAGTGTTTTATTTGGGCCAGCATGCTATGGAGTGTCACCATCGAATAGAAGAACGCAGCCAGCCTGTGAGGATGGAAAGTGTGAGAAGCACAGCAAGAACTGCTTCCAATGTAAATGCAAACAGAACCTTTGCTTACAACAAAGACATGCCTTTAATATTTATTGGAGGAGTACCTCGAAGTGGCACTACCTTAATGCGTGCCATGCTTGATGCCCATCCGGATATTCGATGCGGAGAAGAGACAAGGGTAATCCCACGAATTCTGGCAGTTAAGCAGATGTGGGCTAGATCAAGCAAAGAGAAGATCCGACTGGATGAAGCTGGAGTCACAGATGAGGTTTTGGACTCAGCCATGCAAGCGTTTTTATTGGAAATCATTGTGAAACATGGGGAGCCTGCTCCATATTTGTGTAACAAAGATCCTTTTGCTTTAAAATCCTTAACTTATCTTGCTAGAATTTTCCCCAATGCCAAATTTCTTCTAATGGTACGGGATGGTCGTGCATCTGTGCATTCCATGATATCTAGAAAAGTCACAATAGCTGGATTTGACCTTAACAGCTACAGGGACTGCTTGACCAAGTGGAATCGTGCTATAGAAACTATGTATAACCAGTGTATGGAGGTTGGTTTTGAAAGGTGTATGCTGGTACATTACGAACAACTCGTGTTGCATCCTGAAAGATGGATGAGAACTCTCTTAAAGTTTCTTCGCATCCCATGGAACCAAGCAGTGCTGCACCATGAAGAAATGATTGGAAAAGCAGGGGGTGTTTCTCTTTCAAAGTGAGTATGAGCATTCCTCCTTTACCTTGTTCTAAGAGGTAAAATAGTTCATTTTGCATGTAAAAGACCAGTCATAACTTGGTTTCAGTTTTTAAGTAGATAATGATGTCTCGGGAAGCTGAATTATGATACATATTACCTGGGAAATAAGAATCATTGATAACTAACAATTTCCAATCTGAGATTACTCATGCTAAACAGTTGTCCCGCTAACATATGTGTATGGAGCATATGAATGAACTTTTAATTAATTGTCAGTCTAACTTAAATTTGGATGTCTAGTATCAGCCTTACTTCCAATATAGCTTTGCTTTTCTCTGTGCCCTAAAATAAAGCTGGACTGTTTTATCTAGACTGGTGTTATTCATCGTAGCAAGATCACCCATTGGATTTCAGGAACTTAAGTATTGTTGTAAATGCAAGAGTTATATTTGCCAAGAACATACTCTTCTAGGAAACTTGAGAAACTGTTCCAACAAAATAGAAAGCAGAATTGGCGTGCTTTTCTGTTGGCATGTGCTCCTAAAAGGACAAGCATTTTGAATAAAATTAACCTTGTTGTAAACAAATCTCTCTGTATTCTGTTGTGCCATCTGTGCACCTGATTTAGCTAGTTTCAGAAACTAAAACCCAGCTCCGCGTAGAAAACCTAGATATGTATTGTGAAAAGAAGAAAAAGTTAATTCTCTGGTTAAACTATGCTGTTTGGTTTCTTTGTCACTATTTATAGCTGAACAACTGAAATACGGAAGCTGGCTAGTCTTTACGTTGAGGGGGAAAGGTGTGAATGTTTGAATCTCTCTTCTTATTTTTGCTATGGCAGATAGATCTACCAGATTGTCTTGTTTAAGTTTCTGAAATATTGATTAAAAAGCCCTGTTCCAGCAGCAAGGCATGCCCAGTTAAATTCCTTGGCTTCTGTTTTGTGAATATTCATAACTGGCCAAGTGCTTCTGAGTAAGAGAGGCACCTTGAACAGCAAGCAGCGTGGGCTGGGTAGAGACATGTGAAACTGTTGAATACAGAGTGATTCCGTTTTTTTTAAAACTACAGTTTTGAGAAATAAAAATTGGAAGATTTTGTTTATTTAATGCCTAGGGAAGTGACTGTATGGATTTCCTAGTATATTGTAGGGGAATACGATTTAAAGCAAATCATAGAATTATTAGCGGCTACAAAGAACTTAGATAACGGTTATATAATTACAATCTGGAGGTTTCACATCACCATTCCCACTGAAGAAACACAGCCACCGCCACTGTGTTCGCAGAGCTATCAAGAAGGCATCTCAACCCTTTTTCTTGTGGTATTGTTTGTTAGCAGATTGAAGCCTTCTGATAATGTTAACCTCAAGCAGTGTACTGTTATACGTCCCTGCAAGCTCTATCTGTGTGTGAACTTCTCTTTAGGTACCTGTATCATGTTACTGCTTCACAGTGGCAGCTGACGGGGGAGTAACCTTACTTTTACTGGTATAAATAGGTGGTTGCCACGTTCTGTTGCGTCCTGTAAAAATAACTACACATAATGCTATTTCTAGTAAAATACTACTACCTTACAGGTTCCAGATAAACGTTTTTAAAAATTAATGGCCCTCTGTACTATAAAACTCAGTAGCCTTACTGAATTCATACAGTTTCAAGTAGTATTTCTTGCTAAATCTGGTGGAATGGGATGTGAGGAGTTGAGAATACTTGTTCATGTCTCTAAAAATGAAGAAAATGGATCTTTGAAAGTAAAAAGTGACTTCATGTTTATTTTTTTAATCAAATTTTCAAATTTAAGACAAATGAGTATGAAAGTGTTCATGTGACCCTTAATTCAGTCTGTTCACAGAATTCTTCATGCTTTTATTATCTCTCATGATATGTGAAAGTAATTTATTATTTCAGAAGGCTCTGGCAATAGTGGCAAATGAGTTATTAGGGCTGTGTCGGTGGTGTTTTTAATCTAATCAAATACCCTTGAAATAGGTGGTGAGATTTGTTTTTTAGTTGCAAGAGACCTTTATAATTTGATAATGATTTCAGTGACTTGGTCTTTCGAGGGCTGCAGAAAAACAGTGAATATGAAATTCTCTTAGATGTCTGTTTTGTGTATTTATATCATTACTAATTGAAATTGTGCAGGTGAATTTGATTTCCTTCTACCAGTTAAAACCTTCTGCTTTTGGCATCCCTGGCTCCTCACTGCCCTCTCCTGTGCAGCAGAGTGCTGTGGACAGGGACAGCTGCCTGTTTAGGGGGTTCCTGCCCAGGGCAGGGGGTAACTGTACAGAAAAATTACTCTTTAAAAAGATGCTTGCTAGGTAGTTTACTGAGAACTTGAGTCTGCCACAGCTTATCAAATTCTGACAGCTGAACGAAATACACATTGCGTTAGACTTTTTTCCTCTATCAAGTTGCACTTGGCTTGTTCTCAGCTGCAGCAAAATTCGTTATGGCCTCGGGTGTGCGTGGCTGTTGCGTTCTGGGTCAGGTTCTAACCAACATTGCTGTACGACTTAGAATTTCTCTTTGGACTTAGTGGAGAGTGCTCTTTACCTCACAGTATGAATACTGTCGTCTTTCAGCTGAAACAACAGTCGAGCAGTGGAGCTCCATGTTCTGATTAGTAGGTTTCTCCCACCTGACTTTCCAAAAGATGTTGCTGAAGATCACTTCAGAGGTAATCTAAGGAAATTCAAAATGCTGTTGTCTTGCAACTCGGTCTTCTCACAGAGCTTTAATTTATCATATACCTGGTACCAAGTGCTTCAGGCTGTTTCATAATAGGATATTAAAATCAGAACAGTTAAATTATATTACAGGTTTTACTGGTACGAGGAGGAGATCACAGGTACCAAATAAACTGTATTGAAATGTGACATGCATTTGGAAGTTACCAACACATAGGCCTAGCCTCTGTAGCATAGTAGGGAGAGTACGAAGATCTAGATAAAATTATTTCCCCATTTGTCTGCAAGGTATTAGGTAGGGTAGAAAACCTCTGAAGTTGAAGAATGATCTATTATAACAATCTGCAAAGACTGTGATACTGTTTAAAGACTTAAGTAAATGCACAGAGAAACCTATCTCAATCACCTTCCACTCACCGTTAAGACTTTCAGATCTTTCAGACAGGCTCAGCGTCCACTTCAGAGGCATGATGCCTGCTCAGGTCAGGTCCAACATAAGATGCCTGGATGTGTTTTAACTGCTGGAGGGTTTTTTAAAAGAAATCCGACAAGCTTGTTGTCTTGAAACATTTAAAAACACTTTAAGAAAGAGATAGCGGTATTGCTGAAGGATCTTTATAATTATGTTATTACCCAGTAACAGAAAGCAGATGTTTAGGAATATATTTTTAACTCACCTGAAATCAGAATTAACTATGTCAAATGAAATCTGTATCAGATGAATGAAGCTGTAGGTCAGTGTAAGGTTTTCAGTTGTGTATAGAGTTAAATGGTGCGTGCAGGCTGTTTCTCTTCTGGAGATGAGCTAGCCACCCAGTGGCTTGCAGAATTCTTCAGGCAACAAGCTGATTCAATTTTTGTTTTATTCCAGACTCAGAAACTCTTATGCAGTAGTCTGTTAATAGCAAGATTGGATACTAGACAGTCTGTATTTAAGATTCTGACTTTGTCTGTTCCCCTGGCTGCTTGATTTGAGGGAACTGTTGAGTGCCTTTCTTCTCCAGCGTTTGCTTAGTAATCCCTGCTTTTTCTGTTGCTCATGCAGGCCTAGCCTCACTGTTGTTCTATTTTACCTAGTATTTTTGCCCCTTATTTTGGTATTTATCCAGCTGCAAGGAGGAACGCTGCAAAGGTTTTAAGGATGTGCACTGCAGCATTTGGAGTAGCAGGAAACCTTCTGTGGTTTGAAGTAATTGCCAGCGTGGCTGTTCAAGGAATGTATTATGGCTGGACTACATGCTATAACTAGTATTGTTAATATAGCTCTGGCATTTGCCTCCTAACTGCAAACAGCTGTGGTGACCACTGATGCAAATACACGTCAACCCTTTTATAGCAATTTTTATTAGGCTTATTATGAAAATAGCTGTCTAGGCAAAAGTACTTCAGAATATACTATTTTTAATACATACCTTTCATTTGATTCTAGTACAGATGTAGAAGTATTTGGGGTTAGTCCTGTGTTCCATGCTACCAGCTGCTTTAAAACCTGAAACCGTTGCTGTGGTTTTGCAGTGGAGCCTGGAAGCACTGACCAGGCAGCATTTGCCATATGCGTACATAATCAAACTTGCCAAGGCTTGGTATGTTTCCTTGTTTTGCTCTGTTTAGTTTTTTTTGGGTGTTTCTTTCCTCCTGTCCCCAACCTGTCTTCTCCCATAGTCTTCAGATGTTCTTTGGTCTGAAGAATCTTTCCTGCAAATTGTGTTTTACTTTTCTTCCCACCTTAACTGAAAGGACAGAAAAGGATTTAAACAGAAGAGCAAATGTGGTAAGAGTATGTTTTTGAATCCGTGCCTAGGAGCAGCTAAATGTGGTTCCTGCTTATCTCTTGCCAGCTATTAATCACCAGGAAATGTTTCATGCTGAGCTGCTTGTTACCAAAGACTAAAATGACAGTGGGGCAAAACATACACATTTTAAATGTGCTTTTACTTCAGGATGATGTATCCATATATGTACTAACTTAGGTCCTAATTGATGTATAGCACCCATTGTTTTGGGGTTCTAATAAGCTATTAGCCAAGCCCATTACCTGGTTCTCACAGTATCACCCTTATTTTAAATGGTCAAATTAATCTGCAGTTTTGGTAAAGGGATTTTGGGCTTGTCTGGCCCTGTCTGAGGGGGAGAGGACTGTAAATCTTACACTTTTCAAACATGTAGTGATAAATTTTTCTTGAGGGTCCCAGCCAGTATGGTTCTATGGACTCCTGACTGTTGTGATGCTTTGTCCTCTGCCTTGCCACTTTGAACCTCTGAAACTCAACAGCTATTTTCTTGCTAATTTGATGTGAAGTCAGATGCTCATCTTCTAATTAGAAGGATCAAAAAGGCAATGCCCATACTCTTTAGTTTTCTATACAGACTTGTGGTCTCAGGCCAATAACCCTCAGGTAGGATGAAATTTGGTTGCAACTCCCTGGTCCCAAAAATCCTGTTCTGAGTTCCTGCCTTCGGTTTGAGCTACTGAAAATGGCTGAAGAGAGTAAGGCTGAAAACTCTGGGGGTTGTCTTACAGTTTTTTGCTTGTCGGGTGCTTATTCGTCAGCTTCCATTAAACACCTTTTGCAGCATCTGTGAAGGCCCTGCTTGCCAAGACAGTTTCCCCATGGGTGACCATTTCCTTGTCTGGTTTGTTCTTTGTTGTGTTTGAAATACTGAAGTTACTGACCTTCCAGCATTGTATGACGAACTTCCTTCCTCTGTCCTAGAAGAGTTTTAGCTATCATGACAAGTAAAAAAGAGTAACAAGGTAAAGACTGGTGTTAAGAACAAATTGAGTTAATGACTGGCAGATGTGCATGCATAGTTTGTAATGTAAGGCTTTCATTGCACAGTACAGTGTGCATCTGAATGGGATGCCTTTTGCTATTTATTTAATGTTTGCTGTGTAACAATTCTTCAGCCTCTTTGACTCATGAGGTTAATTCGGTAACTAATCAAACTCGTTCCTCTTGTAAGTTGGCAGATGTCAGTCTCGAGAGCAATTTACCTTTAGTTCAGGCTTTTGGACTCAAACTATCAGGAGTATTTCAGGAAATTTCCATTTATTTTTCTCAGAAGATGTTTTCTCATATTCTTCCTGCTATATAACTGAAGAATTAGCTGCTTGAGAATTAATATGAATCTCTGTTCTCATTCTTCATCTTGTGTAGCTGAGGTACTGGTGTTACACTTTGTACTGTTACTGTCAAGTATAACAATTTCGTTTTCTGGGTGGTAGAGCTTTTTGAGATCAAAATTCTTTATGATGTAAATAAGGCCTGGGAAGGATGATAGGTACAAGTGGATGTGACAGCTGTATGTTTAGCATCAGGTCTGAGGTAGGTATAGCCATCCAACAGGAACTACTGATGTAGTGGTATACCTTATGGTATTACTTGCAATGCAGATGTAAATGTTCCTTTAGGCAACTTTTATGTACAGACCTGATTTTTTTTAATCTGCCTTAAAAAAAAAAGATAGACCTTGACATGCAAAATGCATGTGCAGTCTTTCTAAGTTCAGCAAAAAGTTTTAAATTACTCTTGAGTAAAAACTTAAGAGTTTTAAATTATTCAGCCTGTTCTGAGTCCTGCTGGCCTGTTTTGGAAATGAACACATAAAGAAGTTGTATGTCTTCTAATGTAAAAGAAGCAAGGAATGTGGGAAAACAAAGTGATGCCAGGTTTCTTCCCTTGGAAAAAAAACCAAAAAAACTAGGGTGCAAGAATTAAAATGTCTTTAGGACTGTTGATTAAATGAGCACAACAAATCAACTTTTTTCTAAATACAGTACATATGACACTGTATGATTATGCACTTGCCTTTAAGAACTGTGTAATGACCAAACACTCAAATCAGTAAAAGGAATGGTTATGAAAAATATTATTGCAGTCTATAGCTTTCTGTCATTTCCATAGGTGTCTCTTATTGGACAAAAAAAAAAATAAAATTTACGTCACGGGGGGAATAAATGGCACGTGGATTTTAATTTAGAATACAGCTTTCAGGAGCATTTAAGACAATGAAGCAGCAAATGCAAGAATATGCCAGTGGGAAAACGATTTTACATGTAGGTACGTGCATACTTTTCACTGAACAGCTCTTTGGCTTTCACTGCTGTCTTTATGTAAAGAACTTGCTTCAGTACATTGTGTGAAAGCCTGAACAAGAAAGCATGCGTGAATGTTGTGCTAGTTACTCTCACGTTAGCCTTATGGAGTAAAACTTTGCTTCCCATCAGCTTTGTAGAAACATGAAATTTTGAGAGGGAAAGAAGAGGAAGGGAAAAAAACCTTAAACAAAACAAGCTGAAGGTCTCAGTGCTAGTGAAGAAGCAAATATTGGTTGGAATGCAAAATATAACCTTTCTTTCTCCTTCCACAGGGTTGAAAGGTCTACTGACCAAGTAATCAAGCCAGTCAATGTGGAAGCACTGTCAAAGTGGGTTGGGAAGATACCTGCTGATGTTCTGCAAGATATGCCCGTGATTGCACCCATGCTAGCAAAACTAGGCTATGATCCATATGCCAATCCACCAAACTATGGAAAGCCAGATCAAAAAGTTGTGGAAAACACAAGGCGGGTAAGGCATTTTTGTGTGTTTAATTACTGACCAAATGGATGTGAGCTATAGAGCAGAAGAGTCTTGTGTTTTGGTTTTTTAAGTCTGTTTCTAACACCTGTTGATAGTTAGCAATATGTTTCCTTTGTCGTGGGGGGAAGAAGGAAGGATTCTGTGGGACGTTGAGCAGTGAAAGTCTGGCTGCTGCTATTTGTCTTCAATTTGGTTCATTTTCCTTTACCCCAACCCCAGGCTTGAGCTGTGTTCTTTGGTGTATGTCGCTGAACCTCTTGAGAATCATCCAGATAGTTGGGGAACTAGTTAGTAGTGGAAAAAAGCGAGCTTTCTCGCCTGGGCATCAAACTTGATTGATGAGCTGAGCTTTTTATACATGAGGGTTGGCAAAAAGCTCTGTCACAATATTACACCCCAAATACTTGGTAGAATTTGAAAAATGACCCATGGGAAATGGCCCAAGATGATGAAAATGTCAGATTTTCCAATTCTTTGCTGTCCTTTGTACAGCAAACAAAAGATGGAGGAAGGTCTGATGCTGATTAACCTAAACTTAATGATTTTAGTCTGAATGTAATGTTGTTGGAATGTGAGTAGTTAGGCTATACAGCTGTTTATCCCTGGAGGTATCCATTGAAAAACTCATTACCATTGTTTGAAATAAGAATAATTAACTCTTCTGTTCTTTTGAGAATGTATACTGTATTAAAAGAAGGTGACTTTTCCTGCTGCAGCAATCATTGGAAAAATTGAATTAAACAATTTAAAAGGACTGTCTTCCACTAGCCTTCTCATATTAAAAAAACCTGGTTGGTATGCTGATGGGCTAGATACTAATGAAAGAAAATTTACTTTTTGTGAAGTCTCTTAAACATTTTTGCATTATTTCTTTTTAGAAGCCCTCCCTGGGAAACTTTCATTAAACAGTTGATCAATGTATTAAAGGATGGCAGGTTGACTATTTTAATAGTTGTTAGCTCAGCACTGAGAAGGTAACCCACCTTTTCTGGTAGGGGTAGTGGTTAGCATTTCGTACGTTTCCTGGTAATTACTGTTTTAAAAGGCTCACAGACTAACTTTTCTGCACTCTATTCAACCCCTTTAAAAAAAAAAAGTAAGTACTCAGTACTGCTTCATGGAGCCTTGAAAACAAAATCCTCATGTGCCTACCCATATGTACTATAAAACAGTGACTCAGATCCAAATTTGTATTGTAGTGCAATAAATTAAGGTTGGTTATCTCTTACTGATAGAATTTAAGTAAGCTTTTACAGTATGGTGACCTGTGCATGGCAAGCTCAGTCTGAGTTGTAAAAACTGTATGGATTTCAGTTGCTTACTGTTGGGTGGCTTCTTGAAATCTATTTAAGCTCAAAATGCAAGAGAGAAATTCAGGTAATAAACAAAGCCACAACCATACCTTTCAAAAAATTAAAGCATAATTTAAAAGGCTAAAGTGTAAGGAGGCTTTTTCACAACTTTGCTTTGAAGCATAATTAGTTTGTTTACTAATGTTAAAAACAGCTGTGAAAAACTGGAGGTTACTGTATAATAGCTGATCCACATATTGCAAGTATATGGAACAGTTGTTAATATTTTGACTGCTATTTTAATTTAATAGTTTTAGTTACAGCCCCAGAGAGCATTTTAATTTTGTTATTTATTGTAGAACTCAATATATATTTTCCTAGTCATTTGTACTTTGGCATATATGGTTTGTACAGATAAAATGGAGGAGATGTCCTGAATTAAGACTAAAATCCAAAAAAGCAAAAGGATTAAAAATGGCTGATCTTCAAAATGTACAATATTCCTTTTGAAAACGGAGAAACATGAGACTTTCAAAATGTCCTGTACCCCAAGGAGCTATTTGAAACGGTGGCTCAAATCAGTGTTTGAGTTAGCATTTGGACAGCTTGAATTCCTCCCAGTCACTTTGCTTTGTTTCCTCCCAGCTGGTTCCCAGCAAATCCCTGCTCAGACCACTGGGTCCTCTGTCTTTCTCTGTGACTATGGAAACGGTGATGTCCTGACTTCTACGGTTTCAAGATTTAAGGCTTCCCAACTCCCAGACCAGTTTGCTGCGTAGGTTACCTAATTCTCAGGGCAGCAGGCTCACCACCCTGTCTAGAAGTGCCAGACTTCCTGGCATTTGTGCATCTTGCACAGTAAATTGCCAAAATGCTGGCTGCTGCGTTTGGCCTTAAACCAAGTAAGTTTTGAAATAACGAATATTCTGGTTGGTGATCAGTGGGAGCTGACTCACTTCTGGAAAATGCTTTGATTTGTTTTCCCCACAGCTTTATTTTGTTTTTATTTGGGGATGGGGGACAGTTTATTTCAAGACACCTTAAGGTGTTTGGGAAAAGTAGGGGGCAGGGGAGGAGAGAGAGAGGAAACTGCATTATGTTAGTTTTGCCCATCAGGGATAGCATATGTTGCCCTGTGGGTTTCCTCTTCTTTTCCATGAGCCTATACTAATTTATTTGTTGCTGCTGCAGCTTGGAGAAGAGGGCATTTACTAAAATAAATAAATTTCTTGATCTAGATTTTTCCAGGCTTTAGGAACAGGCACTTGGCAAGTTAAGTGTGTTATTGCATACTCTTAGCTGGTGAATAACTGTAGCACTACTTTTGTTCTTGCTCTCTTTTTCAGTTTCTTCACCTGGGATAGTCTTTCACAGAGTTTTGTACTGGGTATATTGGTGGAGATGAAGCTGTCTAAGTGAAATCCTTCCAAAGTTACTCTTCAGTACATAATAAGGAGAAAATATATATATAATATGTTATATAATATGTAACCATTTATTGCTTCACTTTTTGTTTGGAAGCTGTTCTGTTGTATTTGTGGTGTCTGAGAACTTTAAACTGAACACAGAACTTGAATCCTATTCATTGAAAACACATAAAGTTTAGACTTCTGAAGCTGAACTGTATTGTGTTGGTATTGTAACTCCTTAGAATTACCAAGTTGAAATAATGTTGAATTACCTGACACTTGCTACTCGTACACCGTTGTGGTTTCTTAGTACATTTAAAATGGTGTGAGCTAACACTTCAGATGAAGGAAGTTGCCCTTGTCTGGCAAACAGAAAGCAATATTAAGGGGGAATGTGTGGTTTTGTCGGGGGGGACAGTTTTTTGCTTTTGTGGGGGTTATGTAATGCTGGCTTAAATTGATTGCGGAAGTTGGAACAACAGGGTGGAAGCTCAACACCACTGAATTACTGGCAGGGGAGATTCTGGCTCCACCTAAAGATGGAACAACATTATGTGATGTAGTTCATTGTTATCAGATACGTTAAACAAACAAGTTGGTTCTTGTTGTTACAGAGAGTTCTTGTTTTGTATGAGTGAAAGCATTTTTATACTGTATACACACAATCATAAAATCATAAAGATAAGTGGAATGAAAATACGAAAATTGGTCAGGATGCAAAACATACTTGTAGCTACAAAGCCTCTTTTCAATGCAGACAGGTCAGTATTTTATTACTAGAAGTCTGCATATTGCCCAGTTGTAGAAGATAATTTAAAAAGGTTTCAAACTTTAAACTGTACGATGTCTGTTGTCAAACGTGCTTAAATGTTGCTTGTAGAACTGCATTTATACTACACTGCACTGAGCAAAATCTTACCACTTCTTGGAAAAGACTACAAATTAGACTTTAACAGTGAAAATACTGTTCAGCAATTTCAAAGCTGCTGCTGTTTGTCATGAAGGTAAGAACCAACAGTGTAAGCGTGCCTAACACAAGGGCTAGTACTGGAAAAAATGGAAATGAATGGCTAGTGTGGTGCAAAATATTAGCTTCCCCTAAGCTTTCTAAGCAGTGAAGTCCTGTTCGTTTTTCTTTTTCCTCTTTTCTTCTTTTCCGTCCCCCTGCTGGTGGCTTGCTTATGTACAGGTTAAATATTTTTTCTTCAGTCTGGAAACAAAATGATGATTCTCAGAAGCTAAAGTACAGCGCTTGAATTAGAATTCTATGTGCTTGTAGGTGATGCAAGGAAAACAATGCTCTCTGCTCAATTTGGATTTTTCACCGTAATGTTACCTGCCTAGGACACCAAAATGGTTAGGTTGGTTTTCCACGCTCCTGTAGCACAGCACAACGATAATAAGATGCGACCAGTGTCTGTACTTTGTTTGTCATCTTAGTTCTGGTTATGTTTTAGGAAGTAACAGAGTGTGAAGCTAACTTCGTCTCTTCTTAACACTGGTCTCCAAGTGCTATGTGGTGTTATGAAATAAGGCATCTCTGATAGTATCTGCACTGGTGGAGTACAAATCTTAACAGGAGTATAACAGATTTTTCTGATGTTTTCAATAACAGGGCCATTAACTTTTTGTTTATCTGTTTTATGTTAGGCCTGACAAAATTATCTTTTATGACACTTTATCTTGTCTCGGTTAAGGGAACGCAGAGCAGAGAGAACAAGGTCTGAACAGTATTGCACTGTTCAGCAGATCTCTTGCATGTGACCTCAAGAGGCAACCTTTAGTTATTCAGTGACTGCAGAATCATGCGATCCTGTGCTTTTCTTCTAAGTCTGTTGGTCTGTTCATTTTATTATAATGATTCCAAGGGTCCTTTCCTTTTAGATGCAGAACTGACTACTTCCCCCCTCGCCTCAAGTTTTACCAAATTCTACATCCTGAACATAAAGGAAAATAACGTCATGTAACTAAAAGGAGTTCTTATCTCCAAATGATGCAGAAAATGTAAATAATTAAGCTGTCTGAATTGGTAGCACAGTCACTATACGATGAATTACAAAAGTAGAATCACTCCACGTTAGAAGAGTGTCTGGTATGTCCTTACCAATATTTGTGAGTTTGTGTAAAAGCGTATGTCAGCAGTTTAACAGAATATGCCGAAAGTGGAGAACAGCTCATAACTGCAAGACTCTGACTTATGCCCAGTAGAAACTGGCTTATTGTTATGTTATGATTGGCTAAGTGGTTTCCTCTCACATCTGTAACATATTACATCAAATTTTCTTTGGCACGTACTTCCCACTAAATGAATTTGTATGCTTGGAATACATATTCCAGTCGTTTCTTTTAACTTCTTCATGAAGTTATGTTCCTTGCCCTGGAGAGATTGAGAGACGGAAGTGTACAGAACTCTACAGAAAAAGCTATGGTTTTCATCATGACTGTTTAAATATGTGTGACTTCTTCTAATCGCATCCGAAAGCTGTTATCTCTTTCTGTTTTATGTTCTGTTGATGGTATTTTCTGCAGTAACATCTAGAGGAGAAAACAGAGGTCTATTAAATCCTGTTTCGTGCCTGGTTTAAATTGTGAGGAAATGTCTCCTGCTGTTAAGAGTTGATGTCCATGACAACCATGATCTCAAGACTTTGTATTTGAGGTTTTAAAGACAGAAACAATCTATGATAAAGGATGCAAAATATATTTTACTAATGCGTGAGAATAATTATGTGTGCTGTCAGATGTGTAATTGTGGAGCTACGCTGTAATCACAAGTGGCTCAAGGCTGTGAATCTCTACGCTGGTTAAGCATAAATGCATTTGGCTTCGTGGACATTTTCTCTGATATTTAAAACAAAAATTGGGGTTTTTATTTTATGTCTTGTGACCACCAACAGCACAGATTTTCTCACTGTCCTTTAAATTTGCTTAATACCCTCTTTAGTGGGTGTTTCTTCCAGCATGTAGATTCCCAACTGCATTGTTTTTCTCCAGAGGTGCTGATATCTTCTTTTTTAAAAAAAAAAAAAACCAACTATGCATATATACAATTAGTAAGGCGTACAGAGTTATTAACAAACAAAATGCAAAAGTAGGTATGGTTGCAAGCTGCCTTTTGGCAGACATTCATAGTCCTGTCTAAAGTCTTGCTGTCTTTTGTTCCTACTGGGTAAATATTTACATCTCAGATGTCCCCTTTCTTGGCAGTTCCAGCAAAGAGGTGAAAAGTTGTGTACGCCTTGTAAGCTGCCTTAAAAGTTAAGGAAAGTCTGAAAGAGCAAGATGAGCGTACCTCCATGTACTGTGCAGTAAAGGATTGTTTCTAGAAAGGGGCTCTGTTCTGTTTTTGCCAGTGTTCCTTAACTCCCCCGCCGCCAATTAAACATTGATAGCCTTGTACTCTGCAACTTTGATGTTTTGAAAATCTGCCAATCCCAAGTACACTTATATGCAGGCTAACTTTTAGACAAAAAGACCCATTAGATCTGTGTACTGGAACTGACCAAATATAGTGTGACTTTTCCTAAACCAGGCTTGAAAGTGGGTGAAAAGAAGTGCTTTAATCTTCTATAAAAATGAACTGTAGGTTACGCTACCAAGTTATACTTGTGTTAAGTTTTCCTTGTGTATTTGTAAGGGTTTTCTCAGACAACTGGATGTGAAACTTGTTTTCTGATCTCTTTTTGAGAGTAATATGCATTTAGTTCGGCTGTAAGAATGTGTTGGTTTGTTGGTTTTTTTTTTAATAGAACAGCGTGAATACTGCCAACACTGAACAACAAAACTGGCAAAGAACTCAGATTTCCCGCCCACCCCACCTCGCTTTGGAAATCTATTTGGACTTGCAAAATAATTCCTTTAGAAATGGTAAACACCATTTCTGCTCAATTTTACTGAATTCTTGCTTAGACTGGAAATCATTCCAGTGTCCAGCTTCTGCTTCTCTGCTGCCACTTTCTGAATTATGTGTTTTAGGCTTAGAAATTGCTCAGAAAAGAATTTTGAATCTGAAACCTCTTAATTTCTTTGGCTGCAGATGGAGTCATTGTTTTTAGAATTTCTGGATTGCAGTTGATCCCTGGGTTTTGACTCAAAAGGGACCACTTACTGGTTTTGGAACTACTTTAAACCAGTTTCTATGCAGTCTCAATCTTGACCAAACCAGCATTCTAGATAACATCAGGTCTGAATCAAAATCAGACACACTTGTGTGTTAAACCTAATCTTGGGCCTGTCATTGGTTAGATTTGCCTATGTAAATTGTGGTGTGTAAATTGTGATATTTCATGCAAATATAATATCAAATGCCTCTGAAACACTTTCTTATCTTTCCAGGCTATGACATTAGTGTAATTATTTTTTCTTAATATTGCTGATGGATGAATACCCTTGACTCTCCACTGTTAGATGCTTAGTAGGAGTAAATGCATTAGAATGGTAAAGTTTTTAGAGTAGACATACATATATAGAGATAGAATATAAAAATTAGACCAAGTCATAATTGCAGGAGAAGGAAAGAAGGAGGCTTCCAGAGACACAAACGTGGTCTTGGTCACTCTGGTTCTAAATCAGTCACGATGTACTATCATCATCAGTATTAACTGTTTTTAAGAATTCCCAGATAATGATGGTAGTGGTTTGCCAGGAAAGATGAAGAAGCCTGTCTGTTTATTCCAACATCAGCACTAGCCTACCTTGTTCTGTAGCATTTTTTTGATGTGATGATATTGTTGATTTGTAACTTCCATTTCTGCTCTGGAACACAGCCTGCATTTTAATGGCTTGGCTAAAAGCTGAAAATAGGAAATACTCTCCTTCATTTATAAATATTTATAGTATATCTAGGCTCCAGTAAGCCACAGACTGAAATTTTGACCAGTGTGGCTTTCGTTAAGGTTTCCATGGGAATGACAGTACCCCCTGGCTGAATATAAATGAGAGCTCTGCCTGTGATTTTTGCATCGGCCTTTCTATTTTATCTAAAACATGGAATATCGGAAGGAACAGAGTTCTGCGATGTATGTGTATAGTAATTCCTACTGTCATGTTGGGACTCAGTGAAGCTTTGTTGTTCGGATATGTTTAGCCTAGTGATAAAGAGTGATGAGAACTGCCAGCTCCCAAGTCCACTCCACATGAGTCACACAGTTTAATGCTGTGGGCCTGTCGTGGGGTGAGGCATTTTAGGGACAGGAAATTCTGAGCTGACTCAGCTGTAGTCCTAGGCCACTGCAGTATATTGACAAAATGAGTGCGTCTTTATATTCTTGTCATCTGTTCATAGGAAAATGGAGAAAATGGATATTGTTAATAAGCATCCCTTGACTTCCTGAATCTTCTTCCTTTGACACAATTTGCAAACCAGGGGGTACATCTCTGAGTGAGGCTTTAGGGTAGTCCCATTTCCATTTTATGGCTTTATAGAATTTTTCTAAGTAGGTTTGTAGCTTTTGACTTTCATATGATTACAGCTACACAAGACTACAAAGAACTCATGACATGAGGGTGTTCAGTCTTTTTGGTTCAGGAGAAGGGATTGTAAAACTCAAGTATACTTCTTTTTGCAAAAAAAAAAAAAAGTACAGAATACTTACACCCTCCCTCCCCCCTTTGGAATGTATTCCAGTTTAATCTCGGAAGCAACCAGCTTTTAAGAAGTATCCTCTAGAAAGAAGACAATATATTGCCAATTTATTTCCTAATTGCTCAGAAGTGGAAATGCTTGTTTGGTGTGGTGGTTGGTATGTTTGAGGATATTTTTTGCTTGCTCCTTCTCCAGACAGCATTGTTTCAGAATTAATATTAGGCTCTAAAAGATTGGAAGTTCTGGTAATGACAAACTCTTACGAAGTCAGGCTGGTAATGAGGCTACAGTTGTAGAAATTCATAATCATAAGTTAATGACTGTAACTTTGTGACAGCCCTTACTAGTAAGTGGAGCTCTTCTGTACTCGTATATGAAGCTATTAAATCTGTATGTCGCTTAGTATGGAATAGACTGTTCTAGTTGGAAGAGACCTACAGCGATCATCTAGTCCAAATAGGAAAGGATTATCCCACTGATTTTTTTTTTTTTTTTTTTTTTAAATTTCTGTAGATTAGAAGCAAATTAATGACTAAATGGTATGAAAATGATAAAGGAAAACTTAAGCCTTACCCAACCCTGTGTTCTCCCTCCAGGAGCTGGGGATTTTAGATGTGTGGTTACAGCCTGTGGGGGAAGGAGTTAGGTGTCTGATCGCATGCGGTATGTTTGCTAAGTGACTCAGGGTCTACACAGAATACTTGGGGAAAATTGCTAGTAGTGTACCTATACCTATTATAATGGTATCTGTGTATTTTTAAGGATTAAAGCAAATGTATAAACTTTCCTGTTACCTGAAAATTATACCAGCTAGACATGTAGAATAAAGGGGTAGATATGTGTAAAATAGAGTAGAAGGAGATGCTGACACTTCTTAAGTGTTGACCATTTGAAACCTGAGTTGTTAGCATTTTCAGACTTTGATTGTAGTCGTGTTGTCTTGATGAACTGTGTCAAAACTAACAGAACTTTTCTTTGACAGCATAGTAAGATGGGATCAATTGTTCAAGTGTGATACTTGTGTGAATGATATTTATTTTGTACATCATGAATACTGTGACACATCAGAAAATGTTGTATTATATGACATTTGTCAAGTTTCTTAACTGTAAAATATAAATGTTTGAGAACTGAATGTTTGTTGCCTGTCTGGTGCATCTGTTCTGACACAGTCCCTGAGATCAGGACAGGTAGCTCTTCTGAAAAACTTTAAATGGAGAATCTTTTAATTGTGAATTGTAATTAAGCCTAAAGGGAACTTAATTTATTGAAGGTGCTAAAATGTGAAGCAACAGCTTTGTTTCTATATAAACTTCAAAAAAGTATGTATTGTAGCAACTCACTCCTAGCGTATTTAATCATCCTGTAAAAAATCTTTTTCTAAAAGCACAGTGAGTGGATTACATAGGTCTTAACAATTCAAGCAAGCTTGCAATGTAATACGAGTTACATAGTTGGACCATTTTAATGCAAACAAGGTCAGTGTGTTGAGTGCAGAGAAAGCCTGGGACTGAGCATACAGCTGTAGAACTACTTCGGATGACCAAGCCTTGTGAATAAAACTCGTTTTTACAAATAGGTTGTGCTCTGCTTAGGTAGATCTGTCTTAGCATTACTTTTTTTTCTTTCTTTCTTTTCCCCCGCCTTAACAAGCTGTCTAGCATTTCAAACTGTAGTGAATGCTAGCTTTGACTATACATTGTTTTTTGGTTTTCCAGGTCTATAAAGGTGAATTTCAACTTCCTGACTTTCTTAAAGAAGTGCCGCAGGTACAGTATTGGATTAGTTTCCTTTTTGCGGTTGTAGTGGCAAGTTAGTATGCAACCTGTCTTTATAAATGATTTCTTCATAAATTTGGTTTTCTGTTTGATCATAAGAAAATAGGTGACTAGAAATTATAAGAGAATAGTTTCTCCATGAGATTGAATCTCGTAGTGCTCTTGCACTCAGCAGTTCCAAGCCTCTTTTGAGTGCGTATGTAATGCCAGTGTTAATACGGTGCTTGTAAACCTGAGCTGACTGATTATTGCTGTGAAACTCAAGGAAAGTTTGACTCTTTTGTGTAGACCAAACTGCAAAGTTTGTTATTTGTAGAGAAGCTTTATCTTCTGTTGCCTTGCATGGAAAGGTGTAAAGCAAGTATAGTACAGACAGCAGAGATGAGTAGTGAGAGATTTTTTAAAAAGAAATACTACTGTATCAGACAAAACAAAGACAGTTCCGCCATGGATAGTGATGGTGTGTTGATTTAGTAATCAAGTGACCTATTGAACTTCAGATTTTACTGAGAATTCATAATCTGGTACCCTTTAAATGCTGTTAATTGTCATCAACTACCTAAGGGATCTAGCCTTTGCAATAGCGGCTGAAAAAGCAAAATCCTTACTGTGGAGCTCTCTTAAACAGCAGGATCTCATGATACCTTCCCCTCAGCTTTAAGGTTTGGGAGGTATGCTTCCAACCTCATGCCCTTTCCTTATGTAGACGTGATGGAAAGGTTTTGGGCTGTAAGCACTAGCCTGTTCATGGACATGGGGGTTCAGTTTGGAAGATGGCATCCCTTGCTGCTGGGCTGCTCTTCTGTGTCTCTTGAAGGTAACGGGGCAGTGAAGATGCACTTGTTCCAGGGAGCTACCTGTTGGAGTGCTCTCTTTCAGCAGGTTGAAAGGCTTCTCTTTGTGTGTGTGTTCCCCCCACCAATGTGTAGTGAAACTAATTCTCCCTCCCATAGCCTTGCAGATTAAAGCTCTGCTAATCTAGCCATGAAAAATCAGAGCGGACAGTCTAGACAAGGAGCAAATAATTTCATTCACCTTTATCGCAGAAATAACAAAAATATTTGTATTTTATTGCTTAAATGAAATATTTTATATGAAATAAGTAGAACATGTAGCAGTCAGGTTTGTTTTCTTGGGTAAGAGCTATTCAACTAGGTTCATAAAAATATCAACTTTTGTAGGCTGTATTAATGGTAAATGTCTAAATGCCATCTAAAGTGCTCTCTACATTGTGCTTTGATAGAAAAAACAGGAAGTAGCTCATCACTGTTACTGTCTTAGGGTGTGTTCAAGTAAAGCTAAGCAGAAAAATACTTGGTGCTGGTTTTGTTTTGTGTGGGGTTTTTGTTTTTTTCTTTTTCCAATTCCTCCTGCATATACAGGAGTATACGTTGCAGAACTGGGAAAGTACTTTTAGGGCCACTCTGCCTCCGGAATTGTGTATCTCTGCTTGCATTACTTTATATTTCTACTTGATTTTGCATCCTTAATGATACATACAGTACAGAATTTTATTTAGAATATAAGTGTAAATAGCCTATGAAAAGTAAAATAATTTGCAATGTCTTTTAGAAGAAAAAAAAAAAACCCACTAATGGGCACAAGCTTTCTTGACTTTGGATCCCCAATATTAGGAAAGGACTCTTTGATTATGACTTTTGTTACATGTAGAGATTGAAGAATACACAGGAGAATCTACCACATGCAAACAAAGCATTTTGACTTAATTCCACTCACTCAAACGAAAATTAATTGATTAAAAAGGAAAATTGGTTTCTTTTGTTCCAGCCAAAGAAGACAGTAGAAAGGAAGTCTCGTGGCAAGATAAAATGAACATGGATCAGTAAAGTCGAATAGCTGTAGTGTCTGTTTCATGTTTTCAGAATGTGACTTTTTGCTGTGGACACCAAATCTTTCTGATAAATCTTTGTGTGATCTCTAACGTGGGCTTCGCTCTTTTACTGGATGTTTGCCTGCTCTCACCCTTTGAACAGTTAGTGCTCATGCTTTGCAAGTTGTGCTCAGCTAATAGAAAACAATTAAGAACCTGGCACCACGCAGCTAAATGTGCTGTTGCTTACAGCATTGTTCACTCTCAACTGCTGGCCAAAATGTCTATGCAGCTTAACGGCAAGACAACTATTTAAATGTGTGCTGCTTGAAAGTTATCGTCAGCAAATTGTATTAAGAAAGTGTGCTGTAGTTATTTCTAATGCTTTCAAATGCAAATACTGTGGTTATTTCAAGATCATCTACAACCTTAAAGATAAAGTTGCAGCATATATGGCTGCAAGCAGAGGGTGTGTCAGAACAGAAGATGATGAAATATTGCTGATACGGATTTCTGGAAAATGCAGGGAGATGAGCGATCTTTAAAATTTAGCACACTCTGTATAGAGAGTGTGCTAGCAAAATAAATGATCCTTGATCTGCCTACAGTATCGTAGTTAAATTACGCTGTTTGTATTTTCCAGCTATCTTGTGATAGATCAAAAGAACTTGGTCCACTATTACTAGTAAATGTCCTCTTTCAACCCATATGATAAGGGGTTTCAGAATGGGACTCTTCTAAATTTCAGGAGGTGGATTTATACAGTTAGCTTGGTATGATTACAGTATTTACCAAACTCTGAGCAGATTTATCCAAAGTAAAGAAACATCATCTAAAAAGGAAAAATAAGCTGTGTGAAATGGAGAATATTGCTTAAACCATAAAAACTGACACTGAAGTTGACGCTGACACTGTTCTCCTTTAGTATTATACTAAAGATAAAATTAACATAATGTAACTGAACAGCTAGACGGTTTTGAGTACAACCATTGGTGCTGATAATGATATTTTTTCCTCTGATGTAAAATAGCTAATTTCATTTTAATTATTTACTTGACAGACTGAACCTATGGAATAGAAGATACAATGGATATTTCTTGCACAGAAGGTAATAAGACCATGCAGTCCCGCTCATTTGCTGCTCTTGATTTAGTTAAGGTGATTTTGGGGGTTTTTTTAAACTTTCCTAACTCCATGTAAGATTCTGGGTAAGAAAAATATGAAGATATGGATCTTGATTCAGAATCTGTGAAAATCTGTAAAAATTGAGGTAAGTCCTAGTGGTGAGAGCTACAAAAGCATAGTTCATGTGCTTTAAGAACCACAATGCAGTTCTACATGGCTCATCACAATTTGGAGTATTTGCTACGCTGTTGGATTGTCAGCACTATTTTAGAGCTTGAAACTGAAAGGCATGCATAAAACTATACCACTACTTGTCCAGCATTCTTTAGCAGAGTTTCTTGTCCATTTTAGTATTTGTGTGTGTATCAGTACTGTGGCATACTTGCACAACAGATTCAGGTCCCCATTTTAACAAAACAGTGAAACTTTAAAGATGACTCTTAGCGTCTTTGTCTTTCATTTTTAAATCAATTGGCCTTTCTAGATGGAGGAAACTGCTAAAGATGAGCTGATTTGTATAATTTGCTTATAATATGTCCCATAGTCAGTATTTTCAATAAACTGCATTTTAGTTGTTGAATTAACAGTGGCAAGATTGTGCAGGGAACTCAGTAAATTCCAGATCAGTTAACGAATGAATGGTGCAAGATTTATTGTATTAATCCAGGATTTTTACTTGTCAGCCATGTTGTCAAGCTAGAACATTTGATAACACAAGATGGCAAAATGAATCCAGTTTAAATATAGGCAAAAGCAACATGCCACACAAATATATCCCACATAGGTATTTATTATGTGGCCATAAATGTAGCACTCTCTGTAGCCCTAAATATAGCCAAAAGCATCATACCAATTAGAAATAATGGATTTAAAAGGGTTTTTTCCTAAGATTAATTGCAGGCCTTCATTCTGAAATCGATAGAGAAACCATAATCTTTTTATATAGTCAGTGTTAAAATGACTAAAACACCTACTTCATTTTGCCACTTATCTCTGAAAAATGTGTTTAAAACTACAATATTTCAATCTAAAGCTGCTGTCCAGTTTCTGAGAAAGCAAATTGTTAACTTCCCAGCAGTAACTATCACTGGTACGTTGTAATGAAAGAGACACTTTCAGCATGTAAATGCAGTCCACTTTCAGAAGTATTTTGAATTAAGTGGAAATTCAGATACAGTTTTTTTTTACCTCCAAATATGCTTCAGGAAGTAACTTTAATGATAAACAATGGAAAAGGCAGCCACATTCCTTACAGATAAGTTTTTTAGTGTCTGTGGTTAGTCTTGACAATGACTTTTTACCTACTGAGATAAGTGATCACTCTTAATTATGCATTATTTGTAATTATAAAATGTTGTCAAGGATAAAAATAGAATATTACATTGAAAGCTCAAGCATAACTATTTTTCTTTTTTTAGAAAAAAAGACTGCTGCCTTTTCAATGGAAATCATCGTACAAGGACTGTCGCACTGAGATCAGTGAGATGTACTGCTCATGGCCTGCTTTTTTCAGAATTCTCCCCCATTTCTTTCATGCTGTTTGTGTTCAAAATTCTGCTGTTGTGAGCGCATGTAAACCTGTTTAAAAGAAAAATCACTGATGTTAATGTAGAACCGTATTACATTCGCACAACTTTTTTTTTTAAGGTTTTAAAAAATACAAAGCAATGCCTGTCTCTGAAATTGCTATTCTGTCTTTAATTACAAAACTCCCATCTTCAAAGATTTTATTTTTTTTTTCCCTGTAGCAGTTTGGTTTTAAATGTATGAAGCTTTCAAAAGAGTGGTCTGTGCTTGTCCTAGAAGATTTTTGGTGGAATAGTTGTTTGTTTCATTCACATGTGGAACTGTTAAATATCTTTTATTTAAAAAAAAAGTTGATAAATTACATGTACAATTACAATTCAATGATCTTTTGTATTTTATTTTTCAAAATAAATGCTTTAAATGTGATTTTTTTTTTTTTTAATTAATGTGATTGCTTCCGAGTTAAGATTTAAATAATTCAAGATACTGGCGTATTACTCAGATGGAAGATAGGATCTAATGTCCTAGGTTTGGATCTCTTTCTAAGGTTTGCAATTGGATGCATTTTGTTTGCTTTTAATAGCTGGGTGATGAGGAAAAGGTAAATTAGAGTATCCTACTGAGAGGTATGAATGAGTAACATGAGATTTGTTTACTGCAGGAAAAAGTAGGTAATTTTTAGCCTATTGAATTTGGTCCTCAAAAGCAATTGTGTTCAGACAACAGGTGCTGCTGGGGTGAAACTGCTTCTGAAAACTCTGCTCTGAAATTTGTTTTCTAAAGCTTTGAGCACCTGTCAGTCAGTGTGGAACATGATTAGTCAAGTAAGGCTTTTTTGGGATGTTTGTGTCTCATTTTCTTCTTCCCTCTGTGGTTCTTGACATATTGAAGGTGGCCTCAGCCTTCTCCACCAATTTTAAGAGTTCTTTCTAAAATGCTTGTGTTTCCACAAATGCTGCCTGTTAGGATTTGAAAAAGTTTTGGTTTTCCTGTTTCTTTTGTTGCTGCAACTCCATTTTGAAATCACTGACATGGAGCTGTAAAACCAACAGTGAACGAACGACGTTTAAGTGCCTTCTGGAAATGTTAATGTTACAGTTTGGTAACAGATTGACAGCTCCTTACCAAATACAGTTGTTTTTGCAAAAGTAAACCCGGAGCATCCCCTAGTGACAACGCAGGGCAACGCTGCCCCTCGCTTTCTCCCTGAAAACGCTGGCTGCCCCGCCGGTGACAGGCTCATCCCCGCCAAGCCGCGGCTGCCTGAGGCGGCAGCGACCGGCCGGCTGCCGCGGGCCCCGGTGGCTCCCTTTCCCGGTGGAGGGAGAGCGAGGCGCCGGCACAAGCGTTTCACTAACACAAGGGTAATTAATTGATGAGTTACGGGACATTTGCCCTCACAGAGGAGCAGAGATGCGGCGGG
>JAVKLA010000084.1:6870071-6886046 GCA_034782735.1 Sagittarius serpentarius | reverse complement strand
CTCCTGGGCGGTGGGGCAGCGGGTGCCGGGGCGGGCGGGCGGGCGGGGGGGAGAGGCGGCCACGCCGCCGTGACGGTCCTTCTCCTTCCTTCGGCAGATGTGGCGGCGGGTGGGCGGGGCGGCCACGGCAGCGGCAGCAGCAGGTGGTTCCCCCGCGGCCCGGCAGGGGGCATGAGCGCGGCCGGGGGCGCGGCGGCGGCACCGGCACCGGCACCCGCACCGCGGGAGGCGCCTGTCAGGTGAGGGGCGGGAAAACAGCCCGCGGCGCCGGGCTGAGGCGGTGCCCGGGCCCGGCCCGGCGAACGGGGGAGCGTCAGTGAAGCGCTCGGAGAACGGCAGTTTCCAGTGACCGCTGAGGGAGCTGGGAGCTGCTGCCCTGCCTGGGGCCGCCGCCTCGCCGCCGGGCCGGGCCGGGCCGGGCCGGGCCGGGGCAGGACCTCGGCCTGGGCCGGTCGCACCACAGAAAATCAGCTCCCGCATCTGCAGGCGCTTTCTGGTGGGCTGCGTTGGCGTTTAGGTTGTTGAGAAGGACCTAGCATGGCACTAAGCGACAGTTATAAGTGCCTAATTAATACTTAATTTGCTGGACACCTGGCTTACCCACCTGTCTGGCTTAGTTTCTGAGGTCGCTTGGGGCTCTGCTGCCCCGTCCACAAACGGGATGATGCCTCCGCACCTGACGGCGTTGAAACTGGAAAGCTGCTTCAAGCTTCTAAAAGCTTGTGTGTGCTGTGGAATTCTGTGTAAGGCAGCAGTTGCTGCAACCAGTGGGTACAGCCTGAGTAGCCTTTATCTGCTGGTGGTTTGGCAGCCTCCCGTTAGGCCTGCCTGCTGTCCTGTTCCTACCCAAGAAGGTGACTGGTGATGAAGCGTCCCATCGTATCCTCCTATGCGGTGTGTCTTTGTTCTCTGATGCAAAAGTTGAGTTACCGTATCCCTTCATCATACTCTGAATTGTCTTTTGCTAATGACTAGAGATGCTGAGTATGTCCAGAGTTTTATGGTCAAATGTATAATACAGTTTGCTGCATCTCAGGTATCCCTGCCCTTTTTCAGGATGTTTCTTCACTATTCTGACACAGATCCATTAGAATTAACCGGATGTCATGTCTTTTTCTGCTTTGTTCACACAAACCTTTGATCATCTTGAGTCTCTTGAAGAATGCTGTGGAGAGACTGCTAAGGCACATCTCATTCTGCATCCTCACAGGGACCTAGTTTCTTTGGAAAAAGGGTGAGCCTTCCTAAGACTCGGGTTGTTATCTCCCCGAAACAAGCATGTTCTAATGAGTTACCTTTGAATAGCAGTTTTTGTAGGTATCCTGTGATGGATTTGTACATCAGTACCTTGATGAAAAAGACTTTGACTGTGTAACCATTATGTCACTTTTTTTATAGGTATGTAACTTTGCCAATGCCAGTGTAACCTCAGAAGGTATTTAAGAGAAAGTTGTTTAAACCGGTATGGAAAAGCTGAAGGAACAGCAGAGCCTTGAAAAGTTTTTTTGAATCTTAGCATCAAGTAAAACTTGATGCAGCTCTAGGGTTGTTATCATTCCCTAGGGAATGAAGCAAAACTTGTCCAGTTCATTTAGTAAGCTTTCTGGAGTGTGTGTATGGGAGACCGTATCTGAGCTGTCTATAACAAAGCTCTGAGAAGTATTCTCTGCCATTTAAATGATAGGTACCTTGTAAACTGGAAGGAGGTATTTCTGGTAGAGTTGGATGATGCTGACGTAGGTTCAGTTAAATATTTGATTTAGTAATAATTTTGTTTATTGATGATGTTTTCTCATTAATTATAAGTTGATCTGGACCTAGAAGTATTTGAAAGTGGAATGAGTGCATTTACTTAGTTCAAACAAACAAAACAAACCCTGTAACTTTAATGAGAGATTTAACAAAGAAATACTTTTGTGTGTGGTTAATTATTGCGCATGCTTTAAGTGACAGGAAGAGGATATTCAGATGGATGCATATTCCTCATTAAATGAAGAGAACTGAAATGAAGAGAACCAGAATGCAGAAGATTGTACATCAGAAAACTGGCCAGTGATTAGCTTATGTTTTTCTTTTAGGAAGACTCCCTGTTCCAGTCAGCATACTGCTGTTTCACTACTCCGTGTCTGTGGATGAACAGGAAGTGAAGCAAACCTAGAGAGGAACTTCACTTACCTTTTAATGAACGTCAAAAAACAGGTTAAACTCGTCAGTGATCAGTCTTTTCATTTTACTGCCACTAAACTTATTCTTGAACTCCTGGACTAATTATGGGCTGAGATCTTGTATCCTAGACCTCGCTATTTAGGAGATTGTTTTGTGTGAATGTTCCAATGGCAAAGAAGGTTATTACTCATGAGCATAACATAATTAACGTATACTCTCATGTTTTTTTCCTAAACCTTGGTGTCCTGTTGGAGGAGGATTATGGAAGCGGAAGAATAATTCCTTTTTCTCAAACCTCTACTTCTGTTGGGAATGAGGACTTTTTTGGTACAGTGCCAAATGGATGAACTTACCCAAAACACTTTCTGTGGTCCATGGTTCCTATATATTTAATGGAGCTGAATTTTGTTTATTCAGAGTACACTCCATTTATGTGAAATCTGTGGGACATTCTTTAAAAACACAGACAAATAAAGATCACATTTTTGGTCAGTCTTGAGTTCTTTTGAATAGTCTTAAGAGAACTGGAAATACAGTAATCAAAGCGTTGGTGTCAGGTAACAGCATTATAAATAATACATTCACAGTAAATACAGGCTCGCACTCAATTTTGACTATGCATCTTATAAATTAAGCTTCTGCAAGCTGTTTCTTAATGATAATTTGTTTACCTCCTTAAAGGTAAAATAATCTTTCATTTATGTTGTATATGTTCTTTACTTGTGAGGCATAGTTGACTTGTTTTGATAATTGATGATGTCAGAATAAATGTTTCAGGACAAACATTAAAATTGTTAATAGGGTGTGGACATTGAAAAGCCCTTCCATCCTTACTTATCTGCCTGTGCATTGTACTGTGGTGGAGAAAAGATTATGAAGTGAAAGTCCATCTCTGGAACTGTAGAGAAGAGAAATTAAATACCTATCTTGAGCTGAGACAAACCTCTTAACAAGCTGCAGTTTAAAAAGAAATTTTTGAAACTTCACGGTACCTACTTATCTAGGTTTATGAGGGTGTTAAACAGGATCTAGAATTCACCTCCAAATTTTAGTGGAAGAAGGCTGTGTACACTCCCACAGAATGTGGAGGTTTTGATCTGATAAGCTCTCTAAAGAGTATCTGTTTTGACTAGGAGCATCCCAGTTCTGTCTGGGTTAGTTTTGAACTTGCAACGTTTCCTTTAAGAACTAAGATCTACAGACAGCCTGATGATGTGCATAATGACTGTATTAGCAGAACCAGTAAGGCAGAATAATTAATCATGGCTATTAAAATTTTATGTCATTTCTGCTTGTTGATTTTGATTGGAAGCAACCTTTATGAAACATTTATTTAGTCAATAAATAAAAGTACCAGATGTGCTTGTGCAAATATTCCTTCCCTTTTTATATTTTCTAGTCACTGGAGAGAAGGAGCTTGCAGGGTCAGAGAGCTAGATAAACCCTCTAGTAGCATCCTTTTTGTTAGGACGTTGTGATGCCACTGGAGACACCATAGCAATCCTGTAAACAGAGGTACTTTTTCCATAATGCAGTGTAAAGAGAACAGCAGGGTTTCTAGTCTGTCCTACTCTGCTCTTTCAGTTATTTTCATAATGCAGCTTGTTGTTAGTCCATCCCATCCTCTGGTTGAAGATGGACTGTGAAAGCATTGTAGTTGGTGTTGCTATGCATTGTTTTCTATGCAGGAAAGGAAATTGATAATTAGCAGTAAATGCAGAGTGTAATATGCGGAGTTAAATACATGCGTATCAGATGTGTGCATTTGTGTGCAGTACGATGTGATGCAGTGGGCAGGAAAATGTCTGTTTTCTCTGGTTAGAAAACTCAATTTTCTCATTTCACAGGAAATGCTAGAACTGTGCCTGTCATTGTGCATAGCAGGGTCTGATCCGCTTTTGCAGCTGAAGGTGATAGACTGGGAGCTTGGTTGGGAGCACAGCACGCACGGCCAATGAGAACATGCATTTCAGGACGTGCTTCTGCAGATGGCCTATTGCGATGGACGGGGTGGAACAGCAGCCACCCAAATTCACCCAGCAAATGACATTTTGCTGCAAAAGCGTGGCAGAGCCAATCATGCACTGCACCGCACAGCCAATGGACGCCGGTCTCTTACCCAGCCACTGGCAGGGGCTCTGTGACTGTAGGACCTTGGTACAGCTCTGCAAACTGCATTCCTGCAGAGGCAGCCCTCTCCGAGTTTGTTTCTCAGCACAATAGTCATCCTTGCTGTGATTCATTTCCCAGTAATAGCAATGCCATTGTAAATTATCAGTGTAAAGCCGGGGAGTGACGTGCCTTGCCTGCCATGTGATCTGCAGCTGGTGGGGAGAGTGCCTAAGTAATTCGGGTCTTGTTTCTCATTTAGCATTGCCACGGCTGCCTACCCAGCAGACCTGCTTACGAGAGCCAGAGGGATGGTGGTAGTTACGGGGCAGAACAAAGTAAGTGGAAACCCGGATGATGCCATGTCGAGCTCAGATGCAGAGGATGATTTCCAAGAGCCAGCCACTCCTACTGCAACCCAGGCAGGACAAGCACTACCTCTGCTGCCTCAGCAGGTAAGAGCTCTCTGGTACTGTTCATCTTGGTAGGTCCAGTTATTGTAGCACGTACTGCTCAGGTGCCAAAGAATTCAGGATTTCTTTGTTTTCCTGGATATCCAGTTCAATTTCAATTAGTAGCTAAATGGTTGAATAAAACTAAGTCTCTTGAATTTTACTTCGGTAGCTTGGCAGCATTACTCAGAATTTCCACCCATGTTTGGACTTGACAAATACAACTAAGTGTTTATTCTGGTACTGAGGCATCTTAAGGTGTGATACTAAGATTTTATGCCTGCTGTAAACCTAATGTAAATACAGAATCACCTTTTTTTTGCATAGTATAGTAGTGTAGTGTAGTATAGTGAAGTGTAAAGGAACCAGTAGAATAGTAACTGAGGGCAAGTCCCAAGGTTGGCCTGAGATTTCCTACCTTTTTGTGTGTGTGTGTGTCTCTGTGGAGGGTTTTTTGTTTAGTTTTTTTCTTTCCCCAAAAGAGCCAAGAGCAGGCATTCAAGCTTTTAATGAATATCTGGTATTAAAGCTGAGTGATTACTGCTGTTTCAGATTTCCAACTAAAATTAAAACATTCACTGATTACACCCAGAAGCCAGCCAGTATTCAGGTTGTTAACCCTTGATCCTCACTGTTTTGTGGCAACAGGCCAGGAAAGAAGCATTTGTCAGACCAAGTTATGTCACAGTGGCAAAGATTTTATTCTCCAGCTTCTAGAAGTTGTAACCCTTTTGGCCTGAACATGTCTGCAAAGGACTAGAGGCTTATTTCTGATTATGTGATTGCTTTTGCAGTTTCCAGAAGTTGTTCCACTAAACGTAGGAGGCATGTATTTTACAACAAGACTGTCAACACTGAGACGTTATGAGGACACAATGTTGGCGGCTATGTTTAGTGGAAGACACTATATTCCAACAGATGCTGAAGGCAGATACTTTATTGACAGAGATGGGACCTACTTTGGGTACGTACAGTGTCCTCAATACTACACTTTAAAAGTTGTTACTTGAGAAAGTTATTTTTAAAGAAAAATAAGTTTTAACTTTTTTTTTTCATTCTAGTTAAATCATATTTGTGTAGTAGGTAAATGTGACTCACTGGCATCCACGCCTTCAAAACATCTCGAGAGAGTATATTGCAATTAAAAACCTATTTTTTTAATTTTTAAGGGCTTAAGTTTCAAATTGGGGAAAGAAAAACAAGTAATGTTTTGAATTTGGGCATTGTCTCATCTAGAGTATCTCCTTTCAAGGTGTCAAGTTGTTTTGATGTTTTAAAAAAGTATGTATTTGGCATTGCTTTTCATAGGAAGCTTTTTGGTACAACACTTTTTAAATTGGTATTATGGTATTTATGATAGAGAGAGAATGGAAGGAATGCATCTAGCTACAATCTTAAACAGTTGAAAGTATGATATTTTCATTGTTTAACAGGATATAATTTAACGGATAAAAAAGCACAAGCCTCAAAGAATTTTTTTTAATTATTTTTGCTGGTAGTGCCATATTCCTTCACCTTCAGGATTCTTTCTTATGTGTTTAGCTTTTGTTTTATTTTTAATTAAACTCACCATGATCTTACTAATACTCTGTTTGAATTGGTGTGAGATTGCTAGAAAAGGTAAGCAGTATTTTTGTGTTAATATTCATGGGTTAAGGCCTTTGCCCAAAGTACACTTTGCAATTGAACTTGTATTTCTTGCTTCTCCTTTGTAGACATTTCCTTAATCTCTTCAACAGAGAAGGACTGAATTACTTTCAAAGCACATTTGGATTGTACCATAATCTGGGACAGAAATAGATTAAGTGGCTATATTTATTGGAAAATAAATTGTTTCTTTACATTTGGCAATTTGGAAGTGCCTGCTGCTGTGTTTGAAAATCAGTTTATTTGTGATGTTGTCAGTCTGAATTCAAAATATTGCTGGAACAGAGAGCCAAGTTAGCACGTGCTGTATTTGTTGACATTCTAATGAAGATTGCAGTGATGCTTGTTTTATTTGATATGGTCAATAATAGTTTTGTTGGTTAATGCTTTTAAAGTGATTTCTTTCATATGGCCCTGATCCTGTGAAGAGAACACCTCCTTTGCAAAAGCACCATCCATTCAGCTAGAATCCTGGTTCTGTGTTAGATAAAATGTCCATGCATGTGATTCTCCAGGAAAATGGGAAAGATTATTTTGTCACAGACCTAAATTTGAAATACACTGGCTACGATTTCTTTCCCATGAAATACCGTGTCCTCTTCTATTTTAAGTGGTTACTCCACCTTCAACTTCTTTTAAAATACAGTGTTTTTTTGAGTGAGTTTTGAGATTAACAGAGGCAAAATGTGAAATGATGACTTGGAAACTTGAACGTGGCAAATGCTTTTAAAAGCATATGTTGGAAATATGATTCACACTTATTTCAGTTACTGTCTAAGCGTAAGAATTTCTATCTCAATAGAACAAACAATGACTATCCAGCTTTTCCTCTCCTTTCCCACCTGCAACAGTTTTGGCAGAAACATGTTAATAATATTTTTGCCCTTTTTTTAGAGACATACTTAACTTTCTACGATCTGGTGACCTGCCACCAAGAGAACGAGTGAGGTCAGTTTACAAGGAAGCTCAGTATTATTCCATAGGACCATTGCTAGACAATCTAGAGGATATCCAGCCTCTTAAAGGAGAAAAAGTTAGACAAGCTTTCCTGGGCCTAATGCCATATTACAAAGGTAAATAAACAAAGTAGTATTGACTGTTTCTTCTAGTGTGATTCAAGTAGTATACATGGTGCTTTCAGGTCAGCTTTCAGCTTTCAAACTAACGCCATTGTATTTGAGAAATTTATTATGTGCTTTCCATGCTCTTTAGATCTTTGAGGTTTCCACATCAGATTTGTTCCTGCTGCATGCAAGGATGCGGATTTTTATGCTGCCTTAAAAGGGAGCAAGATCTAGGCCATAACATTCAAGGCTTATTAAACGAGAAGGTTTCTTGCCTCTGCATTTGTTCTGTTAGGACCTGCAACTGAATAAACTTGGGCATGTAGCAAGGACACCAAGTTCAGAAGATAACTGAAATATTGATTTAATTACTCTATATCTAGCTGTGTGCAGCTTCCCGTTGCTACTAATATTATGTTAAGAATAACTTGTCAAACACTGCAGTAATATATTTCCCATTAAATAATTGCATTTGTTTTCTTTTACTAGATGCTTCATTGTTATTTTCAACTTTTTTTTTTTTTTAGATCATTTGGAACGAATAATTGAAATAGCAAAACTTAGAGCTATGCAGAGAAAAGCAAGATTTGCAAAATTGAAGGTCTGTGTCTTCAAAGAAGAGATGCCCATCACTCCATATGAATGCCCACATTTCAATTCTTTACGTTTTGAAAGGAGTGAAAGCGAGACAAAGCTATTTGAACATCATTGTGAAGTAGATGTATCTTTTGGCCCCTGGGAGGCTGTGGCCGATGTATATGATCTTCTCCACTGTATTGTGACAGACCTGTCTGATAGAGGGATAACTGTGGATCATCAGTGTATTGGTGTGTGTGATAAACACCTGATAAATCACTATTACTGCAAGCGTCCTATCTATGAGTTCAAGATTACTTGGTGGTGAGTTATTTTGTCCAGAACGGTGCAGGAGATAAAAGGACTTCTAGATGACAATTGCTTTTAATATTTTTGCAACATGTCTCTGGAAATGCATTGCTGCTAACATATATTGGAATTGGTCTGCTGAAATGTTGGCTAACGCTTAGCTACTCAGCAAAAGGGAACCTGTTACAGAGGTTGAAAAACCTCTGCAATCTTGAAAAACCAGCCTGAAACAAGACTGTTGGCTCAGGTACCTTAACGAGGCACAAAACAAAATCACCTCACGGAAATTGTGGAGAGGAGCATCTAACATCTTTTAAAAGGTGCCGCCTACTGCGTGGCTTTAGTATCATAGTCTGCAAAATGGATATTGCAGATCTCACCTGCATTATTGTAAAGCCGGGGTGCTAATAATGCTGATATAACGTGGTTGACTTTTACCCACTTAGAAATGTTTTAGTCACTACTTAAACTTACCACTTTATAAAACTGAGTAACACCCAGCACAGAGATTCTGGAAATGTACTTTTGATGTAATAGATCATTTAAAAAAAAATAGTATTCCCTATATATTATTAATTGTTGTCACAATTAAGCTATATTTCTTTTTTTAATTAAGAATCTGCATTGTGAATCATAATATTATATTTCAATTATTTCCATTGTTATAAAAAGGAGTAGCAGATTTGGAATATGCTTTTAGGAATAATAACTGTTTATGGAAGACTTGTGCCTGTTTTTAGCCTTAGAAATTCTAAATGTTTACAGTACCTACAAAAAAAAAAGCTCTATAGAATCAGGTCGTTTACAAAGGCTTTCAGTAAATGAGAAAACCCTATATGTATGTTCCTATTAGCAGAAGTAAGAGGAATATTTAATGTATATTATTTTATTACTGACTGTTTTTACATTCTGTGATACTAATCTTTGTTCTAGAGTTAGAGTGAAATGATAATACTAGACAAGTGCTTCCTTCACCTCACCTTCTTCAGACAATTAAGTCTCATTTTTAATGTTCTTGTTGACCCTTACTGGTGTAATACCAGGAAAAAAAAATTCCACCTTCATATTAAAATATTTCTCCCATTATAAACCAGTATATCTGGGTAGTGAATTTATTTCCACACTGAAAGAGGCAGCCGTTGCAGAATCCTGTTCTTTTCAGAAGGTAATTGTTGCACTTCTGACATTAGTAACCACATCCCAAAGCTGAATTACTGTATGTCCAGAACTGAAAGGTAGATCTAAACATCTGAAGGTATTACTGTTTTGTGAGTTACAGAAAACTCAAGTATTTTTCGAAAAGACCCCACTTGAAGTGGCCTCAAAATAACCTTAAGGAGAGAGGGAAACTAAATGTTTGCATATTGCATTCCATTGGATTAGTTAATCCAAGAATATTGCTTAATTAAACTTTTGACCAAAACATTTAAGAAATGTGTTAATTAAAATGATTAAAATTCTCAGTTACCTGAGGTAATTTTTATAATAATTTAAAGAAATTTATGATCAAATTGTCTTGCAAAAAAAGAGGCAAATTGTTTGCATTGTCACACTTTTATGTATTTAATTTAGGAATTTTTGGTAAATTGTCTGTCTGAGGTGGGGGCATATAGCTCTAATGTCCTCTTTTCAGATGTTTTCCTGCAGAGGATCATTGTCAAGTGCTGAGCTTCAAGTCCAGAGCTTAAATTTTGAAATGGAGGGAAGGAGGAAATTATGTGCATTTGGATTTTATTTTAAGTTTGTTTAAATTGTTTCCCTAAATATTGGCCTTTGTGTTACAAGTCGTTGTACTTGTGTTTGACAACCCAAAATTAAAGAGTCAAACTGAGACTAGTAAAGTTTCCCTAAAATGAGAGGAAGCTTGCATGGTTTCTTTGCTACTCTGCTGGCTTCGCTTTTATGTTTTTTTTCCCAGGGAGTCTTAAACTGCAAACCACAGTTTCTAATAAAATGACATAAGCTGAGGCTTACAAAGTTTTGGCTGCTTATACGCTTCAGACATTTAAGTTCAGGATTTTCAGCGTCAGTTTATGTAAAGACTACAACAAGAATTGCAGTTTTACTGGGTTATTTGGTGTTTTTTGCCACTTCCCATATATGTATTTACATAGGACATAACTCTGGTTTGAATTTCAGCACTACTTGTGGAAATGGAACAGAGTCTGATTTAACAGTATGTTTTTTGGTTTGGCTTTAAGAATTTTTCTGCTGTTACTCTAGAGAAGCCATGATGACAAAATTCGTGTTTTGATCATGTTTGCTATTTCTTAATATGCACACACTGATATTTTATAACTTTTTCCTGTTTATTGCTTAAATAAGTAAGGAAGACTACCTAACCAAAAAGATAAAATCTTGGTCTGTATCAGTTGCATCTTAATTGAAGCTTTCATCCTTCAGATCCTCCAGAAGACATCAACCATTAAGTGCAATATTGAAAAAGAAAACACGGATTTGAGCCAACATGCTTTCATTAAACGCATACATTCTGTGTTGTGATTTGTGCAAGTTAACAATATTGTTACTGACTACACTTGTTCTAAGCAGTCTTTGTTTACAATGATTTAGATGATATTGCCTAATATGTATTCGTTTTTTTGGCAGAAACAGAAGAGTTGTGCAGGCAGATGTCAGGGGAGTATAATCTAATAACTGGTTTATATAACATTGGCTTAATCTTTTCTTGGCGTATAGCGTAATTTTCGAAATTCTGCATTTGCAACAAAAATGTGAGTAGCTGATCTACTAAATCCATGTTTAATATGACTGATGGTTTTGTATATCATGAATGCTTTATAATTGTTTAATTAAACTAAATGCCTATGTAATATGCTTTTTTTTCTTTAGGACTTTTCTTTTTATCTGGCTAGGGCAGAGGTTTGCTAGAACGTATCTACCTATTTCTTTAAGCTTCTCATACTTAGATTTTTTTTACCACTTTATCATCTACCTAGCTACTTTTCCACCCCCACACTCCCAAATACCCTGTGTTTGCAAGGTGACACCATAGACAAACTGGCCATGCAGTAAGCAGTCTCATGTCTTCACTATAATGTTGCTATGAATATCATGTTTGCAGATCATTAAAAGGACAATGCATGTCAGTCCATTTAGCTCATTCAGTTTGAAGGAAAGTCTTTTTTTTTTGTGTTCTGAGACAGGACCATTTTGGGGGTTTTGTCCCCTAAATAAGAAGTCTTAAATATTTTCGAAGCATAGATTGCATACCTGGGTTGCAGTGATTACTCTGGTTTTTTATGAATACTGGGGGTAATGGTGGGACAGTTGAGAGATAGTTATTTTAAAAGTAGAATTGTTAGCTACTTTTTTTAGGTTGCTGTTTGTCTGAACAAAAACGTAACAAGACTAATCTTTTTAACATCCCTTCTTATATGTGCATTGTCTAGTGGTTTTTAACAGGGAGCGAAAGGGAGGTCTTACTATCAGGTCTCATGTTAAGCAACTTGGACAATTTCACAACACATTAAATGTTACTGCATCTGTTTTACACTCGTAAAATAGGAAGGATACCTACTCGTCTTTATAAAGCACTCAAAAATGACATGAAAAGATACTTAACGTGCAGCATCCATTTAATGACTGTTGATTTCAAGAGTTCAAAAAAATTTTAAAAATAATGTAATTTTTCAAGTTGGTGCAGGCTTTTTAACTTGAAATACCATACTACTCTACGTAGTGATCTGAAATACTCATTGCTGAACTTCCATCCTCCTTGGAGGAAAGTGCAGGTGCTAGCATCTTTTTTTTTTTTTTTAAAGCTGATTTTTAACCGAAACCTATAATGAGAGATCAGTTTCTGCATTGATGAGGGTGTGGGTTCTTTGGTTTGCCTTGGGGGTTTCCAGGTCTTAGTTATCGGAATAGCCAAAGCCGTAAGTTATTGCAGCAGAAAGTTCTGCCTACCCACCTTTTGATGGATTATTTTTTTTTAAGTTTTAGGAAGTCTGCCTGGGAGACACCTCATGATGTAATATATGCAAATACCTGAATTTGTTAATGTGGGCATTTTGAGGTTTTGTTCTTGTTCAGTTGTGTAATACTCCTTCCTGAAACTAGCATGAGAGTTAAGGGTTGAGTTAAACATTGGTTTTCTGATAAGCCTGCTTATGGCTTAGGTATCCCCTGCCCCCATTTTGTAAAATCACTCATCGCAGAGGCGTTCAGTCTATGAGAAAATAAAGGCTATTGTAATTACAGGAAAATCAAGAACCTTCCTTGGTTCTCAGCAAGTCCATTAAGAGAATCGGTACTTGTTAATCCAATTGCAGTCTCCATTCTTCCGCTCTGCTTAGATGCCTATGGCTTCAACAGTGAAACAAAGTAGTCACAGGGTTGGGTCTGGCTAACCCAAGTTCTTGAAGGCAAAAGTCAAAGACTACAGTCATATGAGTAATGTCTGATTTGCATAAGCACATACATAATCTGGCCTTCACTGAAGTGATTGTTAAAATTCCAGCAAACGCTGAAGGATGTTGATATTTTAAACTGTTCTGAACGATACCGTTGTTAAACCCTGATCTGTTTTGAGCCAGATTGTATGTGTTCCAATGTATGTATTGTGAAAGACAGAGGTTGGCCAGTTCTTTTATTTATGGTTCTCTGTACATCTGTGTTTTCCTAGTGAAATCTGAAGCCAAGTGAGGTTGCCGGTCACTGTCCCCCAGAACTGAATACAGCCTGTTTCAGATGTATTCTGTGCACTGAGCATGTGCTGTTTTTCACTAATTTGAAAGTGGGAGAGAATTAGTTCTGTGGTGTATTTCCCCAGGGGCAATCCTCACTAGCTCTGAAGGAAGACTTTGGAGAGAACCTGATCCACGCTCCCCCCCATCTCCATTTGTTAGATGAAGTGTAAGAGGCATAAGGAGATGAGGTATCTAGCCTGAAGAGTCACAGGGAGATGATGACTTTGACTGGATTCTGTCTTGGTCGTCACCCCTTTCTCTAACCTTTAAGATGTACAACTCTATGTGCAGGAAATGTTTTACTCCTCTTTGCTGCACCCTCAAATTTGTTTGCAAGGTGAATACTTAGTCTCTTTTAGACTAAAGGATTATTTTAATATTACAATATGGTGACTCACAGTTGCTAACGAACCAGTGAAAATCTTACTGACAAAAATACCTGAATAAATGAATCAAAAAAACTTATTTATACTATAATACTTTAATTTCAGTCTTCTGCTTTATTTTTCTGTTAAGAAATGTAAACGCTTACTTCTTTTAAGGGCTTACATCTGTTTCATAGTAATATGTATTCAGACTAAGTACCTGTATTTTGGGGTTTAAGGGCCTTGTTTATTGCTTGCTGTGAGCTGAAGGGTAAGTGCATGATCTCCCATCCGTTTGCTTTTTTCCTTGAAAAAAAATTACTGACAGAATTAAAGGTTGTGGTTTTCTAGCTTCATTTGGCATTTGCAGCCCCTGGGAACCTTCCTTCCCAACTTTATTCTCACTGCTCATTCTTGTTCATAGATGACCTGGGCAAGGTGACATAATGAGGAAGATGATGGAAGTGCCAACAGGGAGTGTCTCATGCCAGAGCTGATTGCATTGCAGAGTGTTCGTTTCGTTTTATTTCAGCTGTTGTGCTGTGTGAGGCAGAGGAACATTCATCACCATTCATGTGAGGTCAGGCAGAGGATCCAGTCTGGAAGCCCAGCTAAGCTCACTTGGGTTCATCCATTTTCTATGTAAGTTCATTGTATTGTGATGTATCGAGTTAAGTGGGTGGCAAAATCGAGTAGCTGTGGATTGCACTGGGAAGTACAGCAGTGACAGGTGAGGTGGCTGTGGAGTTATGCTACTTGAATTTCAGCATCGTTGTTAAGAGAGGTCTGAGGACCTTTACGTCACGGCTTACGCATTGGACCTTTCTTTTCTGCATGGCAAAGCAGGGTCATCAAGTTTGGGACGCAACTGCCTGACAGGTAAGAGAAGACTTCAGAGCAAAGAGTGTAGAAAGATGGTCTCTTAACTCATAAATCTCTGGGACATGATATTTCTTTCTTCATTTAATAACTGCTTTACTCTGGACAATTTATAGACACCTCTGGCTTTCAGTAGTAATTGGTATTACAGAACCCTGGAGTTGTGTTGTCTCTTTGGTTATTTGTAGGTAAACAACTGTAAATGTTTTTAGGTTGTTCAGGCACAGTGGAGAGGACCCAGGATAGTACTGAGTTTTGTGCTATGGAAACATAATTTAACCAAGAAAAAAAACCTCCAGTTTTTTAGTTATCTTTCTGCAAATAAGCTAGATATCAGAGGGCAATTATGTTCCATTATTATCTTCTCTATGTAGTCCTCTAACTGGAAATTGCTTTCCAGAACAGCAGTTCTTACTCGTTTTACTTACACAGGCTTAGTATAAGTTTACCTACACTTTCACTGTGACTTTTATAAATGGATTTTCATTTGCTGAATTATGAATTGTATGTGTCTATGCATTGTAACCTGTAATGCCTTTGAAAATCCAGCGTGGATGCCAACGATCAGGGTTTGGAATTATCTCCAAATGTGTTTTATTTTAAGTAAGTTGATGTGTGATGTTTCATACGGTGGGTACTGTAGTGTATTATTTCTTACTATGTTTTGCTTTTCAGTTCAGGTAATATATAGTCTTATGTTTTTTATTTAAAATATGTAGAAGACAAATGTGGATATAAAGTTTGTGTTGTGCAATAAAAGTGTATTATACTGAAAATTGTTGGAATCTGGCTAATCTGGTCTGCAGCCACTGCAGCCCCCCTCCTCACATTCCCTGTGATTTGAGTTTGCTTTACATGACTGCAAAGGAAAACAGACACCAGTCTCCGTCCCAGGCTTTGTTTAACGGCACCAACCACTAACTCGTTCATCACTTCCTTAACAGATGGCACTTACACAGTGTCTGCAGTCTCCTCAGGGAGACCAACTGGCGTCAGATCATTTCAGTTCTTCCTTCCCTCTGTACCCACCCCTTCATGTGAAACAGCCCGGAGAAGGTCTGTAGCTGCTCCTGCTTGTGCAATGCTCAAAAAGAAAGTTGAGTTTCTGCATTTGCTTAGCTGTGGCTGTCTTCAGAAGTATTTCCCCATTGTTTCTGAAGTAACTAAAAGACCATTTTCCTTGCTGTCCATTTGTCTCGCTAAAGCAATCCCTGTTTTCACAACTGGATGCCTGTATTGAGCTGTGGGAGGAAAAAAAAAGCAAACCCACCACATTGCAGCACTGAGTAAATGAGAAGGGAAAGAGGAGTTAAGTTTTAAATAGCCGTAGCTGTTTCTGCTGTGCTGTGAGCACAAACACATGCTCCTGAACGCTCATGTGAGCGATGCCTGGGTTTGAGGTAAAAACAAAGCAGCTGTTGGGACTGGTGTAGTGTGTCTGAAGGGAGAGAAGGGATGCTGCTGTTTGGTGTGCTGGAAGGGGCAGGAAATGAGAATCTTCACAGAAAGACATGCAGATACCAGAAAAGACAGGATCTGTTCCTATTTCCAGCTTCTTACGGGGAGCGGCTGAGGGAGCTGGGGGTGTTCAGCCTGGAGAAAAGGAGGCTGAGGGGAGACTTTTATCGCTCTCTACAACTACCTGAAAGGAGGTTGTAGAGAGGTGGGGGTCAGTCTCTTCTCCCAAGTAACAAGCGAT
>JAVKLA010000084.1:6817867-6869663 GCA_034782735.1 Sagittarius serpentarius | reverse complement strand
TCGTTATAATTCGTTCTAAGCCTCGGTGATACGGCGTCTGAAGCTGCGCCCGGGCGGCCCCCGCCGCCTCTGCCCCGCTGAGGGAGGGCGTTCGTACCCGGTCCCTCGGTGCCGGCCCCGCCAGCCCCTCTCCTCAGGGGTGGCAGCTGTGCGAAGCGCTCACCGGGCTCCAGGAGGTAGGCTGTAATCGGGCTTAACACACCGGGATACGGAGAAACTTGGTAAACTGCTTTCTTACATGTGCAGTTCCTAAAGCTAAGTTGTTTTTATAATATATATCCTTCTTATTATTATTTTTTAATTCCACGGGCATGTTTCAATAGTTAATCGCGGTGAAGGTGTCACCGATAACTTTGCAAATCTGGCCCCTCCGCCTGTTTTCATACTAAATTCCCTGTGCATTCTGGGGGTTTTGGCTCTTTGCTTGTAAGTATTACTAGTGCACGGCTTCTTATTGTAAAACTGGGGATCAAAGTCCTTTAAACTTGAGCCAGATGAAGTGTGGAGTATATTTAAGATGCTGAGCAGCGCATTTTGGATGACTTTGTGGGTGTCACTGTATGACACCTTGTGTAGTGTTCAGGTCGTTCCCTTGAAGAAGGGAGTGGCTGTATTTTCAGAGAGGGTGTGAGATACTGAAAGATGAATGACGCACTCGAAGTAACAAAAAGTTTCTCGGAGGGGGTGGTTCAACGCTGTCTTAAATCCTGCTGGTCTGGGCTGCCTTGGTCTGTGGAAGGGGCACCATCGCTTGTGTGGTGGGGTGCTGGATTAACTGAGGGGGTTGTTCTAGGCAAAATTCAAATTAGTTTTTTTGGGCAGAGTGGGGCCCTGATCTGGCCCAGTGCTGGGAGTTAGTGGCACTGCGCAGTTTTGGAAAATGGGTGGCATTATGGAGCTTGTGATTTAAATCCATTATTGACACGACTTGCAATGCTTTTCTTGTTTGGTCTCATAGTCATGAAACTATTTTCAAAGTGGTGCTTTGTATTGGCAGTTCCTCATGCCACTACTCTGGGATATGTACTGAGCAGCTCTTGGTTTTCCAGTTACCTGCGACTCCTTTGAGACTAATGACCAGTCAGCATAGAAGGACGTAGTGTTTTCCAGGAACAGTACTTTACTCAGGAATTGGATGTGGTGGCCTTCTGGATGTGGTTACACAAGTGTTTTGCAGGAGGGAGGATTAGGAAGAGAACTGTAACTCAACAGAATGGTTTGCTGACAAAAAAAATCAAAACAACACACAACAGAAGGGAAGAATAGGGTTTAGAGCCAATTACACCAATTCATAAGATCACTTTACACAACAGTCTATGATTATAAGCTTGAAGGTAGTCTGTGATTCTGGCATTTAATTTTGTTTTGCAGTCTAGAACAGTCTTTCTCAGCTCCCTCCTAGTGTTTGCCATATAATCCCCAATCATGCTTTTTTTTTTTTTTTTTTTTTTTTTTCCTCCTCATGATGGGCTACTTGTGACCTAAAACTAGACCTAAAAATTGTGCTTGTGAAGTTATATTGAAATGCTGTCAGTAACAAGTCGGGTACAAAGTGCATAAGATGTTTTGAAGTTTTTCTCTGAGGTTCTGGCAAACTTAGTTTTAATCTGTATCCAAGTGAGCATGGTTGGCATGTTGGCAAAAAACAAAGAGCATGTAGAAGCCGATTGCTACTGTTTCCGAAGAGATGTTAGAAGTTTTAGCTAATCCTCTTTTCATATTCTTACTTGAATTTGCAGTCAAACAGTACAAAGCAGTTTTTAGATGTTTCTTGTGATTTCATTTAAAAGTGCAATTATCAGTCACATGTAGATGGTGAGACATAGTCTGTTAATTCATGAATACATGCTATTCCTAGCTGAGTGGTCATTGCTACGGGCAGTAGTTAAGAACTTGATGTGGACAAACAAAACTGTAGCTTAAGGTCTGTACTGACATTGGAGGGGGGAAAATGCATCTTAAAGTTGAAGTAAATAATGAGCTCTGTGGGTAGAGTGTTGAAGTCTCATGGCCATTAGGTTTCAGAGGTTTTAAGTAGTGGCTGCAATTTCCCCTGCCAAATTACAGTACCAAACAGTGTGGTTATTTTCAGGTGGCTAATCAGACTGTGTGTCTGTCATCACAGTTAACAACTGTTTCTTTTCTCAGGATCATTAGCTAGCAGCCGGCACTGTTTATACTAGGAAACAACTGCTATAGCTGAAATACCTTAATTGCAAGAAAGATGCACGTTAAAACTGTGAATACGCATATGATGTATTCTGCAAAGATAGCAACCGTGTTTCTTTCCTAATTGGTAAGTTGTCTAAAGGCTTTTGTGTTCTCTGTTCATGAGTCTCTTAGATCATACTGCCCCACCCTTTCCTTTAGAGGACATTAACTCATGTTTAATTACCTTTCTGCTAATTACATGCCTGAATGTTTAGGGTTACTCATGAATCATGACTATTTCAACACTTACATGGCTCTTAAGAATTTTGTGGCATTTGGGTCAGTAGTTGCTCTTTGGAATGCATACATGTTATTTTAAGGATGTTTTTCCATAGGCAAAATTCTTGGTTGTTAGAGACCTTAACCAAATCCCATCCTTCCACCCCCTCAGTTTTGATGCATTTTCTAGTGTACCTTGTAAATTTATTTTCAGTAACTGAAGTGGCATGCAGTTGATGTGATGTGAAGTATGGTGTACTATTCAGGCACTAGTAAAATGTAAACCAGCAACTGTTACTGTAAGAATTGTGTGTTTGGAGACTTCCCCAGCTGTTTTTCTTTTCCTGCTCTAAAATCCCCTGCCTGGGGTTGGCCGTTAATGTCCGGACAGTTGCAGTGAGTAATACTGCATGAGACATTGTGAACAGTCTTTGGAGCACTTTGATATTTTTTAACGAGAAGAACTAATGCAAGTTTTTCTTTAAGTGCTATGAAGACTTAAACTTGAAGAGCCAAATCATGTTCGCTTGAGTCCAGTGAAAAGACTGGTGTAGGTTGTAGCTAAGAGTTGTGCCGAGATTTTTTTGAGAAGACTGTTGATTTCAGGAAGCAGAGTAAGGTAAAGAGATGAGAGAAAAAAAAAAAACAAACCACAGAACAAAACCAACCCAAACCAAATGCTGAAGGAGGGATTTGGACATCAGGAGACTTTTTTTTGTTGTTTTTTGTTCATGGTCAGAAGTGTAGAAGGCTGAAATAGGCCTCCCAGATGTCAAAGGCAGCTGCATACCTTTGTGTTGGCCTGCCTGTTTTGAGTCTGTTATGTAAAGTGTTTTCCTGTTTTTAGATGTGTTAAATGGACTTTGGTACCAATATTGAAACTCATTTACAGAACAGTCTTACAAAGCCACTGCTTTCATTTCCAGAGTTAGCATGTAGAATTATTTAGAAACTGTTTTTCATAGCTTGTAAATTATAAATTGACTTGCAATTACCTCTTACTAAAGGTGTCTATAGATTGATTAAATAAGACCGCTTTCTACTCAGCTTTTTATGTGAACTTTTTCAACCAGCTCTTCCATCAAAGGTGACCTAGACAATCCAGGACTAATAAATAGTTTATGAAAAAGTCGGTATCTTGTCATTGTGGCAGTGATGCAATCTGCATCGACAGTAAAGGTATCTGCCTACTCTGTCCCTGGGGAGTAAGGTTGGTATGTTAGAAAGGAACAAGAAAAACAAGCTGGTGGTGTCTGAACTCATGATAAAGCTATACTACTTCTAAACTTTATCTCACACACAGTGTTTTTCCTGAATCCAAAGCTGTGTCTGCAGTCTTTGGAAACCCTAATGTGTTATGAAAATTCTTAGGTTTATTGCTGAAAAGAACGTGTTATGTAAGTGTAGTCTCTTTCATGTGTGTGTTAAATCAGCCCGTAGTGACAGATCCTATTTTGATTAAAGGAGCCCCTTTTTCATATTACATAAAAGCTAAGAATGCACTTGCTTTTTGCTGTGACTATGATACCTGCTTTAATAAGTTTGCTGTTAATTTTTCCGGCTATTTTGTAATCTGGTCTCTGTGAAAATTAGAATATAGTCTTTTGTTGTTGTTGACAGCTTTGAGTCTGGTACGAAAAGTACAATGTCCTGGAGCAGTAATTGCTGCTACTTCAAGTCCCTATTACTGGACACTGACAAAAATGGCCTAAGGATTTATGGACTTAAAATTGGAGGAGAGAGCGCCTTTTGGAAACTTGGAGCTAGTTTTGTGCTTTATGTAACTCGCCTGTATATCAGGATACCACGTGTGATTGTCAGGTGTTGGCAAACTTGTGAGCTCTCTTCTTATCCCGTAGTTTTATTTGTGAAATAGCACTGATTATGAGGGTTTTATCCTTAGTCCCGGGGGAATGTAATAGAAGATCATCAGAGGGGGAAAAAAAAGTAAAATAGTATCTGGTTGCCTGGTTCTGTGTCAGTGCAATCTGGTTAGTTCTGCACTGACGTTGGTGAACTTCACTGTCTTTTTCTATGAGCAGTCAAGATGCCAGAGGTTGGTCGTCCAGCCTGATGTACTTGGGACTAGACCCATACAGAAATGATGTAGGTGTCTAAGGTGGGATGTAAACAAGCTGTACCTGAGCTTTGGTGACTGTGGTACATTGTATTCTGGTGTCTGTATCTGTTTCCCAGTGGTGTGTAGGGAATTAAGATTGTAGATTGCAGTCCGCAAATGTTGTCTGAAGACTAAGTGCTTTGATGGAATCGCTTTGTAGATTTAGATGTATCCTTATTGCTTCCCATGAGAAACTTGGGCTCCTGAGACCTAAAACTGAAAATCCTTGAAAACTAGAATGTAAGTTTTATTAAGCATCTGCATTCAAGGAATGCTGTTGCACTTAAAGTCAATGGAAAATATTTCTTAAACCCTTTCCTCTTTCCTTCACTCTTCCCTGCCTGTCCCCTGCCCCCGGCTGGCCTTAACACTTTGCTTCTTTTTCTTTGCTAATACTTGTAACAGAATGCGTTTCCTGTATCTTAACTCTTTCTGTGTTTTCTTTAGTAAATCTTCAAAGGCAGATTGAAGTATGTGACGCGGGGAAAGTGGTGTGGCTGTCAGCCAGCAGTATTTTGCAGAAAAGTTGGTTTTTCTGGTTTTGGCTCAGATGTCTGCTTCCATGACCGTGGTAACCGAAACCCTGTACTGTTTGCGCATACGTTCTCAGTTGCAGCTTTGACAGTCACAGAGGAACTGTTGGGCAGACAGCTGGTTTATTCTACCTAAAAAAATTATGTAAATTTCCATTTTCTGAAGTAAGAGCTATGGTTTATTGGATATTCTTCTTGGATGACAAACTTGACAGGGGTGTGAGCAAGGGACGAGAAACATCTGACTTGGTGTTGCACTTTTTAAACAGTATTTGCTCTAAGTAAAGGGGTGCTCAAAATACTACTGAATAAAAAGAAAAATTTTAGATAAGTCTAGGTACAACAAGAAAAATGCGTTGCTAGGAAGACGTATTTGAGAGGTTCAGAATGAATTGCGTCGAAGCAAGTAAAAAGCTAATTTTGAATTAAGCCCACAGTGGCTTATTTTTCACATGCTCGACACGGTAACAAAACTAAATATTCCGAGATGCTTATGAAAAAGCTACAGAAGGAGATCCGTCATTAGAGACCTCTGAAGCACAACCTTTCAAGTATATCTTAACATAATATGTATCATATGCCTCATCTACCAACAGTACGCAAGTATTCATCTGCTCTTGATATCACTGCAGTTTGGTAGAATAAAGCTCGACGTCTAGAACAGCATGGAAACATGAAGCCACTGGGAGTTAGTATGCTGTCAGGCCAGATGGGTACTGGCCTGGGAATGCATGTGGCAGTAAGACAAGGAGCTCTTTGGTGTCCCTCCAGTCTAGTCCTCTGTTAGCTGTGGTACAAATACGCTGATTGCCAGCAATGGGACAGCTTTCCATGTTGTAATTGTCCAGAATAAATCCACTTTTGCAGCCATGATGTAACAGCACATGTTAGCAGTGGTCCTCTAAGGAACCTCACACACGGTGTGTTAGGTGGAGTTTAAAGATCCTGCTCATAGAAAGGGGTTGGGTGTTTTCCATTTTTCTATTTCAGAGGAAAATGGGAGGGAAGAAGCTTTTACTTGCGAATGTAACAAGGGGAAAGGGATTTTATAAATTAATAACTAAGTCTAAGAGTTTGTTCTTTTTCTAAACTCTTCAAAAGGGTGCTGCTAATTAACATAGATATTAACCTTTGATGAGGTCTAGTACTGGTACAGAAATGCTTAAAAGAAGATTCTGTATCATGGTGTTTGTGAGGAAATGTGTAAGGAAGTGTCATTTCTGCTTTCCCTGATGATATTCACAGCAGAACTATTTGAAGCGCTTATTGAGCAAAGCAACGTATGAGTATACTTTAAAGTACAGGTGTTTGCTCCTGGGAGGGAGATGTGGTGATGCTTGAAGTTGTTGAGAAGTGTTGTAATTGGGATACAGGAGATGTAAAGAGGGTGTTTGGTGCAGTGCACCTCTCCAAATTGTACTATTTTTATTTATGATATTTTATTTATTTCTTTAGTTTTATTTATGATATTCTGGTACTTTATTGTCTTTCTTGATTAGATTATTTTTTATTTTTTTTTAATGTGGAAGTATGTTACCTTCCTTACTATTGTTTTCCTGGCTTCTCGGCGGTCAGGCAGTATGAAAGCTGTTCAGAGTTGCCTGCCTCTCAGACTCCAGGAGAACAACAAATTTGTTCTTTCTTTTGGATTATGTTACTCAGAAGTGAGCTTTGAACAGGTCATGCATTCAGGGCATGAATGAAAATAAGAGGTCTGACCATGCAAAATAAGTGCTGTGACTGCAAATACATGGAGTTTATCTTTGAATAAAGAATGATACACCTTTAGCTGGAGTGGGAGCGAGAGAAGGGAATAGAGAAAGAAAAAAAGCATTTTGGACACTCAAAAGTTCCAACAAAACATTTTTAGGAATGGAAGATCATAAAGTACACAGTGATTTAGTTGCAGAAAGTTGACTTGAGATGGATTTTTCATATTCAGTTTATTAAAACTCGTTGAATTGTTCTATTTGTTAAAATATAAATGCTGACCTGCAAAAATTGGCTGTGAAACGTTTTTTGTAATGGCTCTATGTGCTTAAAGGGAGCAGAAAGCCTCTGCTTGAAGTGCAGCATGTGACTTCTTCATATTGATTCAAGGTGACCTGTTTTGTCCCTGGATCTGAAACTGATGTAACTGCAATCAAAATACTTGAAGGGGAGGAAGCATAACAACTTGCTTTCTAGTGGCTTGGCTTTGCAGCTGTTTACAAATCTCTCCCGAAAGAATGCAAAAAATATGAATCTTCCTAAGAGACCTGTTTTGCTTACTCCGGGGAAAGCTGCTGAACTTTGACACTAAATAGAACCTTATTTTTAGTTCTAATGTACACAAAGGGCTAGCAGGATGCCAAACATAATTTTGGTGCTAGTATGTGGTTAAAGCTCTGTGGATACAGAAAGCTAATTTTTGTGCGTCTGTATAGAGATAGTGAAAGTCCACAATTGGCATAGAAACCGAGCATGCTGTTAAGCTTTTGTAAAGCAAGATGCCGATGTGGGATAAAGCAAGGTCATGTATTTCATTGTACTCCTTTAGTTCTCAAAAAATCTGAGTGTCTGAAGCACGGTGCTTTTGAATAAGAACAACAGATGCCTGAATTAGTGAAACTGGCCTACAGACTGCAATTGCAAAACTGTTGTAACTTCATTGTAGTGGGTGATAGGATCAGGAATGTTATTTCCTTGGGTGATAGAGATTGGTGCGAAATTTCTGAAGTTTGTGTTATGAAAATGTTTTTATCTGTTGTGTCTTTATAGCTCCTCATAGTTTACAATAGAAAACATTCAGACTGATCAGCTTTAACATTAATAGCAATATTGAAAATTTTATGCGTGTACATAAGTACACATCTCTAATCAAAATGCTGATGCAGCTCCTGTTGTTAGGAAGTGGTCTTTAAACTGGATCAGGAGCAACTGAAGAGTTTCAAGCTTTTGCTTCCCCATTCTTTTCAGAATTGGTGATAAAGGGCATGTGTGATGCTCTGAGAATGGGCTGTGTTTCCATACACTGCCAACATGCAATTTCTGTCCCAGGCTGTGCAGTTGACAAATATTTGATGTTTAATTTCTGGTCTGCTAGATAGACGGTTAGTCAGCAGATCTGTGTACTATTACAGTCAGTGTGAAGACCTTACTTGAGGAATCAGAAAATGAAGATAGTACAGAAACCAAAGGATTTTTGTGAAGGCAAGGCACTTGTTTTTCTCTATTAATTTGTCCATGTAGGAACTGAAGTAAAGTGCGCTGAAATATTTAAAAACTAGGTGGTTTTTTTTTTTCGTTTTGCTTTGCAGAAGCACATTAATGTCTGTTTAACTGTCAGACATTTCTGTGGGAAAGAAAAGAGTATTCAGCTGCTGTCTGTCTATATAAATGAGAAAATGTGTCTTTATAAATTATGCTATTAAGAAACTGATTCCCTTATATACAGGTCTCTACAATGAAACTATTCTTAGATTATTTTTAGAAACTCATTACTTCTTTCAAAGATAGAAAAGAAGTTAGTAGAAGGAGCCTTAATACTTACATAGGTAAGATGGAATATTTAGTTTGTTCCCCCCTCAGAGAAAATCGTATGTGTTTCCTGTTAATTGACTTAAAATAACTTTAGATTAATGGGAAATGTTAAATATTATCAGTCTTTTAAAATGGCTGATCTTACGTAATTCAGCTTGGAACAAAATAGCTGTTACTTCCTATAGCAGAAAACCAGCTTTGGTTATGACAGTTGTGCATATCACATCTGTTTGACTGGATGACCCAGAGAAGAATTTGGGGCTCTTTCTGAGACAGTTGAGTGCCAGACCTTCTAGGGGTGAGTGACCTTTGCTGGGCAGAAACATGAACGACCAGAGATCCAGATTCCTCAAACACATGAACTTAGGGGTCATGATGAAACTCGGGGAAAACCAAGATTACTCAGACAGTTACTGACATTCTTCAGTTTAAGAAAATCGCTTATCATCTTGCTTTCCATACATTGCATCTCAGCGTGTGTTCTGTTTTCCTTGTGTGATCTTAAGTAATGTGCTGGAAGGGAGGGCAGGGCGGGGTCTTCAGCCTGCCGGACAGTGTTGGTTTAAAAATCTTCTGGTTTTCCTGTTAGAGGAAGGAGGTTGTAGGGGTGCTTTTCGTTACTCATGTGCGAGCAAGAAGCTGAATTGCTGAGGTGCCTGTTCAGCTTATGCGAAGCACTCTGCTGAGGATCGCAGGAAGAAAAAGGGACTGGATTTAGTCACCGAGACCTGCTTTCCAGTGCCTTGCTGTGATATTTTGAGTGTCTGTGTATGTCAGTATTGCAATCCAAATGTCAATGTTTTGATATGCAGACCTTAAACTTGCTAATGCAGGTGATCCTGTGCTGCTTGTCTCCTAAAATGAATCCAGCATTTAGAATTAGAACGAAGTAGTTGAAATGCCCTTGGCAGCAAGCTGGCATGTGGGATGGTTTGTGTCAAGCCAGAAAAGAAAGGGGAGGGCTGGGTCATTGAAAGACAGACTGCACAGTGGTGGTGTAGGCATGAGAATAAATCTTTTTGTTGCAGTCACTATATATAAATTCTATAGAGCTGTGCTGTATACAGATGCCCAACTTAACTCTGAAGTAACTTAAGTACCGAAGGAAAAGGAGATGCACCTCATCTATGTTAATGTACCCTGCTGGGTTGGCTGTGATACTTGACTGTGCTGTGAAGACATATTCTTTGAGGCCAAAGATGTTACCTAAAGTCTCACCAGTGTGATTCTTCGCAGAGACAGTCTCAGCCTGAATACAAACCTGTTTACATTTTGTCTCTTACTCAGTTTGCTTCCTTTGTTGGTGATTGTAACTTTCTAGATTTCTTTTTTTCTTCTGTTGCTTTGTGCCTCTGACTGTTAGAACAATGCGCTGGTGAGATCAGAGACTTGTGCCTTTTTCCACATGTGTATGTAGCTGTATGACTGGTACTGCTGGCCTGCTTTTCAGGCTAGCTGTCTGGTACTGTTTGCAGGTCAAAGCTATGCAAACATATGCTAATGCTGCAGTTGGCTTTCGGGGCTGTATGGTTATATAACTGTGCCCTTCCTCCTGTGGCCTTTATTTTGTTGCTATGGAACTATTAAATAATTAAAACAGTAGACTTCTTTCTAAAAGGCAAGCCTTCAAAAGAAACTATTTCTAGCAGGCTGTAACCATGTTTCTGTCTTTAACCCTTTTCTCTTTAAACAGGAAGAAAATGAACCTGAAATCTGAACGCAGAGGAATTCACGTTGATCAGTCAGAGCTACTGTGCAAGAAAGGATGTGGTTACTATGGCAATCCTGCTTGGCAAGGATTTTGCTCCAAGTGCTGGAGAGAGGAATACCATAAGGCCAGGCAGAAACAGATTCAAGAGGATTGGGAGCTGGCAGAGCGGTAAAGAGCCCTCTTTATTCCTTCCTCTTTTACAGTAGAGTGACTTCACTAAATACTATTCGTGTCTCCTATTTTCTAGTCCTATTTGCTCTGGCTCAGTTTCATCATAAGTTCTCAAATTTGACCTTTCCAGGAGGAATTAAAATCTTCCTTTTGACGCAAAGATGAATATTTATGACATTCTAATTTAAGAGGTTTCAAAAGGAAGTCTGTCAAGTAATAAATGTAAACACCCCCCAAGCTCTCAACAAATACTTTGACCTAATTTGCATACTGAAATCTGTAATTCTAACTAGCAGATGGAAGGGTGAAAGTGACAATTTTGATTAAAATACCTCTGCCTCTGGAGACCGCAGTTATTGTCTTGAATATAGCCAGCACAATGGCTTTACGTTTCAGCTACTGATTAAAAAATTGGTTTTAGTCTTGTCTGTGGTTATTGTTTTAAACTGCAGGGTTAAGCCCAAAAGCATTAAAGCTTTAGCTTTAGTAATTTAGGTAATTTTTCTAAGCACGTATTTTCTGCAAAACAGTGTAGTTTTCCTAGTGTGATAAATGCTTGACCCTGAAAATGTGTCTTGGAGAAAATCTGTGCTTGAGTGAGAAAACGAGAGCAGCTACAACTGCTTGTTGTTGGATTTCAGTAGAAAGCAAAAGCATTATGGGCTGCCAGAGAAACTGAAAAGCATCCTCTTTTGTACTACAGCTGTCCTTTGTTCACTTCCAGGTGTGAGTTACCTGACATCCACTCGGAATTAACTGTTTCAGAGTTATGTGAATTCTTGAAATGGAGGAGAATCTAGCTGTGTATTAAGGTTGACTGGCAGTTGACTTGAGCTGGCCAAGATGTTTGTTCATATTGACAAGGTTCTCCACATATGCTTACCTAATGTATTAATGGTATATGCCAGCACTCTAGGAAAAAGTACAAATGCCCAAGAGACATGTCTGCACTGGAGTTCGGAACCCTTTGGTGAACTTGAGTTACCTAGTGATACATTAACCAAGGTCATTGGTGGGGGAGGGGAGGTTGTGGCAGAGGAGGGGGGAAAAAGTCATTAAGTGCACTGTTCACATCAGCCTGCCTGAAGAAGCTGACATCTGTGGAAGCGCTCTGAGCTTGAGTTGGGTCCAAACTGATGGTTATAGTTTGGAAGCCCTAAGTTTTCTGGTATCTGACTACCCTAAACCCTCTTACCTTAGGCCTTGAAGTAGTTTCTTTGTTTGTTTATAATGTTCTCTTTACTGTCTGACACTGGAACAGATTAACTGCAAAGAAAGGTAGAAAGAAGTGCTTGAAACCTTTTCTAGCCTAATCAGAAGGTGCCAGGTAAGCTGTTGGGTACCATACAGAGGATGTCATTTTTTTTCCCCTGCCATAAATTTGGCTTAAACAGTTAATAAAAACTTAAGTATTATTAGAGCAGATAGTTATACTGTCAGTCTTATAACATCTATGTACAATAATGTGGGGCATTAAGGAATTCTTTAATAAGTAACTGTTCAGTAGAGAGATGCTAAAGGAACAGATAAGCTGTGATTGTTTGCTGTAGCAAATGGACAGGCTTGTCAGCACAGATAAGACACAATTCCTGCCTCGAGAGATTACAAATGCAAGACCGTTTATGGTCCATCCTGAGCTGGATGGATATTCAAAGAAAATTGCTCAGCCTTTTAGCATCTTGAAGGGCAATATAATTTAACCTATTTTAATCTTCCTGCATAGGAAGAAAAGTAGCCGTTGAAGGATTAGCATGTTTGCCTTCCCCATGTTTGCCTTCCTCTACTTTGTATTTGTAGATTAAAAGATTGGCTTGGTCTTTGCAAAGCACCCGTCAGTGTTGCAGTGAAGTGGTTTGCCTCATTCATTCAAACAGGCACATATATTACCAAGACTTTGAAAACAAATTATGACAACAATGATCTATTTCCCAGAATATTCCTGAGATTGTGACAGGGTATTTCCCTTGCTCAGCTGTGAGCCATAGCTTTTGTCTTTAGTAAGATGATAAAGGATCGCCTGTGGTAATAGGTTGTGCAACTCGGAACACGATGCAGGGAGGAAGGCAACTGAATCCATTATTGGAAGTCCTCCCACAATCTTTTCCTTTACCTCTGCCTTTGTAGAATTCAGGGCTGTGACATGAAGGGAAGGTGACCATGATTATACTTCAGTCTCCTCCCTTTTGACATTGCTATTTAATCCTCCCCGGCCATCTTAAGCTTTCCCTCACTTTCACCATTGCAACATGAAAAGAGTGGATGTAATGTAGTGAAGGGAGATGTGGTAGGAAGCAAGAAATGTAGATGGGCATAGAGGAGAATTAGCATGTCAGATGAGTAATTAATTTATTGCACAGGAAATTAACTTATTTGTGCTGGTTTTAAGCACTTAAATTAGACCTACATTTTTCTAATTCCAGGCTTCAGCGTGAGGAGGAAGAAGCATATGCCAGTAGTCAGAGTACCCAAGGGGCCCAGTCACTGACCTTTTCAAAATTTGAAGAAAAGAAAACCAATGAGAAAACACGAAAGGTCACTACTGTGAAGAAGTTCTTCACTGCTTCTTCCAGAACAGGAGCTAAGAAGGGTAACTTTCTCCTTTGCTTTTAATGGTTCTGTACAACATGTTAGGTTAAAAACTATTTTGATAAATGTATTGTACTAAAAGGCAGAGTAGTGCTCTGTGACTTGACTTTAAGAAGTTGGAATAATGATGCTTCTGGAAAGCGACTGCTATAAATGAAGTCTTAGTGAAAACACAGAAAAATGTGAGCTTTTGGGTGATGCCAAACTATCTTTTAAATAGAACAGTGCCATGTTTGTGTTGGTTATACAGGAGTTCTTCCACTGAAGTGTAGTATAAATATATTCCTGGTAGTGGTCTGCCACTGCACTGCTGAGTGGAAGTATCTTGTTCGTATGACGGACGTTCTTGCTAGATTCATGAGTCAACCATAGTGTGATTCTGTAGTTTAGGACTTGAAGGGGAACTCTTTGATAGAAATGCTGATATAAAATATCAGATGATGCTGCCATAATGGATCACTTCAGCAACTTTAACAGAAAAAATGGAGTGTGTAAGCAGGGTGCCTTTAAATGAAAATAAATGTGAAAGGAAGCTTGTAGTATTTATGTGTATGTGGGTTGTGAATATCAAGTTTGTGGTTGGCTGAATGTTTATTCTACAGCATGTGTTACAAGCAAGAATGATTAATGGCACTGATGTATTTGCATAGCAATAGCTTACATGGGCAAAAATGGGAAAATGATAGACTGTGGAGGAGGCGTTCCAGAAGAAAAAGCAACATTAATGTATCTTAGCCTTTTAGACGTTGCATTTCCTTAATAAGAAGTTCTAAATATGTCTGGATTTCACCTTAGAATTTGTCTTGGTACACGGGCAGCAGCTGGCTAAATGAGGCATTCAGCTATGTATTAAGAATCTTTTTTACGTTCATTCTTCTTAATTTCCATATTTTCTTTTTTTTTAATCCCATTTACCATCTCTCCTGACCTGCTCCCGTTCTTGGTGTCTCGCTTGCTTTTGCATTTATTTCAGTGGCTCAAGAGAAAATCCTTAAGCCAGGACAGCTTGGGAGGGAGCGAAATGCTGATAACATTCTCAGGGATTTGAAGGAGATTTTTACTCCCTCCTGGGAACTGGCTTCCTCTACTGAAGGTAATGCAGTACAGCTTGAGCAAGCTGTCTGCTTGATTTTAGTAAGCTTATTTCTTAGCTGGGCTGTGCAAAATACAAACTAGGGTTGTGCCAGTTATAACCTTGTGCTGTTGAATATAAAGATGACAAAAAAAAGCAAGTCTAGCATCTTGAAGTGAACTTGAATGTCTAAACCAATTCTTTGCTTTTTGGTAGGGAGAGTATAGAAATAAAGCTGAAGCTTCTTTGAGCTCTTCCTTAGCGTGACAGCTGAAGGATTGTACAGTTTAATAAAAACAAGAATTTTGTAAGAAGTAGCTAGGTCTTGTGCTGCTTCATATTTTTATAAAAAAATAATTCCAGGTTGCTATTATAAATCTGATTATAAGTTGAAACTACTTCAGTTTAATAGTTCGCACTCCAAGAACTTTTGCATTCTCAAAACATCTCCAGATGCTTGTTATATTAATCAAGAAGACAATTTCATATCAAGAGAAGACATACTGCTTTCCTTTAAACCAAAAGGACGCCAAAACCTTTGATACAAACACCTTTAGGATCTTGTCCTGTTATTTGTTTGCAATTCAGATGTGTTCTGCTGACTAAAGAAATTTGAAGATGTACCATTCTTTATTTTGCAAATTACAAAAAGATGATAAATGGGGGTGTGTAGTAGAGCTGATTACAGCACTATTTTTATATTCCTTACTTGGACTCAGATCCATGGCCACGGCACAACCATAGTGAATCACCACTGGAGTGCTAATGTTCTGCTGTGACAACTAGCATTTTTGTAGAATGCCTTGAGAAAGATTTTAATATTAATAGTGTTTGATCTTTGCAAAGGTGATCCTTTCTTAACTCTTGCCATACTCTTTCTTTTAGTTTTGGCATATATCCTCTACTAAATTCTCTTTAACTTATTCAAATGGAATTTCTCTTCTGTAATCAGCTTCTTTTTAGTTAGACTTAATTCTTGTAGAGTACATGACAAAGCTGAAAATACTTTGTTGTTGAAAGTACATTTGTTCCTGCAGTCCTTAGTAATCAGTGCATGTTGTACAGGTTCATTTTCCTGAAATCAGGATTTCAACACAGAGATTAATGAAGCTGCAACATTTCTGAATGACTACATGTAGTTTTTTGTGTGACTCATTAAAGACAGTTCATCCTAACATTCCATTTTTTTAATGCCTACATTAACAATAACATGCCTCAATTGTCTACATCTCTGTAGTAGATCTATTTTAGATCTGTGACAAAAAAAATCATGTTCATATTCCTTAAGGTCAAATAGTGGAATAAAGTTCATGATATTTCTAATACAGTGAACTCAGTGTTGAAATAAGTAAATAAATCTTTGGCTGTTCTTTGAAATGAAGTCAGTAATTAATTGTGGAAAAAATATTTTATAATTCTCCCCTTTCAAAAGACCTGCTTGCTTTGTTTATTACTGCAAAACTATGCTCTCTACTTACTGGTTATGTAATACTACAATGTGACAAATTTAGATCAACATATAGTAATGGTTGCCGTTCAGCTTGAATACTGTACAGGCATTCTACTTTGAATCTTGGGGATAAAGAAGAATGGAGGAAATCCCCTCCTGGAAAAAGCGTTCTTGTGTAACTAGAACAGAGATTGATTTGCACTTTCTATCTTGATTGCTGCAGCAGCTGGAATTTAAATATTTGCAAAACCTTTTCCATTCTTATCGCTTAAATACAATAAATGTTCTAATGGTACCTGTCCAAATTATTATCCAGAGAAGGTTATGCTGAAGTGCAGAGATTTGTGCTTTGGTCAGATGATCAGTGTTGTTACTCACTGGATCATACAGCTTTGAATTTACTGTGGTGCTGTATCTCTTTAAAAGCATATAACTACAAACAAACAACACTTTCCCCTGCCCCCAATAATCTACTTCACGTCTAAAACATACCAACTTAAATATACTAATCCCATTTATCTATACTTAAATATTCTAATCCTTTTATTTTGGAGTTCTGCGTGTATGCTTATTGAAACAAGGATTTTTTTGTTGTTGTTGTTGTTGTGCATGTTAGTATTTTCAGGTTGAAAGATATGTCTGTATCATGTTGACCATAAATATTTTCATGTTTTCTGTCTCTTTGCTGCTTGCTTTTCATCATGTTCATTTACATCATCTCTATTCAATCCTTCATTTTGAACAGTGTTGGCTGGCAAGTTGAAAGGTGGGTGAACTAAGCTTGGGTAGTGAAGGTATTGGATCAGTACAATTAACTTGCAACATATACCTTGGAAAATCAGATGTGTTTGTGTGGAAAAACCCTGTGGTTGCAGCTATATAAACTTGCATCCAGTGCTGTGTGCAGTCTTGTGTTCCTACCTCCTTCTTGAGTGCCAAGCAAATTCTTCCTTGAACAGGCACGGTGCTTCTGCTCTTGCTGAAACACAAATGGCCAAGTTCTCATTTACACTGCAGGTGTGATTCTGTGGCATCTGCTGCCTAGGCAAAGAAGGGCTGCTGCATTTGCACCAACCTCATGCTCCTATTCCTTGTCTCGTGTTGCTGCTGCTGCTCCTGCTCCTGTGACCTGGTGGGAAGCCAGCTTGGGGAGCTGATCAAGCTGAAAAATAACCCCTCTAAGAAACACTGATTTCTGACTAGGACTGCCCCAAACTACTACTCCCTGAGCTAGTTCGTGAGCCAGTTGAATGAATACTTGGCGCAAGCAAAGGAGCAGGAATGTAGAAGTGAGGGAGAATGGAAAAGGGACCACTCCATTATCTTAAACTGCTGCAGAATCCCATCTGGAAGCCTTGATCTTGTATGGAGAAATCTTACCTGGGAAGGAAAATGTAAGAAACCCAAAAGCAAACTCATGTTACAGTAATTTGCTAATATAAGAAGGTGTTAGTGTAAATGGGTATGTGGCTATATATGTTTCACTTTAGTGGAATGCTCAGTTTCCTAGAGTTCTGTTTAATAATATCCAGCATTTCACTGGTGAAGCTTGAGAAGTAAAGGCTTATTCATCTGCACAGTTGGAAAAAAACAACCTGAAATTTTAAGACATGGTAAACACTTCCTGAAGTCATCCATCAGTGTAAAAAAGCTAATCTGATATGCCCATATTTTCCCAGCAGAGATCCAAGAAGCCAAGGCTCCAAGCCCTTCTATAAACAGGCAGGCTAGCATCGAGACAGATCGAGTATCCAAGGAATTCATAGAATTTCTCAAGACATATCATAAGCCTGGACAAGATATCTATAAGCAATGTAAACTATTTTTGGACACAATGAATCATAAAAGGGTAAGTTTTGCATGCCTTTTACGTAAATAAAATGGGGAAATTAGGGAGAGATGGAGAAAATGCTGCACTTCTTCCAGCAGTTTGGTTTTTATATATTGTATACAGGAGTCTTCAGCTGATATGCTTAGTTGAATGAAGATCTAGTGTCAGTCTTAAATTCTGAATGCCTTGCTTTTTGGTACGGTATGTGACTTAAAGAAATCCTCCAAACCCAGTATCTCGGGTATCTTGAGAGAACTTTCCTTTGCATCCCAAATAAATGAGTTCTGAATAAATCCCACATAAATTAGTCTGTTGAACAAACAAATTTCTAGATAAATATGACTTGTGGAAATTATAATGTATTACATAATGAGTTTTTAGATCTCTTAAGTCTAAAAAGTTATAAAGATAATACAGTATCAGCTGACATGTCTCCTTTTCTTTGGGGAAGGGGAACTTGACTGTGCCTTTTTTTTTTTTTTTTTTTTTAAATGTGGAATAAGGGTTACATCTTCATTCTCCGTTTAAAAAATAAATAAATTAATGTTCTTGAAATATTATTGTGTCTGTAGTGCCACCTATGGTTGAAATGAGTCAGTATTCAGCACACTTTTTTCCCCCCTTCCGCTACCTTTCCTATTTAGTATGTAGTTACTCAAATTTTATCCTCAAATTGGACTGGAAATTAAAGGGAGTTCTGATGGAATCTTACATGCCCTCCACTTTGAAAGCATCTTGAAGTTGTGTTTTGTTTTGTTCTTTTAGAACTGGTTCACTCTGAGCATAGAGTTTGTGAAAATAGTGTGGTGGTGTTATTGGTTATAAACACTGAAGGTATTCTCATTTCCTAGTTCCTTGATAGCTTGTGCTAGTCAAAAAGAAGTCTTTCTCAAAACATACAGTTTGCTACTACACATAAACCAGGCCTAAAATGCAGCACTGCCATCAGACCTGAGACTGTGTTCAGGGTAACTGTCTAGTTTTCAGCCTTAGAGAATTCAGAAACTTAAGTTCTCTGTCCGTTTTTTTTTTAATGTATGGTTTTATGCTGCCATTTAATGGTGAAAAGTGACTTGATTGGTAAAGTTAATTTTAACCCTTCAAACCTTTTTTTATGTACTTCAGTAACTGAGTTAGTTAATGCCCAAAAGACAGTGTAGTTTCACAAATAACATTGTGAATATATTTCATAGTAACCTTATTGTTAGAAATGTTTACTGTGTAGATATTCTTTCAAATTATAATTTATGTTCTTGGTTTTTTGATATACTGTATATCCTCTCTTTAAAAGTTAGAGACAAAATTGGAAGCAAGCATTCTGCTGAATAGTTTACATTATTTTGTCACTGTCACTCAGGGATGTGTCTAGGGAAAATGACATTGCACCTGGCCAATTCCATTGCTAATATACATCTGTTCAACAAATAAACGTAAGTCTTTCACATGTTAAAGAGCCAGTATGTCTTGATTTCTCATATTTTTGAATATAATTTAGCCAACATAAACACCTCTGATGATATATTTGCATTCTCAGACTGTTACTGCAGCTGGACACTTTCCTTAGAAACAAAACATCAGAGGCACTGCTGCCATTTCTTCCACACATGCACACTTAATCAGTTCTCTGTTACAGGACTTAAGCATTGAGGAGCAATCTGAATGTGCCCAGGACTTCTATCAAAATGTAGCAGAGAAATTACAGACACGTTGGAAAGGTATCACATTCCTCTTCCTCATATCTTACTGCTGAAAAAGTAGTGATTTGAGGATAAAGCCTCCTGCATTTTCAAGTAAAAACGAAGCATTCTAACCAGCTTTAGAAATGCTGTTAAGAAATTCTAGTACCATAGTTAGAACTGTTCCTAGCAGCACCAGTTCTATAAAGTTTTGCAGTCTAAATTACTTGTTTTTACAGGTTTTTCTTAAACTCTCAATTAAATGTGGTTCAGTTGTTTTCATTTCTCATTTTAAATTCAATACTATTTGTTTAAAACTGAAGTTGAATGTGTAGCCTCAACCCAATTAACAGGCTGTGAGCCTTACATTGCACTGTAATGCACAAGACGACAGTGAGAGGGGAGTATTTCTGTTGCGGACTGCTTTTATGTGACTGGTAAGTAAGTGGCACGGCTTAAACATACCTAGGGACTTTTTTTAGACATAAGCAGGAACAGACGACTTGGAAGACCTCACTGGATTTATTGTCAAAGACTGTATTTTCGAGAAAGATTCTTTTAAGCTACAAGCAGCTGAACCTGATTTGTGTGTTGAATGTGCTAAATGAATGTGCTTCGTTGTGAACCTACGCATATGTACTTTGGCATGTCACTATGGTGTTCTCACTATTATATTTTTACTTCTGCTGTAGAGAGTGAAAATACTCCAAGTATATCCATTCTTTATTAACTTAGGTTGGCTCAAGTCAGTGGTACTGATTTGGTGATATTAGGACCGAACTGTATAAAATCTTCAAAAAAGCCATGGAATACTTTATTCACTGTACTGGGGGTGTGATTTGTACCTTTCAGTGCCCCCTGAAAAAGTTGAGAAAGCAATGGATCAGATTGAAAAATACATTATGACTCGGCAGTATAAATATGTCTTTTGCCCTGAAACAACTGATGATGAGAAGAAAGATCTTGCTGTCCAAAAGAGAATCAGGTAAGTCTTTAAAAGAAAAATAGTTGAGTAATCCACAGACCTGTAAATGAGCTCTGAATCAAGCATTTTAAAGATCTTCTGCTATGCATGCAAAAATGGCAAGCTTTTCAGCCAGAAAGGGTTAAAAACACTCTATTTAAGAAACAGAAGGAATGAATAGAATGAATAATGAAAGCTACTACACTAGGAGAACTAATTGGTACGTTTTTGTTAAATTATAGAAAAAAGGAAGTATTTTTTCTGGAAATAAATTACTTCAGTGGAATAAACTAGCTTATGACTGGACTAGTGCCTCATTTACACAAAGCACTCCTTGTCCCTTGAATTCAAGAAGCAGCTGGTTTCAAAACACCTGAATGTTACTGGCACAGAACAGTTTAATGTTTTCTTTCTTGTCATAGGGCTTTGCACTGGGTAACTCCACAAATGCTGTGTGTTCCAGTCAATGAAGAAATTCCAGAAGTCTCTGATATGGTTGTAAAAGCAATTACAGGTTTGTGAATGATGAAGTTTACATTTACAGCTTTAAATTTCTTATCTCTTGCTTGTAGAGATTTATTTTCTGCTGTCATCAGAAGGGGGTCCAGGCTTTTAGATTTGCAGCAGTCTTTGTGGTATTGGACTAGTATATCGTCTGTGAAGCGGGAACAGTTTTTCTGTCACATAAGTGTTTAGGCTTACCTGATCTATTTGAAATACTTGAACTGAACCAAGAGAAGGTTGAACAAACAGATACTTTTATGGAACAGCAAGCACCACAGATAAAAATGATGCAATATTAGTATTGTCCAGTAAGTGTCCTACTCATTCAGGTGTCTGGTTAATACACTTTTAATGATTTGAGAACTTTTTTATCTTACAGATATTATTGAAATGGATTCAAAGCGTGTCCCTCGTGATAAATTAGCATGCATCACCAAGTGCAGCAAGCATATATTTAATGCTATTAAAATCACAAAAAATGAACCAGCTTCTGCTGATGACTTTCTTCCAACACTTATATACATTGTTTTGAAGGGAAACCCACCCCGTCTGCAGTCTAACATCCAGTATATAACACGCTTCTGTAATCCAAGCAGGTTAATGACAGGAGAAGATGGCTACTATTTTACCAATCTGGTAAGTGCAGGAATAGTGTTGACGTTTTATACAAGATTGTCTTTTATTTGGATATAGGAATTTCCAGTAAAGGCAAACATAGCATAACACAGAAGGAAAATTAAAACTAATCTTCAAATAGTGGTTGAGGTTACTTAGGGTACAGCAACCTCTTTTGCTTTATATCTCTTCTCTTTTCCTTCTCTGCTTTCCAAAGTAGACAGTGCTTTGCTTTCTTTTTAATATTAAACCCTTTATTTGAACAGTCTGATGCTAAGACTTGTGTATATTTTTATTCTGCAAGGAGTTAAGTACTTTCTATTCCTAAAATCCTGAGTTTGGACTGTGCAGATGTTACTGATGCAAAGTTCCCTATTTAAGCCCATGACAGTTTCTCTCTTCTTGAATGGACTGCAGAACTAGGCCATTAATGTGTGGAGGTAAACAGGCTTTTTAAAGCTTCTGCAGGAGGCATTTATTGGTGTGCTTGTTCATATTAGAAGGAATTACGATGATGAACTTGGCTTCTCTGCCAAAGGGAGCCTATAAACAGGAGGGGGAGCAAGTTTTTACACAGGCAGATAGTGATAGGACAGGGGGGAATGATTTTAAACTAAAAGAGGGGAGATTTCAGTTAGACGTTGGGAGGAAATTCTTTACTCAGAGGGTGCTGAGGCACTGGAACAGGTTGCCCGGAGAGGCTGTGGATGCCTCATACTGGAGGTGTTCAGGGCCAGGTTGGATGAGGTCCTGGGCAGCCTGGTCTAGTGGGTGGCCCACGGCATGGGGGTTGGGACTAGATGATCTTTAACGTCCCTTCCAACCCAAGCCATTCTGTGATTCTCTGCATTTCGTTGTAAAGCAATTTTCAAGGGAAAAAACATAGTTGAATGAAATACTTGGAATGTTAAAAATTCCTTTCAGTAGGAGGAGAGCATCCACAAGGTAAGCTGGACATTTGACATTCCTTCCTTCAGAACATGAATAGACAGCATAGCAGATTTCTGCTGATCAGATTATTAAATACTAATATAGTCCTCTTGTCATGTTCTTTCTGTTCTCTCACCTCCAAAATGCAGTGACCTTGAGGTTTGTAATGGATGTTATCCAGTGAGTACAGTTCAGCTGAAGTAGTGTCTTCCTGTATTGATCTCAGAGTTTTTGACTTCTTCAGACTTTGAGGAAAGAGGCATGTGAACTGTCTGATATAGTTAGCTTCTGGAAATGCTCTTTAGGAGCAATCTGAGGCATTAAATAAAATAAGCAGTTACTGGTCTAACAGCAGGATAAAAAATAGAATGCATACATTCCAATCTGTAGCTTGCAGTGATACTCACTCTGTTTTGTTTGTAGTGCTGTGCTGTGGCCTTCATTGAAAAACTGGATGCTCAGTCTTTAAATCTAAGCCAAGAAGATTTTGATCGTTTTATGACCGGTCAGACATCCCCGAAGAAGCAAGAATCTGATAGTTTTTCACCTGATGTGTGCCTGGGTGTTAAGCAAATGTATAAAAACTTAGACCTCCTATCTCAGTTGAATGAGAGACAGGAAAGAATTGTCAATGAAGCCAAGAAGCTTGAGAAAGACCTAATAGATTGGACTGATGGAATAACAAAGGAAGTCCAAGATATTGTTGAGAAATATCCATTAGAAATAAAACCAAAAAGTCAAGCCTTAGCAGCTATTGACTCTGAAAATGTGGAGAATGACAAGCTGCCCCCACCACTGCAGCCTCAGGTTTATGCAGGATAATTATCAGTGTTAACTCTGAAAAGCATCATTATCCTCACCTGGTACTATCAGCTACTTGGGAAGGGAAGTAAATTTAAGGCTAAAAATCAGATGATCTTAAATCAGTACGTTTTTAAAGGTACATTTTTTTTTTTAAGTGTAATAAATTGTATTTATTCTAGTCAAGTAGATTTCTATTAGGCTTTTGTGGGTTTTTGAACTGAATTTAAATTTTGTACACAAACCGGTGTAATTTTTAAGCAACACTAGTCCATTGACATCTTTCCTGAAAACTTCCTTTTAGGCATGCACTTACTTGTTTTTAATGATTAGTTTAACTTGAATTCGAGTCCCAGCAGAAACTCGAAAGGTACTAATGTTAGTCTGAATTTATTCTGTAGCTGTAAAGATGAAATATATATTGTAAAATATGTAAAATTGTAAATAGATTTAAAATCCAATGTCTCAACTGTGCATGATATCTTATGTATGAGTGAAAATGAAATAGAAGTGTTCATTTTAGCACCTTTCAGTCAAATCACATTGCAGTATAAAGGCAAGTACACTGTTAATGTTTCAGTAGGTTAGATGGTATAACTGATGAATTACAGTCAGAGAGGATTTTGTTGTAATGATTTGAAAACTTGACACTCATCTCGAAATCTGCTCTGAAAAAAAGTGCTATTCAAAATATGACATTTCATGATGTAAATGTTTTCTGCTTTGTCAGTACACCCGATAGCCTTCAGTGGTGCACGTAAGTGCTGATATTACTACTTTTGAAGAGAATGTGGACCCACGCTTCAGAAATAGGAAGAAATATTTGTATTAAAAATTGCATAATGTGGAACAAAAAGGGGGAGGGGAGGAGATAGTGCAAAAGCTGCACCAGAAGTGGCTTTGTTTTCTGGCATTGCCTAGTAATTCCCGTCAGTGGGCTAGGTCTTGACTGCTTTTTTGACAATCCTGGTAGATAAGTAAGCTCATAGAATTAGAGGCTGCTTTTTAGAAGAAGCATGAGCCATTGCTCTGAACAGTGTGCTTTATTTTCACAAAACACCAGTCTTCTGATCTTTAGTGACCCTCTTTAGCAAAGGGACTTACCTTGCTAACGTGTAGAACATCAAGGTAAATACGGCTTTATGTCACTAAAAGTTTAGATTGGTGTATTTCAAGTTAAGAATGACAGCGCACTCCGCAAAAAGTAACCTCTTGCAGTGTAACTTTTTTATGTCAGTGAAACATTTTATATATCATTTTAAATATCTTCCAGTAAATCCAGTCTGCCATGACTTGTTTGTGTACCTGAGATATCTAACATAAAGCTACTTAGCTTGAACTACTTTTAAGCAATGTTAAATTCTTACCATCAAGGAGGAAAGTACCTACCTCTTTATTATGTTCCACTGTTTTAAAAACACTGCGATTTTAAATTTGCATTGCAATAATTTCAGACCACAACTGTGATTTGTCCCTTTTTGTCAAATGAATTTAGCCTTATGAACTATGCATTCCTAGTGTTTCAGAGATAACCAGTTACCCAAAACTCCACTGCTGAGGTGAAGCAATGAGCTAATTGGATGATCACAAGAAATCAGATTATTTAATGTATCCATGTGTCAGTGAGCCCAAATTGCTTAGGATCTGACCAGTGCTTGCAGTAAATAATACTGTAAAGTCTCTATTTTCTTTTTAAACACTAGGTGCTAATTCTGATATCCAGGTACACAGGTTTTCCAGGGGGGAGGTGGGGTGGAGGGTGGGAGGTGTGTGGGTAAGCAAACTTTTAGCTATTGTGTAAATTGCCATGTTTAAATAAAAGTGTGTACATTATGGCCTTGTTAATGAGTTCCTAAAGATCTTGTCACTGGGTTTTGTTACTCTGTTAATGATTAATGTGAATATAATTGGGACTGCTGCTGTGTTTTTGCAGACACAATTCTTAGCCATTCAAGTGCAAGTCCAGGTAACAATATCCTTTTCTTTGCAGAAAGATCATTGTAAGTGATTAAGTACTTAAGAAGGACTTGCTGGTGCATTTGTACTAAAGTATCTCTTATTCATATGCCATCTTGTTATCATGCCACTCAAGTGGGAGTGTTTTCAGCAAACAAATCCTCCGAATCCCCCATAAGGCAGGTAAGATGGATTTCCATACGCCATCTAAAAGTTGGCAAGTAGGAGGGATTTGCTCCTAGCCATATAGTGTAGCCTGGGTAGTAACAATGCTCTCTCAACAAGCTCTCACAGGAACTTGCATTCTAGTGTTTGAGTAACTAGACTGCTTTAAGACCTTGTCAAAACAGGTAAATAGTTTTGCTTAAAAGTAAGATAGTTCTGCAGTTACTACTAGGACAACTGAGTATGTTTCCAGTGTTTAAAAATTCAGACTGGGCAAGCCATCATGCAGAGGGTGCTGTGAGGTGCTGCTCGCTGAGCTGGGAAGATGCTGTGTTGGTTCTGGGCTCAGCATGAGCTGATGAACCCTCTAGTAAGCAGCATCAGATCTGCTTGGTACTGGGCATTGCTGCAGTATAGAGAGGCTCTGGTCCCACAGGCAAGTTTGGGATAAGATACAGTGGGAGACCTCAGTGATGCAAAAATTTACGAAGTGGTATCTATGAACAAGTTACTTGTGAACTAGAGAGTTTAATTGAAATACTAGCTTAAAGTGAATTGGAATACAGGCTGCTGCGCTTTGGTGACAGTCGCAGTATCAGAAATTGTTTGTTTCAACAGCCCACTAGTAGTTCAGTATTACTGAAAATGAAGACTGCAGCTGATTACTAGGAATTGAAACTTGTGTTGTAAACTACTACTTTGCATGAAAACTCCCTATTTATTTTGCTGTAGTAAAGAAGCTATTTTACAGGAAGTACTTGTTAATTAAACTACACTGTCTTTTGGTTTCACATAACTGAATTATGAAATTAAATTGATTCTTCTACCCAGTTATCAATGTTTACAAATTCTCTGGTGTATATTCTCCTGTGGCTGGGTATCTCATGCTTAAAGTAGGGAGGCACAGATGGATGCTGATACATACAGCTAGTGTTATTTAACAGCAGTTTGAAAAAAAAAGGTTAAGAGGGTTCGGGGTGGGGGGAAGGAACAGTGTACCATAACTATTGCAAATACAGTTGCTTTCCTTCCAACTTGTCAAACTGCTGCTGCTGCAGTCAGGGCACAGATAGTTTAGCAGGGTGGAGCAGCTGCCCTTGCTCCAAGCAGCAGGCTTACGATGGAGTAACTGGCTAAAACAGCTCGGTAATGCTGGAGGGCTGGGTGTGCTCTTACCTTCTACTGGATCGTGGCCCATTGCCTGGTGTCCCTTCACTGGAAGCCACGGAGAAGAGCCTGGCTCTGTCTTCTTTACACCCTTGGCTACTTATGTACAGATCCCCCTGAGCCTTCTCTGTTCCAGGCTAAGCCGTCCCCGCTCTTGGCTGCACGCACCCATCCCTCCATCATCTAAGTTGCCCTTTTCTAGAGTCTCTTTGGTCTGTTACTGCTCCCCAGGTGCAAGACTTCACATTCTCCTCTCTTGGCCTTCATTATAATTAAATTGTTATTCTTCTACTTCCTTCTGTTAAGTCAACTGTTTTAAGGATTTCACCTTGAACGCTTCTAGGTATTCTAGGTATCGAACACTTTTTTTTTTTTTTTTTTTTTTTTAAGTTGTTCTGGATAGTTTTCACTGGACAAAGGAGCGGAGGGAAGAGGGGCTGGGAAATGTCGGCATCCCCTTTGTAAGAAAAGCAGGAGCAAGTGCGGGGGCTCCGCCGGGGCTGCACACCCCCCCCCACCCCCCGCCGGCTCCAGCGCCGCGCTCCGGCCTGAGAAGGACAAGGGCGGGGCGGTGGTACAAGGGGAGCCCCGAGAGCTTCGCAGACCCTGAGCTGCCGCCAACGAGCCCCTTCCCGCTGCGGCGCCGAGCGCGACCGGCCGGCGGTGCCCGCTCAGCCGCCCCCGGGGCCCGGTGGGGCCCCGCCCGCCCGCGCGGCTCCTCCCGCGCGTTGCCGGAGCCGCAGTTAATCTTGTCCATCCTGCGCCACCGTCCGCGCGGCCGGCGGGGGTGAGAGGTCACAGCTGCGTCCCCGGAAGCAGCGGGAGGCGGCGGAGGAGGCGGGTGTCCGGGCAGCGGCGCCGGCAGCGGCCTCCCCCCCCCCCCGCCCCGTCCGGCACCCTCCCCGTAGCCTCTGTCAGGGCAGGAGGATGGTGCAGAGCCCACCCGCACGGCAGCCTCGCCGCCTCTGAGCTCCGCCGCTGCCTCCGGGCCTTGACCCGCCCGGCCCGGGGGCCTCTTCCCCGCCTTGGGGCGCCGGTAAGATGGGGACGGGGGTGGCTCTGGCTGACGGGGCCCGCGGGCCTGCCGTGCCGGGCGCGGGGACCTCGGCCATCGCTAGCCGGGCGGGCCCGGGCGCGGTGGATGTGAGGTCGCCTCCGTTCTCCTCCGCTCCCGGGGTGGAGGGGGGGGTCCCTGCCGGTGGGCGGCGAGGACACCTCCGGACCTCGACGCCGAGATGCCGGTGTCGGGTCGGTGGGCAGGAGCAGGGCCTTGCGTCGCTCCGGTGACGGTTGTATAACGGTGGAAGCGCCGTGCGAGGCGCTGCGGGAGCGGCTGCCGGAGCCTGGGCCCCGTTGCCGGGGGCAGAGCGGGTGAGGCGGGCGCTGCCCTCCGCCGCCGCCGCCGGCCTCCGCATAGCCGGGCTCCCAGATCTACATGGGCAGTATGACGGACGGGTGTGATTTGGGCTTGGCTGATACGTTTTAGCGTGAGTTTTACTTTAAAAAATTTTTTTTTTAAAAAGGCTGTTGGCTTGAACTTTGCGTGTGCGGCAGCGTACCAGGAAAAAACAGTAAGAGTAATTGCGGTAGCACTGACAATATTTCCGTTTCAAAATAGCTTCTGAATAGTGACTTTTTTTTTTTTTTTGCTATTCACTACGTACCCGTATTTTATTCTCTTTTATTTTTTTTATTTAACTTGTCTAAAGATGTCATAATGTTTTTAATAAGAACATTTCTGGTTCATCATGCCTATAACATGGCTGCTAGACACCTAACGTCAAATTTGATCCGTATATCATAACCAGAGATAGGGACACCCTGGGAAACATTTCTGCCTGACAAGGGAAAGAACAGACTGCAGCATGGCTTTTTTTTTTTTTTTTTTTTTATTCCTCTTTCCCGTTGTTTGCTTTTTAAGGGCTTGTCTTCTCTGGGGCAATTTATTTGCGTGAGTAGCTCTAGTGGTGTAATTATATGGGTAAGTTCGCCCTGTTAGATAAATGTTGAGTCTAGATAAGAATTCATTAAGGATTACTCTCCACATCCTTCTTGAGCTTTGGAGAAGTTTTGCAATTGGATGTATGTCATGGAATGAAAGCCTGTGGTGGCTGGGCCTGTCTTTTGTGGTAAATCATTACCACATGCGTTTTTATAAATGGTTGAGTTCTAGGAAATACATACTAACCCTTTTGATTTTGGCTGGATGTACAAAATGGTTCTAGGTTCATCTAGTAAGCTACTGCCACTTCTACCTACCTGTTCTTCCTCTGGTCTCTGGGAATAAGCCGATGGCTGCCATCCAATTTCTGGTCAGCAGGTGCCTGCAGGACAGGGAATAACTTTTGTAGGCAGACCGAGCAGAGATAATACTGAAATGTGCCTGCGCAACTGAATGCTCTTTGACCCGGGCTTTAGTCCCGTCAAAGAGGATTAAGACGTTGGTAGCTTTGTTACTTCCCGTGATTTGAGGAGTGGCTCAAGGCCGGTGGAATGTGATTCTTCGTTCCCACTTGAAAGACAAGAACTTGAAATGCCGCCTGGTAACAGAAAATAAACACTGTGCTCTGTCAGTGGAGGGGAGCATCTGAGGGCACGAACAAACAGCCCTCGGTGTCCTTTGTGTGAGCCGGATGCACTCGGCAAGGGACAGGAGACTGGCACGTCCATCACCCCTGGACGGATGGCATAACCGCAGGAGTGCAGCTCCCTCCGTAAACACTCCCTGACAGTGTTCCTGCAGGTCTGGTAGCTGTGGTAATTTTTTTTTTTTTTAATTAAATAGTACAACAGTTTTTGTAGAAATGAAGCTGTTTTATCAAATGAGCCCTAAACTAAGTATTAATGGAAGTCGTTGGTGTCAGAATTCTGTTGCTTTTCCCAAATCTTCCCTTGCCAAAAGCATGTCTGTGTTGGGAGTTTCGTGGGTTTGGGTTGGGTTTTTGGGGGTATTTTTTGGGGGTTTTTTGGGGGTTTTTTTTGTGTGTGTGTTTTTGTGTTGTTCTTTTTTCAAGAAGACCGTTCTGATCTGTAAATAAAGCCGGTTCCCAGGACTCGGAACTCCTGGGTTTTGTTTTGGAGGAAAACTTGCGTATGTCCTGGCATGTCGGGTTTTGTTAATTATCTATCTGTAAAATGGAAACTGTACTCACCTGTGTGAGTTTGGGCTAAGCAAATTAAAGTCCTATTTCTTTTGACCAGTGGGGGTGAAGTATATAGACGTGGTAATATTACTGCCATTTCCTTGATACTTCAGCTATTGCCTAAGTCCCTTATTTCAGTCAGTTTTGCTGCTGTTTGTATTTTCTCCTTCACTAGTGGCCACTGGCTGTTTTTCTACTTCTCTTACACAGCCAGTATTACCTTCTTTCTACATCCAGAACTCTCTATTTTGTGATTCCCACTAAAGCTGCCATTTCCTCAACTTGTCAGTCATTTTCTGCTTGTGATTCAAGCTGTGTATCTGTCTGCATCTCTGTCTCCTTACAGTTCTCATTACAAACAGTTTGAAGAGCCTTTTTCTGGCATTTTTCAGTACTTAACACTGCTGAATTCTGTACCCCATTCCTTAATGGGTAGCCTTAATGCAGTCAAAGATTAACCTTCAATTTGTCACTAAACCAGTGTCTGATTATTAAACTGTTAGTGAGACTTTCCATACTTCTTGAGTAAAGCCTGTCAGTGAACTGCATTTGTCCGGCTGTTGTCAGTATGGTATATGCAGAATTTTATTTCTCATGGAACTTTGACAGATCCTGTAAAACCGAATCATTTTACTTTTGCCTTCCTCTCCCAGGTTCTCGTGCTAAGTAGCAGTAACCAGAAGAGCATTTTTTAATGCAACTTCAAAGACCACGGGTCTAATATTGTATGTTTTATTGTAGTCCATATGATTTCGATTACGAGAAGTCATGTTATAAGTCATGACTTTGACTTGTAAAAGGTTTTAAAAATGCGCAAGCCAGAACTCTTGTATATGAAAGTGTACTCTTTCCCGTGGCACAGGCTCACTTGGCAAACGGGGCTGTCTTTTTAAAGTCTGGCAGCAAAATGTCTGTTTTCAACCAGAGGTTAGGTTTACTTTTATTTTACAGCTGGGTATATTTTAAATTGTGTTTTTCACTTTTAACAAAAGTCAAAATTTGGGGTTTATTGAACCAGTGAAAAAAGGCTTTCCTTACATCGTTTCTATTTCCTGGCTTATAACTTTTCTACTCTTTTCTGGTTCTTCTTTTTTTTTTAAATTCTTAGCATTTAAAAACAGTATTTAGAACTTGTTTGCATTTGTCTGTTTCTGCATAAATTTTTCTTTAAGTGGTAAATTAAAACCAACTTTGCTGTCCCAGGAGTATCAGCTGACACACTGTTCAGGTGCTTGTGTTAAATCCATCACAGACATTTTGAACTACAACTACGCATTTGTTGGGAAGCGCCGTTACGTATCTGGAAACTGTTGCATACACAGATTGAGTAATATTTGATCCGCGGATTTTCCTTTTTATTTTCTAACTCATCTACTATTTAGTGTAAGTTTTCCGTCTTTAACAAGAGCTATAGTCAGGAACTTGGGTGTTTGAAATTCAATATCAATTTATTCTTTAAAATTTACTATAACTCTGACCAAATTACTTCCCTTCCTTGGCTTTGTTTTATGGGCAGAACTGAAATGTTTGCTGCTTATGTAGCTCTTGGGAATGCTGAAATGCTTAATTATGCTCTGGAAAGTGCTTTTGAGAGGTGAAAAGAAACATTTCATGCAAGTATGAAGCATTTTGCTTCGTTCTGTTCTTGCAATTGCTCAGGCTCTCAGACTTTCGTTAATAATCTGCTTCCTGACCGAATCCATTACCAGAATAACACGAGGAAAGAATCTCCTTTTCAACAGGTGATGTTCATGCTGTCATTCTGTGCTGTTTGTGCTCTTTGCATGTGCAAAGGTCCAGGCCATTTTCCTGCCACACTTTCTGATTCCAGGATCTGGGAAAATGCGTTTTTTTAATCAGTAAACATATTTATAGCATAAAATAGCTCAGAAAACTGTGATGAGCCACTGACTGGTTTGAGCCGATTCACTGTTATCTCCCACTTGGGTGCTTTCTCTTGGAGCAGTCTTGGGGGAGTAGATGTGTTTGTTCAGATCTGGCTGCAGATCTTTTGGTTATTATGTGGTTACAGTGGATTGAAGGATCCTAGGTGATGTTTTCATCAACTTCCTTCCTCTGCAAGTCTCGTATTTCTTCTCTTCCTCTACTTTGTGAAGAAGATCGATGACATTTACTATGAATCTGTTTTATTTTTCTAACACTGAAGGATGGGAGAAGGGGAAGAGGATCAGCTGGACAGAAAAAGTGCTCTGCTTTGGAGGATTCCCCTCCCTTCATTCCTCTAGGAGTTAGCCCTGCCTGTCCTTTTGCTGCTGACAGAGGTTTTATTAGGCTGTACAACTTCATCCCGCAGGGTCTTGGTATGCTTCCTAAAAAGATGAACTGAAACAGCTGCAGATACTGGCACCTCCTCTTTTTTTTTCCGCAGATGCCAGTATGGTAAAGTAAGTCTTCCTATAAAATTAGTAGGAAACCCCTCTTTTCCTCCTAACTGCATGTTTTATGATAAAAATATTACATTGTGAAATTCTAACGAAGATTTAAAGAAAAAAAAAATCTTGATTAGCTTTCCCCAATTCCTGAAAGAAACTGACTGTAAAAGCTCTTGATAGTTTATGCAGTAGAAATTAATAGTTCATTTCAGGGCATAAAAGGGCAACCTTCTGGTGAGTTTAGAAGCTTCTGTTTAATTTTAATTTTTATCATGTTTTCTTTCCTTTAAAAAAAGGAGGGGGGGATAATAATTGCTGCTGCTCTAAGAACCAGCAGAAGCTTTATTTTCAGTTGTAAGATCAGCTGAGGTTACTAGTTCTGTCCAATAGGCTGGTGATATTAGATTAGAGATGTAGACATTCTTATTAATTAATCTTTATAAAGCTTTGACAGACCACTTTGAATATTTTGAACTTTAATAGGCAGCTTCACAACACAACTGTGATCTATTTTGCTTTATTATTCTAGTGTTTTAGGTGTTAGACTTCAAGTTCAGTTTGAAGAGAAGAAAACCAAATTAAAGATATTTTTGGTACCTGCTACTGTTTACTGCTCTTAAATGAGAGGCACTCTAGTTTGAGATCAACACCATTTCTTTGTTTGCATGTTATTTATGGATGGTTTGCTAGGAAAATCACAGTTCGGTTGATTTGTGTTCATGAGTGTTTTTCTGGCACGCAACATTATTTTCATTCAAAGTGGTTAACCCTCATGTGACCCATTTCCTAACCCCCATTGTACTACTGGTGATGGGACATATTTGAAAACATAATTGATTTATAAATAAACTGAACTGCACAGTTAAGATTAAATGCTATTATGTGCAATAAGATGTTCAGGCTTAGAAAACATGCGAGGTCTTAATGGAGTGCTGTTGGGATGGGTTAGCGCTGGCTTGCTGCCCTTCTCTTCCACTCAGAGTTTTCTTCCTTAAGATGCTTCAGTGGTGTTTTTTATTAATTTAAACCCCTCCAAATGTTTTTCTCCTCTAGACTGACTATCTTGCACGCACAACGAGAAGGGGGAACATTTGTAAGGAAATTACATGACTCAAAGCTTTCTAGTGGAAAGATGGTAGTTGACATTATGGCAAGATACATGTAAAAATTGTCAGACGTTTACTTTGATCTCTTTAAAATTCATATTTTGGTTTTTTTTTCCTTTTAGTAACTGCAATTTTACTTTTAATACCTGCTTTAGTACAGCACACTCTGTTGTTGTTGTTGATAGGAATTGAGTTCCTTTGATATTAAGCCTCAGAATGGGAATTTCATACTTCTGCTATGACTCATTTCATTGACTTTTGGGCCTTTGCAATATACTTTAAGATTTTACTTATTTGTAATTTATTCTTGAAAAACTCATAGGTCTATTTCAGATGTTACCTTTTCTATACTCTTTCATGTACAAATAAAGAGGAATTCAAAATGTTATTTCTTTGAGGTTGCTGTATGTGGTCTTGAGTTGTACTGGAGGAAGACTCCCTAAACTGTAGAGTAAGTGACTATTTTCTCGCTTTTTAGATGGCTGCCCAGTTCTGTGTTTGCCTGGGACTCTGACGTGTTAAGTGTTGTGTATTTCCATCCTTTGCCAGTTTTAACCTTTTAACTGTATAACAGAATTTCTGGGGTTTGTAGGGCCTGATTTAAGAGCACATTACCTTTTCAGTGCTTGCCAAGTGTTTCCCAATGAGTACCGTCAGCTGTAACTCTGCCTGAACATGGCATTTGGTCTTGATGTATACATCTCAATACCGAGCAATTACTTTGGAGTTGGTGGCCAGTGTTCCAGACTGGCAGTTTTCATTCTTCCCGTTGCGCTTGAGCTACTTGTTAGGCAGACCGTGGAGATTTTTATTGCATGAGTATTAAAAGGCTTAGCCGGAGTGGAGAGAGGCAGGCAGCAGTTATTAGAGCTGCTTTCTACATTATTTATTTAGCTAAAAAGGGAAATCTGATCTTGCTTTCCTGACCTGCCAGGAGGCAATAGCATTCGGTTTCTTCTTTTAACTGTGTGAAAAAGAAATAAAAGTTTAAATTATATTCTTTAGGTTATACATTTACACAGAGGAAGTTGTTAGTTACAACTAGAGCTGGTAGAAGAATAGCATTTGTGTTGTGTTTCTAACAGGTCCTAACAGAAATGAGGAGTTTAAGCATGGGGACCATTAACCAAACCCCTAAAAACTAGTGGGAATGTACATTTTGATTTACATGCACTGATCTGTTTCACAAATTCTTTGACAATTAGTGTTATTTGAGCACTTTATTTCATAAAAAATCAGTAGTTCTTCAGGCAGCAGTGTGGAAACATTCTTCTTAGTTCTGGTTTGCACGAACAGTGTCCAATTGCTATTTTCATGTCAGCTCTAGTATTGAAATCCACAGTTGTTCCCTTTTCTCTCACAAATGCTCAAAAGGCATATTACGCTTCGGAAATTGCAGCTTATAGCATTTTCTAATTGCTTTCAAAGCCATTGAGTTATGGGAGCATATTAAGCAACCGGCACTTAAAAGCTGCTGCTCTCTTACATAAAAATATTAGCCCAAATATTTTTATATGTATGCTTTTCACCGCATCCAGTTTTATGGCTGAATTTAGACCCTGTGGTAAACAGGCATGCTAATGGAGCTGTTGGAAGCCCTTTTAAAAAGGAATCACAGTACTGTATATGCTGTGGGTGACATTCAGCTTTGATTAAATGTAATAAAGCCTGCATCTGTGTTATTTGCAAAAGGAAATTCAGAGGGGAACACTGAATACAACTCTGCTTTTGGTTTATCTTTTGATCTTTTTCCATCTCAACATGTATCTCCAGTGTTTCTAGATGTAGTGATTGGGATTTTTAACTTGGGTTCATTTAAGAAATTTGCTGCTAGTGACAAGATAGGAGGCAGAATGTACAGAAGTGCAGATCATACCCAGGATGATCCTTAACCAACACCAGCTCTGCCTTTCCCTCTCACTCCTGCCGTCTTCTGACACCTTCGCTGGCCTGTTTGGCCATAACACAGCTGGTCTTGGACGTACTCTTTTTTTTCAGGTGAACAATCAGAATAATGTTCAACATAAACCTGTTGGAGAACCTGAAGGTTTACATCAGCAGTCGACCTCCGCTTGTGGTCTTTATGATCAGTGTAAGCGCTATGGCAATAGCTTTTCTGACACTGGGTTATTTCTTCAAAATCAAGGAGATCAAGTCACCAGAAATGACAGAGGTAGGTACAAAAAGTACCTGAGCTAAACAGTGGGAATACTAATTTGAAAAACATGCCCAAAGCTAATGAGTTATTCTTCCTCCCCCGCAGAACCCTCTCATGGGAATGTAGAGAGTCTTATGGGAGATTATCTTCATTTATATTTGCCTCTAATTTCATAAGAAAGAGGCTATTGGTATGAATGTTTGAATAGTCTTGTTTTATTTCGAGGATGAGGCTGAATCATCTGACATGCATCTTCCCTACTATGGCTAGAAGCCTTTCTTTTTCTTAGTCTGTTGTGTCAGCTACCTTGTTTGTGAAACTTATCTAGTAGTACTATTCTGTAATGAGCTGTAAACCACTCATACCCTGAGCGTGGTGAGAACGGACCAAGTTAGTATCTTCCTTTTGTGGTTTAAAGGAGGATATTCTGCCGCTGCACTAAGCAGTGGTGAGGCAGTGGCTGGGATTGAACGTGGCTAACTTTTGTAAACAACTTGTCCCATTGTTGAGATAGCCATGGCAGTATTTGTGCTTGCTTTGTGAGCCATGTAATTTTTGTTAAAAGGCTTGGAAGTGCGGGCAGGATGGTACATACCAAAGTCTGCACTGCTCTGGAGAAGTGGCGGCCAACAGTTAACCTGCTAATCTGGTTGAAATCTTTGCATTTGTTTTAAGGACTGGAATACTTTCCTCCTGAGGTTTAATGATTTGGACTTCTGTATATCTGAGAACGAAACCTTAAAGCATCTCATCAATGATACCACAACTCCGGAAAGTACCGTGACTAGTGGACAGGCGAGATCTTCTACACAGTCTCCACAGGCTCTTGAGGACTCTGGTCCAATAAACATCTCTGTTACAATCACGTTGACACTGGACCCACTCAGACCATTTGGCGGATATTCTCGCAATGTCACACATCTAAGTTCCGCAATTTTTGGACACCAAATTGGACTCTCAGGTATATAAGACTTGACCTTTCTAAATTTGAATGGTAACTATATAATCAAATAAAAATTCAGCAGCTTATTATTGTGAGATAAATCTTTTGCTTAGAACTTGTATGTGTTCCCAGATTTGTTGTGAGTATATTCCTGTATAGGGCCCTTCACTTTGCTACAAAAACTTTTCCCTGCATTGAGAATGGAAAAGAACCTGGAGGTTTGCTGAGATTAGGCTTTGCAGTTTTAAATGATTAACCTAATGACAATGGAAGGTAATTTTTAAGCCAACAAAATTCCAAGCAGCAAAAACTTCCACAGTGACTATCTTCAGTTCTGTCTTGATACATCTTCAAGTCCTTAACTCGCATTTGAGAGGCATTAATGCATATACGTTAGAGATAAAATAGCATGCTGTCTAAAAAAACCAGAGTTTATCTAAAATGCACGCATGAATAAGCTTTAATATTGCAAACAGCAACAAATAAGATAGTTACTATTTCTACGAAGAGACTGATCTGCTATGAGGCTGCCCTGACAGTAAGTTTTGAAAGGAGATTGTAGAAAATTACTAGAAATTGATAACAGAATGTCATTGAATTTTAGCTTTTAGGCAATGTTGCATTTTATAATAATGCCTGAAGGTGTCTTGAACCTCAGAGACCTGTGAAGAGACATTTACCATAGCTGTAAATCTGTATTACTGTATTTTATGTTGTTGTTACTGTGTTACTGCCTTAAGAGCTGTCAAATGCAAGTTCTATTTCCAGTAGCCTGGATTTATTTTCAGTATGAATGTGTCTACATGGATTAACGTACACTACTTTATCTGCAGTTCAGTATCTGCTGACACCTTTTTGTCTACACGAGTATCTCCAATTTGAAAAGAAAAATCAAACATGGAACAAAGTCTTTGGGAGGAGAAAGGCTAAAGATCTGTGATTTTACTTTCTAATAAAGTTCTCTGGACATGCATGAATTCACTTAGTGAGCTTTTTGTTTCTGAAAGGAGCCTAATGACCCCACTTCTTCTGGGGGCAGGAGGGATGAGGAAGACCCGCAGGCGGGGTTTTTGTGGTTTGGTTTGTTTTGTTCTTTAACTTTCTTTTTACTCTCTTTGTTGATAGTAAAGATCCTGGATGACTTCAAAGGTACAGTTTCAGGGTTACGGTTGCTGCCTTAGTTGTTTGCGTGTTGTCCTTATCCTGGTGATTGTTGCTCAGATACTTTTGTGAATGAAAACCAGCTTTCCTTATCTCTTTCTCAAAGGCAGAGAATCCCATGAGGAGATAAATATTACATTCACCCTGCCGGCTGCCTGGAATTCAGATGACTGCGTTCTTCATGGCCACTGCGAGCAGGTTGTGTTCACAACCTGCATGACTGTGACAGCAGCCAGCAATGTATTTCCTGTCACGGTGTAAGTGTGTTTTAAACGCTCCTTCATAGACTGGTTCCTGGGTGATTAATTCCTCAGCTGGTTCTCTGAGGTTGTTACTTCCTGATGAACATTATTGTCGACTGTGGGAATTATGTACCTGCCTGCCTTCCCCCACAGTAAAAACCCTGTCTTGAGTCTTGGGACTCTTGCTGTCTTTTACCAACACTGGATTTTTCTGTGGATGTTTTGAACTGTAGCCCCTACCTGCCTTTCAGTGTGCTACCTGTGATTTAAACTTCACTAGGAACAAAAGAATCCATGAATATATAAGGAAGATAACCTATAATGTCGTATCACTTCCTGGTGTGAGAGCTAAGGCTTGACACTAAGGTTCTTGCCCTTTTCCCTGCTGAGAGATCAGCATAAGCTCAATGCTGCTTTGCTACCAGACCCCGGCAGGTACAGACCTTTCATCAGAATAGTTTCCCTTTGTCTTCTCTAGACTCTCTGACACGATTCAGTATACCTTGGAGAGCCACCAGGTAGATTCACATCACTGTGAAGCCTTATGAAAACCTGTGTTTTTCTAATTAAGCTGTGGGATGTTGACTTACTAGAACAACATGCAGTTAAATTCTAATTTTAGTATAGGAATCGTATGTTTTTTATACACCCTTTTGGTTAAGCTTTGTTGTTTGTTGTTTTAGAAGGTCCAAAATAAAACTGTGTTTTATGCTGCTGTTGAGAAGACTGGGCTTGACTCTGTTCTGAAAGTTAGCCTTACTGAACGTGGAGAATGGCAGTTGGGGTGCTAATGATTTCTGTTTTTCTGCAGTCAGCCACCACATTGTGTTCCTGAAACATACAGCAATGCTACACTTTGGTACAAGATCTTTACCACAGCAAGAGACTCTAACACAAAATATGCACAAGATTATAACCCTTTCTGGTGTTACAAAGGAGCAATCGGAAAAGTGTATCATGCTTTAAATCCCAAACTAACTGTTATAGTTCCAGATGTAAGTGCCGTGGTGTTTTTATATGTTATGTTGAATAAATGCTTAGCTCTGGTTTAATTGAATATGGTTCTGTTCATGTCCTAAAATAGTCCTGTTCAGTGCTGGTTTATTGTGTAGTGCCAGGGCCGAGACAGAGTTGGGTATGCTTTACGCCGGTGGGCATGATGGTCTTCATATAATCTCCATGTGCCTCACAGCTTTTAATAACTAACCTTTGTATTTTGGAATTATTTGACAGAAGATACTGCCCGTATATGGGAAGAGATCTCTCGTACAGATTTTTAACATGAGGACTATTTTAGCTCTTTATGTGCCACAATTAGGAATCACTTTCATTATTATGCCAGCTGTGTAAAGAGGAGAAAGTTGATTCATGAAGTAATTTCTGTGCTGATCTGATAATTATTGCTTTAATATAAAATGCCAGCATTGTCAGTAAATGGTTTTAATTCTCTGTGCAGGATGATCGCTCTCTAATAAACCTGCATCTCATGCATACCAGTTACTTTCTTTTTGTGATGGTGATTACAATGTTCTGCTATGCAGTTATTAAAGGCAGACCAAGCAAGCTGAGGCAAAGCAATACAGAATTCTGCTCTGAAAAGGTGAGTCTGCGTAATAACAAAATATTGACTCTGATAAGAAAACACAAAAACCTCCTTTTCTACATAGTACAGACTGGTTTTTCTTATCTCTGGAGATGTAGATTTAATTCCCTTTCAAAGAGACATGGCTGTTTCGTTCTGGACAGTACAGACGGGTGCAACAGAGCACATATATGTGCTTTGTAGATCCCCAGAGCTAGATTTCTTTCCTACAGAAGTGGATTATTGCAGTTCAGTAAGTGCTGTAATGCAACTCTTGTGCCATAATTCTGATGTTACTTGCACCATTTTGTATGAAGCATTGAATAGATGGCACTCTGAGTAGGTTTTTTTTATCTTTTTTATCGCAACAGACTGAAAACTGAAAAAAAGGTGATAGGTAATTCTAATGGTTGTTAATCAGAATTAAATTAAAACAGTGGCAAAGCTATTGAAACAGTCACTATTCAGTACTGCATTGAAGACCGACATTTGCTTGAAGGATTAAATATGAATATCTTCAGTTGTGAAGTAGGAAGCTAATGTAGGCATCTTTTGATATTAATGATATTTTGTAGTATAAGCTGTTAGGCTTTTTTTTGGTTTTGTGGGTTTTGGTTTTTTTTTTTTTTTTAAATTGATAATGTTAAGTACAAAACACCTTCAGACTTACTTTGATTTCCTTTCCAAGTTAGACTTTCCAAGGTTCTTTGAAAAGGCAAGGACAGATGTGGCAGGTGCATGGAGATAAGTAGTATCACTGTTACGGGATTAAGAATTTGACTTAATTAAATGTTTTCTTTTTTTTTTTGTTTAGGTTGCTTTGTCAGAAGCATAATCCATCCTCTTCTTTGAGAATGACTGAGAACCGTAATCATTGCCTGCTGAACCCAGAATGGGTCTTAACACTCTGTGAATACATTATCTTGCAATGTTGGTTTATTCCAACCAAAGACATTTCAAGTGCCTGTAATTGATTTGTACATATTTATAAAAGTATATTCAGAATAGGTCAGATGATGCACTTGTTCCGCATTGTAGTGCGGCCAGAAACTTTCAGTCTTTACCTGTGGACATAGCCGAATGTTTGTGTAGATATGTTTAGTGATATGGCTACATATAGTCAGAGCAAGATATTTTTGTCTAGCTGCATCTGGGCAGGTTAAGATGCCTTTGCAAGTGTCTCAAACAAACCAACAGATCTTTTGTTTTTTGCCCAACGATACGTACAGTGTGTTTGAAACAGTATGCACCTTTGATATAATACTGCATTTCCAAAGCCACCAATCTACTACATGAATTAAATGTGTATTTGTGTGGCCTAATACTTTCTTCCATTTGCTCCTTGCTTGCAAGAAAAGATATCAACATTTTAGATTTTTTTTTTTGAAAAAAGAAATACATATTCACATTTTAATAGTGCTGTATTTAGGACAAACTTGTGCTTTTATTCATAGTAAAAAAAATAAGAAGTGAAGTCCCATTTAAAAATGTTTCTTACTGAAAAGTGCTAAGTTTGATGATTTTTTTTTTTTTTTTTTTTTTTTTACTTTTTTTAAAACTCTTTTTTTTCATTTGGCTTGCTGAATGCCAGAGAACCAGTCAGCATAGAGACTATCTGGAAAGCTTTCCACTTGGCCTCCCATCCGCAGCCCTCAAACCACGATTGTGCATGTCTGCCACGAAGCAGCTTTCTGTAAACTTTTTTTTCTAGAAAGTGAAACTTAATAAAAAGATGCATTGTATTAACAGTCTGTTGGGGCTCTGCACAGCCTTGGGCAAGTGCAAATAATGAAAGGAAAAGAAATCCCATAGTCTGTAATAGAGCTTCACTTTGGGACTCTGCGTCCATCTCTGAAGGGCAGCTGAAAATGACACTTTTATTAGCTTTGTCCCATTTCCATTTAATGCTGTCCATTCAGGGGAGAATGACAAGGGGAGGACTACGGCTGTTGCGATTAAGGTCAAAGACACCACACAGTAAAACACATACTGTTCTCTGTGTCCATTCTTAAATCAGAGGTTTTATTCTGTGCATTTCTTCCTTTCCCATTCTGCCTTTTACTGTTTCTTTCTGGCTTCTTATCGAGTAGCCTCCTTAATTTTCAGGAGCCGGGGTTTTCCTGCAGACATTTTCACCGCTGCTTTTAAAATCTCACTGGTTGCCTTAATTGACCTTTCACCTTGTCTTTCAACTTCCTTGTCAGGTAGTTTAACTGTAGGTCTGCATACATACACATAAGTTTTTTTCCATCCTCCTTTCGCTCTAAACTACACAAAAGAAGAAACCCAAGTCAAAGTCTCAGTGTCTCAGTTACGCTGGCATAAGATTCTTAGTTCAGTACCTATGGACACTATTGAATGGTACCTTACTGGTCTGTGTGTATGGGACTTAAAGTAAGTTCAGAAGTCTTGAGAGTGTTTGAAGCATAATAGCCACACTTTTCCTCAGAACACGTTTCCTTTATAGAATTTCGGTTACTTAAGTGGTGTTAACTAACATGCGGTTTTCTCTGGGGATGTTAAGGCAAAGCTTTAGAGATGGCCTAGTTTGAAGTGTAGGGATAAAATGAAGCTTCCAGTTTTCTCCTGGTGCTGCTATGGGCTAATACTGCTTCACTGAGATGAATCAGTGAAAGCAAAACAGGTAGATAGCTTCTCATGAAAACTGTCTGAGCTATTCCTAATTCACGCATACCCAGCCTTCTGCATTAATACTGACTTCTAGAGTTGCCTACGAGGGTGGCTTGATCTGGGGACCAAAGGCAGGAATAGGGAATGGATTGGGGTGGTGTTGCAAATTCTGGAAATACCTAGAAAACACCCAACATAATGTGACTTCTCAAAAAAAGCAAAGCCAAGTCCTTTCTGTTTCAGCAAATTAAAAATTAAACTTCAAATGTTCTAACTGGAATTTGATCTGTTGGGGAAAACAGATTTTTATTTATTTATTTTTTTAATCTGGTTTTGCTATTTGGTAATTAGAGGAGCCTGCTTTGCAATTTATCACCCACTGTATTGAAGTACCCAGAAATACTAAGATTACAACCCGCAAATGCAAAAGGGAAATTTGAGAGAGTTGTATTTTTTGGCCTTAGTTTATCCCTTTGCACCCCTGTATTGCAGCAGAGAGGTAAGGGTGTCCCATCAGGCTGAAATGCTGTAATACTGAGGAATATTGGATTGTTCCTAGGCGCAATGTACAAAAGTTAAATGCAGCCAAACAGAAGAGTAAAAACTTAATATTAAAGTTCAGATCATATTGATCTTTCCTTTTTTGTTTTCTTTTTCTTTTTAACTATGACTTGAATCAGTTTTGATTCTATTTGTACGTGTTTTCTTGTTCTTAGAAAGCTGCCGTTTTCCTTTGCATTTTTCTTTGGCATCACATAGAAAATCTGAGCCTTGGTTTTCAACCCTCTGCAGGTGATTGTAGGGTTAAGATGGCTTTTTTGTTTTGTTTTGTTCTTGCATTTCACTTGTCTTGTTGCATGATGTTTAATAGCTGATTTGGAAATGACATTTCTCTCCTAGATTAATTTTGTGTTTGTAAGATGTGCATATTGCTTTGCAGAATAAAAACGATGAAGTTTATTCTGTTGTCTTTATTTCTACTGCCCAGGTGCTGTGGAGGTTTCATAAATCCCCAATGTTATATGGACCATTGGAGGAAATTAGTAGTGAAAGTCCACAATAGATTGGAATTTCAAGCCCTTTGTGTACCTATGGTGCAGTGAGCACCTCACCTAGACTTTTTTTCTTTATGTATTATTTTGTAGGGAATGTAGCTGGTGCCCATCATGAGAAATGCAGAATTTGTGACCTAGACCCATCTCTCCTCTTGCTGTTTCTTGATGATCATCATGCCTTCCACTGCCTCCTTGCGGGGAGTGCTGTGTTAACTTACTCAGCTGAACCGAGACCAGGTGCTGAGTGTTTCGAAGTGCCTGCAGGTGGCTGGAGACGGTTGGAGGACTTACATGGATGGCTGTGGAAATTAAGATAATGTAACTTGTTAAAGTCTAGTTGCAGTTACTTTGCAGCTGGAACAGGTTCCACCTGCGTGTTTTCAGTGCTTGAGAGAGTAGGAAAAACATACTTTGTTTTGCTCTTGGAAGCTTGTTAAAAGCTAGGCACTGTATTTGACAAGTACAAGAAGGCCAGCCTGCCTTGCTTCTCTGAAGATCAGAGTTCAAAGCATCCAAATGGTGCCTATTCAAATCTGGTGGCGAATGGGAGCGTTGTTTTATAATTCTTACTGGAGAGAGGGACTCAGAATTAGTAGAAAAAAGTGATTTTAGTAGAATATTTTTTTACAAATCCTGTTGGTACGGCTCTAGGAAACCTGGCTAGTTCTGAAAGGTCTGCCCTGAACGAGCATTAATGCCCTGCATTGGCATGGTCTCAGCTTTGAGTGAGTCTGTCACTACTTTAGTTAGCAAAGCGGTCGTCTTTGGCCTTCACTGAATTCTGTCCCTCAGCCAGGAAAGAGGAAGAGAAAGGCAGTTGGACACGTAGTCACTTGTTTTCTGTTAAACAAACTCTCTTTCATAACTCGAGCAGCCACTATTTGGCAAGTGCACAGCTTTGTTCAATGAGTTTTGTAGAAGTGCAACTTCCTTGAAGAAAATCCTGTTTTCATAGCTCGTACTGCATAGAGTTATTACACTTGAATAAACTTACAAGAGGATCTACGGTGAGTTCCCACTGGGGAAAAAGTACCTGACAAATCAAGATGCGATTGAATTAATTTTGTTCTAAAGTAAAGGTGAGCAACCTGCTGCCTGGAATATTTCCCAAGCCTCTTACACAGGGCAAGCTTTGCTGTAATTTAGTGCCATAGCCTTAAGTCAGGTTCTTTCAAGGCTCCCTCCTGGCTCTTGATAGTATGAGCAGCTTAAAACTAGGTGTTTTATGCAGGTGGTACAATGGTGGGGAGGGGGAAAGGCTGTTTTGCTGGTATTTGCAGGTGCTGGATGGTTGGGGTAAGCAGAAGGGATTCATTTGATAACACTGTAATCAGGCTGTTTGCTCATAACAATGATGTTTGTTAACAAACTAAGGGCAATGAAAAATTATGTAAAGCTTGCTCATCTGGAAAAAATGCATGCACTGTTTGCAATCAGATTACATCTAATGTTAGCAGGCTGCTGCAGATTGGGATGAGAGGCACCATCTGCCATCAGCGATGGCATTTCTTTAATCGGTTGCTTTGTGCCAAATATTTTGGTATTACATGAAAGTATTGCTGAAAATTAGGAACAGCATCTGTCTTCTTGCAGCAGCGCCTCCTTTTCTGCAAGTAAATTGCTTTAGCTTTCCTTTTTAAAATAGAGTTTCAAAGAAATGCTCTCAAAAGTTGATATGAATATGTTGGCAGCTGCTGAAATTTGGATTGTAAATTCTCCTTTTCTCTTCCCTCCAGCACTAATCAAAACTTTGCTAGTGATGAATTGCCTGGCAGAGCGAGAAAATAAATCTGTAGCTAAAGGTAGAAACCCGTGTTTCTCTTGCAACTTGTTTGCTGTTAACTAGCTAACTCAGTGACTTTCAAGCTTTTGATTTCTGAGCCCCACAACTGTCCTCCTGGAAGATCCCCGAGAAGTTGCCTGCACAAAGGTTCCTTTGTGGCATCCATTGACTGGGTGTCCTTTCTGTTAGCTTTTGCCAACCTTCCAGATGTAACCTGGGCACTGACCTTGGGGTGTCTGTTAACTCTGGGTTGAAAACAACTCAGCTAAATTAACGCTGAGAAGCAGGGTGCAAGCTTGCTGGATTTGGATGGATCTTCCTTCAGCACTGATGCTGAGCGGTGTCCCTGTCCCGCAGTGCCCTGCACCGGCTCTGAGGAGATCAGGGTTCCCTGCTGTGCCTCGCTGGGTGACTTGGGCAGCTTGCTTTGTGTTTGTAGGTCTTGGTTTCTGCTTTATAAAGGGCTTTTACAGCTCTGCTAAGTGCTCTGACCTTTACTGATGCAAGTAACTTACCCTCGGCTAGAAAATGCATCCGACTGACCATGCTGCTACAGGGAGAGGGAGGCTGTGTCCTAATCTGCAAGGCTTCCTAGCAGAACTAATGTTCCCTATTTACCTTTTGAAGGTGTTTCTTTAGAGGATGTTAAACAGTTGGGCCCTAAGCATAGATTTCCTTTTGCTATCTCTGTTGTTAGCTCCTGGCAACATGATTCTTGCACCTTGGTGAAACAACAATTTAAGATTTAATCTGTAGGTACAAAAAAAGAGTAGGGCAATCTGTAGACCAGCTTTTTCGTAGACCTTATTAATGTTTGTGAATAAAACATTTCACAATACACTGCGTCATTTATCCCTTGAAAAGATCCCTTCTGGTAATGACCTCTATCTTCTAGCAAGAGGGGTGCTTTACAGCAAGGAGGATGGCAATATCCTCTCTGCGGTCCTGGTATAAATCGTGCCATGGAGTTGTTTTGTCTGTGGGGAAAGCGCGAGAGCCCAGGAGCAACTCGGGTAAGGCAAGTAACTGAAAAATTCCGATAAACCCATTATGTCCTTGTACCCGTTTCACCCCAGAGCCCCGTATGAACAAAACTCATCTTCTAGCAGGCACAAAAAGGTAAGAAACTCTATTTTGTGGCCCACGGATAGGGCCGTGGCTGTGAGCATCTCTTCCCAGCAGCACTCAACTGCGGCTCAACACCCCAGGCAGGATTTTCACCCCGGAGTGGAATTCTGTTTCTCCCTGGACTTTTGCCCTCTCCTTCCGTTGGCAGGAGTGTTTGCAGAGCAGCTGGGGCCGGGTTACTGCCTGCTCTGTTGTCGAGGGTCCCAGGTGGGTGGATTCACCATTTTGCAGAGTAATGCGGGCAAGCCATCTCATGCATGCCACCGAGGGAGGGCTGCTTGGGTTTTTGCTCGGGCATTTAACTGGAGCCAGGTAGGCTGGGAGCCCTGGCTGAGCACGGCTGGAGAAGGCTCTGCGTGAGATGGAGCTTGGCCGTTGCCCACAGGAGATGCCAATCACCCCTGATTGCTCCGCAGCTGGGCAGTGGGAGGCCATGGTTGAGCTGGGGCAGTCACCACCCGGCACTCCCTGCTGCTGCCTGGCCAGAGGGGTGACATGTCTCCCCAGGGGACCCTGGAGAGGAATTTCAGGCAGTAAATTGATGGTTTGAGTGTGATGGCTCAGTGTGATAGGAGTAACAGCTTGGAAGTGAACAGGCCGCGCTGGAGCTACTGGATTCCTCTGGTGCTGGTGAGTCCCTGCCTGCCTGCGGGGGGGGGGAGGGGGGGGGTCCAGGGGGGTCTCCAGCGGTGCCTTTGCTGTTGTGGGGCAAAACTTTGCTTCAGAGTGAGCTCGGAGGGTTTTAGGAGACTGGTCAGTGGGCTAAGGGCCTGCTACAGGGCTCCGAGCAATGGGGGTGGCTGGATGTGCCCCCAGCCTTTGAGCCTCCCCCTCCTGAAAACCCGGTTGTGATCATTAAGGCTCAGGGAGGGAGCCAACAGCTTGAAAATGAAAATTTCCACGGAAATCCTTGGATGAGAGCTAGCACAGGCAAGCTCAGAGAGCCTAGAAACAAGGAGAAACCAAGAGCTGACCCGGGTCAGGAAAAGAAGTCCGAAACTCCTGCGAAGCAAAGAATTTGTAGTACCGAGGCAAAGTGAAAACTGTCAGCGGGGCAGGGGGCCGGCACCCTCGGGGGGCTTTGCAGGGCGAGAGCAAGGCCGCAGCTCTGCCAGGCTGGCGGCTGCCGGGCAGGGTTGGGGAGACGGTGGTTTTGGGGTGGCCCGGCTCCCCCCCCGCCCCGGAGCACCGCTAGATGGTAGCAAGAGCTCAGCCTTAAACCTGCTTTGCTGGGCCGGGAACGGGTCTGCCTGCCTTTGCAGGGCGGCCTTACCCCAAAGCTGGGCTGAGCAGGCACCTGTGCGGGTCTGGGAGCGGGTGTTTGCCCGGCGAGGGTGGGGGGTGTCGGGTACGCGAACCCCTTTCTGCCTCTGATCCCGCGGGGAAAGGGAAAATCAACTCTGGGAAAGCTACGTGAGAAATCATCAGCGGAGAGAGGGTGTAAGGCGTCCTGAGTCCTGTTCAGGGCGTGCGGGCTGGTAGGGGCTGCGCGTCAGTCTGTCTGTCCGCCCGCGCTGCTGCTCTACCCGCTCGGAGCAGACTCAGCCGGAGCCCTTGGGGGACTGGGGTCAGCAGCCGGTGCTCCTGGCTCTGCCCGGTGCTCCGAGGGCTCTTTCCTCGGTGAAATGCTCCATCGCGGGGAACCCCGCAGCCCTCCTGGGGTGTCTGCGACCCCAAAGGGAGGTGGCAGCACCCCTTGTTGGGACTGCTGGGGGGTCGGGGTCTGCATCTATCGGGTGTTGTGGCTGCATCTCCTGAATGAGCATAAGGAGCAGTAGTGCAAAGGTAGGCTGCTTCCCTCCTCCCCCTGATAAACATTTTTTTGCCAGATGTTGTGGACACCCTAAAATAGGGGGGATTCGTTTAGGAAGAGATGAAAAATTTTTCAAACAGCAGCAGTTTTCCAGCCCTTTCGCCGATGTTTCCAAGTGGTCTCTTAGTTGAGGTGCTCATTGGACTTGGTCAGTGCCCAGGTTCTGTGCAGTGAACTCGGACGTAGGAGTGAAGACAGATTTTTCACCAAGGTTGACTTTATCTATAGCTTCCAGTCGAGGCCGTGCCCCTTGGCATCTCGTCTTGCACCAGACCCAGCTGAGGCCCCGATGGGGAAAGGGAGAGCTCCGAGATCTCCCTGTGGGAGAGGCGTTCCCAGCCAGCGCACAGAGACCTGCCGGGTTTAGGGGGGCTCTGGGTGCCAGCCAGGAGTGTGCCCGTGCTGCTCCCCTCCTGCCGTCCTGCTCTCCACCGCATCCCCTGGCTGCCCCCGAGCACAGCAGGAGACCGCGCTGTGCCGAAACATGTCCTACCCGACAAAATGCCTTGTCTCTTTGTCTCCATCTGTATTTTCAATAAACAATGCACCCAGCCTTAGCACTCACTTAGCAGTAGGCATGTAGTATCCCCTGAGTAGCATCCGAGGCCACGGATGCACTCTTTTAATTAGAAACAAATCTTTCATGCAACAGAGGCCCTGTAGCGTTCCCAGGGCTGCTTTGTAGGGCTTCTAGACTGGCTCAAAGCTGGTTCTACAAACTGGTGCTTGCTCCAGGTTGAGTGTCGGGGAGAAGTAGCTCCTCCATAGGTTTGGTGCAGCAGAGACAGCCCAATACCTTGGCTCAGTTCTGTTCCCACAGGTCCTTCCACAGCTGCAGTTGCTTGGGGAAAGTCTGGGGAATTAGTTCATTTTTCCTGGTCTTGCTCCCAGGTGGGGAAAGGGAACAGCAGGAAATTTTTACGGAATAAATTGGGCTTGTGGATCTCCCCCGCTGAAGCCCAGCCGGCTGAGCAGAAGGCTTACCGAGCAAAGGTCAAAGCAATTGGGCAAGCCTGTTCCTGCTATTGATTAAAGGAGGTATTGCAGAGGATTTGCCTTTCTCCTTTGTGACAGTCATAAAGCTCAGCCCCCCAGGTCTAATGCTGGTGCGGGCTAACAAGCATGGGGTCTGTCTTGATTCAGAATTAACAGTGATATCAGGAGGAGAGAGGTGGTGTTTCTGGGAAGATGGCTCAAACCCCTGCTGGTGGCAAGACATTAGTATCTCTTGACCAGAACCCAGCTCCTGTGCCAAACTTTGCCCTGAAGGCAATGGGAATTAGGCACCTAATTTTTCTTTGGAGGATTTGAGCTTTCCCCCATCTCCTATTTTAAATAAAGCCACAGTCCCCGTGTTTCCAGGCGTGGTGGATGTGGGAACTCTTCTTCTTTCTCCCCTTGCTTTGGATCTTGCTTAAATGAAGATGCTGTGTGCACGGTTCCTGCTGGCTGTTAGCGAGCAAGGCAAACTCCTGGCAAACTGTGCTGCACTCGGTGCTCCGGGAGCACAGCCCGCTTGTAATTATTTATGATGCTCCCACCGTGTGTGAATAAAATGGTTTGTAGGAATACAGGAAGCCTTCATCACGGGAGATCTCCCACCCGCACCTGCCCGGGGCACGCTGCTCGCACGAGGATGCTCTGCCATCGCCGGAGCACCGCGATCTGCCTGGTGTCAACGCAGCCCTTCTACAGGGGCTCCTGTCTCCCCAGCGTTTTGTGTGCAGAAGGGATGTTGACCGATACAAAGCAGTTTTCCAGCAGAAAAGCTCTCTCCACCAAGCTGTTGCCCGGGCATGACTGTACATGCGTAAAACAAACAAGTGACTGTAGCGCGGGGGGAAGCCCGTACCCTGGCACACAGGGTGGCTGTCATCTTCTCAATGCCCAGGCACAGCTGGAGCCTGGCATGGACCCTAGTGTCAGTTAAAGCAGCTTGAAAGCTGCTGTGTTTGAGCCGGGTGGCTGGAGGAAGGAGTCCCCGGCGTCTAGGGCTTGTTGGAGCCCAGCGCTGCGGGGACTTGCCTGCTTTTGCTCAGCTGGGGTAGCTGAATACGCAGATAATGGCACCCTGGAACGGTCGCCCTGACAAAGTCAAAATACTTAGAGAGGTACTTCCCTGTCATAGAGAACTGGGATCTGAGCAGATCTGCTGAAAACTGGAGGGCCAAGTGTGAGCGTGTACTGAATAATACAACCGTGGGTCCATGTGCCAGCTACTGCAGCATCAGGATCTCCCTCCAAGTCATTCATGGCATCACAGCAGCAGATAGAGCTAAACTTGAGCTAAAGTTCATAGCTGCTCAATAATGAAGTCCAGGCTACCGTTCCTAGGTGGGATGGGATGGAGAGGACACGGTGGTGCTCCCCGGGAGAAGGAGCACGCCGCGCAGGGAGGGCGCTCGTAGCCTTGCTGCCGAGGGCAAGGGGCTTCTCCCATTACCTGCCATCTGCTGCTGGCATCTCCGCTAAATTCTCACAAGCCCCAAGTCCCTTGAGGCTGTCTGGTGCTGTGCTGACCTGGCTGCTGCGTGACCATCTTAACCATCGGATTAGAGCTGAGCGGTCTTTACCCAGGCATGGGGAGTGTTAGCCTTTGGGGACTGACGGGGATGGGAACAGGTCTGGTGAAGGTTTCCTTACTGGTGCATATGAACAGGATTGGTGTTTAAGATGATGGGCAACAGAAACTTGCCGAAACCAATGTTTCTGGTAGTGTTGAATCCTTCCATGTGCGGCTTATAACCTACTTTGAGCGGTAGGTGCGTGATGTGCGTTGACCTGCAGGTCTGAAACCTCTGACTTGAGAGCTGTTGCTTCCCCCGTGTGCTGGTGAGACTCGGACGCACTCGGGCCTCCAGGTTTTTGTTTGCTGCTGTGCTTAGGGCAAGGTGGCAGCATGTATTCTACCGAGAGCATCTCTCAGAGAATCTTCAATAGCAAAGAGCATCTCTCCGTCTACAGACGTGGCCTGTAGGAGCTTTTAGCACCGAGGCAGCTCTGCTGTGGTGTGAAGGAGGAGGCTGGTAAATGGAGTAGGAACCGCTACAGCTGCTCTCCATGTGAGTCCCGTGGTCTGACCTCAGGAGAGCCGAAAGCTTGTGACTCTTGAGAATAGCACAACGTGTCTGCTATTTTTGGCCAGATTTCCTGAGAGCAGCTTGCAGATGTTCATGTCATGGGAAGCATGATGTCTCCAGGAGCTGCTGTATCTGTATGGGACAGCGCAGGAGAGCCATCAGCTGCCGGCTGGAGAGGTCTCTCCGGTGGGGTCTGTCTCTTCTGGGGCTTCTTAGTAATCCCGGTAACGCTGCTGCCTTCTCCTCCCAGCCTTATTTCATGTGACACACGGCTTTGCCCATAAGCGTGCCATTGATTCCAAAACCAGATGGTACCTTGCTGCCAAGAGATTTTTGGAAACATCCCTCCCGGCTGCCCTCTCCACAGGGACAGGGTGCTCTGGGCATCGTTCTCCTCATTTCCCCACATGTGTTTCCTTCCAGCCACAAGCCTCTGGGGTTTCTGCTGTTGCAGGAAGCTGCCGGTAAGACTGCAACCTTCGGCATGCCTGTGAGCGAGCCCATTCCTGGCGATGGGAAACCCTTCACTGAACTGACTGTCCACCCAGCTCATCACCCAAGCTTCTCCATGCCGAGCATTAGTAGGGGTTGCTTTTCCTTCTGGCAAATGAAAATGTTTGGGTTGGTTGGTTTGTTTGTTTTAACCTTGTGGGAGAAGATGCCAAGGATGTGTTAGAGGAGTTTAGTTTAATTTCTTGGGTTTCCAGAGGTTCTGAAACTAGAGGGTGAATCACAAATCCATCCCATGTGGGAAGGCAGGGGTCTGCGTTGTGCCAGCATGGATGTGTAAATGGGGGGGGGGGGTCAGGGGTGTGTTTGTGTGTCGGGGGGACATTTTCGAGGCTGACGTAAAGCGAAAGCAAAGCCATTGATGTATTTGCTACCAAAGCCACAATGGAGAACGCCCTCAGCACTCAGCAGAGCGAGAAAGATCGTTTTAGCCAGAAATCTCTTTGATGTCTCTGGATTGGTTTGGGGTCTGTGTTTGGGGCTTTTTGCCTTGCTTATCCAGAGGGGGTGTTAACAGCAGGGGGGGGCTGCTGGTACGTGGGGTCATCTGTGTGTGGATGGATGGAGAGATGGGGTGGGAAGTGCTGCATGTCAGATGGGTGTGGGCAGGTTCACTGGTTTCTCTTGGGGGTTTTGGGGGCTGTCATAGCTTTGACAAATGCTGATATGGAGCACCCAAGTCAGGATACCCTGCTGTGATGTAGGACCTGACCAAGATGATTTCTGAGTTGCCGGCAGCTCCACACTCTCCGTGGATGGAAGTAGCTCCGTTGGGCCCTCCCTCACCCACCACAACCATTGACTGCCGCTGTGTTAAAAAGCTGGTAGCACCTCTCAGCTTGTACAAACCTTGCCTGGCTTGATG
>JAVKLA010000084.1:6719082-6804116 GCA_034782735.1 Sagittarius serpentarius | reverse complement strand
AGGGCTGCAGGAACCGGGGCCACACGCCATGGGCACCAAGCAGACCAAGGGCTGCCAACCGGGCAGCGCCGGGGAGAGCCCCCCGGCCCACCACCGCAAGAAGGTACCCCCCAGGGAAAGGGGGGACTTCCTCGCCTCCCTCGTGGCGAAGTCCGGCGAGAAGTTTGGGAAGGGCGGTGGCAGCAGCTTGCCCCCTTACCACCGGCGGATCTGCATGATCCAGGACATGCTGGTGCTGGTGAAGCAGGGGAAGCAGGAGGAGGCCACCGAGCTGCTGAGGCACCTGCGGCAGGTGAGGATGGGCAGGTTTCTCCTGGGGGGCTGCCCGCTTGCGGTGGGGGAAAAAAGCAGTCTAGGAGCGAAACACATGCCGGTTTCAAAAGCAAAGAGGGGGCACGCTCCATTTCTGCGGGTCTGACTTTCGTGGCGTAATTTTGGGGAAGTGGCTGAGGAGCTGCGGGGTGGTCCTGATGCTGGAGATGGGAAAATAACCCCGGGGAGGTGCTTTGCATTGTCTGCAGCGAGGAACCCTGCCGGGTGTATTTTTCTCCTTCCCTTCATTGCTTCTGCTGATAGCTCTGGGGTTTGCAGTATGCACAGCCCACTCAAGGAGGTTCCCACTCAACTTTCAAAAAGTTTGGTGTTTAAAGCAGATCTGTAAAAGCGCTGAGGCAATTTGAGCTTGCTGCTTTTGAGAATCAGCTCTTTTCTTCCTGGCTCAGAAATACCAAGAGTTGGCAGCTTTGCTTTTTGTCTTGTTCTTTTTGACACACAGTCCCTTGGTGGAGTGTTGCTGGTGTTGACTGGGGCTTGTAGAAATGAGCGTGCAAGATGCTGTGAGGGAGCGGGGAACTAATTGTATGGAGCCCGAGACCTTTCCCCTTGAAAGTCTGTTTGAGCTGGGCATTAGCTGAGAAGCAACCCTACGGAAAGTTGCTGTGAGCAAACAGAAAGGCAGCTGCGGAGCACTGCTCCGTATCCAGCAAATTAGCATTTAACCTTTTCTACTGATAGATGGTGATAAAAAGACCGAAGTGCTGGGCATTTTCAAGGCTCTGGGGTACCCAGGGCTTTAAAAAATAGCAAGTTTTCCATGCAGACGGAGAGCAGACACCTCTTCAAGCTCAGTTTTTCTCCCAGGGAGCCTGCAAGGCACCCAGCTGTTTGGTGTAACCAGTTCTACCACCTGGGGAAAAGTTGCTCAGATCTTTACTGGCCATCAGGAGCTGCTTTCTTGCCCCGTAGATCTGCTCAGTGTCAGTCTGTCCACGCAAAAGCACAGCTGGTCCAGAGGCTCATGGTTTTCTTCTTGGTTTTTGTGTTTGGGTTTTGCTTTTTGCGTTTTTCTTCCCCCCCATTTTCTGGTCCTGTTAACCTTTTCGCAAGTGGATGTATTGTTTGGGGCATGTCCCTGACCCCTTCAGCCCACCCGGAGGCACGCTTCCATTTACCCCATCAGCCAGGGTCCCTCTGCCCAGCCGGTTTATGTGACTTAGGACTATCTTTGGAGCAGTCCGACTGAGAAATCTGAACAGTTTCATAGGTGTTTGTGCTCCTTTATAGAAAGTTCTCGTAACTTACTCTCATCCTTGAGATAAGGTGGTTTTCTGAGATGAACGTGCCCCCTCCCCGGGAGCACGACTCTTTGGGACAATGACCTCTCTGTGTGGGATCTGTGCGGCCACATGGGTCGAGCACGTGGCCGGGAAAACCCCGTGGGGCAGAAGTGGCCATGAGTCGGGCAGCAGATCTGTGCCCAAATGTTGCACCCTCTCAGCCACGCCAAAACTTTTATCGCTGCACCAGCAGCCCGTTGGAGCTGGCAGAAAGGCAGGTGCTAATTTTAGAAGGTGTTTATATCAAACATCCCCCCCCCCCCCAAAAAATAAATCTTGGTGCCTCTGAAATACCATGAGTCGCTCCCAAGTTCTCTCTGGCTTCAGATCCTGTTTTTTCTCAGCGATGCTCTGGACCGTCCTCTCCCTCCCCATGAGCTGGCCGTGCAGAGCGTGAGGGAGCTGGGACACGTCACAGTGGTTGCCCTAATGACAAATCTGACTGTGGGGACATCCCATCATCTGACTGGGGGGGGGGGGAAGCTAGAAATTAATTTTAAAATGCTGGGGGAAGCGAGGAACTTGTTACAGTCAGATAAATCTTTGTTAGTGAGTGTTTCTGAAGAGCTTGCTCTGATAAAATGTATCTTAGAGTGTCAAAATAGGGAACACTTTGTCCTAGATACTATAATAGACTCGAAGCACATTTTTTAATGAGACAGTATTATTCCTTGCCTTCGGGTAGCAAATGTGGGATGCCCCACTGAACAAATCCTGATTGCTGTGGTTTTCCACGGGCTGGCTTTTGGGAGGTGGCATTTTAGGGGTGCCTTGGTGGCTATAAGGGATGCTCGGTTTGCTCCCAAGCAGCTGGGGCTGCGAGGCAGTGGGAGCCTTTGAGAGCTGAGCTCCTGCCGCATCCCAGCCTGAAAGTGAGGATTTTGGGGGGAAGGACGAGCTTCCCCCTGCAGAGAGGGATGGACGGGTGAGCCCGGTGAGACAGAGACCTTTTCCCATGAGCCGTTTATATGGTGTCCACTGCAGAGGGGCTGAGGCGTTGGTTGGTCTGTGTAGTTGCTAACGTAACGTGCGACGCTGCTGCAAAACCGGGGTTTTCGAGCAAACCTAGTGACCTGCTATCCAGCTCTCAGTTGCATTTAGGCTTTTTATTTTTTGAAAATCCCGGCCATTTACAGTGCCGGGAGGGAGCCTTTCCACTGACTTCAGCGAGCTTTGAAGCCAGCCCGGTGTGCTAACGAGGGGGTAGGTGACAGCATCCCCACGGTTGGAGGTGCTCCATCCTTTTTTTCGAGCAGGATTAGCATGTTGCCAGGCCTGAGGCTAACCAGCTTTTCCAAGCTTTTTTCTTGACATAACGTCCTGCCCAACCCACCCGCTGCAAGACAAGGTTCGGGGGGCTTCTCCTCCTGCCTGCCAGGGCTCCCACAAAAGCCGTGTTTGATAATCAGGGCGGGGCAGCAAAACCTTATTTTAAACGTTGGGCAGAAGTCCTGCCCTTCCAGCCCCACCACTGGCACCAATGTCCAGCGTGGCCTTTTTCATTTCACCAGATTTATCCATCCTGCTCCCTTCCCCTGAAACGGGAGGGATGCTGTTTTCTCTACAGGCTCTCGTAAGGATCAGTTAGTGTTTCCAGGAATGCTTGGAGATTGCAAACAACTATAAAAGCGCTAAGATACGAAGCGCTTAAAAAAGATAAAAATGTGAACAGCAGACAGACTTCTTTGCTTCGAGACTGCTCCTTAGAGAGGTCAGAAGCGGTCTCTGGTGCGGAGGCAATTTGATCGCACCACCTGCCCTCAAAATGACACTTATGTTATTGCTGCGTGCAGGAGCTGGCAGGGGCCATTCGAAAGGGTATGTGCTCCCTTGGCACAGCCAGCCTAATTTAATGACAGGTTCTTTAGCCAGAGATACCGGTTGCTCTTTCCTTCTGCTCTCGTAGCGCTGACAACTGCCTGGAGGCCAAACCCCACACTGCAAAATTAAAATCCTCTCTCAAAAAGATGCCATCCGCTGCCCGCTTTGGATGAGGTGTGCTTTCCCATAAGCTGTCCTCACCAATGCTGCACGTAGGATGCTTTTGGCAGTTAAACACATTGGAGGATAAGAGGAAATACACTGAAATACTTAACATTTTATTAAGGCTGGGTTTGGGTTTACAAGAAGCTTGCTAGTCACCTGGATAGAGCTGGTTGCCTTTCATGGAATTAATTCTTGCCCTGAATGACTTTGAATCCAGTTTCTCTGCTATACAGCTACTTCTTAGATTTACCTGTCAGCATCTTCTCTGCTTTGCCGCAAGGAGCTGCTGCAGGGCCTCACCCTAACAGAGGGTGAAAACTGAATTAATTAAGGCGTCCAGGACTTGGGGAAATTGGGCACCCCGCTTGTGGACCCTACACCCCATCCATGCCGGCTGTCACAGGTGGGAGAATTGCAGCTCCTCTGTGCTGATGAATGGCTGTGCCTGATACCACCAGTTGCAGAATAGGATAGGCTTTAATATTATATAGTGTATCGCTTTTTTTTTTTTAACTTTTTTTTTTTAATGCACTCTTGAGTTTCAGTGGTTAAAGCAGCTAAGCGCTGTCAGTATATTAAATTCTGGGAGTGTCTCTCCTGCTGGGGAGAGGATTTGTAAAACAAAGCATGTTTTCCTCCTCTCTGCTGCCAAACGGATCGTTTTCCCAAGTGAAATGGTGAAGCGCTTCCCAGCACATTACGTTTCACTCAAAGAATTTGCCATTGGTTATGGCTCGACGTGGAGTTTTTGCTGGGCTGTTGCTGCTGCTCCGGCAGAGCTGGGCTGATGGGAGAGGGGAGGAGGAGGAGGCATCTGCTGGCTCTGGGCATCACCTGCACGGGGCAGGAGGTGTACAACAGTTCCAGGAATTAACACCAAAAAAAAAGGGGGGAAAAAGAGGGCAAAGTATTGTAATAAAACCTCGGGGCGCTGAATATGGCTAGGAGCCAAATGGCAAGGTCCAAGGTGCGGCAAAGCTGCATGACTTGTAAGGTGGCTTCGCTGTTCGTGCCAGCCTTGCCTGGGCGGTGGCGGGTTGTGAAGGGCAGGGGAGAGGTGTCAGGGCCCCAAATGGGCAAAACCACCACGATAACTCCGATTTGCAAGGGGCTGGGGGCAAACGTGCTCTGATGCCCACCGAGCCGTGCAGACCCGGCGCCCACGGTACAGGCGGCTGCCTTTTTGCCGTGGACAGCCTATTTCCATGGTCTGTCCCCCAAAGGAATCCCTGCTGTGGGTGCGGGCGTTCCCCCACCCTGTCCAAGGCCAGTCCCTGGGTTTTGCAGCCAGCGGCTGGGGGGAGCAAGGCACGCCGTGTCCCGACGTCCACCCCGCTGGGTCAGCGATCGAAGGTCTGCTACTTCTGAGCAGCTGCCTGGTGCCACGAGGACTGCGTGGCACAGGCATGCTTTATTAATGAAATGATGAATATCTTCATCGTAAGAGGGGGCTTGGCCAGGGGGAAGAGTTTGGTGCAGGGCTGTGAAGGTGGTGAGCCGTGGCTGATGGCTGGGGCAGCCCAGGAGGGAGCAATGAGACATCAAAAGGCCGGCAGCCTTCCTCGGGAGGGTAAGCACTGCTTCTGGAGCTCTCAAAGAGAGAAATGTGGATGTTTCCAAACCTTCCTGGGAAGTCAGCTCCAGCACCTCATGGGTGCTCGGAGATGCTGAGATGGGGAGGGTAAGGTTTACCTGAGTTCAGACCCCCTGGGCAGCGTTACACCCTGGCAGGCTTGCAAAGCAGTCACCCATAAAGATGCAATTTGGCCCCCTTGGTGTAACTTTGCGCGCTCAGTAAAAGCTCCTGAAGCATTTCATGGGCCAGTATCAGCCTGGTCTGTGTGTTACACTGTGTTACACAATGTGCACCTTCACAGTACATGCTGTGGGTCAGGAGTGTTTTCAGGGTTATTTATTCCCCCAAACTACACTTAATAGATAGATGCTGTCATGCCGTAGATCCCCATGGAGGCGGGTATGTTGTCAGGCGGGTTTGCGATGATTGCGGTGTCTCTGGCAGCTCATCAGGACGAAGGGGATGTTTTTCAGTGCCACCTCGTCTCAGATTCAAACTTTCTCCCCGAAGGATGCTGGCCCCCGGCTTTGCACCAGCCTCGAAGCATGCGCTTCAGCCCTGCCGGTGCCAAAACTGCTTAAACCTTCCTCCTCAGCCGTGTGGTTGGACGTGCTTATGGATCTCTAGAGCAGACCTTGGGGAGCGCTGTGGTCTGGCTGAAACGATGCAGCTTAGCCGCAGCCTGCGGGTGCCTCGTGGCTGGACGGTGCCACTCTGTGCTTGCTCTTGGCTTTGTGCACACCAGCCGTGGGGCATCATCCCCGTGGAGACCGTCCTGTGGGCCCTGGGATGCTGGAGGACCCCGGCAGCGTTGTTTCTGCCACGCGAGCAAACGCCTGGTCCCTCCTCCCGAGCGCTAAGACCAGCCGATGCATCAGAGGTGACCGAGGCTGGGGTTTCTCAGCTCCTCGCGCCCTGCGAGCTGCCGGCAGGAGGGCAGGGATGAAGAGGTTTGCAGCACCGGGCTTGGGTTTTTGCGAGCGGGAGGGCCCGGGGACGGGGAGCAGGGGCCGAGGCCCGGTGCCCACTCTGCCTGCAGCTCCGGGCACCGCACGGTGGAAGTTGGGTAACCCAGCTTGCGAGCTTAGTGGGGCGGCTTTGGGATTAGCGCTCGTTTCCTCTGGTTTGGGTTGCTGATGAAAGCACCAGCGCTCCCCACAATTATTTTTAACCCTTAGGCTGCTGGAGGCATTGACAGCAAATGACCACGCCTGGCAGTGGTGGGGTGTTTTCTGCCCCAAATGGAGGTCTCTGGTCTCCTCGCTGTGCTCCCTAACCCTGCCCTGCTGCAAGCTGCTTTCTTGCAGTGTCCTTTCTCCACTTGCTTCCCATCCCAGCTCCTTCTGGTCTTTTTCCTTCCCCTGTGGGATTCGCAGGTGGATGCGTCCCGGTGTCTGCTTGGCATCTGAGCCAGCGTGGTTTTAATTAACTCCCTGGAAGGTGGCTGCTACTGCTTCTCCTAAGGAAAATGTGTCTTTGGGGGATGCTGAGATGCAGGGCGGGAGGGGAAGGTCAGGCAGTGCCGGGGAGGGCAGAGGCAGTACGTGCTTGGCAGCGTAGCTCAATCCCTGGACCCTCCCTGTGCGGCAGTGATGCTCACCCTGCTGCTGGCATGGAGCGGAGCGGGTTTTCTCTTCTAGCAGGGATGTCCCCCGCTGGGACTGGGGAATCACACGCCTAAGAAGTCAGTGTTGCTAGTGGATGCATTAATGCAACACACGTAACGCACCCGGGCAGGCCCTGCTTGCTGCAGGGATGGCAGTGAGAGAGCCTGAGCAGAGGCGAGATCTGTGTTCATATATCTCCTTGCATCTGAGGAGCACGTCCTGGATGAGCTCCCTCCATGGGCGGCTTGCCAAGGGTCCCCTGCTCGAGCTTTCTGGAAGCGCTGCTGGCTCAGAGGGCTGCGTGCCCGGGGAGGTGGTGGCACCCACACGTGCCATAGCTCGGGAGCCGGGGGGTGATGCAGCATGGGGCTGCCTCGTCTGGAAGGGTCAGAGATGAAACTGCTGGGTCAGACCTTGGTTTCCTTCCTCTGGACCTGCAGAGCTGGGCTGGGCTGCGTTAGGCTGGGCTGCGTTAGGCTGGGCTGGGGTGGTAGGCAGGCAGCTGCTCCCGAACAGAGGAGGAGGTCTTGCCTGTGCCCTCACTGGAGCCAGAAGTCTCCAATCTGGGAGAGGTTAATGGTTGCAGTTGGCAAGCCGGCCTCTATCAGCACTTTATCTGTTTATATAATAGCAGGAATGTGTCTTTCCGCCCCCCCCAGGCTGCTGCTGCTTTCATATCTGATGTGAAATACAGGCAGCTCCGGGCTCCAGCCCTCAGACAGGCTGGCATGCACTTTTTTTTTCCTTTTTTTTTTTTTTCTTCCCTTTCCCTTTTTATCTTGCTTCAAACTGTAAAACCCCTGTGTCTGAGAACGTCTTCTCTCTCTTGCCAGCGTGTGGGTGTGACAACTGTGCGGGGAGAGACCTCCCTGCAGATGCTGGCGCGGGGACCTGCGCTGCGATGGTGTGCCTGGGTGTGCAGGGGATCTCGGGGGGCAGGGATACAAAGGGGACGCCCTTGAAATTCAGTATGTGGTAGCTTCTTGATAGTTTTAGATCAATAGTAATATTCCATGTGTTGGGGAGGGTTGGTGACCACGGCCTCCTCTTAGGTAAGGGAGATGGTTATATATAAATATTAATTTCATTCTTGTACAAAGAGATATAGGATTTTTTTAGCATTTAACTTGGATTTTTTTTAGCACTTAACTTCTTCTGCAGGTCCCAGCCAAAAGCCTAATGTGATTTCATGCATAATTGCCTTTCTGCCTTTTGTGTATCTCAGCCTCTTTCTCCTCCCAATTTTGGAGAAAAGACCAGTGAATGGTAAATTTAATCGTGCCTCTAAAAGCAAAAGCAAATTGTTCTTTCCATTCCTCCCTAAGCGGAAGGTTTTAGCTCCAATTACTCCTGGCTCTGACCTTGCTGCTTTGCGAGCGGGAGCTGCTTTGAGCTTTGCAGCTTCCTTAGATCTTTTCAAGACTCTTTACCTTTCAGGCTTCGTGTCTTTCAAAGTCAGCGACGCTTTCTTTGTGCGAGGGTTTGAGCACACGGCATCGCCAGCTCGAGGGAGAGCCTCGGACACATGCTGGAGCCGACAGGAGGGAGCTGCCTCCTTCCTCATGCCTTTGGGTATCTCAATGGCTAGCTCCCTCCTTAAGGCCTTTTTATATTATAATATAATCTTCCTAGAGGCCTGGCTCTCTTGCCGTTTCAGAATAGGACTCGGGTTTGATATTAGTGGAGGAATTTCTTTACGAGATGTTTCTGGGTTTTGTGGGGGTTCCAACAGCCTGTGCGTCCTTGTTGGCCCATGGAGGTTTTCCTTGAGGTCTGCTATCCACAGGTAGCGGATGAGGCTGCTGTCTGCTGCGGTCAGTCCTTTAATGTCCCCTTTGCCTCTGAGGTTGGTTTCTGGGAAATAGCAGCAGCATTTCCAGGGCTGCTTTGCTGCAGACCTGCTCCTGCTTCCCACTGGCGCTGCTCCGCCTGCCCGTCCCTGCGAGCTTTTGCAACGTTTGTGGGTGTGCTCACGGGGTGGCAGGGGATTGCATTCTCGTGTTGCACAAGAGATTATTTCTGAGGCGCTGTGCCTAAACTTCTAATAGTAATTGAGTTGAAATGAACATCAGTTAATGAAAGGAGAGCCCAACCAACCAGCGTGCGCTCCAGGCAGGCCCCTCAAGTGCAGAGGATGGGTATGTGTGTTTCTCTGGAGGATGAGGAAGTGTGTGCTGTGTTTCTCAGCTCCTTGCTTTACGTTTTGCTACAGAAAATGAGAAAATGAATGCTGGCTGGGAAAGCAAAAGTATGCCAGGTTAGAAAAGGTGAGCCACCAGCATGGGCTGTAGGGTGCAGAGCAGCTCGGCCAAGCTGGGGGGACAGGGCAAACGCTGGCCCCTGCCTTGACCCAGCCGGGGGGATGCCGTGGCGCCCACTGAGGGTGGGACCTCCGGTACGTGGGAGGGGACGCACCGTTTTCTAAACCTCAGCGTGCAAAACACGCCAAGGCGAGTGAGTGCCGCCTGTCCCTTCCTCCCTCTCTGAAGCACGCTGAGCTCGGAAAACACGACGCTAAAACCCAACAATAACAACAATGGTTCTCGTATCTTCATCTCTCGCAGGCAGCAATCTTCTTTGTGCAAAGACAGAGATTCCCCGTGTTTGCGTGACTGGAGGGCAAGGGGCTTTAAGCAAATCTGTGCCTGGGAGCCCCTGGTCCCGTGGCTGGGTACGCTCCCAGAGCTGATTCTTCCTCTGTCTCTGGGGATGCTTAAACTGAGCCTGCTCGGGGGATGGCTGGGAGCTGGCGAGCAATTAATTACTATCTTGTTCTGCAGAGCTGTTCCTTCGCCCCCATCCTCCCCAAGGCCGGGCAGATCTTTTTGGCACAACAATCGAATCCCAGCAGGGGAAAGCCAAATCTGCTGAGGAAGGAGAGCAGATGTGCCCTCAGCCTTTTGCAGTCTATGGTGGGAAATGGTTATTTTAGCCAGAGATGTGCTGAGGGTTTTTGCTGGGACACCTCTGTCCCCGTTCCCACACTGCCTGCAGAGCCGGTCCCGCAGAGCACGGTTCTTGTGGTGGGGGCCGGTGCCATCTCTCTGACCATGATTTGGGGCAACCCCAGCTCCAGCGGGAAGTGGAAAGCAGGAGGTTGGGGAAGTCCCGTGAGATGGCAAGTGTGGGGGTGAGAGCCTCAGGTTGGACCTGAGGGCTTCAAACCCCCAAAAGTAAAAGAGCACGTTGGGGCAGAGCCCCAACTCTTGTGCACAAGGGATGCATCGTACCCGCCACAGCGTCTGCCATGGGTTTTACTTGTGTTGAATAAACCCCAGGCACTGGTCCAGCCTGAGCTCACCAAAATCAGGGTAGTGAAGCACAGATCTGTGCAGGAGCAGGACTTAAACCTGTCCAGACAGCCCATCCTTGATGGTCCTTTCTCTGAAGGTCCCTGTTGGCCCATGGTGGCAGGTAGACAGGGCCAGCAAAGCTTTGGTTCATTCTGGCGTTCCTTCCTGTATTTCCATATATACCATCTATTTGGATACAGCTCTCCCCGCTCCAGGACTGGAAGGAGGAGGAATCTGGGGGAAATCTCACTCCCAGTGGCTGCTGTGGGCTTCCTGGGTGAAGGCAGAAAGTGTAAAGCAATTCGGGATGCGAGTGTGAATGACCTACATCCATGGTGGTGACCGCAGCCAAAATCAGCAAGGAGGGAATCTTGATGAAAGCAGTCTGTTTTTTGTGGGTAGGATTTTTTTTTTTTTTGGTCATTCTGTAAGAAAGAGGATGTTTTCCGGTTCGGTTGTAAAAAGCTGCTTCTGCTTGGTGTAATTGGATACTTCCTTTTCTGAGCAAGGAGCCTGGTGGATCTGGGGGCGTTTATTTAGGCAGCTGTTCGGCTGGGTGATTAATTTTGTATGTTTTTATTCTGGTGGGAAATGGTGAATTGTGGGTTTACACGACTGATTTTTTTTTTTTTTTTTGTATTTCTGACTCAAGTTACATAGATGAGATGCAGAAAACTAGTATTTTAATGTTATTTGATCCATTAATAAACTCAAAATATGCTGGATATGTAGGGCAGACAAAGTAAACATCTCAAAACACATTTCACATGTAAAACTAGTTGATTCATAAACTAGAGTATTCTTTGTACATAATGTATTACACTTCTGGTCACCATAATTAGCAATCTTGGCCTCTCTGGTTGCAGTTTTACTTGCAGATTGGAAAACACGCATTTCTCCATTGTACTCCTGATTTGTTCATTGACTTGTTGAGGTTAGATGTTGAGCTGGACTAGGTGAATTAACTGAAATGGAGATGTTTGCTTTGTCCTTGTGAGACAGCCAGACTCCCCCAAAAGCTGTGTTTGTACTTCACCCTTTTCTGGTCGTGTTTTCGTCAGTGACTTTCCTTAAAACTTTGGCAGCCCTCACGTCCTGCTTGCCTAGGCTAACCCAAGTTGTTTAATATTAAAGCATGACCATAGGTTGGCACGACCTTAAATTGCTTGTTTGAAATGAGTGTTTTAAAGTAAATGTATTTAATGTTTAAACCTACTTTAAATGGCAGTATTAATTGAATTTTAATATCATTGAATTGAATCCTTGTGCGACCCATTCCTTAATTCTTCCTTAGCAAGGCTGGGCATTTACTGATCTCTGCTGAGCCAAACACCTTTACCATTGGGTTTCTTGGAAGAGACTGAGCAGCCTGGGAGGATCCCACCCCTGTAGCTGCTGTACCTCGCTTACCCCCGCTTTGGAGGCACCTGCCAAGGTGGATCCTCAGAGGAGCATCCAAATTCCCTAGTGCCAGACAGGGAAGTTACTATGAAAGTCTTCAAGAAAGATTTTACTTTCCGAGCTTCTTCCCTCTGAGCCAAGTGCCAAATACCAGATCCCAACCCAGAACAGCCTCTGCTCTACCTAATGGTTAAAAATCTTATGCTGGAAATAAAAACACACAAGCATGGGATAAAACATGGGAAAGACTTAAGTTCTTCCCTTAACCCCCAACACCCACTGACTTTCCTTCAATGATATATTCCTGTAAGACAGGGGCAAGGTTCCCAGTTCCCCATGGTGTAAATCGCAGCGCTGATTGAGACTTGGGGTGGGAAGATGGGAGGCTTTTGAAGCACCCTGCGAAAAGTGGAGTTAATTTGACCCAGCTGATGGTCTCATCCATTACTTTCCCAATCAGCATCCCATTTTTCTGAGGGTGTTTTGAGAGGAAAACCTCATCTCGGCAATCCCCTTCCTCGGGCTGCCTGGCAGCCTCTCATAGAGCAGACAAAATCAATATGTTATTATATGTACCATTACCAAGCTGTCAGGCTGTATAATGGGAATTACAGACTGCCTGCCTGGTGAGCAGGGCGGAGGGCTGCAATTTATACAGCCGGTCTGAACAGCGGGCTGCGCTTGATAGCTTTGGAGGGGAATTAAGAGCATTCAGCGTGGCCCTGTTTATTGCAGGTATGGAGCCGTGCCTGCTGCCCTCGCCTCCTGTTCTCGCCATCGCTGAGCGTGAGGCTGTGCTTTTAATCCTCTCTTCAGATTAGGAGTGTATCTCTTAACCATAAACCTAAGTGTCCTTAAAAACAGTGAGCATCACCAGTGTGGGTGATGCAAACAGGCTCCTTCCACGTCTCTGTGGCATTACTTGCAGCGGGGCTGCGATGTTATCCTGGTTTCAGCTGCGATAGAGTTAATTGTCTCCCTAGTAGCTGGTGCAGCCCTGTGTTTTGGGTTAGTATGAGAAGAATGTTGACGATAACGCACTGATGGTTTCAGTTGTTGCTAAGTCATGTTTAGACTAAGTCAAGGGCTTTTCAGCTTCTCACGCCCAGCCAGCAAGAAGGCTGGAGGGGCACAAGAAATTTGGGAGGGGACACAGCTGGGACAGCTGACCCAAACTGGCCAAAGGGGTGTTCCATACCATGGGACGTCATGCCCAGCTTGGTGGCGGGGGGGAGGAGCACGGCTTGGGCATCAGTCGGCAAGTGTTGAGCAATTGCATTGTGCATCACTTGTTTTGTGTATTCCAATCCTTTTGTTATTATTGTCACTTTATTGTTGTTATTAGCGTCACTGCTAGTTTCTTCCTTTCTGTTCTATTAAACTGTTCTTATCTTAACCCATGAGCTTTATTTTCCAGTTCTCTTCCCCATCCCACTGGGTGGGGGGGAAGTGAGTGAGCAGCTGCGTGGTGCTGAGTTGCTGGCTGGGGTTAAACCGCAACAGATGGCCGTGTTACAACGGGCTTGGGAAAGACCCCAACGCACGTGAGCGCTTGATGGGCACAGGTGAAAGCCCTATTTCTGCCCAAAACGAGAGACAGCGGTGTGTCGAATGCGCCGTGGCTGGTGCTGTTCGTAGCAGGGCCGTGTAGCCCCAGCCACTGCTGCTGGGGACTCTGTGTTTGGTAATTTCCTTCACATCTCAGTTTCCCCGTGTGTAAAGCAGGAGTGTACTGCATCTGTCGGGGTGTGCGGGGACTTGCGTTAGGGAAAGCTCCCCTTCCCTATGACTCACTAGTGCAAGGACACTTTAAGTATTCAGCTGAGTTATTTCACTGGTTTGGCTTAAACAGGGGGAAAAGGTGTCTTTGAACTGTGTGTACACAACATCTGCTTTCTGACATCTGCTTTTTGAGTATAAAAATCTAGTCCTTCCCATGGGTGATTGCCAGAAGAGGCATTTCTTCTCTCTTGCCTTGTTGCTTTAGTATGAGAGTGTCAGCAGCTCCGAGAGCTGCTAGGACTCCAGGTTGTCCCAGCTTTTAGGATGCGTGCGTCTCTGTAAACCTCCTGGGTGTGTCGTAAGCAACATGGGACTCCGTGTGTGCAGCATCCGGCACGGCAGGTCCCTGCTCCCACATGGCAACCGGCTGCTGTAACTGTACCATGAGTTGACTTTCTAGTACATGGCACTGGTCATCGAGTGGATAGGCTGAACTGCAAAAAAGAAACAGCACAAGTGTTCTCTCTGACCTTCTGCATGGACTGTTTGGGGCTGGTTGGTCTTCCCTCTGTTTTTCTTCCCGCCCTGTTGCTCTACAGAGAAGGAGGGTGGAGAATTTAGCACGGTGCAGGTGACAGGGTCAGCCCATCTGCCCCAGCACAAAGTTTGGCTCCGGTGAACTTCTCCATCCATATTCAAACAGATGTAAAGCAGTTCTCTGATGAGATTAACTTCCTGAAACATGGTAAGACGACTCTGCTTGGAGTGCTTTCATCTCTTGCCCATCAGCTGCTATTCTCCACCAACACAAAGAATATAAATAAGCTAAACTCCTCTCCTGCAAGCCATTTTAAAAAAGTTCTCTTTTAGTGTTGCCACATCATGTAAATCAACTGTATTTTCTAGAAGGACTCATGTTTGCTTATGTGCCCTCCCTTCAGAGGAGACAGTGCTGGAGCAAAAATATGGAAGCCTGAAATAATCCCAAAGGTGGGAATAAAATGCTGTTCCTGCAGGTTTAGGTCGTTTCACAGTGCTGCCTCCATTGACTGCAGAGGGACGAGAATGACGTCTCGCTGCTGCGCACCACGTGCAAAGTCCTGGTGGGACCCAACACTGACCAAGCTCTATCTCTGGATACTTCATCTCTGACTGACCCATCCATGAGCTGGTGGGATGCCGCAGGGCTGACTTGCAGTTCAGGCGCTCCAGGCTGTGCTGCTAATTAAACGGAATGAGTTGCACAAAGCAAAAGAAAGAGTTGGGAGAAGGAAAAGTTGGTTTCGCGGCTGGGTTCTGGAGTAGGACCTGGGGGTTACAAGCTTCTGCCATGTTTGTGCATGTGCGCACAATGCACACGTGGAGGCATGCGATTTTGGCCTGACCCAGCTTTTACTGTTACGGCAGCTAAATGTGGAACAGAGGTGGTGATACGAAGGGAGCAAACAGCAGCAGCAGGTTGCAGCAGGACTGTGGCGCATGGGGAGAGACGTGGCTTCACTGCCCAATGCTGGCGAGCTGTGCTCAGCCTTGAGCAGAGGTCAAGAGAAAGCCCTCGGCAAGCCAAAAGGGGCTGGTTTGTGGGTAAGATCAGCTTGGCCAAAAGGGTTTGCAAAGGCTGAGCTCTAACAGATGAAGAGCAAAGGTGTATCGCCCTTGGGAAGCGGGCAGACGGGGGTCTCATGGCTCCCCTCTTGCAGCAGCTGGGCACCTCGCGGTCTTTGTCTTCATCACCCCTCCAAGACCCATGTAATAGGGGAAAGCATCTGTCCTTCTCGCTTTGCAGAGGGAATGGAGGGACATAAAGGCTGAGCTTCCCCCTGGTAAAGGGGAAGGGGAGCGTCTGCTGTAGCAGAGAAGTCCAAAGAACAGGGACGGCGGTGTCTGGAGGTGGCAGAGCCATGAGGAGGGCTCAGTGCGGCTGCTCTTTATCTCTTTCTGAACGTGCATGTTGGGAAAGATAAGGGGGGGAAAAAAAGGAAAGGGATAACAGAAATTGAGTCTGCTTCTCAGCCTGCTGGCCCTCAGAAGCAGGTTTTTCCAACCTTTTCTACTTGTTAGTGGTGATTTTGGATCTGCCTGTGGCATCTTTAGAGAGAAACAAGTTTTTTTCTTCTTGTTTAATGTCTTGCAAAAGGAGTTTTTCCTTCAAGCATGATTCCCTGGCAGTTTTTGGGGGGTAAGAAGGTCCCAAGACACATTTGGTGTTATTCTGTGTTAAATGCCACGCCAGCCCAATGCGAACGCCATGGTTTCCCCATATCTCTTTTGTGTGAGGCTGTGGGTGTCTGGTTCACCACGGGCCAGTTGCTTCTACACTTGGAAACCAGCCCAATGACTGTATTAGTCACGTCTGAGGGCTGTCTTGATATTGAAATCAGCTGTTTTATGGCCAACTGAGGAATTTCAGCCCAGGGTTGTGGATGTCTCGGTGGGACCGTAGCAGGGAAGGGAAAGCTCGGCTTGCCGGCGGATGGAGCTGCGCAATGAGCTCATTCTGGCTTTGCTCTTGCTCAGCTCATCGTCTTGCATCAGGTTTCAGCGATTATTCAGCCCTGCAGTTGTATCTGGAAAACGATATTAAGAAGTTGGTCCTGCGTCCTGAAGGCTTCTAGGGTTCTTCTTTCTCTGCTGTTAACTTCAGGAGAAACTGGTGGTCAAAAATATTAGTGTTGGCTATTTTGAAGTTGGAAAATAAATGTTCCTGACTTGTAATGCCAGAGCTGTGGTGGGAATTTCAAGCCAAAAACTTTATTCTAGCACCTGTGGAAATATTCTTTGGCCATAGCATTTCATGGGTTCTAGTTTAGTTTTCCCAGGAAGGCTCAGCCACCCGCGGAGAAGGACAAGGGTTTAGCAGGGTACTCTGTTACCGCCGGCATTTCAGGCCTCTGCTTCTGGCTGGGGACGTTTCCTGGGGTGGTGTCACATTGTAAGGAAACAAGGAAATAGCCCAGGGCACGGGGACAGAGGCTTTTCTCGCTGGATGCTTTGCTGATGTTCGTCCAAGGTCTGTGTAAGGGGAGATTTTGGCTGTCCCCGCAGACTATGTGAGCGGAGCTTACAGGCAAGTTTCCCAGGTGCAAAAACCGCTCCAGAAATTGGCTACTCGTAATGAACAAGAGAAAACCCAGTGTGAGCCATGGGGACACCTGCCCTGGAGGCTGGCGTGTGTTGGACTCCAGTGGAGTCGGCGGCAGTATTGGGGGTCAACAGCCAGGTTTGGGGAGTGAAATTCGAAAGGATGCTGGGAATTGCTGGAGGAGGAAGGATCTGCAGTAGGATAAATGAAGGAAAAGCCAACAGCATGTACTGATAACAACCTAAAGCCATTAGGGCTTGTGCTGGATCACTGCGGTGGAGGATGTGGTTTCTCCAGCGTGGTGCCTGAAGATGCCGGTGTGCAGCTGACAGCCTGGGCCTTGCGGAGCTGGAGGTGACAAGAGCCTGGGCCATTGGGTGACGTGTGCCTTCGTGCTGGGTGTGCAGGCTACAGGTCTGGGGCAACTAATCAGCCATTTTGAGCTGGGATGGCTGCTGTAGTTCAGGAGATGCAACTGAAGGTTTATCTCGGGCCGAGTTGAAGAGAAAGCCTGGAAAGATGTGCTTGAAATAACACTTCTGCTTAGGGCCCATCCACTTCAAGGAGACCTCAGCACTCAAGTCCAGTTCAGTGTGGTTTTGGGGGCTTTGCCAGGTTGGAACAAGGTAGCGGGGAAGGCTGGGTAGCCAATGTGTTAACTGAAAAACTACTTTGTTTCTCTGTGGGTGAAGACTGCGGAGTGTTAAGATGAAGGACCGGAGGGCTGCACGGACCAGCTGACACATTGGTTGCTACAAGCCTTCATCCCAGAACCATCCCGTGGAGGTTTACGTCCGCATCTTTGTTGGAAGCACAGGCTCTTCTATCTGAAAGAAAACCTGTGCCAAAAATCAGAGTGAAGCACCAGCTGTCCTTCCATCCTCTCATCCCGCACTGTTGCTCTCCGGGAAGGAAACCCCTGGAGCCTGCTGGGCACCTCCATCCCTGAGTGGAAACTCCTGCTGGTTCCAGATTGGATATCTAATGGTTGAGTCAGTGGTGCCTGTTCTGTGCAAACACTGACTCTTTGCTGGTGCAAAGGCTCTGCCTTCCTAATGAGGGAACGCGTTTGCGTGGAGCTGGGTGTTTGGGAGATGCAGATCAGCCCCAGGGGGAGGAGGCTTGGTGCTGTGGACCTCACTCAGCGGAGTGCCGTGAGCCACAGCTCACTGCTGGCACCACTTTCTTCTTGCATCTTTGGCCTCTCTGACCATGCCAAACTTGTAAGAACCAACTGTGCAAGTCCAGGCTTTTATCCTCAGTGCCAGGGCATGGAGCTCTGATGTGCTCCTGTGGGCGTGAAAACATGGAATAGGAGCTGACACAGGAATCGCGATCTCCAGTGTAAACCTCTTCTAGAGCTGCCTCCTGCCTTCTTACTGGGACTGACTGGTGGTCCTTTTGGTCCTCGTCTTGGACCCCAGCAGTGGAGGATGGGTAGAAGCCACTGGTGGAAGGAAACTCCTAATCAGGTTGGGAGCTATGAGAAGCAAAAGCCTGTACTGAAATCTGCATTGCGTCAGCTAGAAGCGCGGGAGCTCTGGCGTGACTCAGCAGTGGAAGCAGCAGGTTTTCCATGAAGCTGTCTCCTGCAAAGTGAGCTGAAGGCGTGGTTATTATCACGCACAAGTGTCGGCTACTAGCGTGCCGTCATCAGCGGGGCATTGCACCACCACAGGTCCCATCATGTGCTGAATTTCCTTTGCAGAACCCTCCTGGGCAAAGGTATATTTTCTGTCTAGGCTGTCCCGAGTTAATTTGGCGCACGCTGCCGGCATCTTCACTGGGAAATGAAGTATCAACAAGAGCAGCTTAATGGCCCTGACTGTCAAACAAAGGAGAAATATTCTCATTTTTAATGGGGGGGACAGGACTTTGACACCTCTTATTGTTGAACAAGAGGTGCTGCTGCCTTAGCGAGCAGGAGGCAGCTCCCGGGCAGGCAGGAGGGGACGCGCTTGCTTCTCCCTGCCACCCCCAGCCTGCCTGGCTTGGGGGGGGCTGCTGTGGGTTTGGGGGTTGCATAGAGCACCTCTTCTCCCTTGTAGAGGACCCAGAGCCTACAAATGGGGCAAGAGGCATAGAGCACAGTAGAAAGGCTGTGTGTTTTCTGTGGCTGTTCAGCAGCCCCAGTGAAACCTGGGATGACTTCCTCTTCTTGGCCAAGTGCAGGGGCTCTCTGGCCACGTATGGGTTAATCTGTCGCATCCCAGACAGCCCCTGGGGCTCAGAGGAGAGAGGCCAGCAGCCACCACTCTTAAGCCTTTCTGCAGTGATGTGTGGTGAAATGAAGAGGAGGATCTTAATAGCACTTACTGGAAGTGTTTGCTGGCGAGTTGGTGCGCTGGCTCTCGCAGGGCAGAGCGCTTCTCGGACCAGCCCAGCCTGCAAATTGCCTGCATCTCCTGGGATCTCGTTGCCTGGTTTTGTGCAAAATGCTCTCCTGCTGATCACTTAAGCTGCATTTCACTCCGGCGAGCTGATGTTCGCGGTGTGTCCTGGCCATCGCTTCTCGAGCTGTACCCTGTGCTGCTGTGAAGGGACTGGCGTGGAGAGGGCAGTGGAGGAAAGACGTTTTCCTTAGCGAAAACCTGTATTAAGCGCTCTGCTAATCAAAACCCTTTGGCTTCAGTGGGACTTAAACATGTGCTTATAGTTAATCAGGTATTTAAGTGGTTTTCTGACTTGGCAAGCATGAGATAAGATATCCCAAAGGAGACGGAGGAGAGCAGAACTGTGGCCTCCGAACTAAAGGTGTTTGCAAATGTGGACGTTAAAGGCAGAAGGCAAGCAGCGTGTGAGCCTGGGGATGTGGGTTTAACTTGCTCTGACTCAGTTTCTCCGGTTTGTTCAGGGGAAGACTCTCTGCGTACCCTACATGGGCTTTGAGGCATCAAAGATGATAAGAAGGACAGTGGTTAAGTGAAAGAGGAGATGAGCTGGGATCGGTGTGTATCAGTACATGCATCTGAGCCTGCAGCGGAGGACAGAGGAAAGGTCCTACCAGCAGCTGATAAGCTCCAGGGGCAGGCACCTCCCAGAGAGGAGGGCTCTGCCAGGTGCCCAGGGCGAGACCAGAGTGGCTTGAGGAGGGATTTTAAGGGAAATCCTCTCCCCTTGCACCTTGAAAAGCTGCTGAGCATGAGGCACTTGACGGCTGTTTGCTAGGGCTGCCCAGGAGAGGCTAATGCAGTGCCTCCCTTGCGGCTGCTCGAGGGGGTAAGAAATGCTTTCCCTTCCCTCACTGATTTCACCCTGGAGGGACTAAGCAGTGTGGTTATCAGGATTAATTCAATAAGCTCGCACTGCCCCAGGGCTGGGGACCAGGCTTTTCATAATATGGGGGGAGTAGCCTGCATCTTCAGGCGCCTTTGTACCACTGAGCTGCTGTTTTCCATCGGGTTCACCTCCAGCTCGCTGCTGGGAAAGCTGGAGAAAAGAGAAATTAAGTTTCTTGCCCAAGCCCGTGCAACAATTCAGCAACTAACGTGGACAGCCCTGACTCCTGCTGCTGATAATGAACAGGGTTGGGAGGACCTCCCCAAAACCAGAGTAACTCCATCATTTGTGAGACTTAGGGAGTCTTTAAATTGGGAAAGTCACTTAATAATAACCTGCCTGAAAGCAGAAGGAGCAGATGGGGACGGAGTGGGTAGCAGCTCTCCATGGCTTCTACTCCACCTCTCTGTTTGGGGTTAGCTCTGACACCTTTGCAGTATCTTTTTATGCAGAGGTGGAGCTCAGCAGTGATCAGAGCGTCACAGGCAAAGCAGTGCCAGCGGGAAACCCTTGCCGCATGTGGATGTTGGTGCCAGGCGTCCTTTGGGGCTTCAGCTGGAGGCAAGCGCTGCACAGCCGTGACGTGCCTCACTGGATGCGGCCTTTGCTCACGTGCTACATATCAGCTTGGCATCACATGCTTTTAGGCACAGCTCCTGCAAATAAGGCGTTTCACAGGCTTGATTGGGAGTTAATCGGAGAAGTGGGCAATAGCCCTACTTTTCCCTAAGCTGGAGCTGTGTGGATGTGACCGGTTTCAGAGCGTGTCTGTTATTGTCCTGTAATTAGGGGGATAGCTCGCCGGCTCAGCACGGTGGGTATCTTTGTGCAAAAGCAAGTGTGGTGGGTGTTTAAGGAAACTGCTTCTGAACTGCCTGCTGTCGGTGTCCGGAGAGAAACAAGCCAAAAGCTCCAAGTCTAGTTCATGAAATGGGATTGCTGAGGAGTTTGTCCCTTCCCTGCACTGCTCAGGCAACCCCTGCCCCTTGTGCGGCTTTTGGGAACATGTTGGATGATAACCAACCATGGGTGTGCATCTCCGTTCAGCGATGGAAGCCTTTTTTTATCATAATCACAAGGACATGATGGCACATAATATATCCTTTTTTCTTTTTTTGGGTGAGGTTAGGAGAGTACCAACCCTCTGTGTTAAACAGCATCCTCCCCCTGATTTCTTGTCCCTGCTGCAACCGCTTCAGGCACACTTTTGTCTGATTTTCGTGCTGGGTATTTCTGCTGCGGCTGCTCAGCCCCGGTGCTGGCTGCATCCCACCATGGGAGAACAAGCCCCACTGGGCTCATTAGGTGGCCAGGACTGGTCTTGAATATGTGTCCATGTAAATACACAGCATTACAGTTACCGTGATTCTTATGCGAAGCATAGATTATTCTAGCATACAAGTGTGTTATGTATTGATTTGCCATTGCTTTGAGTCCCATTACATGAATCTGCTTTATTAATGGACTTTGTCCATGCTTGAGATTAACTGTGATGCTGGATTTGCAAATGAAAGAATTGAAATTCATGTTGTCCATATTAATTACTTGTACGATGCTGGCCTTCTTGGCAAGCCGTTAGAAGCTGTGGAAACTTTTATTTTTATTCCATTCCCGTTGGTCTGTCTTAAGTAAGAAAATGAGTTGGTGCTGTGAGATTTGTTTCTTTTGCTCCTTTGCTGGAAGCCTCTTTGAACAGTTGAGAAGGTACCAAGCATAGAAAGAGGCGTTATGCTTGGTGTGGAATAGGCTGTTGTTAACTCAGAGTAAGTCTTAATGCAGAAAAGGGGCATGGAGATTTTATTTCAATGTCAAGTTCAACCCTATTTTCTCATCTCTTGCTTTGAGCTACAATCTACCTGCATCTTTTTCCCTCTAAGATTTTACCTTGCAAAATCTGTAATACATGTCGCCTTGCCGCGTCATGTAGGCAGATTCTTGTGTTAAGTGCAGCAAGGTAGCTGTAAAGAGTAGCTCTGCTCTACTAGCTGGTAAAAAAACAGTAATATACCTGGATTTTGGATGTTCACATGCCTGCAAACCATGACTGAGATGAGAAGACCTGTTGTGGATCAGGGAATCAAGATTTCTCCTTCAGCCGCTTTCAGGTGGTTGACGCTTAGGTCTGGCCAACGTGGAGATGACAGTGCGGTTCATTTGGTGCACATTTGGGTGGGGGGAAAAGAAGACAACAGAACTCTGTTTTTTTGGAGGAATGAGGTAGGGCATGAAGTCTCGGGGCAGTGGCAGGACCAACATGGGGTGCTTGGGGAAGGACAGCAGCACTGTGCACGTTGCGGGGCGTGCACCCATGTGTGCCTATGTAGAGGATGGGGTGCTCAGGCTAAGACAGGAGAGGGGCACACCCATTGCCTTGCCTACCGGGGCATGGTTTTGGCTACAGCAAAACATTTTGCCTTCTGATTCAGCCGTGTTTGCTTTCCAGAGGTACCGATGGCAGCCCAAGAGCGTGGCAGTGCCTTGGGGACATATCTGGTGTGCTTTGGGCAGAGCCAGTGGTGGACATTGCAGTGTCTGGCTTTTCCCTTGCCACTATCTACCCGAACCCATTTCTGTCCCTGCACTCTTCCCACCCAAGCTCCTGCAATGGTATAAATGGCACAAAAAAAGGCTTGACATGTTTTTATTGGAGTCAACCGCCATTTGTTCATTTAAATGATCTTTTTGTAACATTCACATCATTCCACGGCAGCTGGTTTAAAGAGTTAATTGAATATTTCTCTCTCTCAAAGATGTCTTAAATTACTTCCCTTGAATAACCTACTCTGGAAAAGGGCTGCGCTGAGGAAACATTGATGTTTATTTTTACTAACGCCTGTATCAATAAGATCTTAGGTTTTATTCTAGCACCTATCTGCTTTGAAGGACCCCAAAGCAATTGTCAGAGCATTTGTATAGTCTTCCACTGCTGAAATTCAGTCCCTTTGAAGTAGAGCTTAGCATTCATTGAGCGGTAACAATATGTCCCTCCGTAGCTAATGCAATAATAATCAACCTAGGGCTTGGAAGTGATACCAGGTTTTAGATAGCAGTTATTGGATTGCAAGCTCTTATTGTATGTGCAGTAACGGATTGATTTCTTTTGGGCTCGGGGGGGGGAGGTCCAGGGGCTTCCCGGTGATATGGGAACATCATTATTGACACTGCAGGTTCAGAGTGATGTGCCTGGGAATTTCAGTTCTTGGGGATGATGTGGGAGTGTTTCCCGGTGGCTCGCATGGCTGTCTGCGTGCTCGTTGCTTGCCAGAGCTGTACATCAAAACAAACCCCCTGTATCAGATAGGGGTGGGTAATCCCCGTCTCGGCATTTTTGGCAGCGCTACTAACAGAGACCTGATTGATCCCCTGAAATTATCAAGTTTCTTTTTCCGTCATTGGATTGCAACAGCTCTCCTGGCTGAGGAGAGGAGGGGACATCTTCAGAAAGCAGCATTTTGAATGGGTAGGAAAGCCAATGTGACTTTTCAACCATGATCTGCAATTCCTTGTGTACTTGGCTGTGTTGGGGTCGCCTGCTTCTGGGAACAGCTGATTACGCTGTACTCAGAGGGCTTTTCACCCAGTGGGCAGGATTGTACCATTGTACATCAGAAGGAGACCCCACACTGACCTCGCCTCAAATCTTTCACGGTGGCAGCTGCTGGAAACAGGAGATGGGGCTCAAGTGGGCCAAGACAATAAATCCTGCTTTCCTGCTAACTGGAGGCTGGTTCAACAGAATTAATGCCAGAGCCAGGCAGCTCATGCCGTGTTGTGTTAATCTGTGAAGTGAGGGCAGCTTGGAGAAAGTGGCTGGATTAGAGCAGGGAAGAGTTAGAGGTGAGGACTCCTATTCTCTCATTTTTTCTGTTAGAAAAGCGGGTGGTCCCCAGTGCAGGCCCAGGTGAGGCTGGCTTTCCGGCAGGCTTATCTTGGTTGTCCATCACATCAGCCAAACCTCAGCTCCAGGAAAATCCAGCTTCTCCCAGTGTCCTTGTTGGGGTCCATGCTAGGCAATCCTGATGGCAGCTGTGGACCGACTAGCCCAACTGCAGGCCATCTGTCCTCCTGTCCATCCATCTGCTGCCATGCAGGGTGTACCACAGCCAAGTCCTGGTCCTTTCCTTACTGGGGTCTCTTCCTTCCCCTGACATCGATTCCCCAAAACTTACAGGACCTCAGTTACCTTTGAGACTTTTGCCCCTTTCCCATAGTTTAACGAGACTGGCTGACACACAGTTACCTGGGGAAGGACAGAGAGGTGGAAGGATGGACAGACAGCACAGTTGCTCGAGCCTTGTCGCCTGGTTGATTTGTTATTATGGTTGGGCCACTTGAGTCAAAATTTTTGGACTCTTTTCTTAGCATATCCCTGAGCAGAGAGATTTGCAGGGGTGTGTAAAGCAAGGGTGTTTGGCTTGTTACTATTAATGAAATGCAGTACGTGCAGGTGGGGGATAAGGAGAAGATTGCACGAGGTTCTTGTAGACTTGGTGTTGCTCCAAGAACTCTCATCAATTGTAGCGTGTGCGGGGAGACTCGTCTGTAATTTCAAACAGGGAAAGGTGTGTGATTGCAAATGCTGCTCTTGTATCAGGAATCGTTCACTTACTGTACGCCCAGAGACCGGGGCGGTCTCTAACAGGCAGTGGAAATTATGAAGACGAGTGATTCCTCCCCATCTGACAGTGTCATCTTCTATTTGGAAACCTCTTCCCCTTTCCTGCGAGGATCTCGGTTCTGACTGGTTTTTTTGTTCCCATAAATACTTATTATAACGACATGTGTGTGTATTTAGTGCATGTGAATACAACATGGTACAATATCTGCACGTACAAATAAAAGTCTTCGGTGTCCATAAGGCTCCTACTGTCACCTTCCAAAGACGAGAGTTGTTTGAGCTCCCAGTTACCTCCAACAAAACAGTGGGGGCCTAAAGCAAGACTTAAAAATGTAACTACTATTGATGGGTGATCAGCTGCAAAACAGACGGGGCTGTTCTTTGGCTGGAAGAGCGGGTACGAAAGCCATGCAGAGCTCTGTGCTTGTTGTGCTGGAAAACAAAGGTGAGAACAGTACGAGTGGGATTTTCCTGCTCCAGTTGCCTAAACATTAAATGTCTAGGATAAGCTAATTAGAGGGGCTTTTCTTGGCAGATAACTGATAGAGACAGCCACATCCAGAGACTGACTCAGCCCAGCTGCCTTAGAATAGGATGACTCACCATCTTCATACGAATTGACAGTAGACTGAACTTAGGTGACAAGTCTAGATCCTTACCTGATGAGATGAGTTGAGCCCTGTCCTGTAAGTCTGTTTTCTGACAGAGATCTCAGAGACTTTTGCAAGGGAAAATAAGTATTTTTTTTCCACGTGGGGTGGCAGGAAGAAGAGGTGCAGCTAGGAGCTGGCAGCCGGCGGCACAGTGTGGTCAAGGCTGGGGCTGGTGCATAGCCTTCATCCTGGAGATCAGCCACTGATCCGTCCCGGGGCAGGGATCCTTGTGCAGCCTCTACTGCCTTTAATAGTGAAAGGTACTAGTCACAGAGCAAAAGGAGTGACAAATTGAAGTTCTGCTTCTGACCTGTGGTTTGGACACTCCAGTTGGCATCTGGGTTGCTCCAGCAAGCTCTTTTAGCAGACACACAAGGATGGAAGTGGCAGATGCTTGATTAAATGTCATATTTCCTTTTAATGCTTCACCATGGAGTTGTTAATGGGAGTTCCAGCAGCAAGAGCAGAGTTATTAGGGTGGGTGTCTTGTGGGGTTGGTGCATTAACCTTTTTCCTTGGATTTTAGCCATGTAATGTGGTGGGTTCAGGGAGGAGTTGGCTAGCCGGAGGTGAGGAGGCCATGAGAGTGGCCCTTCGGTGTTTGCACTCAGCTGTCGGCAAACTGGAGAGACCGAGGTGTTTGCTCACAGCCTCCTCCACGTCTTGCTCTTAGACCTGTGCCTTTTTCTGCTCCCGTCTTTCCTTTGCAGGAGGAAGACCTTGGGGGATTGCTTTCCTTGGGAGCACTTTGGCGCAGAACAAAAGAGGCCCTTGCACCTTAGGGCCGAGACTGGCTGGGGTGCATTGCTGGGAGGTTGCTGCTGTCACCTGCCCATCTGGGGAGCAGGAGGAAGACGTGACAAGTCCCCCCAAGAATCCATCTGGTGCAGGCTCTGCGTGGCCAGCAGGACCCTGGCTTGGGGCTGGAGCCCCAGATTGATGCACCGGCTTAAATGGGAAACTGGGATGCAGGCAGCTCCCGCTGGTTTAGAAGGGATGAGTGAATAATATTTTGTGAGCTTAAGACAAACGCTTGTGTTAAAGGCAGTGATGGATCTAAATTGCTTGAATTGTTCAAAGCAAATCCTGGAGTCATCTTCCCCAAATAGTGTTTCGAAGCTTTTTCTATACTGGGATCCCACTGGCTCTGTAAATCAAGATGGGATGGGTAGCTGAGGCTATCTATTCTCATTAAATATCCACAGGCAGTTTCCTGAAGAAGTCTGTTAGCTGTGGTCTGGCCAAACTCCAATTGGGGTAATTGCATTTGCCTCGCAGTTTAAAATAAACCAGCGCATTCTTCTGCAAATCCCTTATTCGCAGTTGTTTATTATCTGGATGGCAGCATCATATCTCTGCCCATTAATCCATCTCTCCGAGTTTCTATAATTCCAGCCTCCTGGAGGGGGTTCAAACTGCCACCATTCATTATTTGAGTCTATCTGCTAGGGAAATGTTTACTTCTTCCCTGAAACACTGACTCTCTCCTCTAACTGCACCCTCACTTGAGGCTTGAATGAGCAATCGTTGGTGCCAAACCAGTATTAACTCTGTTAAACAGAAAATATCCCACGTATTTAAACTCCATTTTTGCACCATTCTGGTGGATTAGACATAGAAATTTGCAGTAGCAATTGCTGATTTGTTTGGAGGTTCCTAGAGTGCCTCCTGCAATGCCCCATCCAGAAGCACTGGTCCCACCACCAGCTGCCTGGTCACAGCCGAGCCCTGTGTGGCTGCTAAATGCTGCCTTCCCTCTTCGAAGGTGCAAACTTGGGCATCTTTGCATTGCTGAGGTCTTTTTTTTCCCAAAACCTGTTGGAACGTCATTAGCTTTCAGATGCTTTATTCCTTTCTCAACCTTTAAAATTTGTTCCTGTGTTAAAAAGCTGTTTGGGGAAGAGGAGAAGGAGATGGACGGACAGCGTGATTATTTCAGCCGTGTTTCCTTAGGATACCCAGTTAAGAATTAAGCTGTTTACAGCATCTGTAAAACACCTTATTGCAATGTATAAACGCATGGTTTACAAGGGGTGTACGTGGATGACCAGAGCTGTTTGGCTGCAATAAATGCACCAGGCAGATAATCCTTCCAGCAGTGTACTTCCACATTGCTTGGTCTTATTTGATAGGAAAGCAAAGCAGCACCAAACTTGTTAGCTGTGAAGCAAATGCCGGAGGGCTCATCACGTGCAAAACAGGTGGGGGCTGATTCTAGACACTGTGGCCAGCCATGGCCAATTGCAGCTGGCAAATCCATGAATACCTAGTTTTACGGTGGCTTACTAACCCCATAAGTCAACCAGACTTTGGAGATACTGCAGTGGAGTAGAACATCCCGAGGATCAAAGGCAAGAAATATTTTGTCTGCTTGTTTTCAAGGGGGTGTTTCACAAGAGATGGGGATTGAGCAGCTAAATATGTCCTCCATCAAGAAAAACAGCCCCGTAGCCTTTGAGCAACCCACACCGTGCTGGCTGTTGAGTCACATCTCACATGCCTGTCTCTGAGCTGACCTTACTCGCTGCATTGCTAATGCTCACCTCATGAAATCATTTTTCCCAGATAAGTTGCTGCAGATGATTGATTGCACACAATATTAATCCTTCTCTTCCTTCATGCCTGACCCTTGTTTATAATACCAACCTCTCCGCTTGGAAATCCATTATGCTGCCCTGGCTATTAGTGGAGATAAGAAACAGTTTTGGAAGAGGTACTGGCCAAAATAGCAGCTATCAGGATATTTATGAGCAGCCGTGATTGCAGGAGCTCGGGGTGTTATCTTACACAGCAACCTCATTTGGGCAGCCAGTAACTGCATTTGCTCCGTGTTAATGAAAGCAGCAACAGCACAACCTGCTTTATCGTATGACTTCTGACGCGGACCTGCTGAATTTTCCTTTAATTGCAATTCAGTTTGCAGTGATAAATAGTTTAATAAGCGAAAATGGGCTTGACTTCTGTTGTTTATGTTTCCTTGTGGCTTAGGGGAGTATTACACGATGCTGCGTCTGGTGGAAACACAACTTGGAGCTTCAAAAGTCGGTTGCTCAACTGTTAGCTGTTGTCGTGCTGCAATTTTTGACAGGCAGCAGAAGGGGGATAACAAGTTGTTTTACCTGGCACTAAAGAAAGATAAGCTGGGGGTACAGCTCCCAAATGCCTTGCTTGCATTTATTTTTCCTTTTTCACTGGGAAAACGACATTGCTTGGGTAGTGTTGGCCTGGGGAAGTCAATGGCGGGCTCTTAGTTTGGGCTGGTTTTGGGGTGGAAGGGCTGGTTTTTAGGTAGAAGGGCTGTTTCTGTGGTTGTTGCTTGCAAAAGGGACCCAGGTTGAAGAAAGCATCTACCACAGCACCAGCTCCGCGGGGCAGCAGGACTGACCGTGCCTGGGCTCTCACCTAGCTTGGTGTTTTTGCAAAATTATTGGGTTCTCTTACGCCTTTCATGGCTGTGGCTAGGAAGTTTCTATTGCTGGCTGCCGTGGAGGGAGGCATTGCATTCTTCTGCTGGACTTCTTTGATTTAAATTTCTAAATCCTTCACAGGCTTTTTTGTTTGGGATTTTTTGTGTGAAGCTTTCCTTCCAGTGGGTAAGCCATCCCCAAGGACTGATGACCAGTTTGGCTTTCTCTCGGCCTCCTAAAGCTGGAAAAAATCAGATAAATTGCAAGAAGGTCATGGGTGATGGCGAGGAGGGTGCACAGCAAAACGAATTGGGCAAGACTCTTGCTTTTCTGTTCAGCCCTAAAGTGATCTCCTTTGTGTACTCCTTAGTCTTGCCTGGCAAAGCAAGACTTTAGAGGACGTACTCAGTAAGGGGCACGGTTTGGTAAGACAGACGCAGGGGCAGCAGCTGAAGTTGCAGGGAGCTGCCTGACATCAGGCTCAGCAGCTTCTTCCCCGGTGCTTTTTGATCCACTTGCAGCCTTTGGGTTGCTTTCTGTCACTTCTGTGTTCCTGACTTTCTCTGCTTGTCTTGTGTCGTTAATCCCAAATCCTGCTCGAGGCGGGCATTAGTACTGGCTGCCTCATGGGGGTAGATGTGCTGTTGAATGTGCGGCTCTGAAATGTCCTCGCGGCCTCCTCCTGCCGCCGCCCATGGGGATGTCAGAAGTCGAGGTGGCTCGGGGATGCCGAGATGTTCCCCTTCTGCTGCACACGCACAAACCTTCCCAAACCGTCTCGGCATCACGCAGGGTTCTGGGTGCACACTAGAACAACACCCCTCCCGCCTACACCAAGCAAGCCACGGTCCTCCCTGGCTCATAAATACCATCAGTTTAAACCCTTATACCTTACCTATTCAAAGTTGCATTTGCTATCCAGGTAAAGATCCCCTGGGAAAACGGAACGTGCTGGAAAACACCCCAAGTGGCTCGAGCCAGATGCTGGGCGTTTTCTCCAAAGCTAGCGATTCGTGATTTGCTGCTGACAGCATGAACTGGTGTTAAGTTATTAAATTGCAGATGAGCTCATCACTTGGCCTCCAACAAGTTTCAGCCTTGAGTGGCTTTAAAATATTACATGTGGTGGAAAAGAGACAATGCTGGTGTGGCAGAGAGATTTAGGGAGCAGCTGAGAAAGACATCTGTGCATAAAAAATGTGTACCAGGAGGGAGGAGGGAATACTTCATGTGAAAAATGTAAGCTCTCCCAGGAGAGAGGAGAAGAAATTCTCTGATTTATTGGTTCTACATTTTAATTTTAGCTTAAGAGAAAATTGTCAGAGTTTTGAGATGCTTAAAGAGAAGTGGCAAGATGCTAAGCCTGGTTTGATCCTGAGAGATCCCAATGTGTCAAGAGCTGCGTGTGCGGGACTACTTCTGCCGTGCCCCCAAACCGGCTCCTTTGGTAGAGCGTGGTGTTTGCCAGTGATGCCATATGACTGTGGGCCAAATCCAGCTCTTACTTGGTATTTGCTTAATCTTAATGTTGACCGTTACCAGACCAGGAAGGTAACATCCACACTGCTGTTAGGAGAGGTGTTTCTCTCCCTTGAAAGAGTAAGAGTTTCCTGTGGGGATCTCCCTGCCCTACATGATCTGCACAATTTCTTTTTCTCCCTTTTTTTTCCTCTTGCAAAGGAGCCCGAGCTCCTGAACCCACCCGGTTCTGTGCAGTCACTCGTGGATCCGTGCAGTGCAGAAACGCATGAGGAAGGAGCCACTCTTGAACAAAGGAATTAGTTTTTCCAGCCTAATTAAACCCAACTATGCCGGAGCAGCCTTGGTGGGCTGGCCTGGCTGTCACAGTGCTGCTCCTGGAGAGCACAGCGCATGCCCTCATCTTAGCTCTAGCTCTCGATGCTGGGATTAATTCTTTTTTTTTAGGTGCCAACTTGGCAGAAGCTGTGGGATAGATCAAAAATCAGTTCAGCCTCTGTATTTTTCAGACTCAGTATGTTTGCCATCAGTGGGCGCATTGGCCAGTTTGGTTTTGTGGCTGGTTGGATTTGTTGTTTTGGGGTTTTTTTTGGCGCTCCCAGCAAGGGAGAATAGCCCTACATGTATGATTTTTTAACTGCCTTGGCTCTTTTTTACCAAATGGTGTGTCTGCAGTCAAAGCATCCGCAAAACCAGCGTTAACTCAGTCAGTGCTGCAGTGATGCCCCTAAAAATAACAAGGAAACCCGTACGCTGAAGACTTGCCACCTTGTTTGTGGCGTGAGCTGTAATTCCATGCAATGTAAGATCCCTCTGGCTGCTACAGCCAGTGTCTGAAGGCAAAATAGCTTTTTTTTTTTTTTTTTTTTTTTACGTAGTTTCTTTGAGGCTGGTTGACTGTGGAAAATCTTTGACTGATCTTTTAATTAAAATTGCTTTTTTTTTTTTTTTTTTTTTTTAAGTGAAGTTGATAATTTTCGGCCTGTCTGAAGTCACGGAGCATCAGCACCTACAACCGATGGTGCCTTCCCATGTGGTTCACTGGGGCCGGGGCATCTCTGAGCTCAAGACAGGCTCCAATTTATTGCAAGAGTGTTATTGGCTTGGAGTTGCTGTATTAAAAGACTGGGGGCAGGAGAAAGGGAACTTTTTCATGTAAATTATTAACAAATTGCGTGCGTAGCTGTCAGTAATGAGCTGCAAACTGCGACCCTGGAGCAGCCGAGCTCGGGGCCATTGGCCAGAGGAAGCCCGTCTCTGTCTCGGGGTGCTTTTAACAGACACCTAAGCTGATCAAATTGCAGAGTGTTGCCAGGACTTGGGGACAGTCCCCACCCTCAGCCATGTGTTTCTGTCCCGATCTGTGTCCTGGGTCTGACAAGGATCGTGGATTTCTGATAGTTGAAGCTCCTGAATTGTATTTCTATTTTTCTGCCTGCTATTTATCCACGTGTAGTACGTGTACAAAGGGAGATTACTCAGATCTGTGGTTATCTTCTTTTTCCTTTTTTTTTTCTTCCCAGTTTTTAGACCATATAAAGCTACTTTCTTACTGCCATGTTGATTTTTTTATTTCCTACAACAGCAGCTATACCCAACCCTCCTGTACTTCTACTCGTTTGGGCAAAAGCTGCATTTATACTGTGAGGGCTGAGAGCTGCGGTGCTTTGGCTGAGGCACGTATTTGAGATGGACTCCTTTCTCACATCTGCAGGGCTTAACATCTCACTGAGCTGCTCTGCTCAGCTCTGTAACAGAGGTAATGCCTCTGTGTGATGCCTTCCTTTTAAACGCATCGTTTCTAAATGTAAGTACTTGTGGTTGGGAGTGATAAGTGCAATTTGTGTTTGTGAGATGCTCTAACGTCCTCACATGGCAAGTTCTGCAGAAGTGCAAAATGTTCAATAAATAACAAGTTATTAGTCGAAACTATAAATAAAAAGAGAGTCAGGAAGGCTGCTTTTTGCAGGATGATGGTGAATAAGATTGTCCCAGCCCTGTGCTGCATGTGACATTTTTCAATTAATTTTATTGAGTTACTTAGCCAGACTGACACTCCCACGTCGCCAAATAGCACCTTCCTATTACTGGCACCTTTTAAACAACTTTTATGTTTCAGTTTCCCCAGCTTCACGTGACAGCCCCCCCTGCCCTCGGGTCCCCTCCTGTACTTCATCCCTGTAGCCAGCTGGTTTTCCCTAAGAAGAGAAGCAGAGCACCAAATTCTTTCCCCTTGATGCATGTTTCTTGCATTGCTCATTCCTTCTTCACCTGAAACTTCCATCTCGTTTTTGCAGCTCAGCTCTTTTCAGCCTCAAATTCTTTGCAGAACTGAACCAGTTTGGTTTGATGGCACCACGATTAATCCCTGGGAGCACTGCCATTGCGGGGCAGCAGGCCTTTTCACCCCCAGAGACACATCATGAAACTCTTCATGCCAGATGCCACCGGCTATGTGGGAGGAGGACTTGGCATTTGATGCAGTTGCGGACAAGTCTCTTGTCTGCAGCGTGGCTGTTCTTGGGGTCAGAAGTAATTTTCATCAGTGCTAGTGGAGATACAGATAGGAGGTTTTCATCGTTGCCTGGTTTTTCATGGATAGTTGAAATGGTTCCTCATTTGTGCTGTGTTTTGGTTCAAGAAGTAGGAGTAGACACTCAGAGCTGGACCAGCCCACCAGCTTAGAAACCCAACTCCCACTGCCAGTGAGGACTCGAAGGACCAGGGGTTGTGGCTTCCTGCGCAAGCGTTTGGGCTGGAATAAAGCTGGTGGTCAGTCCTTCCTTACCAAGTCACATCTCCACTATTCAGTGGTGGCTGTCAAACAACTGCTTCCGCGTTGTTTTGGTAGTGTAGGGGCTCTATCTTGCCAAAATCCGTGGCAGGGTGATGGGCAGGTCTCAGTGTGGGTATGTCCCAGCCCACTGAGTCTTGTCGAGGTCGTCTGGAAAGTAAATGCCTTGGGGTAGGTGTGGCGGTGTCTCTGCTCTGGGGTGGTGGATGCATTACCCAAAGGAGAGATGAATTTCCTGAAATGCAGCAGGACCCGTGGGTCTTCGTTTTGCTAAATCCCATCCATACAAGGAGAAGAGGCTGCTTCTGGGCTTCACTCTTTAAAAGTGAAAGCAGGCCTTTGAAGAGAAATACAAACCATCTTATTCCTGTCAAAAATAAAAGGCAAAAGGGAAACGGCTTACCCAAGCTCACCCAGTAAGGCAGGGCTGGAAAATGAGCCAGCTCTCTTGGAGCTCCGGCGATGGACAGGGCCTGTGAGGCACATCTGCCTGATGGTCTGGCTCTGGCCATCTTATGGGGTGGCTGGTGGGCCTCGCTGCAACATGCGTTCATCTGAGGAGTGCTGTCCTACCCCCTGATCAGCTGCTGCTGAGGAACAAAACATAGTGGAGATACATTATTTGAAGTAAAAGGAGTACACTATATATAACCCTTCCCCTCCTCGTCCCTGTGCACCGACGTATTTCATACAGTGATGAGTTCTCTGCCAAAATTCCTCAAATTATTATGTCTAAGGATTGTAAATCATAGGCAATAGTCTTGGAGGGGACCTCAGGAGGTCTGATCCATCCTGAGGGCAGGATCAGCTCGATCTGAACCGTTCCTGACACATCGTTGTCCAGTCTCCAACGGCAGAGCCTCCACCCCTTCCCCAGGCAATCTACTCCAGCACATTGCTCTTCCCACCCCCCCACCCCCCACCCCCAATTTATCCTCCTGTTTCCATTGCTGCAATTTTAGGCTCGTTCTTTCCTCCCTGTGCACAGCAGACCCGGAGCACATCTATGCTATATTTATTCTCCAATTCCAGTTTCATGCTGATCGAGCTGTCGTGTTCTCTGGAGTCATCTTTGATTTTACTTGCAAGCCTACTGTTTGCTTGGTGGATTTATGGCTTGTGAGTGGCATGAAGGTGTTTATCCTGCAGCCCTAATGCCTCTTTGCAGAGCAGATAAAGCACGGGAGCGCAGCTTTTCCCAGGGTGACGTGCTTATGTGACCCTTCCTTGTGTTGGGTACTGGTGGAGATCCCTTTCTTCTTGGCTTCTTCATGGGGAGCACCAATGTGGGCTGATTTTAAGATCAACGCTAGCACTGGCTTTTGTAGCACATCTAATATTGCTGCTTTACCCTGTTTTCTGCAGGATTTAGGAATGGAGTCGACTTCTCTGGATGATGTACTCTATCGATATGCCAGCTTTCGAAACCTGGTGGATCCAATCACTCATGATTTGATCATCAGCCTTGCTAGATACATCCACTGCCCCAAACCGGTAGGTACCGTGGTCTCATCACACCTCCATAACTGTGCTGGCTTGGGAAACTGCTCTGCTGGGAGCGTAGAGCTTCTCCCTGAGTGTGAGGGAAAAAGCCTCCCAGTTACTGCTGTGCTTGTGTGTCTTTGGACCAAGAGGACCTACTCAGAGATTGTGGTTTGATTCCACAGTATCAGGCTTTCCAGCTGACCAAGGCTGACATTCAGCTAATGTTGGTACTTTGAGTGTTAGCACTTTGTTTTGCAAATTATTTCTGCTTTCCACCACTTTGTGTTTCTGGTTAAAGACCTTACCCCGTCAGGAACACTTTCAGCCTCGCAAGGATAACAGACCGTTCCTCACCCTTGTGCAATGTTTATCATGACCCCAAATGACGAAGGAGTCCTTGGCTGTGCCTTCAAGGCTAGGTTTCCAAAAAAGCGCAGCCTCCGTGGGCTGCTGTTTCGGCTCTGACATGAGCAGGTTTCTCTGTGAACGCAGCCCCAGGCAGATGTGGGCTTTTAAAACTCCTGGGCCCATTTGCTTACTGGTGGCTATAGCAGCATAAGGGCTTTTGAAAATCCCAGGCTGGCTCCCTCCCTTCCACAGTAAATGTGACTGTGCATGGTGGCCACTGACTGTTTGGATAATTAAGGTTTCTTTCCCCAGGTTTTCTTTTAAATAAGCAATACTGTCAGTATCTGAGTCGCAGAGCAGCGTAGGCTTAGAAAGGTGTGAAGCGTCTGAGCTCTCAAAACACGCTGGATAAGGAGGAAGAGGGGTAAGAAAAAAGTCCGAAAGCTACCAGACAGTGATCGCAGGAGATGTAGGTGGCATCAGATCTCTCGGGATTTTTGATCTCTTAGTCCTCCTGTGCTGCAGTTCCCCGCCTGTAATTTTGGGAGGATGGCACAGCTCTGCTAAATCAGTGTGAAGTGTCCTGGCACTACGGTCATGGCGACGTGTCGTGCACCAAAGATGAATCAGTTGCAAATATCCGAGATGTGCACCTTTCAGAGGAAATACCTTTCTTCTGCAAAGCACCGTGCGGGCTGTAGGGCAAGCGGGAGCTGTAGTTGGTGATGCTCCCTCAGCTCCTCTTGAAACTCCCAGGAATGGGCTTCTTCCTAAAGAGACATTTCTGCCCGTGTTTCATCTTGTCTGGTACAGGCCAGAGTGTGCTGGGGGAGCTGAAGGCTCATCTGCCGTGGCTGTGTTTTTCTTCTCCCCTGCACATTGCTTGTCAGGAATTAAAGTTACATTTAAAACAAATGATGTGAATTGTAGGAAAAGGCTGAGTGGTGTTTTCCAGTAAGCCCAAAGGAGGGTTTGCAGAGCTTCCTGGTGGGATGTCTTCGTTGTAACAGCTTCCCTGGGAGTGTGGGAGCTGCGCGGCTTCCCTGAACTTGCTGTCTGGAACCAATAAGCGAGCAAAAAAGTTCACTTTAAACAGAAAGGGAGCCCTCCCACCCCTTCCACCCCCATAACCTGCATTTGGCTCTGGTCGCGCTTGCAGATGTGATGGAGCTCTGTTTGAGGGCCGCCAGGAACCATCTCCCGGCACACTCCTTCCTTGTCCTCCAAACCCTTCCCATGCCTTTTTGTCCTTGGGAAAGAGCTTCCTAGAGCAGCGCCATGGCACCGATCATCCAGGTTCATTTCGGCACCTAAGACTTCGTACACTGACATAACCTGGAGTGGGGAGGAGAGATGCAAATGCTCCAGGCAGGGTGCGTACCTGACATTTGTGGGTCCGTCCCTGAGATGCAAAGGGGTGCAGCCCCTCCTGCAGCCCTCCTGGAGGGCAGCACCACCAGTGTCCCAGCAATGTCTCGGGGAGGGGGCCTCTGAGCAAGACCCAGCCCCCGTTGAGGATCACATGCTGAACCCCAGATATTTTTGGGGTGTTCCTGGAGGGGATGTGTGTATCTCGCAGCAGGTCCCAGCGAGCTCATCAGGCCTCTGAATTTCTGCCAAGAGCACGCTTGTTGCACTCTGTATCCTTGGATTTTGTTGGGGGGGGTTGTTTGTTTGTTTTTCCCTCCTGGAGACAGCAAACTCAGAGCTAGCTCATTTGGTCTCACCTCTGCTGCTGAACTGCAAGGCGTTTACCCATCTCATGCCTTCTTTTGTTTGCACATGGCGTTTTTAAGGTCTTCTTGGGATGGCACCGTCCATAGGTGTGATGTACCTGGTGAGATGGGACAGGGGTCCCAGCTGGGACATCACTCTCCTGTACTTCGTGCTAATAATGGGTCTTTCATTTCCTGTAAGAGTGTATGAAGGGACAGAGTCATTCACGGCTGTTTCTTGTGGATGTTTACTTAATAATAGCCTGCATTGCTATTTAAAAATGATGGAAATTGCTTTTGTGAAGTATTTAAACATTTCTTCAATTTTGCTGAGGAAAAGTTGCGGTGATGCTCAGGGTGTGTCTGCCTGGGCTACGGTGTGAAACTGGCTCTGGAAGTGCTTCATAAAACTCTCTACACTCAATAAACTGCGTTGGGAAGGGTGGAGCGAGCGCAGCAGCATGCAGACATGGCTTGGGGATGTCAAGGACCCAAATCCCCATCTCTAGACCAAGGACGGATGTCCCATGTCCTACAGCATGAGCTCAAGATACAGACAGATCCCTGTGCTGCGTAGGTAAACCCCTGCAAGGATACCAATATATCCCTTTCCCTTTTCTTATGGAGAATAAGATCCTTTCGTCTCTCCTCCCCCATGGGGCAATGAGATGGGAAACTGGAGAAACCTATTTTGACGGGCGTGTTTCCAGGCAGAGAGGCCCCGTTCCCCCGCTGAGGTTACCCTTTTCCAAAACGTCGTGACTAAGCTGGTTTCTCCTCCACGTTTTGCCCTGGGAGACTAATGGTGAGCTGCAGCCAAGTGTACACTCTGCAGTCCTCGTAAAAATAACCCGAGGCCGCTCATGCAACGGCGAGCTGCTCCGCTGCCCAATACCTGCTTTCGCATGTCTCCCTGCATGTTTCTTTTGGCACTAAATGCTGTGAAGAAGTTAGTGCCAGTGTAAGCATAGAGATGCAAACTCCTAATACTGAATCACGGGCTTCTAGCAAACCGTGGTGGTAAAACATGCAATAGCAAACATGAATAAATCCAGTTCATGCAGCACTGAGGCTCCTCTTCTGCATGAGATGCTGCTCGTTGGACGTGCTTGGTCCTCTCCCCCTCCTTTGAACAGCTTGGGGTTTGCACCTCGCCACGCAGTGGCTTTAGTGCCAGAGCAAGGGACAGCTTCTCCGGGCCAGCGGTCCCTTCTGAGGCTGCTGCGAGAAATGCTGGCAGGTGGCAAGTGTTCGCATGAGAGCGGCGACAGCTGTATTAATACAGCAAAGAAAATATCACCGTACTCTGCTGTGCAGCGAGGCGCTCTGTCAGGAATCCGCAGGGGCTCGCAGACAGTTGCTAAGCCCCGGAGCATCCCTGGGAGATTGATGGGCGTTGCCTTGGAGAGGAAAGCAGGGATTGTGCAGGTGACAGACAGCAAGTCCAGCAGCAGCCGCCGGACTGTGCTGCAGCTCCTGGTCCATGACTTAGCCTTGCTCGGGCTTTGGGTGCTACCAGCTGTGCTTTAAACGCTCTTTTTTCTGGCAGCTCAGGGTGTTGGGTGAAAAGTAATTTCATCCCAGTGTTTGCTGGTGGTTTTCTGAGACACTAATTTTCTTTTAGCCCAAAACCTGCATGCCTTAGTCACCTGGGTTATTTTCCAGCAGCATCCAGTCCTCTTTCCCCCCAGACCTCTTTCCCTCCCTGCAGTTTCTTTGACGGAGGTTTGGCAGCGGCGTACGAGAGCAGGAGAAAGCTCAGGGTCAGGAGTGTTGCAGAAGTTTTGGCTTTTTCTCTTCCTGCTGAAGGTATGCCGTTGCATCCCGTGGCACAAATACACACGAATATGTAGGTTGAGGCAGCTGTGAACTTGCCCACAACCGTATGGAGGTGGGACGGATGGGGGTGAAGAATGGGGCTGACCTGGACCCTGGTCCCTTTTAACCTGATCTATTAAATATGTGTCTGCTCAGGGTTATGGGGTCTTGATTTCCTCCTCCCTTCTGGAGAGAGCACTTCCCTGGCTTTCTGTACATTGCTTTTTTTCATTTGGCCTCTATTTATACCACCCTTAGCTTAAAGGTGACCCCTTGGTCTCTCCTCTGAGCTAAAATAAAATTTGAATCGTTTTTCCAAGTTCTGGGTAAACACGTCCTGGTCTGTATGGCCAGAAAAAAGTTGGCCCGGGCTCTCCAACGTGGCTGCAGCTCAGCACAGTTCGGTGGATGCTTATTCCAGCAAGTAAATTCAAACCAGCAGCAACGCAAAACATTTAACTTGTGCTGGAGGAGCCCGGAGTGCTTTGAATGAGCCCGAGTGCGGAAATTTGTTTGGGTGAGCTTTCGTATGGACGTCAGGATATGTCATGCAAAGGCTGGATCGTGCCTCTCCAGACCCCGCTGAGATCCCAGCTTTCCCCGAGGCGCTTGTATTCGGGTGACTTTTGCTAAAGAAGCCAAGTGAAAACTCTTTTCCAGATCACTTGGAAGTCAGGGTTTGGATTTGGTCCCATCCCTACTTACAAATGTATAATGCAGTTCAACCGAACCCGGGTGTCTTGAGTACCCCTTCCTCGAGGGGCCGGGACGTGCCTGCAGCATGACCACGTGGCGTCTCCAAAAACACCAGTGGAGCCACGTGAGAGCAGCTGCCCAGCTCTGGCTGTGGCTTGCCAGGTTCCTGTCTGGGGAGGACGCTTTCAGATGATGTAAATGCTGCTGTTGCGTGTGAACGTTGTGGTGAGTGGTGGCCGTAGATGTTACACTTGGTATCCATCGCCTTGTGCAGCTATGGTAAACCTTTGCTATTCAGGAAACTCTTAATATTGTGCAGCAAGTTTTCCAGTGTCAGTTCAAGAGGGTGTTTGCATGGGATCAAAGACATTTGAACAAGTGTTTTCTTCCCCATGGCCATGACCTTGGGACAGTCTTTTATCTTCCTGTCTCTCTCCAACCCCAGCCCTGTGGAAAGGTGCCAGGCAGGCTCCTCGGAGAGCGGCTCAGCTCCAGGCACAGCCTGCAGCTGGCCCTCCCCAAAATGCGGTGCCAGGGTAAAGAGGCAGTTGGTACCCGCTGGTGCTCTCGGTCCCCAGGGTGACGTCTGTCTGTCCACGGTTGCCCCGTGAATGGGGAAAGGGGATAAAACGCTTTAGCAAAGTCGCGTGGCGTGGGACGGAGCTGCCCCGATGCCCCGTATCTTTCCTCCAGCCGCTCAGGTTTCCAGTGGGAGTTGTTCCAGGCAAAGGAGCTGAAAACACAAACGCATAAGGAGCAAAGGGCCCCCGTAAAAAATTCACAGCTCTTTTTGCCAGCAGGAATATCTGGCCATAAACTATTGGAAAATTAAACCGGTTTCTTTTTCCACAGACCAAAGCCACATGTATGGATGACTGATGACCGTGATAGGGAGTGAGTCAGGATTTCCTCTGGTTTGAGGCCTTGTTGAACATGGGACAAGCGCTGAGTGGAGCTGGGGGAGAGGAGAAAGCAAAGCCTTGGGCAAAGGCTGCTTTTCCCTTGTGACCTTGGGCTGTTTGATTGCACCAGCTCTTACTGTCCTGGGGAGGTACCGCGGAAGCTTCTCCAACCCCTGAAGGCTGCCCAGAGTAAATCCAAAGTGAGATTTTGTCTTTGCTGATCCTCATCCTGCTGCTTTCTATGGAGAAAGGCTTTTCTGCCGGTCGGTGGCCAAGGAAGGACTGGCAGAGCAGCTTAGCAAAACCCTGTCCCTAAGTTCAGCTTTGCCTGTCCATTCTGCTGTTGGTGCGTGCACCTCTTAAGCTGCAGCTCCACTAAGAAGACAGGTGAAAGATGCAATCCTGTTTGCACGTAGGGTGCTAGACATGGGCAAACATCTCAGCGTGGAAGCTGTGTACAACAGATAACGTGGTCCTCAGCTTCCCCACCAACATTTGTAGTATTTCAAGATATATGGTGACAACAATGTGTTAGGGAGGGCATTTAAAAACTCTTCTGAGCAATTGGTGTAGTCGGAGAGGTGACATGCTGGGTGGGACTGGAAGCAAAATGGATTTTGCCTGTGTAGCTCTGGATAGAGTGAAGATCTATTTTCTTGTTCGCTTCTGTGTCGTTTGAGAAATATATGCTTAGCCGCATCCCTGGCTCAGATGTCTCTTCCTGCATGAGCTCTAAATTGATCAGGTTTGCAGTATGGGTTTGATTACATGAATTGTCACCCATGAAAACAAGAAAGTACAGAAAGAAAAAGTGGTTATTGTGACCTGGATGAAATAATCTATTTCTAACCCTTCTTCAGCCCCATGGTATAAGGATTTAACTTTACAGATGATGTTGGGGTTTTTATGCCCTGCGTTTTTAAAATGTGCTATTTCTGATGGAGCCGCATTGAAGCTAAAATGAGCATTTTTCCTTGTATTTACTATCCCGTGTGCTGTGACATGTGGCTAAAACAGTATTAATAAACTCAGTTTATACAGGAGGAATATAATCAGGGTGACGTGACCACCAGCTCGGTGCCTTTATCCGCAAACCAAGCACATAATCCAGCTCCTCCACCGTGAATGTTATTATTTGATTTTGAATTCAAATTATCATTCCAAGTTTCTGACATCATACTCATTTTACAGCAGTACGAGCTGAAATTATAGGTACGAAGTGATGACACATGGAGGGACGTTCAGGCACAGTCTGTCGGGTGAGCTTGTCAGCCTTGACGAGTTTCTTACCTTTCCCTTTTGCTATTAGATGTGCAAGGAAAATGCACCTCATAGAGCTCCTTGCAAAGCTCTCACATTCCAGATGCAAAGTGCTATGAGAGCGCTAAGTATTGTTTGTTCTTTGCTCTAAGAAACACCGTAAAGGGAAGCTGATTTACGAACCAAAACCCTCTAAAACCCCAAATACCTGATATAAAAGCAAAGGGGATGATTGGGTTTAAACTAAGTCCACTTTATTATATATTAATGGCTCTTTTTTTTTTTTTTTTTTTTTTTTTGCTGGTCTTGCTCCAAGGTGAAGATCACTCTTTATGGGTATTTAAGACATCTGCAATACATTAAACTATCCTGCAGTATGAAACAGGCTGTGAAGCTCAGACCCTACTAACGACAACTCTGGTTCTTTCCTAATTTAATGTGTCATGCCTTCCGCTCATCTTTTCTTTGCAAAAAGAGAGATGCTCTCTAAAGCCCTTACGTGTGAGCTAAAGCTGAGCAGAGTGCCTTGGAAACAGGGGAAAATTGCACTTTGCAGTTTTCTTTAAATATTAAGGCTAAAAAGGGAATAATGGTGAGGTCTAGATGGGCTGTGATGGTACCACTACTGGCAAGTTATTGGTTTCGTACGTGAAATGGGAGTGCAGAGGGAGAGAAGATGAGCCCTGCCTCAGCCTCCTTGTCCAAACCCCGAGTGATGCGAGGAAGTCCCTGCTGTCCTCGTCCCTCCCTGCCTGATGAATTTGCTGCCTGGCACTCGGCCTGTTTGCACGGGGGGATGTTGAGCATTAATCACAGTCTGATCCGTGGCACTGTTCTGCTGGCATCTTTTTCTTTTTAAGAAAATACACCTCACCAGCATCAGCGGGGAAGGGGCAGGATGCAACCCTTTATTTAAGCACACTTCGTGGTGTAGGAACCCAGGGAGAGTGCTCCTGTCCTTTATAAAAAACACTTTAAAATGTCGGGTAGATTAATTATATTTCAAGCAGTAGCACCATATAAAAGATGCTGAAACTGTGTTCCGCCACAGCACCAGTGTCATGGCTGTGGGATGAACTGGCCTCTGTTTGTGCAAGACACTGTAATTTTTTGTTAGGGGCACGTGTGTGTGTAGGGTCTGTCTGCCCTTGACCCCTGGGCTGCTTTATTTTCCCCTCTCTGAGGCAGTGTGTGATGGGGTAACCCCCCTTTCTGGCTAGCTAGTATCTCCCTTGGATGCCCGGGCTAATTTATGAAAATTACGGCCTATTGATGAGAATTAGGTATCTCTTTACAGACTGTTACACCAATTACGTCTCTGAGGGGAATTCAGCTTGTGATGGGAGTTGAGCCTGTTCGGTGCAGAAGAGGCAGGCGTGGGGGAGCAGCCTGGGGAAGCCCACCCGGCACACCCTGTTATCAGCGACGTAGAAAAATCCCTTGGATTAAAAAGTACTGAGGAGTTTATGGGACTGGGCTAAGGCATGGCAGTGTGTGCAACTTTTACTGCAGCGTGGAGAGACAAAGAAGTCTTTCTCATGTTCCCAGCTACCTAAGTGATACCATGTGGGGGTCAATGAACAGAGAATCTGCGATTTAAAAATCTCCGAAATGCTGCAGCACAATTTGGGATGAAAGAGGCTGTATAAACACAAATGGTTATTGGATGAGCTGACTGAGGCTTTTCAAAAAAGAAAAAAAAAAAAAATCCAGTGTGGCCAGGGTGACTTTTATCAGACTTTTATCTTTTTATCTCTTTTGGGTTGCTTAAAACCAAAATCTCAACGCCAGCTGACAGAACTGCTGAGCCCCTCGCTCAGTTTCCATAATAATAAGACGACCTTTCCTAACCACCGCGTAGCCATCTGCAAACCCTCCTAAATGCTGTCGGGTGGATTTTGTCAGCCTGGAGATGGATTTTGCAATGCCTCCAAAATGTCAGGTGCCACACGAGCTGGCGGGGGATGTGCGAAGCGCTGCGTGCACAGCTTCCCCTCTTCTGCCAAGCGGTCGAGAGCGTCTTGGGTGACACCAGTTGTCAGTGATGGGCATCGTCGCGCAGGTCGGAGCTGGAGCAGAAGATTAACAAAAGAACCAGTAGCAGGAAAAGATATTTCACGGTGGCCCCGTCTTTTCTCAAAAGGCAGCAGTTGCCAAGCACCCAAAGTAAACTTCAGAGCTGAATCCAAAGCAGAAGAGAAGGGAGAACGGGGCAGGTCAGCACAAGAATTTTAATGCCAAAAAGAGAAGGAAAAAGTCTGTGGCTGTGTTTTGGAAGGATCTACCACTTCCCAACAGTGGGTCAGTTGTTTCTTCCCCACCTCCTTGTTTCTCTTCCCAATTTCTTCTCTAGAGGAAAAAAACCCGTAGGAGATGACATAGACCCCCACTGCCTCTGCTCTTGACTCTCCCATTGATGCTCCAGGGCAGGACAGAGAAAGGGCTTCTCTCACCTTGCTTCTTGGTGGCTTCCCTTTCGTGGTGGGCAAGAAAAAGAGCCATAAGAGATGCTCTGCTGTTGGTCGTGATGAGCAAGGCTCACTTCTAGTGTCATGGAAGTCTTTTCAAGAAGGGTCTAATATTTGTCTTGTGGCAGCACCTGGCGCTCAGCAGCTCTGCCTTGACATAAAAGAAAAAATACATTTTTACATGAGGTGCTCGGGGGTTTCAGGTTGTCTTCTGCAAAATATTCTTTCCTCACCTCACGCTTGCCCATCTACAGCATCTCCTGTGGTGGAGCCAGATCTTACCTGCCTCTTCCGTAGACCCTCGAGTCAGTCTAAGAGATAGTTGTCAGCTGTGAGCTCTGCTCCTCTGCCTGCAGACTGATACCAGCTTTCCAAGAGGGTTGTCAGAGGCAGCGATTTTTGGTCTCTGGACAAAAGTGCTCTGAAATGTCAGAAAAGTCAGTCTGTTAATACACAGGAAGGATTTGCTGCTCAGCCCTGTCGATGTGATAGAGCACAATGAGTCTGAGAGGGCGTGAATGTGGAGAGCATTTGAACCGAGCTCCTGGTCTCCTACTGCATCGCTTCCCTCCAAAAACTGTCACCAAAGCAGCACGTCGAAGAGCCACTCGCATTCAGTCCATGCCACAAAACCAGTCTGGGTCAAGCAGACTTTCTCCCTTGACCCAGAAAATCACAAAATGGGGAATATAGCTTGGAAATATAGCTTGGAAAAACTGCGACGAAGAAGGATGAACAACGGAAGAAAGCATTTGCTGAGCTTTCACTAGAGCTGGCAAGCTTGTGGACTATTTTGTGAACAATACAATATGCTGCTTAATAATTCAAACAAGTGCTTGCAGTCCTAATGAGTCCTGCTGGTGTGCAAGGCTTTTTACCACTCTCCAGGCTTGGTGTCACATCGATCTAGCTCCTGGCAAAAGTTTGCCTGTGCCTGGATGCTGCTGGTGCCACATGGATGTATACAACCCAGCTGAGCTTCCCGTGGGGGTAAAGCAGAGTTTGTGGGTGAGGGTGTAGTTGCCCTGATTAACTCTGAATCTTTCCTGAGGAGCCTTCTGGCACAGCTCTGGCAGCCAAGAGTTGTGTGTCGTTGCACTGAAATACCGGTGCAAAGGCCGGTTCCCATCCCGAGCTGAGCGTCCAGGACAGTCTGCCCTGCCACACGCTTCGCCTGCAGCCTCTCCGATAACGCCGAGTAACTGTCCCCAAGGGAAATGACGGGTGAAGAAACAGGTACTTCATTAAACAGTAACAACATATTTTATTGATGTTTTCTGATGGTAATTGACGTTTGAGTTCAGCTCATTTAGCTTTTAATCAGAACATAATTTACTGCAAAGGAAGGAAGCATATTGATTCCCTGCCTCCTGGCAGGAGCAGTATTTGTTTACCTCTAGCACTGAAGAGCGCGTGGTGGGGACCTCTCCTCTGGTACGGCTGGAGGGGAGAGCTGAGTGATTTGGGCACTTGGGTGGGTATTTTAATATCTATTTCCAGCCTAACTCACAGGTGCGCGAATACTAAGCAAGCAAATGGTCTGCTGGCAACGTGGATTTGCAGAAATGAATGGTTTAATAAGGAGAGTTTGAGGGTTTTAATAAGGAGTGGTTTCCTCTCTATTGGTAGACCACTGCTGACGGCTGAGGAATTGCCCAGCCATGGATTATGACCCCATCTGACTTGGTTCAGGCAGAAAAACCCCACTCACCATTTGTTAAGAGGGGTGAAAGAAGCTTTAATAGATATTACGACTTGATCTCAGTTGTTCTGGGGCTGCAGGCAACTGGTACACCTGCTTTTCAACCCTGACCAGCGAAGGCTGTCAGTGCCCAGGACACATTTTGGTTAGCCCTGTTGCATCCCCGCTGCTCTCCAGCGAAGTAGTGGCAGTTCCCCGGCATCTGGGGGAAGACATGGAGATGGTGATACATCTAGAGTCATGGAAGGGCAGAGAAGCGAGCCCTGCCGAGGAGCGCATGGAGCTTAGCTAGTGAGGGCTCAGCGGCACCGAGTGATGTAGGTGCAGGGTCCTACGTGATGGTGCAATCGCCTGCCCCAAATCCTGCCTTTGCCTCGTGCCACCGACTTGAAGAAAAATCCATTGGTTTGCACGTACGCCGAATTTCAGCTCCTTTGCTGGGTAGTGTTGGTCAGCCTTTGCAGTGGGGTTCAGAGTACCCGTGCTGCTTCAGGGTGAGCTGAAAGCACTTGAGGATAAAACACTCTTACTGCCAAGCAGCAATCCATGCCCTTTCCTTGCTGGTTCCTCAAGTCCTGTATGAAGAAGGGAAAGAGCATTATCAGTATTTCACAGCAGGGGAAAGAGATACCTGGAGTTGGGAAGGGCTGTGCACAACACTGCACTTATCAGGGCTGAACCAAAACATCTCCGGGTCTTGGGAGCACTCGCATTTCCAGCGTTGATCCTGGAATTTGAAGTTACTCGTGTTTAGCCTGTCTGCAGCATCACAGCTGTCTTGACGTACGCTTCAGGCTATTTCTTGGAGCAAGGAGAAGTTTTGCCCTTTGCTACTGATCTCCAAGCTCTTGCCTTTGCAGCCCCCAGCACAGAGTCGCCTCGCCGGGGCAGCTCTGCGGCCCCTCGGGGGTTTGGCTGTGCCAGGTCTCAGGGATGCTTTCACCCAGCCGTACAGAGCAGATGTATTGACAAGCAGCATTGCAAATTTGGGGTGGGTCGGGACCCCGCAGGGTCCTGATGGGGCGAGAGGAGCCCCTCTCTCTGGTTCACCCTATGTGTACCATGTGTCCTCCTTCCCCAGGGAATCACCAGATAATTGTTTCTTCCAGAGGGGATGCAGCTGCGCTCTCTCTGGTGGGCAAAAAAGTAATAAAGAAATGCAAAGAGCCGAGGTCTTGCAGATGGAGAAGTTGCCAGCAGGATTTTCAGCGATTGCTTTTCATAGATGGCTGGGACTGTAGTTTCTGACCAAAGTCGAGCAAGTGATTATTTCACAGTTTGGGGTATTTGGGGATTTGGGTAAGAGCTTTATCCCACCCTTTCCATCTTCAAAGAGTTTTGCAATCGTTAGGTGATTTGGTAATCCTCTTGATTTCTCTGTCGCTTTCCTTTTTCTCCTTTCCGTCCAGTTTTCCAGGAAAGCCCCAGTACAGCCCTTGTGCCCGCGTTCGTAGTTTCGCATCTGCTTGGAGCACTTGATGAAGTGACCCCACTCCCTCGAGCCTCGCTGCGTCCCAGAGCTGTTGCTGGGAGAGCTTGGCTGGGGCGACGCAACTGCTATTAGCTGCCGCTTTGTTCCTGTGATCTTATCGTTTTTTCTTTATATTAAAAAAAAGAAAATTCCCAGTTCTCTTGTGCCTATGAGGGCCCCGCAGTGATTAATGAGTTGAAGGCGAGCGTTGCTCTGCAGGTTGTGCCCTCGTACTGGGATTCACGTTTCTGTGCCCGCCTGCAGCGGGGAGCAACGGGGACTGATGCGAGGGGGTCGCTGCCGCCTCTTCCCAGGCTCTCGTGCACATCACGAGACTCCCAGGGGTTGTGGCGAGGGGCTGAGAGCCCCCACGGAATGACATAAATATTTGCAGTGGTGTCCCGGGGACACTCCTGCTCTCCTCCAGCAGCAATAACAGACTGGACTGGGGTTTGCTTCCCGTGGGATCTGGTGTGGTGCAGCTGAGACACAGGCTCTGTAGGAGACTTGTTGGGCTGGGAAAATCTCTACGTGCTGTCCTACATTTGGGACACAAATAACCAAATACTCTACTTCTGGTTTAACCCTGGGCTGAGACGGGTACAAAGAAAGACGAGCCGTTCCTGCATTTAGCAGCAAAGGCAGGTGCTGGGCTCCGACCTGCGGTTCCCAAGGGGATGCCCCTTGGGAAATGCTGGCTCCTGCAGAGAGAGTGGCTAGGGCAGGGTCGGGCTGCAGAGCCATGTTTGCTCAAGGCAGGATGGTGGGAGGTATCACGGACGCTGCAAAGTTCTGCGCACCCGTCACTCTGCAGCGTGCGTGTCCGTCCTGTGTGCATTGCCCTCGAGCAAGGTCTGAGAGCCTGAAAAGCAAATAGAGGAGCCCCCCTGGAGATGCAGTGCTTGCTGCAGCCCCAGGCCACGCGGGTAAGAAGGGACATCAGGTCTGTAGGTGAGGGATGATGCTGTTTGCTAAAACATGGGGGAGCTTTGCCTGCAAACTGCTCTTGAACGGTGGCAGTGAGTGATGGGGAGCAGCTGAACCCCACTGGGGAGGAGCTACCCAGGGGCTCTGCGTCCCCCAAGGCTCTGAAATCAATCCTCCCTGTCTGTATGTGTAGGAGGAAGGCGAGTGTCATCATCCACTGAATACACTGACTTCAGCAGACGTTAGAGGCCGGCACCTCCGACCCCTCTTCCCATTTGCAGTCCAGTCAGTGCAGCACCTTGGGCGTTTTTCTGTCTTTGCTGTTCTACACCAGCTATAATCATTAACTTGTGAGTTGGTTGTTTGCTGAGATATTTCCAGGGTAATGAATGGCTCTTCTGGATTTTTAGCTGCTTGCTTTGTTTTATGACAACTCCCTGTGTCTATCAGAAGGCTACAGATGGCTTTGTCATTAAAAGGATTGTCCGGTGACCCTTCCAGGAATGAACACTGGCATCTAAGTGGCCTTCCCATTAGTGACTTTGTTTATAGCACTGAAGTGGGTCCAATTTATTTGGCTGAGGATCTTCCTGTGTGTGTCAGGAGCATGTGTTGGAGCGGTGATGCTCAAAAGCCTCCTCCGCAGTCACAGTTTTCGCCGTGCACATCTCAACTGAGGACAGAGTCAGTGGCATCAGGCATCGCAGCGTGGGGCAATGCAGCTAACGGGTGCAAAACAGCTCGCAGATCTCCTGCCATTCCCCACGTCATTTTGACTGCTGCTCGTTTATCCTCTGCTGCGGAAGCTAAGCTGGGTACCCTCCAGTAGCTCTCTCGAAAGATTTTTATATTCTTTTTTGCAATTTCCCTTTATCTTACATGTTCCCCTCAGGGCCATCTATCACCTTGAATTTTATTGCCTTCTTTAATTGCTTCTCTGAAGTCCAAGTGTAATATTACTCCAGGATGCTTTTGAATAACTTCCTGAGTTGCTGCGATCCCATTCATCTTGTACTTCTGGCTCTCTTGATAAGCCCTATTGTACATTGCTTTTCATTTCAGTGTGTCAACACTGAATCTAATGCATCGTACTTTGGCCTTTTGTCAAAGCGGATGGTGAACGCTGCTTATAGCGGGACCTGAGCTGCAAAATTGGTTTCCATTTCTTTTCTTTGTTTCTGCAAATTACCTCTTTCATTGTTCTGCTACTGCTGCAGCTTCACCAGCTCCTAATTTGGGCTAGTTCAAGGCAGGGTTTAATTGCTGGGGTCCTTGGTACTCTGTGATTGTCCTAGGTGAGCACTCAGAACTGTGTCAGGATGCCCTTTGTGCCCAGTGTAGATGTCCTCAGCCATGGGTTTCCCAGGTTTGGCAGTGTCTTTGTGGTGTCAGGCCAGTCCAGAGCTGGACTGATCTGGCTGGTTTTTCTAAGAGTTAAGCAGGAGCAAATCATTTACTGAGAGCAGAGGAATTAACCTTGCTGGTGCTCAGTCCCTTGCTGGTCATCTTAGGGAGGTCAACACCCACTCCCATTTCTGCAACCAGCATGTGACGGCAAGATACGGAGATCTCGTGCCTCTGTGGTTTGGGCCACGCTGGGGAGAGCGTTTGCACCATTGATAGGTCTGCCTGGAAGCAGAGGGTTTGGGGTTTTTTGAACCATGAAGTTAATGCATGTGCCACGCTTGGTCAAAAGCCAGTTGCTCCTTGTGGACCAGGGAGTTAATGGGACCTTCTGGAGACTGGCTGCAATCAGCATGGCGAGGAGCAATGGGTCAGGCAGTTACCCTGGGCTTCAGAGCCCGGTTTTCCCTGTGGGCACCTCCTGCCCAAAAGTCCCCCGGTTGAGGCCACTTACGGTTTGCACCAGTTGCCGACTTTCTCCCTCATTGAGTTTTATGCTGCTGTCAACCAGCACTCCACAAAATGTTAATTTTGCCATGCTTGCTGCCAGAGCTGATGCTATCTGCCCTGGCGTGGAGTACCTGCCATCTGCTTTGGGACACCGTCAGCCGCTGCTCCTGCCAGTGTGTCAGGCTTCTCCAGTAAGGTTGGTGAAGACCAGAAGTGCTGCTTCGGCTACATGTTCTCAGCCTGGGGCTTGCAGGTAATCATGGCCGCAACCTTCAATTAGTGTTACACAAAGGTATTTTCAGTTTGGGGTCATGTTGTGCAGTAGCTGGGGCTGTCATTCCTGTTCCCGCATACCTGGCCAGATCGCTGCAGGCCTGGGCATGGGGTTTGAAATTGTACTGGATGGTTTGTTTGCTGGGTTTGGGTTTTGTCAGGTAACGGGATGAGTTTTCTGATCAGGAACGCTGATGAGAAGTGGTGGTTCTTCTCCTCAGTTCTTGCAAGATCTCTAGAATGCTCCTTCCTGTACAAAAGGGTTTCTGCTGGATGGGAAGCTTTACTTTCTGATAAGTTTTTATCAAGGTATAGTTTATTTCTTGATAGAAGATTGGTCCTTCTCCTCCTCCTCCTCAAAAAAAAATTCCATCTTTTTCTTTGCATTTTATTTATGCTACTTTAGACAGCTGCTTTTACCTCTGCCCTTCTTTAAGAGGGAATTTTTGATGGTAAAGCCTATCTCCTAGCAAACCAGAAGGAAGGGAGTAAGGTTTCCAGTATGAACAACATTCCTTATCCGAACAGAATCTGGAACTCTTTGGTTGGTTTGCATTGTTTCTTGCAACTCCTGTCTATGCATTTCTATTTCTGTGTATCTTTTAACACACTGTCAGTAGAATCTCCCACAAACCACTTCCTAATATTTGGGATAGTTTTATATGAAAATACCCCTACATTAGGTGATTTGAAATAAGATATAGTACCTTATTTGATGCTAGGCTTTGAGCGTCTGTAAGCCCCATTGAGTTCCTGCAGACCCACAGCGGTCGTTGTAAAATACAACATTGCAGAATAGAAATGAGAGATTTGTCCAAGGTGGAGACACTCCTCTCCTGGCAGAGAGCCTCCAAGAAAGGGAGCTGGCTGAATTTGGCAGCTCTGCAAGGGTCTTGCTGCCTGTTCCCAGGCCCATGACCCGACTCCTGCACCCCATGGACCCAGCCCCACCACCAAGTGCCCTTCTGCAGTGGGAAATCAGGAGCTGGTTTGGTTTTGCTGTCTTTTCAAACCTCCTGCTGCTACGCGGCCGGCTGGAGAGGGGACGTAAGCAGAGCCTGGGAAGGACCCTGCAGTGAGCTTGCTGCTGGAGCTGTGCTGAGAGAGGGATCACCAAGCCCAAATCTGAATTTCCCATGCCAAAAAAATGCATTTTTCCTCTAAGAAGCCAAATGCCTCTTCTCATATATGAGACCTTCATTCTCTTCCAGGACCAGCTGGTCTTTCCTTGGCCATTTCATAATGTGAATTAATTCTGGGGCACATCCTTCCCTTACAAAAGCCATCGGAGTGTCTCTGCTGCCAGTGAGTGCTTGGCCCTAAACTTGAGCAGGGGGAGGCACGGGCAGTGTTTGGCCCCATGGCTGCATACCTGGGGAAACTCAGGAAAGATCAAGTGGATTAGCTCAGTTGCGGTGACCCTGCTGGGAACAACCTCATTCTTATTAAAATGGCCTTTATTAAATTTGCTCTGGTTCTCCTCTAATTTGAATTAAAGTGACCTTGATTTGTTTTCAAAAGAGTTTCTGCATGGGGATATTGGGTGGTCAAATGGACCCATTTAAACCCATATTGTTACTTTATTTGGATTTTGTTTTCCTCTGTGGAGACAAGATTTATCACTTACATCCACCATGCCCATACCTGCTTGCCTTTGGGCATCATCCACCTCATCACTCATTCCCCACACGCTGGGGTCTCTTCCCAGAGGAGTATGAAATGATGGAGAGGGAACTGCAATATCCTTATGGTGATATTTTAAGGACACCTCCCTGGAGAGCTCTTCCCTACAGCACAACAGGGATTTTTCCACGTGCGTTTTCATGCCTTGCTCAAGGAACTCGATGACCGGCCAGCCATGCAGCAAGAGGGGTTTGCTGCTGGCGTGGATCCTGCCCCGCGCCCCTGGATGGGGCTGTAGGTAGGAGCAACCACCGAGCCTCCTGCGGTGGGATGATCACACACCAGCCTGAGCCCTCGCTGCCAGCTGGGTGTCGGTATGTTTTGTCCTTTGGTGAGAGGGGAATGGTGGAGTTAAAGTCTTTCCTACTTCCTCATCTCCTGGTCTCGCAGGAGGAGGACAGTTTGCTGGAGAAAAGTCCATTAGGGATTCAAAAGGAAAGTCTGGCGGTAGCTTGCTGGGGCCGGGGCTGGCTGCAGCACAGATGTCTGCGTGCAACAATAGGCTGCAATTTAGCCCCATGCTTTGAAAGCAAGGGGGGGAGGGGAAAAAAAAAGAAGAAAGGAAAGAAAAAAAGAAAACCAGAAAGCCATTAGATGACTTCAGCTCTGCGTGACTACATCAAAAGGGAAGGCGTCGTAAATTCGGTTTCTGTTAAACCTCGGGGCCCCGGCACCGGGGAGCAGGATGCCGTTCTGGTGCCAGAGGCCGGGGAAAGCCATTCCGGGGCCGCAGGAGCGGCTGGAGGTTTTGGGTGGGCAGACCTTTTTCCCAGCTGCTGCGTTGACCTGGGTTGGGGGGGGGGTTCTGCCACTCTGCGCTGGTGGGTGGCAGGCACGGCTTTCACTTATTGATTGCCTGAGGTGTGGCCCTGTGCCTTCCGTCGGTGCCTTCCTAGTAGGTATTTGGAGGTCCCTGTGGCCCATCAACTTTGGCACATGTTAGGGATCTCCCAGCGTCTGAAAGCTTTGCACATGGGGCCGTTTCACAGCGCTGAGATAACATTTCCTCTTCGTTTTGTTGTCAGCTTTTCCAACCCCCAAAGTCTATCCCTACGTCAGCGTAGGTTAGTGGGGATTTGCTCTCCTGGGCTTCTTGCTAATTTGTAATAACTGATCTGATGCATGTCAAAGCCATTGAGGATGATCTGTGCTAGGGCCTCCTAGAGCATCTCTCACTATTTTATGTCTTTAACTGTGTAATAACTCTGTTTACCATTGTGAACATAGGGGTTTTTTTTCTCACAACTGTTTTTTGCTTGATGGTCCAAACTATTACCCTATTGTCATAGCTGATCACCCAAGACAAATAAAACGAGGAGGATTTGGAAGGAAATCTATCATTCACCGTATTTTCTGGGTATGAAATAGGTCATGTTTTAAGGGTCACCATCCACTGACCTATATGGAAAGCAAACATCTTGGCTGAAGGGTCTCCACACCAAACATTTCACATGCGGGAAATGGTGCTCCCAGGATGAGTGCAGTTTCCCTGGCCTGTGGCTGTGACGGTTTGTGCACAGACAGAGCTTTTTTGTGCATCAGAGTGGCAACCGCAAATCCTGCAGCATCTGGAGAGGTGGTGTAAGATTGAAAAGTTTTTTAAAAGAAACAGAAAAGGGGAAAAAAATTAATTTTTAATTACATCAAAATCATGATGAGATTTCTTGCATGTTAAGATTTGCAGGACAGCACCTTTTTTTTGCCCAGAGATTGATTGTGAGTGACAGAAACGTGGGACTGTGTAATAACACGAGAAAAAACCTGTCGCTTCCTCTGACACAAGACAATGGCTAATTGTTCTAATTTGGGTCAATCCCCTGCTGTGCTGCAGCAGGAATTCTTTACCAGGGCTCTTTAATCATTAACGGTGGCCTATTTTACACGATGTTTGGCCCTGGTGCAACCCCCACCCCCGGGGCTCTGCACACCACCAGGGATTCTGCTGCTGGAGGAGGAGCGGGTGATTCATTTCTTAATGAAAACAAATTAATTTGCAATAACATCTTTATCACAAGGCTTTCATAGGCCTTGTGTCCTCCTCTGAGTTCTCTGGCTGCTTCTTTTGGAGCAGCCCTGAAATTCATTTCTGGATACAAATCTTGCCTCCTTGCATCGCCAAGGAGTCACCGCACGGTGATGCAAGGAGGGCAGGCAGTGACACCGTGGTTATTTATCCCCAGTGAACACACGGTCCTGTTCATCCCATGTTCGCTTTCACATGGTGTCATCCCTCTGCTTCCAGCTACCCCCTCCGCCAGCGGAGCGGCGAGGAGCGCGTCCAAGGATCACTCGTTTGTGGTTAAAGGTGGCGCACAGATGCTGGGGGGTACCTCACCGACAGGACCTGTCGTGAGGTGCTGATAGAGGCTGAACGGTTTCTCTCCTATGCTGCAGGTCAGACCATCAGTGAGGATCAAACAGGTCCCCCTGCACAAACCAGGGCAGGTTTAGTAGGACACAACAGGGGTGAGCCTGGCTCCTAGCCTTTACCTGCTCTTCTTTATCCCTGGGGTTTAACCGATTCTCGTTTCAAGCGCTGTCGCTCCATCCCCTTCACCCAGAGCTCTCCTTTCGGGGCTGGAGCCAGGGTCAGGGTCCTGGTGGTCTCCAGCATGTGCCTGGGGCACCCCCTCCACCACGGGGACAGACGGGGCTCGGCTCGTGCCGCTCCCCCTCATTTTCCAGTTGAACGAGATCCCGTTGGCACAGGGCTGGTTGCAGCTCGCGGAGGAAGCATGTGCCATGAATCCCTCTCCCAGCTGAAATCTGTTAAGGGATTAAAATCTCATGAATGTCTGGGCTCCTGCTGGCAGCGAGCAGCCCTCTCCTTCTCCAGAGGGCTGGGGCCAGGCGAAGACAAGAGGAGGAACGACGGGGAAAGGGGCCCTTTGCAGGGAAGAGCCTCTGCTCTCAGCTTTCCCCTCATCCCTCCTCCGTCCCGCACTCAGCATCATGTCTGACGGCCAGGAACTGCGCTGGGTCTCTGCCAGCCTGGAGAGGACATGGTCAAGTAGAAGCCAAGACGTTGCCCGAAACCTGCTTGTCTTAGCGGATGGGTGCACCACCTGGGCTTCCTCTTTGCGGGCTCCGTGAGTCTTGCTGAGAGCCAGGGTGCTGCATAAATGTGCTCTGCGGGGCACGTTTTCTCCTCAAAGCTTTCCAGTTGAGCAGCCAAGATGAATGAAAAGGAAAGAGGGTGCTGTACAGCTTTCTTGCTCCTTGCAGAGAGGCTTTGCCCCCCATTTGGAAGCTGCTCAAAGCAGTTCTGCTGTGTGCGTGGCACAGGTTTCTCTCCCTGTCGATGCAGAAGCCGTACAGGCGTGTGCAAGACCACGGCACTGAGAGCTTTTGCAAACTCGCAGCTGTTTCCAGATGTGTGGCTGATGGATCTGTAGGGAGCTCAGCTGAAGGCTCGTCACCAGTATCTTACCAGCATTTATCAGCTGGCCTGTGAGTGTAGTGCTAAGAGAAAGGGCATATGCCAGCTCTGTGAAACAGGCTTTTTCCTGACAGCATCGTCAGCTGGGAAAGCTGAACTCTCTGTGTGGTCTGCCCCATCTTCCCAACCCTGAGATGCTCTGCAGTTTTCTTCCCAGAGCTTGGAAACCGGAATAACAAATGCACGTTCCCACGCACGTGCACCATGAACGCCTGGTGCTAGAAGGGGTCAGGTCTTCCATGGTATCACCGGCGATGCCTTTGCTAGAGATTCATCCCTGTGTGTTTTCTCAGGAATGATTATTGCTGCAGTTTGATTCCGGTGGTGAGACAATACGCTTAGCAAAAACTGCAGCTCTCATTGTATGTGTCTTGTGCTTGATTATTGGAAGGGGCAGATAGTGTTTGCCAAAACCCAGTGCCGTGGGGTTCAATTGCTGCAGGTTGAAGTAAGCCTGCCTTGCCACTCGTGCACCCTCTGACCGCAAAACCCCCCCAGCTTTATATTGACCTTACGTAAGTGATGTGATACAGACTGATGTAGGTGGGGCAGAAAGACCTTTTGGCCATTGCTTTTGGTTTTGTGGGAAGCGGTTAATCTCTGGAAGCAGCAAGGGAGGACGGCAGCAGCATCTGCCCGCCCGATGGGGTTTGTGTCTTCCCTTACACCATGCCCGAGGATGCTGCTATTGCAGAGCAGAGAGGAGTGTGCTGGATGGAGAAGCAGGCATGTTACCCTGCATCAGAGGGAGAGTCGGCATCACGGTGTAAAGCTGGCACGGTGTCAGGAAGCCTACGGCTGCCCATGGGGATAGTGCTCGGTGTCACCACTCCTGCCAGGGTAATGCGCTAACCCCCGGCCCTCCTGGCAGCCCCGCATGTAGTGCTCTCCCTGTTTGCTGGGCAGTGAGGTTAAAACTTTATCAACGTGAGCAAGCTGGGCTGATTTTTAAGCCGACTCAGTTTTCTAACAAGCTCTTGGGCTCAGTCCCACCAGGGTGTGTGTCAGCTTCAATTATTTCCTGATAGACTTGGATCATAAACATCAAAAAAGCCTTTGTTTAGACCGTAAGATGAGCGTCCAGCTCTGCCTTTGGCACTGCATCAGCTAAATCCCTTCTTCTGTGCAACCCAGGGCAGCTCTCGTACGCCGGGGCTTAGGCCTGGGGCTGCTCTGGAGCCTCCTGCAAATCTCTCGGGAGGAATTGCAGAGGTTTAGGAGGGTACCTAAAAAAAGCGGGTTCCTGAAGCAGAAAGGTTTGCGTCTCAGCCATGGGTAGGTGAAGTGCAGTGATGGGAAAGAGATGCACAGCAGCAAGGAGCCTGACCCCAAAATAGCGTGTCTTATGAAGGCTCTGAAATGGGCTGTTTATTTATCCCAGTGCTAAACAGGGGCATTTATCTACAGATTACGACAGACCAGTGTGGAAAAGACAATACTTTTGTGGCTGGCCTATACCCTCGCGCGGTACCAAGGCCAGAAGGAGATGCATGAGTTGATGTGTGCAGAAGTCGCATTCTCTAAATCATGTTTTAAAACCCCCAAATAGAAGTAGCCCAGTACCTGCAGGGCTTGTGAGTCGAGCTTGCTTGTGAAGAAAAAAGGGCTGACGGCGTGGCCTGGTGGGGATGACCATGTGAAGGATGAGCTGGCTGTGGCCACCGGTGTAGAGCGATAAGGATTAAAATATGCTTTGCCCTGCTCTAGCGTCTTTCCTCGGAGCCCTCGATGTGCTGTATCGGTGTTGATGGAGGATTTGCTGGGTTCTTTTGAGGGGTTTTCTTTGGGCTGAATTTCTCCGAAACTGGCTTGATGTGAAGTTCAGGTCTGAGCTTCCACCAGCCATCTGGACTCACTGCTCGGGAGGTCTGGCAGCGGCGCGCCGAGGGCCGGCGTGAGCACGCTGCTTGGGGAAAACAACCCTTGTCGGAGAGAGAAGATGGTCCTGCCGCATTTGTACCAGCAAAAACTTGTTTCTTTTACTTTTTTTCATCTTTTTTGCCACATTCCTCCTGTGAATTGTTTCACTTCCTTGGCAGTTTAGTTGTTGGGATAATATTTGAGACAATTTTAATTGTCTCTTTCAGGATTATATTGGAGGCAATTTGCAGCGCTGAATTGCAACACGGCGGCCACTTACTCCACAGCATTTTAGCATGCTGTTTCCTTTATAACAAGAGTTGTTTCAAGCGATGCATCAGGGGCTCAGAGATGGAAACCCCCGTACAGTGCTGAGGGTGGACATTGTTATTTCAGGGGCTGTTGCAATGCTTTGCAAGGGTAACAGCTGGAAAAAAAAGAGATTAAATGAAAGCTAATGGCACCAAGCAGCTTGCTGTGGATGTTACACAAAGGCAAAAAAAATAGGGTAGGTGTCAAAATTCATGGTGTTTTCTTCTCGCATTAGGGATGCTGGTTATGCAGCGAGGAAGGTGTTGCTGGCAGAGAGCAAATGGAGAGCAGTTAGAGGGAGCAGTGTATGCTGTTCCCTTCCCCAAATGTTTTGAGGCTTTGATTAAAGAATGGCTGCAATATGTTTCCAGACCTTCCAGTGGAAAACATGAAATAAACCCTTCTCTTTTATCATTTTTTTCTGTGCTAATTTGACAGGCTGAGCCTCCTAGGGTTCATCCATCCCCAAGCCTAGAGCAGTAGATATTTCTTGCCGCAGGGTCGCCAGCGGGAGGGGAGATTTTGGCATGCCTGAGGTTTAGCATAGGCTGACATACCGTTGAAATTTGTGGGATTAAAACCCTTATTTCAAGTTAAGCATGGTGATAAATGAGGTGTTGAAAAGTATGGGTTTAAATATGCTGTTAAACCCGTATTTCCTTCTCCGCAAACTGGGAAACAGGAGGTATGGCCGTCAAACGCTTGCGGAGCTCAGATGTGAAATGGCTCGACTCGCGCCGTTTCCAGCTTGTGCTGACACGGCGTTTTCCGTACACCATGCCCTGCTCCTATCTGTGGATCCTGAGTTTCTACCTGAGCTGCCGAAATCACCTGTCACTGCGTGCCCGATGGAGGGGGTGAGTGCTGGTGCCGTCACTTCGCTGCCGGTTAGCGCAGCTGGAGCCGGGCAAGCATCGCCCCTGAATTAAACCAGCGTTTGATTAACGGTAGTCACCGCGTAGGCACCTTGGTATGTCTGGGAATAAACTACCCCAGTTTCTGTCAAGGCTTTGTATCTTGCAGACTGGATTGAACAGAGGAGCTAAAGACCCACAAGTCCTACGCTGATATTTGTGCTCCAGCAAGCTGCAGATATGCCCTTTCTGTCCTGGTTTTGTGGGCTTTTTTTGCCCTGAGAAAACCTGCTGTAATTGTTTCCAAGCACACCCGGAGGTGATTTGTCAAAATCTCTATTGTTCCTTGCTTAATTCAATATTTATAATGTCTTTATAAGGCCGGTCCCGCTCTGCTGACTCGGAGGTGAGGTGGGAGAATGCATCGCATAAATTAGGCTGCAGGAAACGTGCAGCTCGCAGCTCTGTCGAGGCACTCGGACTCGAAGGGAGGATGTGAAGGCAGGAGTAGCTGGGTGTCCAGCAGAGACGATGCAGCATCTTCCTCAGCATCCCTGCCCAGCTCGTCCCAGCACACAGCAAAATCCTGAGCAATCAGCGTGAACGAAGAGCGTCGGTGAGCCGAGCCCAGGCTGATTGCTTGTTTTAGGGCTTCCTGTTCAGTTTCTGTGTCTTCTCTAACATGTTTCGTGATGCAGCAATTTTGTAAGACCAGGCAGATGCCACAGATTGTCACATCTTGATTTTTTTTTTTTAATCATTATTATTCTTTAAGTCGGGTTAATCTCTGCTTGTGACCTTTCAGAGAGCAAGCCAGGCAGGGCAAGACGGGCGGTTTACATTATTGGATGTCATATCATGCCTTAGTATATAAGGATCTTGAAAGGAAACATGATTGAACAGTCCAGATACTGGTATTTGTATTTATTTTCAGGAACCAAAATTTCTAGAACAAATTCTTAGAAACTCTCAGAGTTAAAGTTTTCCAAGCCATTATCCTTTTGAGTGGAAATTTTCATCAGAATTGAGAAGACTCTGCCAAAATCCCTGTTTTCCTTGAAGCTTTTTTTTCCCTAATAAATGTACGTTTTGAGAGTTTCTGATGAGCACTGTTCCCAAGATCTCCATCAGCTCACAAAGCCTCTTAGTGTTTGCTCTTCTGTAAAGCAGTTTTGACAGTAACGGATGGGTTGTTTGGTTTATTTAATCAATCTCTGTGAAACTTCAGTGCTGAAAGCTATTATGTAGTGTCAAATGATAACGGTGCTGCTGCTGCATGGATTGCAAAGAGACAACCCTGCCACGCGGATCCCCTGAACCTCAGCACAGCAGCCAAGAAGGAACCTCGTCACCCTTAACCAGGCAGGACTTGGGCACCCCTGCATTCCTTCTCCGGCAGCAATGTCCACGGGCGTGCAAGACGGGGTGGCCCTTGGCGAAACGCCCCATCCTTGCAGCACCTTAGCAATCAGTGGCTTTTCTTTTTCCCCCTTCCTATACAATTTTTAGTGTAGTCCCTTATGGCTTACCAGTATGTAGCAGGGAGCTGCTCTGGGGTCGGAGCATCCTGTGGGTGCGATGGCAACGGTGCAGACACCTTACCCGGCACCCTTCCCTTGTCTTTGCAGGAGGGAGACTCCCTCGGGGCCATGGAGAAGCTTTGCCGGCAGCTCACCTACCACCTCAGCCCCCACTCGCAGTGGAGACGGCAGGGCATCATGAAGAGGAAGCCGCAGTCCTGGTGAGTCGGCTTTCAAAAGCCCCAGTCACCCCAGTGGGTCACTGTCCCCTCCCTGGTCCTCGCATCCTCGGGACTACCCGCAGGCTCAGGAGGGTGGGAAGGGGGTTTTTCCTCAATGCTTTTGGCCGTGGTGTGCAAACGTGGGTGCCGGTGGGAGCTGCCTGTTGCACACGTGCAGCGACAGGAGGAACAACACCACCACGATGAATGGAAGTGCTTAAAACCATGAGCCAGGGCTGCGAGGGAACTGGGAGGTCAAAAACTTCTCAGCTTGCCACACCCTCCAAAATCCTCAGTTGTCTCCAATCTCACCAGCATTTCCCCCATGCACGGCTGTGTTATCAGGTTGCCTCATGCTCACGCAGAGGTGTTTCCCTCCTTTTCCATTTTCCTTTCCCTGTTGCATCCCAGTTGCAGAGGAGAGCAGCATGGTAGTGCCCGGGGAGGGGGGAACAGGCTGGAAACCCTGAACTATCCATCCTCCAAACATCCCCATGCTGGGCATTGGAAAGCAGGAGACAAACTGCTCCAAGGCATCCTAATTAGCTGGTAATTAATGTACAGGCACGTGTCATCGTGCACACCGTGGCTTGCAGCGTGTTTGCATGAAAGGAACTGTTTAATTAAATATAGGGAGTAAGTGACCCTGGTCCCCTCCTTGCCTGGGTCCTCAGCAAAGCATCCCGGCTGCCAACATCCTGGATCCACGGAGCCGAAAAACCTGTGGATGAGGCTGATGGGAATGGAAAGGGCTCCGTGTTTTCTGTGATGTTATGCGTTACGTATTTATTATTTTGGTTTAAGGAAGTGAGAAATACAAAACAAGCCGCAATCTGGCAGAGTCAGGATTTGCATCCAGGTGCTGGCTCGTGGTCCCAAGAGAGTTTTGGTTCCTGCTGTAGTAGATGCTATTTGTAGCCATTTGTAGCCATAGTGGCGACTAATCCAGTGAAAAAACTTAGTCTGAAAAGAGAAGAAGAGAGGAGGAAAACGGACCCAGGAGGAAAACAGACATAAGGGAATAAAGAATTGCATGGCCAAATAGGATTAGGACCACATCTCCCGGAGATCTGTCTCAGCATCCGCGCACCCTGTTGCCCTTAGAGACCCAAATGTGGAGAAACGCCTCCATTTCGTTAGCAGTGGTAACCATACTTTTGTGTGTTTAGCGTGTTTAAGGTTGTATTGATGACTAAAATTTGCTCTTTCCTGTAAAGTGGGAGAAACAGAGGGAGCACGTTGGGTCTGTGTGCTGCAAAGCTGTACTGCGCGGGCTGGGCTCAGCACAGAGAGCCGGGTAGTGACCTGGGAGCTCAGTTACCCTCGTGGTTTTTTTCTTAATTAGAATAGAAAATGCACACCCCTTGTCAGCCCATCAGGACATTATTAAAGTTACGCTGATGTGGCAGTGGGGAGCTCTTTATAGCCCAAAAGACAAGAAATTCTTGAAAATGAAAAAATCTAAAGCAGTGCTTTGTGCCACTCTGTCTTTAATTACCAATCCCTGTCCTTAATTATCAGCTTGGAGCGGTTGTGCGAGTACGTCCGCATGCCAGAGATTTGCGAGGCTTTATCTTACAAGCCTGCTGTAACGCTTGCCTTTCCTTGGAAGAGCCGGGAAATAGTTGAGGTTTTTCATGGTCTTAATAGCAGGGGTGAGGTTTCGGCCGTAAACGAACCCTGACCACGGAGCAGCGACCCCGGGGCTGCAAACACACGGCGCTGGCTGCTGGCTCTGCCCCGGTGAGGGTTTGTAGGATGGGATTTGCCTGGGTTTCTGGTTTAGATGCTCATTTAAGAGGTGGCTGTGAATTGAAGCCAACCCTTTTCTAGGGTCTAAATGCCATCATACAGAGAATATGTAGAGAATAGAGAGACAGTCTGTCTTGTCTTCCCTGTGCTGGAACACCCGCGCTTTATTTGTGGGTCAGCAGTTACCCCGTTAGGGATGCTTCTGATTTTGCCTGTGTGTTAGTTGATGGGTAAGTCCTTCCACAACCAACAACCAGCGCGTGTTTCCCCAGGGCCCCCTGCTCTGGGTTGGGGTTTGCAAGTGCCCTGCGATGCCTCCAAAGGAGTAAGGGGTTCTTGTTCCCAGGTGTCGGCATTGGCTTGACCCAGCCCTGCTGTCAGATGTTGCAGGAACTTTCAGATACTACGTTTCCACACTTTTCTGTGTGTCTGTTGGCCATCCGTAACCCATCAGTGCTCTGCTCCGTGGTGTAATTAGTAGCTGGCTTTAATGACCAGGGAGCTACAGAGCCCCTCTTCGCATCCATCTCTTCGCAAGGAAGAGAGCTTCAGCCTGGTGCGAGGATAGCAGAGGGACTTTGGTTGGTGGAGTGTGAGGGGACAGGCCCATTTTATCAGAAATAAAAATGAAGCCTGTGGGAATACTTTCCCAGCTCTTTCTGTAGCTGGTTTTATCGTGCTGCATCTTGTCCTGTTCCTTTGCTTGGCTGGTTGCTATTTATTTAGAAACAAAACAGAGCCAATAAATCAAGCAGTTCCTGGGCTTTCTTCAAAGTTCCCGTTTCTCCCATTCCTCTTCCTCCTTGTGTGCCAGTTTTCAGGAAGGCTGACTGGGCTCCTGTGGAGAAGATGTTTGGTAAGAAGCTATGGACGAGCCTTGTAATTAGGATATAGTTTATTTTGATTTATCGGAGGCTACCCTTGTAAAATCCCCATTTGCACAGGCACAGAAGCAGTGCAACCCAGTGCCTGGGAAGTCTGGGACTTGCGGTGTGGGACCCCATCAGTCCGTGGATTAACTGCTCCTCTTACGAGCCCGGGGCTCGCTTGGTGTCTCTCCGCGATGTTCAGAGGTACTGGTCGGCGGCTCCCTGCACCACGCAGCCAGCGGCTGGGCTGGGGCAGAGGTCGGGCGTTAAGAGCTGTCTTTCTAAAAGGAAAGGCTCTGTCCTTGGTTTTGGGGGAAACTGGCTTAAATTCACAACTGTGACGACAAGCCTTTGGTTGTAGTATGGGCAGAGCGCAGGGGGCTCTGGCAGTATTTTCAGTCGTGGGTTATTAAGGGAAACGCATTGGAAAATGCACTGTGATGTGCATGCTGTTGTGTTGCAATAGGGATTTAACAGAGTATGAATTATTCACAGAACGTGCAGGAATCAGCCCACGAGCCTGCCTGCACTGCGGGCGGCCCTGAAAGCAGGTCCCTGGGAGCCTTGCAAGCCTTCACCCCCTCTGCCGAGGCTCTTCTTTGCGGGGATGAAAATTAAAGCCGAACGCTTGGGCAGCACAGATGTAGCCTCACTCACAGCAGGGGGGTTTATTGTTCAAAGCCCATTTTATCCTGCCAGTCATGGTGATATCAGTCACGTTTGGGGCTCAAGTCTCCTCTTACCGCCTTTTTGTAGGCTCCAAAATCCCTCAGCTTCCCTGGAATTACTCGTGATTCGCCACGAGGTGGGTAAGGTCCCGGGAAAGCCCACAGCGGTGCCCACAGCACGGCGTGCGGCGGCTCCCCTCAACAGCAGCAGCCCCCAGCGGGAGGTTATAGGCAGAAAGAGGTGCCTGCTCTGGGGGCTTCGGGTCCCTAAAACCGGGGTGTCCTCCTGAGAGCTGTATGTGAGCCCGGACGCTTTGAGGAAACAAGGTGTGAGAGATTGCCTTCCTGAGAGGTCTGCAGAGGCAAACGTGTCTCCGGCAGGGAAGAGATGCATGCGTGAACCCTGCTCGCCAGGACGAGCCCCGAGGCTGCTCTTCCTGCCACTCCTGGCCCTGGCTGGGGAAAACAAGACAGGGGCTGCTGCAGAAGAGATGATGTTTTTTTCCTTTCCCGCCTCTCCTTCTCCCTGCAGTACGGACCTTGTAACGTCCGCAGGCTGCACCATGCGAATGATGCTTTCTAAAGCCATTTCTTCTTTCTTCGCTCTCTTTCTTTGCTCTTTCTTTTCATTTTCTTTCTTTCTTGTTGGAGAGGAAGTCTTCTAACTCTCCCACAAGACAACTTTGGGGTCAGAAAGGGACAAGTCAGAATCATCCCCTGCCCTGTGTTGCAACCTGCCTGGAGGATCCATCTGCAGGAAGCATGTAACCTTTGAACGTGGAAATCTGGTCTCTTGTCTCCTGCACAGTGATTTTTGACCTTGTAATAAGTATATTGGCTTTGTCCCTGGTTCCCTGCTGATAATTAGGGATTGCAGCACAACGGCAGGGGCGGTGGAACCCATCATGGAGAACTCCCAGTCCGGAGCTGTAGAGTTACTCGAAAATACTTTGTTAATTAGAAATCTGTATCTTTGGGATGCATTGAGCTCCTGGGTCCCGTCTGCCAGAGACATGACACGCTCATTAGTGCACGGACTTGTAACAAGGAGAAACACACGCATCGTAATCTGTGCCGCGGCTTCGTTAAGAGGCATCCTTTCTCCGGGCTCAGAGCTGCACCCGTCTCCCAATGCTCCGCAGTCCCCTGTGCCCTGCAGCTGGGTTAGACGTGTTGGAAGGGGTTGGGAAGGCATTGGAGTTTAATTATCCCTGTGATCGGGAGCGGTGGAGAGTGCATTTGTAGGAGATGGATGCATTAGTGCAATGCTGATCCCTCCCTTTGATTAAAAGGTTTTCCCAGTTGTGGGATCAAAGGAGTCTCAGACGCTGCTGGGATGTTTCTCTCTTCTTGCTCAGGGCTAGTGAAGGGGTGGTGGCCTCTGCGTGTCACTGTATTGCCACCTCCTCGGATGTCCACAGTCAAATATTTAGTTGGACAGCATCCCTTCTTCACTGCTGACATTTCCACTGGGCAGCGGGGGACGTAGCCACAAGCAGCGGGGTGGACCAGTCCCTCCCGGACCAGACTGTCCCGGGACACCCTGGTACCTCTGCTGAGGTCTCGCCAGCCCGGTGAGCGAGAGCCCCGCACACGGGCACAGCTCGACCGAGCACTGAGCAAAGCCAGATAGCTGTAATTGGTCTCACCAGAAATTTGGCGGAATAATTACAAGAGAAAATTGCTTTTCTTTATTCCGCAACTGCTGTATTTGTTACAGGTGATAATGGGAAGCAGAGCAGCAGGAGAAGGAGGATGGGGACGGATGATAGAACTGGAGCTGATTTTTTTTGCCGGTCATGCTACGGCCAGCCAGCCTGCCGCATAGGCAGAGGCGGGGGCTAGCGCTTCCCCTTCCCACCTCACCCCAGGCATCACGTTCAGCCTACGTGTGCACAGAAAGAGCTAAATCGAGGGAGAAGCTCTCAGCATTGGCTGCCCTGCTCTGCCGCGCTGCGTGGCACCAGAGCACCCAAACCCGTGCCAAATGACCCTTTTTTTTTTTTTTTTGCATATTCTAAATCTGTCTGTCTCTCACTTGCTGTCTCCCTCTCCGTGCCTCCCTCTGAGTCGCATATATTTATATTAAACATCCAGGATGAAAATCAGCATTTTGCCTGATAGAGTAGCCAATAGCAGGAGGATGAAACCAGCCTGCTGTAGTAATTTGTACAACTCTGGCTTTGCCTAGGGACGCGATTACAGTTCGGCATTTAACTAGCAAGTGTTGAATTAGATCCTGGAATCTCCCTGCTCCTCCTTCTGCCAAGTGCTTGCCTTCAGCATCACAAAAGCGAAACTGATAACCGAAGCTCCGCGTGTCCGTAATTGCTTTGGAGCACGGGCTTGTGTGCTTCGTGGGGAAGGAGGTGGTGTTTCCCAGGGGACACGGCCTCCGTGGCTTTCCTGTGTCTTTCCCATCGCCGGAGAGTCGTGGGCAGTGCCTTACCTCTGTCTGCAGCCTGTGTGGCCGCTGTGCACAGGAGCGATAGCGATGAGCCAGGGATGCACCAGGGAGGGGATGGAGCGGTGGTGCCTGCCCCGCCGGGCTGAGCAGTGGGCAGCATCCGAAGGAAGATCGATTATTCATATTGCAGCTCCGAATCTAGCCCCGTTTTACGTCAGGTAAAACCCTTTTTCGCACACAGTTCCTGTTGATGCCACTGGATTGCAAAGCGTGGAAGAATTTAGGGTGAAGCAGCTCAGTTTGAGCACTGGAATTGAAGGGGGTCAATCTGGATCTAAATCCATGGATTTTTTTTTTTAACTCTGTTGTTGCTCTGCAATAAGCAGAGAAACCCCCAAAAAGGAGCCTGTGCCTGCCCTGAGCCTAGTACAGAGCTTACAGGGACGATCCACACCAGGGTGGGCCAGCGTGGCACTTTCTTCGCTTTCTAAAACCATTTTGTGTTTCAGAGCTCCCGGCACTCGCTCGTGCAAATCTTCCCCGCGGTGCTGGGACATGTGAAGAGCAAGGATCTGATTTTTTCCCCTCAATTCTCATGTTTTTTTCAGGTGGTTTTACTTAGCTCCAGCCAACTCTCTTCTCTTTGCCACTTGTCCTTTTTGCTGGTGGCGGGGCCAGCCTGGATGCCGGGTTCGGACACGACGCGGATGTGGGCAGCAGCTGGGAGCGTTTAGCACAGCACAAGGGTGAGGGGAACGTCAGCCCTGGTATGAGATCTGCTCCACAGCCAAACCAGGAATGTGCCCAATGAGGATTCGCAGGAAGAGGGGCTGTTTGCTGTTTTTCTGTGCAGGGAGCGCTGCGGAGCGGCTGGCCGGCTTTCCCACAGCTGTGCGTGAGCAAATGCAGGCTCATTCCTACGGCTGATGGAGAATCTTAATTATTTCCCGAGTCTTTATGTACGTAAAGGGTGAATTGTGCCCACAGTTGGTCTAAACAAGGTCTTAAAAAAGGACAACATTCTTTGCTGGCGCTGGTAACACCAGGAATATAATTTATCTGTATTTTTTTTCTAAATCCAAGAGTTGCCCTTCTTTGAGATGTACATGCTGTTATGGAAATCAGCTCTGCCCGCACGTTGCTTGCTGCTTGTGGGCACTGGGCGTGCAGGGCATAGCTTCATAGGATTTTTCATATTTAGCTTGTGAACACAGATTACTTGAACCCTATGGGCCAAATTCTGTAGTGATAACACAAACACAGCTTCTGTAGGTACCCAGCAAGGGTAGGGAGCTTTTGGTCATGGACTCCAGAGCAGAGACATACCTTTATCCAGCTGAATTTCTTGGTGAAATGGAGATGTTGTTACCTCCCTGTTAACACCATCCATCTTCCCGATAAAAGAAGTGGGCACGGTCACTCCATGCTGCCCAACCTGGGGCTCCAAAGTGGGTCGGAACTAGACCTGTCGCTGCCTCGCTGCAATGGGATGTCACATCGCTCAATAGAATGTCATGTCATTCAACGGGATGACACATAGTTCACTTTTCTTCTTGCAGTTTCTTGCATCTCTGCTGCTATGATTTTCTCTACTGCATTTCCCCCGTCCCTAAGCAGCAGCCACCTCGTTTACAGTCTTTCTGAGCTGTATCTCTTCTTTGTTCCAGTCCAAAAGCCCCTTTATTGCTTTGTTGCACTAGATCTTGTTCAGCTGAATTCCAGCTTAAACAGAGTATTCTTTCATCTTTGCTCAACAAGCAGCGCTAGTAGTGCTAAACCACATTCCTCCTTCGTTATGCATTACTCTAGCATGTCAGGCTGCAGAACAATGACATTGCTCCTAAGGCACTTGAGGAGCATTCTTGTTTATATTAATTTATTGTGTTTTACCACAATAGCCATTGGGTTCTTAAGATAACTGTGGTAGGAAGGGACAAGGTCAGCGAAGAGCAAGTGGAGCTGCAGTGTTTGAAGAAGGTGGCATGAGCGTGCTGGGAACCCCTGAGGTCTTTGCATTTGGAAAAGTCAGGTCTCTTCTCAGGAGCCTGCATACGGATTTAGGACCCGAATATTAGGTACTTCTTTTTTTCACTCCCTTAAAGTTTAAGCCTAATTTTCAATTTTGTTGTTTTCTTAACACACCTAAGAGACTGAACCAAGCACCCACGGGGATGCCCGACTCATTGCCAGAGTGAAGGGTAAGCCCCTGATTCCTCAACGAAGCGGGTCTGGCAGCCTCACACGTTTTGGCTTGTGGCTCACCACTTGGGCAGCGTTGATTTTTCTCCGGCTTGAACAGTTTTGCAGCTCGAAAGCCATCATTTTTCTCTTGGGACAGGTTAGGAAAGTTGTCTCGAATAGGTTGTAATTCTCTGAGATGGGGATATATTTAATCATAAAAGTGTCCGACAGTAGCTGTCATTTTCTGTCTCTCTGTGAGGGTTGGTATGAATAGGGCGAAAGCAGCAAGCAGGTATTTTTTCTGTGTTTCCATACCTTTCTGCAGGGAAATTACTGCCTGTGGCCCTGCCTCAGTGGGAACTGCACAGAGGGTATAAAAGCCCCTGCATAATAGGTACTTCTCCATGTAATATGTGCAAATTACAGGGCTATGCATGATAACGTAAGACACAATCTCATGTTTGTTTTCTTTGATTTTCCTAGCCTAAGCAGGGCTGAAAATGCAGCAACCCTTTCCTCTCGCTTTCTGCGTCCCTCTGGCACTGGCAGCACCTGGGTAGGAACCGAGTGCAAGTTAGTCCTGTGAGACCTTGTTTTGCAGCAGCGGCCACTGAAGCAACAAGTCAGGGAAGATATTTGGTAGCCCAAGGTGGAAAGTAAACCCTGGTTTAAAGGGCTGATATCTCCAGCCCCTGGCATCTGCAGGGTTTGGCCCAGCGGCCGCGGTGTGCCACATCTATCATGTGCCGGCTGCTTCAGCGTGGCATAAAATACTCCTGCCTAGGGCAGAAATCCTGCTTGATTCATTCTCCTCCAGCTCCTGCCCCATACCCAGCACTCAGACCCATGGTACATTTAGGATTGGGGACGTTTGGGGTGTAAGCTTGGGTTGGTGCATCCACAGGCTGGATCCGTTGGGCTGGGAAAAGAGATGCTGCCAAAGCAGCCATGCCAGAGAGGTGGATGGGGCCGTGTCTGCTGCTTTATGGAGGCAAGAATCAGCTTCACAAGGGGAAATGCAGATTTCTCCCAATACGTTTTCCCCACAGAAGGCTGCTGGGTGCCTGGGACGAGGCCACCTTGCTCCCTGACTGCACGGAAAGCTAAACTCCCTTTCCTTCAGAGTGAAAGCGTGTGACAAGTTTCTTTTTCCTGAGCAAGACCCTAGTCAGTTATAGAAGCAACGTGTTGCTTTTTAACCCTGAAAGGGGAAGCACAAACACCTCTCCTGGACCCCTCGTTCCTCCCTTGAAAGCATCTCCCATTGCCTTTGCATCCTGCTGTGGTGGGATGCGGGAGTCCGCCTGCCCCTGTGCCACCCTGCGCTTTTGCCCAGCGCTTTGCAAAAGGCATTACCAGAGCATCAGGGATGATGCCTTGGAAACCTGCGAACATACTCGCCAGGAGCAGGGATAGGGAAAGTTTGGCAGGTGTGCCAGAGATGGCACCCTGAGGGGGGTTTGAGCGGAGCCCCGCAAGGCTCTGGCACAGTCCCTTGCTGCTGGAGGCAGCTGAAAATGTGCTTTTCTCCTTTCTTTTCAAGATCAGCATAGCAATAATGTGGAGGTATTTCACCTCTGTGGGAGAGAGAGCTCCCAGCTCCTGTTCGTAGAACCCGAACACCAAGGGCTGCCCATCCTGGCTCTTCCCAAACCAGTTCACCCCTTCCAACCGCAGCACTGCTGCTTGCTTGGTTTGCCATAGTATTGCTTTGTTTTCCGTGGTATCAAAAGAGGTGCGGAAACATGCCAGTAAAATGCATTTCACCAAGGCAGAACGCTTGGGCGTCCTCCTTTACACCTGGGAGTCAGCCTGAACTCCCCTTTGCTCTCTTAAGGTACCCCCCTGATGTGAAATTGTTAGAAATCACCTTGAGAATAACCCAGCTAGAAGTGCAAACGAATAGTTTGGGACAGCTTTTGGAAGTCAGGAGGCTCCATCAGGCTGTGGCAGTTTTTAATCCATGGTTACCGGCGGGTTGGATGCTCTCCATTGCACTTGGCAGCCAGGTACGGAGGCCTGTTAAGACAGAAGAGAAGGGTGTTTTGAGTTAGTGATAAACTTATAGAGGTTAAGCAGCCTTATTTTATTGGTAGGAATGATCTTTTAACATCCCACTCCTAACTTCATCAGGGGCACAAAACATTTCTGTCCTGGAGGAATGCTGGGTGCTGATTTTTCATACTTGCTTGCAGTGCCTGCTTGCATTTCTTTACAAAGCCCTTGTGAAGCAAAAAAAAGGGTGTTTTCACGAGGGGGAAGCCCGGTGCATGAATAATGTGTCCTTCCTTTTGAAAACAGAAAGAGAATGTACGTTTGTGGATGAAAATCCTCCGCTGCTGCCAGGAGCTTGTGGGCGAGCGATAGGAGAAGTTGTAGCTCCTGCAACAAATGGTCTCTTCAGGGCATCCAACACAAACCCGCTGTCGGTGGGAGGAGGCTGGAGCAAGAATTATGCAGTCTCTTCTCTTCATTAAAATCCCATCTATGTGCGTTTGTGTGTGCATGCAGAGCAGGCGTGATGGTAGCTGCTGCAGACGAGCAGAGAATTTGTGAGCTGGAGACCTTTGGGACCCATGAGTGGGCGATTTCTTCTGTCTGTGTCAATGGGACTTTATTTTGCCCTGTGTTAGATAGCTGTCCCTGAGATCAAAAAGGACAGAGCAGCAAAGTGCTTTCCGGCACACCGAGCAAATGCTACAAAAAGCAGACTGGGATATCGCTTGGTGCTGCGATTGCGGGGTGTGTTGCAAATCACTCCGCCTTTGCAGTGGAAAGCAGGCAATTTCCAAACCTCTCTGCTCTTCCCTGCATGGCCTGAGACTTCGTGTATGTGTTTGGGATGGAGAAAAGCAGAACTCTGGTTCTTGGTTGTTCTTCAGGCTGCCTGGGGTTGGGAACTGAGGCCGTCAGGCTTCAGCAGTGGGTTGCTTGGCCCTGGCTTACAGGTAGGGTCCTGCGTCTGACAGGAGGACGCGGGTGCTCCTGGCCGTGGTGGATCTTCTGACCCTTGCTGGGTCATACCACAGTGGTCGAGGTCTGCAGCCTCATGGCACCCGTGTGGTCACTGAGTCTATAAATCCTTGTGCTGACGTCCTTCTCAGGAGTTAAAGTACCTGCTGCGGTGGCTGCAGTTTGGTAATGGCTCAAAAGGCTGCATCACCCCCCAGGGTGGGACAGGCTGTGACCCTCTGCAGCAGGAGGCTGCCGGTGTTTGCCCTTGGCCTTGCCCAGGCATGTTGTTGCAAAGCTCCCGGCCACCTCCGGCTGTCCGTGCGTTGGCTGCGGCTGTAACACAGAGCTCTGTTTGTCTCCGAGATGATTGCAGTCTGGATGCAGGCAGAAAGCAATTCGTTTCCCAGGGTAGGCACTAAATACCAACTGCTGTCTGCCTGTGCATGGCAATTGTTAATAAGAGCTCTACTGGGGCAGAGCGGAGCTTTTCCCTGTGTGTATCCTGCGGCATTAGAAATATTGTGGCTATTTACTATGTTATATCTGTTAATTGCCCTAAGAGCACAGGAGAGGCCATCTCCAAGCTTATCGTACCTTACTTTTGCAATTGTCTGTATCAAGAGGGTTGGAAATTAGAATTTAATCTCTGCGTATTGCTGTGGTTCAGCATCCAAATCCCAGCCTGGCCGAGGCAGACCGGACTTTCCTCTGGAAATATTAAATGACCACTGAAAGTATCTTGCAAGGTGTCTGACGTCTGGTTGTCCTTTGCCACCGGGCAGCTTGTTGGCCGTGCAGGAGGGAGTCCCCGGGCAGCAGGTCCCGCAGAGCTGTTTGATGGGAAGGGGTGTCCCTGCCTGAGCACTGCTAACTGGGAATGGTGAGGGTTAACCACGGGGATTGAGTAATCCTCCTGTAACAGAAGGATGACTTAATGTGATGGGAAGACCTGGAGTGACACAGAAGTCAGAAGGGAGTTAAGATTTTGGGAGAGAGAGTGGAAAACAAGGGGAGGATGAGCAAGACAAAAAAATAACTCTCCCTTGGCTGCTGTCAGAGATGTGCCGAGCGATTCTGCAGCTCGAGGCCGTGTCCGGCCGCGACCATCAGCTGGCTCGTGGTGCATTCAGCATCCTGCTTATCTCGTTTTGTCTTTTTGCTTGGCCTTTCTTCTAAGGCATTGGCCTTGGACTGACAAAGCGCTTCGCTCAGCCTTATTAATGAATCGCCCCAGTAATGAGAGCGATAGCGGGATGAGGTGTGGTGTTAACCCCTGTATCGGACAGACGGGGCTGGCTCGGCCCCTGTGGAGCCGATGCCAGGTATGACTGCCGGCAACACCGTCACCGTGCCGCGGTGAGGATGCCTGAGGGTACACAGGCATCACCTACAGCAGCTCCTTTGGGAGGTACCTTCGGTTTGCTCTGGTACATGCAGCACTCGGCCAATGTACATAAACCCGGAGTATTTTTTATACTTGGGCAGAAACGTTTGGAAACTGTTGCGACGCTGAAGAGCATGGGAGGGAGCTATCTTCCAGCAGCGCTGCGATCGGCTGTTTGATATGGCTCTTAGCCATGCACAGCACAGTAAGCGAGCAGGTTTGCTGCAGTTCAAGGCATACACCCTGGCAAAACAAAAAGGAAAAAAAAGAAACTTTCTGAGGTACCAGGAGACAATAAGGAGTTGGGAGAAATACGTGGATGTGGGTGATTTTACAGCACGTATCCCAGGAGTGCACTTTCCATCACCTCTGTCCTTCTCACCTCTGTCTCTTCCATGGCCGTGGGGCATTTCCTACATCTGCCAATCTGGGACTCTTTGGACTTTTTAATGTTACTCAGGATATGACTTTATATCTCTTTTATAGCTGGGATTGAATCAACCATGATTTGACCTGTCAGTTGTTCTGTTCTCAGTGCTCCTCCACAGGTTGCTTCTTCTGGGCTCCTCCCTCTTGAATTCGCTCCCTTTGGCACATGCATGACGGGAAGCACAGTGCCTTCTGTATTTTTGCCCTCTGATGGTCTATGTGGCCTCAAAACTGCCCGGCCAGGGGCTCTTTTGTTTGTGGAATGTCCATTTTCCAAGATAGCTGAACCTCAGCAACCTTTTGGGGCTCTTTCTTTGCATGCACCGAGGTAGCTGGCCAGAATTTTTTGTTCCACGCCGGCACCCTAACAGCTGGGTTTAAGCGAGTGGGGTGGGCAGGCAGGTTAAGCCTGCGGTTAAATAGGGCTAAGCTGCTTCCCAAAAAAGAGGGAGACGGTGGAGAGCGGCGGTGGCTGTGCCCGGGCTCTGCACGGCGCTGGGCAGCTGCCCCGTCCCCACCGGCGCCAGCCTGGCTGTCAGAGCCAGCGTTTCCCTGGGAAATCACGACCCTTCGAAGACACCCCGCCGAGATGCAGCTGGCTACAGCCAGGCATGCGTTGCAGCACTCAATCCCCCTTGCTATGTAGAAAATGTGATGAATCTCTTCTCAAAAAATGCTGTTTAACGTAAGACATCCCGTCCGGCGGGTCTGGTGTTTTGTGACCACGCGAAAACCTTAGCGAAACGTTTTGTCCTTCTGTGTGTGTGATGTTGGAGGGAAGAGGATGAATAAGGCAGCAATCATCCGCTGCAGGTCAGCAGCGCAGGCTAAGCCGGGTGGGAAGAGGGGAAGTATTTCATCCAGTTGGAGAAAGATAAATGTCTACTGAATGAGAAAGGAATGGAAAAAAAAAAAAAGCTAAGTCATTTTAAAGTCAGTAATATACAGCACTAAGCAGCTTTTGCTTTAAATAATGCTCTTTTAAGGCTAGTGGGGTATAAATACTGGGGCGTTAGGTTGTCCCTGGTGTGCACTTTGTCCCTGAATCAGCACGTGTGCGTGTGTCAGACAGGGAGGGATGAACCTGACAGTGCAGCAAGGATGCTCCGAGCTGGCTCCCGGCTTCCCCCAGCCGAGCAGCCGAGTGAGTGTGCCGTCGTTACAGCAAAGCTTCAACATCAGCAAGTAGCAGGCTGGAAACAAACCGAAGGAATTGCTTTTTCACCCAGCTCTCCCTATCGAATGGTGTCGAAGGGCCCAAAAGCACGGAGAGTTCAGAAAGGAATTAAGGACAGCTTCATCAGTGGCCATTAGACACCATAGTTTAGGCTCAGCCTCTGGCTCAGGAAGTCTCTAAAGCACGGGAAGCTGGGAGGATTTGCCGGGGAGGAGTAATTGAGTAAAGCTCTAGATCCTTTACCTAAACGTTAACTAACATCCAGACACAGGATCTGGACTTGTAGACCTTGAGGTGACCCAGAATGGTTATTCTTCTGCATCGATGCTTACCACTGTACTAGCATTAGTACAGTGCGGGGATGAGATTTTTCCAGGGTCTTGCAGCATCCTGCCATTCCCTTGGAAGTGCAGCGGCTCGCTCCAGGCTGTAATTCGCTGAACACATCCCTGCCCTTCTGCCTTGAGTTTTCTGCCCACTTCTTCTGTCTCCAGCGGGGCAGACCTACCTCTGCTTGCTTGTGTGCTTTGGAGAGCCCTCAACAGTTAAAAGTGCAGTCGTCAGAGGAAATCTGTGCCGAGGCTGGCCTGAGACAGGATCCGGCCTGGGAGAAAAAGCCATTTAGATGTCCTGCAGAGGGGAGAAGTGCTCCGATGCCGATGGAGCCTGGGGTGTCCCCCTCCCACGGTCCCTTGACATGTCAGCGCATATCAATCTGCTCTAGCTGGCAGGGTGGCCTGTCTTTCCCGAGAGGCTTGAAAGGAAAGTGCTGCGATGTTTGTTGTTGAATTTAAAGAGTCGGAGACACTGGAATGACCTTCGGCGCAATGAAAACAGGACTAAATGGCGAGCAAATTAAACGCCTGTTGTGGAGGGAGAGGTGAAGCACTGCAAATCCGGGTGAGCAAATATTTATGAGGGCTGTGATTAAGAGATAATCCTGCAACAGGCTGTTCATGGCAATTAAAGAAGCTGCCATCATGTTTGCTTGTGGCTGGTATTCAGGAGAAATGTGATTTCTCCTGCACCTGTCGGAGCGAGAGCTGTCAGGTCTGCTCCCCCGTTTGCTGGGAAGCGTGGGCATTTTGTGCACCCCAAAACACGCCAAACAGGGAGGATAAGCAGGTGGCGAAATCACCCATTTTGTTCTTCATTTCCGAGTTATCTGGCCACGAGATCGGCAAGTTTGGCTTGGAAATGAGTTATTTTTGCGGAATATTGCAGCAGCATCTGGAAGGTGGGACTGTTGCTGGGCTCTGCCCGAAGTCTTCCCAGCCAGGGCTGCTCGCCGTGGGGCCCTATTTGTGCAACGGAGATGAAAGTCCTGCTTAAATTTCCCAGATGCTCAGCGAGTTGCAATCATCTGGCTGAAATCAGATGACAGATCAGGCTGTTTGTTGCAGGCCAGCGGGTTATTCATGGGCTGGCACGGCTCCGGAGAGCGCGGTGCTGCGACCTTACTGCTCAGGAGGGGTTTGCTGGGACAAGGCACAGCCGCCCGTACCTGCGTGCGTGAGCAAGGGATGCTGTGGCCCTTCGCACACCAGACTAGTGCATTCAAACGCTGGAACAGGCTTCCCGGCGAGGTGGTCGATGCCCCACGCCTGTCAGTGTTGAAGAGGCGTTTGGACGATGCCCTTAATAACAGGCTTTAACTTTTTGTCAGCCCTGAAGTGGTCAGGCAGTTGGACTAGATGATCGTTGTCGGTCCCTTCCAACTGAACTATTCCATTCCGTTCCATTCCATTCCATCTTACTGACATCTAATAGAGTTGCCTGAAGAAAGGCGCATCCCAGCTCCTGCACCAAGAGCATTTATAGCGTGTTCGTGCTTTGCAGCATCAAGTGTTAAGCTCCAGCTGCAGCCGCCAGCGCTGATAAACCCTGAGAGGTAAGAGGGCAGCCACAAGATTTGATGTACAGGTTGGTTTGCTGCTGACCTGGCACAGCTTCCTAAGCAGCGTGGGGCCGAGAGGGACACGGGCAACCACAACCCTGTTTCCCCAAAAATCTCTTGTGTGTTAGCAGCGAACATCACTCTGCTGAAGCAAGGGAGCGGGGGAAAGCTGGGCATTCGCTCGCTGCTTTGGCTGTGATGATAGCTGGACTGATGAGATTTAGGGCAGACGACTTGGTGATTAAACAGGCCAAATCCCAACACTGCGTGTCCAGAAAAGCCTTTTTGGCAGCTGATGAGGAGGCACTGAGAGCGTTTCTGCTTGCAGAGGGCTCATAACCATGGGAAGGCAGCATGGTGTCCTCGCTTTATCGGAAAGTACCGTGGTTGCCTTGGGACTCTTTCAAGACCTCGTGACATGGGTGTGCAAACAGACTATTAGGGGCTGAGCCTGGGCGTGAATTTGCAAGCTTTCAGCAAATCCAGGGAGAACAAAATGCAGGCAAGTGTGATGATGCAGCACTTGGAGCATGAGAGCCAGAGACACCAGCTGCAAAGGAAGAGAGATTGTGTGCCACGCGAGGTGGGATGAGCATCCCCTAATCTGAAAATGTCCGCTCGAGGCTGCTGGTCACTAGTGGGGGGAGCAGTCAGGTTTGGCCATTTGGGAGAACGTGGCTCAGCAGCAAAGTCTGGTTCTGGTGTCTCAGACGCATGGGGCTGGAGTTGGTGTAATTTGAACTGGAAATAGGGAATTTGCCTTGGCCATCAAGAGCTCGCTGCAGGAGGCCGTGCCCCTTTGCTTACCAGAAGCAAGTACTTCTTCAGAGGAATTTCTCCTGCCTGAAATAACTCCTGGTGGGGATGTTCTGCAAGAAGACATCAGCCAGCATTGATTTTTGGCCAGAACACAGGTTTATGTGTCTTACACCACCTGTAAAGCATCACTCGGGATGATCAGAGTTGTGCCCTGCAGTGGGGCTCAATGCCCTTGGGTTGGTGTCTCGTGGCTTGGGGTGCTTTGCTGGGCAGCATTGGGGATCTCTCATTTACAGCGTTACAGAGCGCAGGGAATGCAACTGTGTGGTTATCATCCCCGCAACCGTTCAGCAGATTCAAGTGAGACGCGTCGCCAGTAAGGCTTCCCGGTTATGATCCAGGTTTCCGTCCTGTGTTGGTTCTGGTCTCTATTCCTGTGACACATCCAACCTACTAAACCTTTGGGTGTGTAACCAGCTGCCTCCCTGGCTTCACCCACATCATCCAGCATCAGAGCATCCCAGCTTGGTTGGTCTGTCTCCCTCCTCTGTGCAGCTGAAGGGTAAGTGCCGGCGAGCTGGGATGGATGGCATCTTATGGCTGTCGTTTTGCTGGTGGCGAGGTTATCCCTTACAGCTACGTAATCGCAGCGAGGCTGCGGCTCCTTCCCGTGTGCCGGCCGAGCTGCCATGCCAGCCCCGTCACACCTTGCTCAGTCAGGAGGAGTTGGCGTTAGCAAAGACCTACTTTTTAAGCTGTTGAAGCTAAACTGTAAATAATGCATGCATATTGAAATGCCACCTGGGTAAGTGTTACAGGGCAAGCTGTCACGTTGGAAGGGGCTTAAGGTTTTCCATTGGCTCACTCTGTAAAGTGAGCACTTACCCTGTTCATTGCCCTCCACAAGTTGTCTGGGTTGCTCCAGAATTTAAAACAATTAACCCAAACCACAGAGTACTATTTTTTTGCCCCACTGATGAATATTGACTCTGACAAGTGCTTGAATTGCCTTTGCTGTTCCCTTGCTGAGCAGATGAACTGACAGCCAGAAGTAGTAAAAAATATCCTAAAGTAGAAAAAAATCTGAGGCTGGGATGAGCGGGACATCCCTTCCTACCTGCTTGCTTTTCTGAGCTTGCTCACACTCTCGCTGCAGCCTTAAAAGCGTCAGGTGCTCACAGGCACTACCTGTCATTTAAAACCTTGATTTCAAGCCCTCCTCCTCCTTCCTCTCCCCTCCTGCAACTGGACTAAGGAATAACCCAGTAGTTTTCCTGCCCTCGGAGGGAACGTCCATCTTGCTGGCACCACTCACCTCCCACCTCCTTGCACTTAGGTGCATGTGGTCCCCTAAGTATGTTTTCTAGTCCTGTGCTTTATTAGAAAAGGCCTTTGACTGTGAAAAGTGTGATTTTTTTTTTTTATTTTTTTTTTTTAAATAATTACTCCTCCACTTCCTCTGCTTCTGGGAAGAGTGGAAATTAGATTTGCTTTTGACACATGGCGGTGATTATTTAAATCTATCCTCACAACTTGGGCTGCTGAGCAGGGAATCAACGAGTGGAAATTGTTATTAAATGAGGGAACCAGCTGGTGAAATAATTAATCCCCCCACACACGCGCTTCCTCCTCGCCTTGGAAGTCCTCCAAACACCTCATGATTGTCTTGTCTAAACCAGCCGCTGCCTTACTCCTGTTTTAGGTGGTGAGGGGCAATTTGGTCCCTTGCCTGGGGCCGGGCTGCTGCTCCCGCACGGGGCTGGTTCTCCTGCCGCCGTGCAAGAAAGGCATCGCTCCCCCAAGCAGCGGTGCCCACCTAATTACCAGCCGGCCTCGGTATGGCTGTCACCCCTGGCTATATTTCCCAATTAGGAGAATCAAGCTTTATGATGAAGCTTTGATGGAAGGATTTTAAATTTTTTTTTCAAGCCCTTTCACATCGTGCATCGTTAGCGGTGGTAAATGAAGGTGTTTAGTGAGCTCATCCATCACTTCGACTCGGGGCTCCGACTTGCTGTCGGGGAGAGTTTCCACCTCCCACGCCCGCTGCTGCTCTCTTTGAACAAAAATAATGCTTTAAAATAGCAATGCAAAGGAGGATGGTGATAGGAGCACTGGAAGCGCGGCTGCTCCTTGCTGCTGTGGGGAGAAGGGCTGAACCGAGGTTTTCAGCAGGAAGGTTTTGGATGGTGGCAGCTGGGCATCAATTATTTTGAAGGGGCACCGAGGTGTATTTGGGCTGGATCTGGGTTGTTTCTTTTTTTCTTGTGCATGGCCGTGGGACTGGCAGGAGTGGGAGAGCCCACGTGGGGAGGGTTGGACCGGAGAAGGCTGCGCGCCCCGCACGAGGAGATGCGAGCAGTGGGGTGCAGGTTGCAGCAGGGCTGCGATGAAGCGTACGGGTGTGCCGGCAGCCGGCACGGCTGGAGCTTTCCTGGCACGGGCTCGTGTGTCTCATGCCCAGCCTACTTGCAGTCCCGGTTGCTCATAACCAGGCGTTTCCATCTGTCCCCTGGGAGCCCGGCCCTTAGGTCCCCACTCACCCCATGGGTGACCCAGACACGGACTTGACTCATCGCCTTCCAGTTTGACGCTTCATCATTAGACGTGGTGTAGTCCCTTGGCTCATGGGTGATGGGGTGGAGAAAAAAGCTCCCTTTGGCCACGGGCCGAGCATCCTGCCAGCACTCAGGAACGTGCAGAAGGATCTTTTGCATCTCGAAAGGGGCTGGTTGGCACCTCCAGGAAAAGGGAGACCAAATTGCAGAGGGCAGCCCCTGCCCACGTTCAGTTCTCGGCTTCGGCTTTTGCGTATCTTGCCAACACGTGGCAGCCTGTGTTTTGGCACATCCCGGTCCCTGAGAAACGGGGCATTCAGCCCCAAGACTGATTTCTTTTGTCTAGCAATGTGTAGCCCAGGGTGGCAATATGCTCTTCCAGGTGTTTCACCCTCCCCTTGTCCAAGGGTAGCAGCAGCCTGGGGAGCTGGGGGTTTTTTTGGGAGGAAGCCATCCTCGTGTGCTGGCCTCCCTGTGTGCTCAGTCTCTCGTGAAGGTCACTTCTCACCTTGCTGTTGGAGATGAGGCTTATTCCTTGGCAGCATCTTGGCTAAGAGAAATGCCCATCTGGAGCGAGTCCTCTCCTGCGTTCTCCGGTTTAACCAGCCACTGGGTCACGCTGGCCACCGAGTGCTAAAATGTGGCTCATTATCCCGAAGACACTGAGCTGGAGACTTGGGGAAAAAAAAAGTATGTATGTGTGTTCACATAATACAGACAAATTACTTACCTTGGGAAGATTTGTTGTTGGGCTGATCTCTCCAGCATCGCTCGTTCCCCTCCAAGAGCCAGCTTGGAGCACAGCGACGCAAAACTTTGTCGCCAATGGGTACAGAAAACAGAGAAAAGGGCAAAATGTCTGCGTTTGGAAAGGTGAGTGGGAGAGGGTGATTGGTTTGTAGTTTTATTGATACAGATGATAACAGGGGCCTGTCTTTTATCAGAAAAGCAAGTAGGTTACACAGCCAGTCAGGAAAAATTCAGGGAAGGTTTTTGTGGTTTTCCTGCTTGTCCGGCAGAATTTGCAGTGCCGTAGGGACTCGGGGAGCTGGGCAGCACTGATGTTTTGCTGTACAGAGCAGCGTATCAAATGACTTTTCTGTTATGCCCAGCTGAAAAGGCAGCCTTGGCAGCCAGCTTCACCTCCGATATGAGCTCAGTTTTCATCTTTTTAGGGGCGATGAATGCTGAAATCCCAACATTAGCAGGGAAATAATCTGCCAAAAGCAATGAAGTGCTGGGGAAAGAGGGGGTTTTCTTCGGGCAGTTAAAGACACTCGTCATTGCCTGTTCTCTTTTGTTTGGCTTTGCAGCCCCAGAAATGGCAGCAGCTGCTTTCTGCTGACGCTGGGCTCATGAAAGGGCTCTATTAAAATGAAATAGCTTCGTGAGCGGGTAGCAAAGCTGCACAAGAAACCGTGCCCAGCAGGAAAAGGAACCTATGGGATGCAAATAAAGCAGGTTCAACCCCCTGCTCCAGTGAGCAACTTTCTGCTGTACTTACAAAGAGAGGAGGACGGGGTACTATTAAATCTTCTCAGTGGAACAGAAAAAAACAGCTACAAAACCCATCCCTTTTTCTTTTGAAGACACAAGCACGGAATTAGTAGTGGATCAGGTTGTATCCTGTTATTCCTCATTTGATGAAAGCTGAGGTTACTACAATGGTCGCTCTGTTCTGCTGTGCTGAGTAGAACCCATTATTTTCTGCGCACGTTAATGTAAAGCAGATTGCATCTCCCGGCACAGGGAGGGCTCGGGGAAGCAGTCACACACCGGTCAAGTCTCATTAGCTTAACGCAGCCTGATCCCCAGGGGTCTCGAGACCCCTCCGGGAGCATCGTACGCCCCCGCAGGGGAGCAGGACGGTGACGGTACGAGGGCTTTCTTGGCCAACGTAACACTTGTTTAGTGAAAGCCATGCTGAACAGAACGTTTTTGGTTTGATAGATGTGCAAATTACAATTAAAAACTGGCAGCAAGGCCAAACATTAGGTGAAAGTCTCAATTGGCCTGTCTCCTCTTCATTTGGCAGCTGGTTACTCTTGCAGCCGCGACCTTCTCGCTGCGGAGCTCCTGCTGACGTAAATGCCTGGGTGCCCCACGGTCTGTCAGTAGGGTGCTTCGCCATGAGAGCTCGGGGGGGCCCTCCTGACCCCCCCGCCCCGAGATGTGGTTGGAGGACACCAGCCCATAGCTATGGGACAGCTGCAGGTTTGTCTGTCCTCTGCCCCGGGTGGGGGAAGCGGTACGTGCCCCCCCCCCAGAAACCAGCTGTCTGAAATGTGTCTGCAGTCAGGCTGAAACAGAAGTAGGTGGTTTCCCTTTGATCCACCTACAAAAGCATCAGGACCCATGTTGGGATTCAAATCCTCTCTTAGGACACTGGAGGTGTTGGGACGGCGGCGGGAAGGGCAGGGGTTTGGCTTGAAATGGAAGGTGTGCCAAGGATTGGGGAGGCGAGGGGAAAACGGGGCAGGGGGTGTGGGTGTGGGTGTGGGTGATACCAGCTCCCGGCCCTGGAGAAAACGTCTTCCCAAGTCAGCGCGAGGGACAAGGAGGGACCCTGGGAGCCGGGCTGGCGGCTGCGTCTCGCGCCCTGGCTCTCGTCAGAGCAGCACAGGCAATAGGGGACCTCTGCCCGCCTAAACTCTTCCAAATGTGATCTGTGCTCCAATAAAATAAACAGTTTAGGGGAAGCGAAGCCCCAGGCACACACTTTGGCAGCTGATCACTCCCTAATTGCAGGAAGAGCAGTTGGGAGAAGTTTTTTGGTTGTTTTTTTTTTCTTCTTTGGGTTGGTTTCTGATGAGAAAACTGGGCTGGAGGATTAGAGTTGAAACTTCTCTCCCCTCACCCCCCCCAGCAAAAATCCTATTTTCTTCCCCTGTGCATTAATGGCATTCAACTTATTTCAAGGAACAGGAAACACAAACAGTCTCTACCAAGTGTGAACCTCAAACCTTCAGCGAAAGCCTGTTTGGTTTGGTACATGCCCTTCTCTGCAAACTTTACCTGGGCTTGTTGTTGTTGTTTGACGTCAGCAGGGGCAGGTTCGAGGGCTGTGGGAGCGTTTCGGTGGGCAGCAGTACATCGGAGCCGATGCCTCTCAAGCCACCCTGACTGACTGCGTGTGTTTCCCCCACCCCAAAACTCCCTGGGGCCCCAGAAAGGGATGGAAATAATTAACAACAGCCCCTTTCATCTGTGAATAGACAAGATGTGTCAAAATTTGTTTCTTTTTCTCTAAAATTTGTGGCGAGGGGAGCAGAGAGGGAGCAGGCGCACTCTCCCACTCCACATTGGGGGTCACATCCAGCTTCCTTGCGGGGTTGGTCCCTGCAACAATAAGACAAAGTGGTATCGAAACCAAAGGGAAAGGCTGAAATAAAGGATTTCAAGCAACCGTCCATCCCAGTTTTGCGGAAGGGGCTGGAGCCGCAGCCAGCGCTGCCATGCCGTGCTCCATCCATCCCCATGGGTCTCCCATCCCTCACCATCACAACCCCTTCCTCTTGCCCCCCCTCTTTCCTTTTTCCTCCTCTTCATTTCAACTCACCGGTTTGGAACTGCTTTAAACATAGTGGCAGCAAATCATATGTTTTTATGAGCACTTTGCTGGTGATTTCTTTTCCTGTGGCCTCTTTCCTTTGGACACTGAGGATTACAACCCAATTCAAAGGTCCTTCTTTCTAGTCAAACCAGAGCACATCAGCCTCCTTCCTCTCTAGTGGGGAGTTGCTCATGTAAATCCAATGGTTACTTGGGTATTTTTAATATACTCAATCACAAAAGTCCCTTTCCAAGAGTCTTTTCAGCCTTTTTTCCCCCTGTGTTAGAGTTTAAACAAAATGTTGTTTATTTTATTGCAAACTATTGTTTGTTCTAATGCAAACTTGAACAATTTCTTATTCTGGTGCAATTCTCTTCCAGGAGGTCATTTACAGAAGCAGCAATCCCAACATGTTGTTTTCTTTTAAATTCTCGATTGTTTTTCTGTTGGCACTTGTGCAAATTGCCTTTTCTGCAAATGCGTGTTATTAATGGGGCGTCAGCTGGAGTTTCTTACTACGCTGGAGTAAAGTTCGTTGGAAATATTCCAGCACTGTTTCTCTATAGAAAAATGCAAGTTTCTTGAGAGCAAAATGTATCATAAGAAAGAGTATATATAATACATTTCATTTTGGGGAGGTAGAAAAATGGAGTACTCCGACAGCAGGATATTTACATTTTTTTGCAATAAGTTAAATAGAGTTATAATTATAGCAAAGTATTTTGATGGATCCCAAATGCTTATTTTTAGAATTTTGTTTAGCAGGAAATTAAAAACAAGTTGGGAAAAAAATCCCTGTTCATGTAACACATAAATGGTGGTTCTCATACAGAGCAAAAGACCGTTGCTTCACTAAAGATTTGTATCCAGCCCCCTCGGCTCTCGACCGTGATGAGGAGCTGGCTGTGCAGCGTGCAAACGAGAGCAGCTCTTCCGCTTAATTATCCCTACTGGAGATATTTATCAACTTGCTTCTTCGGATAATAGTACTTCATTTTCCAAGAAGCTTGTTGCTTTTAAAGGTTTAATTGGGTCCTTTTACTAAATACTACAGAGATGCCGTGAAATTACGATGCAGCAGTAATTTTGTAGCTGTAGACTGGTGAAGGCTGCAGGGAAGAGCAGTTTGCTGATGGAGCTTGGCCACAGGAAGGCGTGGGGGCTATTTTGGTCCGTCCCAGGTGTTTTGTTTGGTTTAACCTTACCACGGGACCTTCTCTAGGGGTTACCATCGTAGGGCCCCATCAGTTGCTATAGGTGACCAAATATCCACCAAGTGCACCTGCTTCTCCAGCAGCCTGGGAGTGAGCCCCAGCAGTTGGACCCTGATGGACTTCCCTTGAGTTTCGTGTAACGGATCTGTGACTTCCACTTGGCCAACGTTAGTGGGTCAAATTCATGTGGTTTGGACTGAAAAACCAAAAACACCATCGCACATTTTTTTTTTCCTTTTAAATTTGTTTCAATAACTTGTTCAATGTGTCTAGTTCCTTTTTGTATACTGATATTCTTCCCCTCAGCTTCTAAAATCAACGCAGTCTTTGCACTTCCTGCAGCCCACGCGCCCATGAAAGACAGTGCAGAAGCCAGTCCCTGCCTGCAGTTTTCGCCCGAGCTGCCTGACCTTCCTTCCCCCTGGTTTCCCTTCTCCTTTGTGCTAGCGCAAGATTGAGGCACGTCAGCCTTAGCAAGGGACTAAATATCACATTGCCAAAATGCTTAACTCAAAGAAAATGTCTGTCCTTTACTTCCCTTCCTCAGAAGGATGCTCTAGGGTGGAATTAGAGGCATTTTGGAAAACGTTAAAGTAAATTAATCCACCCAGCCCCAAACAGACACTCCTCTCTTTCTTCTGTTCTCCATTCTCTTCTTCTGCACTCTGTTTCTCCCCAAAGAGATGCTGCACTCAAACCATCAGATTCCTTCCTCCACACGCACATTATTTTGAATATTAGGATGCTTAGGTGTGTTTCGAGCCGGATCTGGGTCTTCAAAGTCTGAGTGCAGCTGTCCAAAGCCACCGTCAGCTCTCAGATAACTCAGCCCATGTAATATAGCCAGCAGAAGAGCCGAGGGCTGTGCCACGAGTAGGACACCTGATGGCACGGTGACGTCTCGTCCCTTCACGGCACCAGGGATGAGACCGCATCCCATCCCCTGCAAGGTGGGAACCCATCTGCAAGTTTCTGGGCTGTCCCCCTCGTGGTCTGGGTTGGGGGTGATGTGCTGGATTTTAGGCCCCAAGGGCTGGGTGACACTGCTCTCTAGTGGATAGCTCTTCATCAGATGGGTCAAGATGAAGGAGTTGAGGCTGGTGGAAAGGGTCAGCAGGCATCCGGAGATAAAACTTACTTTTTTGTGTTATTTGTATCACGAGCTTTTAGAATTTCATACATGTCTGGGGAGACATTACGCAGGCATGGAGTAATTTAGTAAAGAAATATAAATCAAAGGTGCTTGACCTTATCTCACTGTGATGGGAAGGATTTATTGATCAAGATCTTTCTGAGGCCAACGGTCCTTCCGCTACCACGCCATGGCCGAAGCCACGAGACTGGTGTCAGTTCTCCTGGCACAGGGGATGCTCTTGGGTGCACAGAAATTACTCTTCCCGTCAAATACCCTGTGCACTTAGCAAGCTTTATGCCTGGAATAGAGGAGGAACAGGCCTGCGTAGCTTGGTGTGGAGCCAAAGAAAATTCAGTGGGATTTGGAAAGGAAAGACGTGTAAACAAAGAGCTGTTCCTGGAGCAGGCCGTGCACTTGGGCACGCAGAGGAGGTATACTGCAAGCATCATACACGCAGCAACCAGCAGCATGCAACGCTGGGGATCCTGCTGCAAGAGGAAGATTCAGAGACAATTTTTGCATTCCCTCCAGGTATGCTTTTAACAAGATGCTTAAAAAAATGCTGTGCTGGATCCAAGAAAAAGCCTGGTGTTTCATCTTGCCATGGCAATAGGAGATCCTGTTTAGGGATGTTAGGCGACGTGATTCCCACAGAGCATTCCCAGCAGCCACAATTATTTTATAAATGGCCATAATAAAGTTAATTTCGGTGACACATATCGGGGCCAAAATTAGGAGCAAAGCCCCCAGATGATGAGCTCCAGGCTGAGCGATC
>JAVKLA010000084.1:6687765-6719054 GCA_034782735.1 Sagittarius serpentarius | reverse complement strand
CACTGGAGGAGCAGTCTGGGATTTTGACAACAGGGAAAGGGGTTAACAGTGGGGATACCTAGACTTTATGAGGTGAAAACTGCGAACCTTAGCAAAACTGTGAAGGATCTTGGAACAAGAAGAGACCAAAATAACTAATCCCCACTGGTACCTTCCCTCCTAACAGTAAAGAGTTAGGAATTTTTTAATGTGTTTATTGGTAAGCGCTAAAGGCGTTTAAAGTTACATATTTTTATATTTATATATTTAAAAATCCTCTTTACCCTGAGTCTCTCTGAGGAGAGGAGTGAAATCTTTCCAAGCTATTCATTTGTAAAAGTGGTGAAAAACAGAGACTTTAAACGATGCTGTTAATAAACCTCTCTGTGGCAGTAAACAACCAGCTAAAGAATAATCAATCACAGCAGCACACACGCATGCTGAAGTGTTGATGAGTAAAACTTCAGAATGAAGTAAAAGGTGAGCATGAGCTGTGGGGGTCCAATGTAGGAATCACACATCTCTGGATTTTGGAGAATTTGGCAGCTCCAGTTCTGATACGGGCTCTGTCTACATTATTTTTTGGATTTTGTCTTTTACGTTTTGATGAGTGTTGGGTTTTTGTAAAACAAAAGAAAGAAAAAAAAGGGAAGTATTCAACCAAGCAGCATCACAAACCTGTTAAAAGGATTTTTTTTTTTTATTTTTTTTTTTTGCCTTAACTTGGGAAATACAGTCTTTTCCTTGCCACTCCAGTAAGCATTTTTGATCTGGCACTGTAGTGCCTCTCCCTAGTTTAAATAAGGAGCAGCTGCAAAACAGACATACGCAGGCACATGCATGTATATTTTTATATCTCCCCAGCCTCCTGACACAGCTTTTAGACCAGCCTGCGAGGGTCCCACGGCCGTTGCTGTTCAGCAACAGGCTGCTCACATAGGATCAAACCATCCGTCCTTGTCCAGGCTCCTGGCAGTGAAGGGAAAGGGTCCCGTGTTGGTGACTTGCAGAATTGCTGCAATTACACTCCAGGACATAGACCCCCCCAGCCAATTTTTTTTTTTTTTAATTTCTTTTTTTTTTAAATCCTAACATGACTTTTGATGTTATCAGCCGCAGCAGTGCTGTGTCCGCTTTGGCCCTCCCACAAAGCCCTTGATCTCAGTGACATCCCATGGCTGGCGGTAGGAGGTTAATTTGAGCTCTGTGTACACACTCCTTCCCTTTTATCCGCTGGGAGTTTAGTCTTTCAGCATCAGTGGGTGTCCCCCGGCTCATGCATTAAAAGAGACGAAGTCTATTCTCACCATCTCTGTAATATATTATTATAATATACACCTCAGTCACATTCCTCATTTAAGCTAAACAGTTATATTTTCTTGGCTCCGTTCCTCCTCTGAGGCTGGGGGAACTTAACCTTTCTGTCAACATTATTACTAACAGAGTACATGTATTTGTATTCCTTCCCTCCATTTCCAAAATAGCTGTTCCAGTGTTTGACTGTCATCATTTGAAGCAAGAGTAGGGACTTTGAAAAAGCTATTTAATACTGATCTTTGATACCACCAGTATTTCAGGACAAGTCTTTTATCTCAAGACTTTACTTTTTTTCCTGATGACTCATTATGTTCAATAAGTTTTTGCTGACATTGTCATAAATAGTTTTCTCACTGGTGATCTAATATAAATTTCTTACTGTAATTCTTCACTCTATGGGCCTGCCTCTTCATTTTTCTTAAGCTACACTTTTGCCCTCCAAGGAAGTGGCTCAATAGCCCAATTACACTTTATTAAACGACACGTCAGCGTCTCATGTCCTGATTTGTGCAGTGCTTTAGAGAAACGTCATGAATTTAAACGAAGAGGAAATCCCTTTCTTTTAATTCTCTTTGATCTAAACATCAATATTCTTGCTCATGGGAACATTCCCTGATCTGATTCAGTACTGCATGCAAAATATAGCTTTCGTGTGTATAAGTCAGCATCCTGCCAAAGTGTTATCAGGAGTTTAGTGCATGGTTGTATACCCAAACCTCTCAGTCCATTGGTCAAAACCCCATATACTCTTTCCAGCTGGGGAAAAAAAATAAATCTGTGTCTTCCCCTGTGGAATATCCTTATAAAATGTAGGGACGAAACCAAGTTTGGGGGGGTGTGTGTGTGTGTGTAACTGATCCTGCACTAAAGCTCATAGGGCTTTGTTTAATGGTAAGATCTTCCTGCAGAGATTTGGGGACATTCTGTGGCAAACTTTATGGCAGGGATAAAAGTTTTTACAGTTGTCTGTTAACGTAATATCCTCCTTCTTTCCATGAGGTGGTTCAGAATACCCACAGAACTATATTTATTAACTCATGTTTGGGGCTGGTTTGTTTCCCGAGGGACAGCTTGAGCGGGGGCTGCTGCAGCCCAGCAAGCCAGCCCCCAGCGGAGGCACAGGGCTCCTCTGACCCTGAGATTCGGGAGATTTCCTCTGCCTTTGATCCAGACTGCAGATCGGCAGGGTGAAAAGGGTATTTGTACAAGATAATCGGTCCGTTTCAGTAGGTATCAGCTAAATCCCTCCCAAGGGGAAAAGGATAGAGCCCTCGTGAGAAATTCTCTTTGACTTGCTGGCAGAAATTGTATGCATGCTCCAAGGGAAAAAAAACCAAATGTGAAGGAATATTGAAAGCAGCTCAAAACAAAACAAGAGCTGCCCTGAAGTTAGCCCCATTCCCCCTTTTTTATCTTCTCGGTTTTTCTAAATTAAAGCCACACTAGAATTCCCACAAGACATTACATGAAGGCAGGCGGGCAGCATTGCTCCACGCAGGGACTATCCATGCTGGATAAAACAAGGATCAACCCCTGGATGCTTATTTTAGCCATGCTATTAAATGGTTATCACTTATTCACAGGGACACTGTGAGCTTTATTTGACAGCGAGATCCTGCTATAACCGGCTTTGGTGCTCAAAGACTGCAAGACAAGAGTAATTTAGGGGGGTTTTTAGGTAGGAAGATCTTGTTACTGAGGCATCGCCCTGGCCGCAGCCTCACTACACCTCGCTCGCCGGGGCTGCTTCCAAAAAATGATGCGGCGGTACATATGGGAGAGAAGTGGCTGCCAACATATGAACATCAATTTGGTTTGTTTTTTTTTAATAACAAATATACTATTTCACTGGTTTCTTTCCCAGTGTTGCCAAAAAATTAGCAGTAGAGAGAACCACGTCACATTAACAGCTGTCTTTCTGCCCACATACAGGTTAAATGAGACCTTGTAAAGGGATAAGTATAGATCTTGTTAAATTACTGTGGAGGTGTGTGTTTGAGGTTTTAGCTAATCCAGCAAACCACGAACTGCCACTAAGAGAAGTGCCACCACAGCAGTGAAATGGGTCCCCAAGGCACAGGAGAGTTTAGTGAGAGTACAGCTGTGTTGAGCATCAGGACGTTATTGACCTCCCCACTGGAGCTTGGCACCGGATCAGTTAATAGTAGTTTTTGCACTGTATGATCTGTCTTGCCATAAGAAAAACCAAACCTCTTATATAAAACAAGGAAAAACATCAGCTGTTTTGTAACTTTTTTAAAAAGCCCTCTTCTTCCCCTGCTACCAAGGTGTGCTCAAGGACTGATTCCCCACCTAGGTAAATTATTCCTACCAGAGCTTCCAAAGCTGTTTGCTCCTAGAAATTTTGAGCTATATTCATATGTTAAATGACCTTTGAGACTAATCTGACACTGTTAAAGTGAGGCCCCAACTCTCTGGCTCAATGACGCTTAGATTGTCTCTGGCAATTTTGATTTAAAACACGTCCCTGTGGAAGAGCAGCTCAGGATCTTGCCTAAGCGAAGGGGGTTTGCATCAATTCATTGACATAACTTTTCTCTGGCTGGTTTTAGTCTGGGTAGCTATTTGCCTGCATCTGCGTGAAAAACAAAGAATAAGTTGGTAATTGCCCTGGCCTAGACTGAGCGGCCTGGGCTACTGGAGTGAGGCTTTTCCCCCTTGCAAAGCCAGGCTTAGTGCCGATGGGAGGGGAAGGGAACGAGGGAGCAAGCCCAAGCTCTGACCCTTCCTCCAGCCCCTTTGCACGGCCCAGCTCACAGCACAGAATAAAGCCAATAACCAGTGGCATTATCCATCATGCCCCTCTCCACTTTGCAGTGCAAGTTTGGTAACACATTTTGTTTTAAGGTGATGGAGAGGGGTGTAGCAGATGCATCCCAGCTTCACCGCGTCTTGCGCCCGAGAGGAGCCCAGATGGGAGAGTGCTAATTGCACCATTACACCAAGGCACCAAAATTTAAAAAAAGGATTAAAAATTACAGAAATTGTCTGGCCAGCCTTTTGCTAAGCAGCCTGCGTGAATAATCTTTCCCAGGACAAACCAGCAACTGAAACGTGCAGGTAATAATAAACAGTAACGGCAGCTCTCATTAGCCTTTCCTCTCGCCCCAAGGCGGCCATTGGCTGATGTGTCTAGTAAGTCACTTAATGACCCAAGATTTGTTTCAAAAAAAAAAGGTTTCCAGTCAGATTTGTGTGCTTTTGAATGGGCCTAAATCACAGGTTCGGAGCCTGCCATGGGTGATCATAGGCTGGGGCTTCTGTTGTTCGGCAAAGCCCTAGCCCACTTAGCACGCGGTAAAAACCCTTAGCGAAGGGCAGCTCATCCCTCAGCCGGGTTTTGTTCCGTCTCTTCAGACCACAACTCGCTTGCTAGGCTGCCCGAAGCAAGCGCAGAGACTTGGAGCACCCAGCTGTGCGTATGGTTCCCACCGGGTTGCCTGCACCCGTGTAGGGATGCTGTGTTGTAACCCAAAAATCCCACTCGGCTGCGTAGGACCCTGCAAGAGCACAGCTCTGCGCCAGGGCTTCAGTTTAGCTAAAACAGTTCCTGGAAAGCCAGAGGACTGACCCTCTTGGATTTCATCCGAGCTGGGGAAGTGAAAGCACATATTACACAAATACCACAGCCAGAAAACCCCAGCATGCTGCTGCTCCCTGGTTTCTCCACTCCTGGTGCCGTACGCAGAAGGAAATGGCTTTCCCTCTGCCGCCGGCTGTTTTGGTTTTGCTTTTGTCGATCTTGCCCCTCCTGCAATCACCCATCTCCTCGGAATCCTACCTAACCATGCTGGATATGTCCCTTTTCTCCTGTTTTCTGTTCTTGAGACTCCATTACGGATTTTTTTTTCTTTCCCCCACCAATGGACAAGACGTTTCTGATGATCTGGCCCAGCCTCACTGGTAGGGCTGCGCGTCCAATTAAGAGACGGGTACTATTTCTTGCAAAACATCCCAGATATTTGTCGTTCTCCGCATCTCCCATGGCTGCCTATCGAGGGCCGCTGGGTTTGCTGTGCAGCCACGAGCTCCCGCAGCCTCGGGCCTGACGGAGCCCGCCCCAACCCCTGGCACAAGCATGGTCCCAGCAGATAACGCTTGCTGAGCTGCCCCAGCTCGCTCGCCCGATGCCGTATTCCAACGCTTTCTTTATACGAGGGCTGCAGTCAGGATGATGGATCAAAATTACCCTCAGGTCTCCCGGGTACTTACTTAGAAGGTTAATAAGAAGTCAATCACTCTTCTTAACAGTGGTAAAGGAATTGGCCAACGGCTGCACAAACCTATGTTTTTAAGGAGGAGAAATTAATTCACGCAGCTGCCATTTGGGCTACTGCCATTCCAGCATTTTTGGGGAAGACTCGCTGTCTTCCTAGATCCCGCAATGCCCTTCCTGGTCTCGCCCCTCCCGCCTGGCTCGAGTCTGCTCCAGCCCATGGCAATGCCCCCCCCCCCAGCAGCAGTGACCACAGCCAGGGCAAGCTCCTCTCGTCAAACATAAAATCCCTGAATAACACACGCAGAGCAGCTGTGCAGTTTCTGGGGCATGAAGAGGGGGAGGAAAAATTGATTTCCTTAAGGAGACCTTAACACTGCATAGCCTAGTTTAGGTGAAATTCAGCCATTTTGCTTGCAGCACAACAGGCAGGTGCCTTTCTCTTAGAGCAGGAGGGTTGCACTGGGCCACGTGAGCCCGTAAAGGGCCCAGGGAACCACGAATAGAAAACCCAAATTTAGTTCTTTCCTATGAGCTGTTCCCTGAAAACAAATAGTTCATGTGAAACGACTGTGATCCGAGAGGCAGGTGATGATCCGTGATGACTTTTGCACAGTTGTTGCATCCAGCTCCAACTTCAGTACCTGCTCGAGCCGCGGAGGGTCTGTGAAATTAGCTCCCTTTCTGCCGCTCTGCAATATCAGAAAGCCACGGCTTAAGTGCCAGTTGAAACTGGGAAGAAAGCTTGTTTTCCTAGTGCTCAGCCAAGCCTCTAGATGGAAGTTGACTTTAACCCCAGTGCTTATCTGCATCCAGTTCTAGGAGGAGTAAGAACACAGTACTGCTAAACAGACCGTGGAGCACAATCCAGCATCACCGAGGGAACTCTAAAAGGGATCTTTCACCTCTCCCAGCCTCCCCATCACAACATAGTTGGGATTTGTGAGATGTTTCTGGTCTAAAAATAGCACCCAAGATTTTGCCGGCTCTCACCCCGGCTCAGCTGGCTCATAGCCAGATCTCCATAGCCAACCTGTGGCCGTGGGCACCCAGGACATGGCTTTTGTGCCGTTCAGGAGAGCACAAGAGTAGCTTTGGATTTGGAGACTCTCTGGTTAACTGGCACACAACCTATCGGCATGGACCTTAGGAGTAAAGCTCTCGTTTTTCCCCTTGTTTGAAATAACAGTCTCTGGGCAGTCAGCTCTCACGGGCAGCTTGGAAAAAACATGCCCGGAGGAGACGGCAGAGCAGCATCTTGGCCCCGAGTCCTCCACGGCATTACACCGTCTGGCCAACAACTTAACGCCAAGTGCAAATGCAGTTGCTTTCTCAGCCGGTGCACATGCGTGTACCCAATGGCAGGCAGGACATCAGGGCAGCCCCACCACAGCTGCTTCTGTATTTGCTGCTAAAACCAACGTAAGTCCTGGTAAGCTAGCTGCTTTGCTGACTGCATCAGCTGCGTTGCCCCACCAAGCAAGGTGGTCTCCTGCGACATTTGGAAATCGCTGCCTGTTGACTCAAAGGCAGGCAGCTAATACTCCGCAGGGCTGTGAAAGACAAGTAAGGTGCTGCAAATAGCTCCGTACGCTTGGCAGAGCAGACATGCACGGCAGATTGTCATCCACACATTCACGATACTTTGTACAACCCCCATGCTCCCAAATCTTGTTGGCCTCCTGATGACTACGGGTAGTCAAACTAGAGCACTTAGCTCATGCCCGTGCACAGAGGTATTGCAGGTGCCAATCTCCATGGGGGGACACCTCACGGCATGTCCCCTTCTGCTGCGGGGCCCAGCCAGGCTTTCTGCTCTCCCTGGCCCTTTCCAAACACCTCAAGGCACGCTGGCTTGGAGCAAACTCTTTAACTGTAGGTTGTAGCAATTTCAGCCTTCCTGTGATTATTTAGGAAAGTTATTCTAGTGATGATGATTTTGGAAAGTACACCCCCCCCACACACACACACACACACACGCATTTTGGGGGGTTTATTTCCATAGGAACTGCAGGAATTTCACTCCTCCTTGGCTTGCAGGTCTCCAGGACATCAAGTGGCCATGGAAAACTCCTCACACCCCAGTGGTGAACGCGGGTATTGATCAGTCAACAATAAAATGCTTTGGTATTTGCAAATTATCTTAATTTCCTTCCACCCTGCCTCTATTCTAAGTTATTCCCCCAAAGTCTAGTGGGGAGCTCACAACACCTTGCAAGGTTGCCTGTCTGTATGCGTTATTTACGAATTAAAGCTCAGCCCAATTTACAACTCTCGAGCTGTGTTACTTCTGTAACTCCTCAAGGGAAAAGCTCAGTGCTTACCAGCTGCCTGCACCCACCCCTGGATCGCAAACAGCTCGGGGCTTGGGGCACACGTTGCGGAACCAGCCGTAAAACATCTTACCGTGTTGCGCGAGACAAATTTCGAACAGGGCGCGTTGGCACCGGAGCAGACGCACTTGAGCATCTGCGCGGCAGAGGGGGTGGGTTTGCTCGGCGGCGGGCATTGCTCAGCAGCTGAGAAAAGCAGTGTTAGTGCTGGTTTACATTTTCAGCTAGAAAAACCAACAGGTGCTGGGCAGAACCGTTCCCCGGCTGAGGCTGTAATGAAAGGCAAAAGCATTTCCACAGCTGGCTGGTTTGGCGTGAGGCTAACGCATGTGCCACCGCAGCAGATGAGACATGTGAGCTCACCAAGTTGACACGAGCAATTAGCATGCAGGAGGCTCCTTCCACCTCCTGGTTCACTCAGAATAACTCATTAGCAAAAAGTCCTCGGCAGCACTAGTCTGCTGACAGGTCCTCATTGTAGCTGTGTTCTTTCATTTGCTTTAGAAGATAAATTGACCTGTGAAACTCCAGTCTAGCTCATGCTAATGAGTCTCTGTAGGGCCGTCGTGAGAATTAATTTATTTATCTAAAGATTTCTCTGTAGTGCTCATCTCCTCGGCAGCTAGACTGAAGAGACATAATAGGTCTAACACACTGGAAATACTAGATCAAATCACCCAACCCTAGAGGTGTCTATCGTACACTTGCTGTCTTGGGCTAAAGTTGTTCTGGGCTTGGGATCTCATTTTCCTACCTGTACAGCCGAGAGGACAAACACACGTCCTCCAGCTCAAAGAGCTTCACAATCAGCAGTGTGAGAAGTGTTACAGCAGCACCAGCAAGTCCTGTCCATCTAATCAAGGGCTTCCTCACCCTTTTTTGCACCTTTAAAAGCAGCAAGCTAGCCTCTTTATTCCAGGGTTTTGCAGGGGCTGTAGAAAAGAACTCTCCACTCTTTCTGAATTAAGGTTTTTTAATCTGGTCTTCTCCTTGTTTCTGGCCATCTTCTACCAATAAACAGCCTTGAAATGTCTGTCTGCCCTACAGCTGCACAGACACACTCCTGGCCTCTACAGAAGAGATGGTTAGCCCCAGTTGAACATCTTACCTAAATAACTCATGTTCTTGCCCCCTCTGAGAGCGGCCAGGGAGCCCAAAGCGATGCCACCAAGCAGAGATGTCCCCCCGCATTAATGTCCCTCTCCTTTTCTTCCCCTGCAGCTTGAAAGCTGTCCTGATGGGGAAGCCTCAGGACAACACAGTGGACTTGTCGGGCATCCCGCTGACACTGAAAGACTTGGACCGTGTCACGTCCTACCTCCAGCACAGCTCGGAGCACATTGACACGGTGGAGCTGTGCTTCACAGAGCTGACAGACGACATGCTGCTGCAGCTGCTGCCAGCGCTCTGCGTGCTGCCCCACCTCACCACCCTCTCCCTCAATGGCAACCGGCTCACCAAAGCCATCCTACGGGACCTCACCGAAACCCTGAAGGACCCCAAGAAGTTCCCGAGCGTCACCTGGATCGACCTTGGCAACAACGTGGACATCTTCTCCTTGCCACAACCCTTCTTGGTCAGCCTAAAGAGACGATGCCCAAAGCAAGGCAACTTGCCAACTATTCTGGAGTTCGGCGAGGGTCAAGTAAGCGATTTGGAGAGCCAAGATGGCCTGGCTGAGAGCCAGGAGGACCTGCGAGCTGGACCCGGCAAGACTGACAACACAGGCTTGCAGCAGACGGACAGAACAGTCGAGGCTGGGGAACTCTCCAACTCGGAGCAAGGTGCTGCGACACCGCAGACATGATGCCCAGCTCCGTGGCTCTTGGGTGGGTGCGTTGAGCGAGGATGACTTAAAACTGAGACCTCAGCGTTGGAGGTCCTGGCAGAGGGTCGATTCACACGGTGGGTTGCCTCGGGAGTGCGGACTGCTGCCTTCCTCCCGTACGATGAATGTCAACTTTTTTCTTTTCAAAGAACACGTAAAGGTGATTGCGTTGAATACTTGTATTTTATAAAAGCTGGCCAGGTATTTTTGAACATTAGTGACGTGCTATGCTTTTTAACCTCTCAAAAATGCATCTCCAAGGTGGTGTAATACAAGGCCCTTAGAAGAGCACAAAAGGGGAGAAGAAAGGTGCCCAAACTTTGCAGGGAAGGGCTCCCTTTCCTTAGTGCTGGATCCCAGCCAGACCCCAGCTGCTCTCCCACACGTCATGGACAGAAAGCAGTCACCCCAAAGAGGACTGCCGCCGAGATAAACCTTAAATCCTTTCCAGTCCTGACTTCAGGAGTTGCTGATGAATAGCATGTCTGCTGAGATACAACAAAAGCCTGATCACACACTAACCAGGGGTGTTTCTCTTAATATAGTGAGCCAGCCCAGAGGGAAAGCGTTGTTTTCCTGGTGCGGAGCTAAATCCCAGCCCGCAGCGTGCCTGGACAGCGTTCTCACCCTCCCGCCTTACTGAAATCAGGCTGGCATTTGTGCCTGCCCAGTATTTATTCAGACGTAAAATCCAGTTTCCCACCAGCCGTGCTGCTGTAATAACTCCAGAGCTTTTAATGTGGTACCTGGATCTTGCACCAGCAACGCTGAATGTATTTGATCCGTTCTGGGGAGCGAGCCGCAAAATCTGGAGCCGGGGCTGAGCTCAGGTTCATTGCTGTTGCCAACAAAAGAGACAATACTGAAGGTTTATAAAAGAAAAAATAATCCTGGGGTTCATCCCTATATCACTGCCACTGAGGGCCGGGCAGACACAGCCAGCTGGAGATTTAAAGCCTTGGAAAGGCTGTTGGGTCACTTGGCTGCGTCCATCCCTCCTGGACCAGAAGTGCTTTGTTTCTAAAATGTCGGTTTGTTTTTTTCTAAGAGACGTGGGTTTGATTTGATTTTACTTTTGATGGAAAATGGATCACCCCAGAGCAGCAGCACTGGAATGGGCACTTCAGCTTTTGAATCGGAACTTCATTTGATCCTAAACCTGGGGGAGGGCGGGAAAGTGTGAAAAACTTCCTCTCCCTTGCATTCAAAGGACCAAACATGACTCCCTTTGCTAAGAGGGAGCCCTTTTCTATCTGTTCAAAGCCCATCCCTGAGCAGCTTTACAGCATCGTTTTCCTGGCTCGCAGCCGTGACTCCCTGGTTGTGCTTCTTCTGGGTGCAAACGCAGTCAGACTTTTTGGTCGTCTCTTTGGCTCTGTTCATTTAACATCACTGCACCGGGAAGCTTTTTCCAGAGGGGCTTCATGCTGTCGGTTGTTGTTTCTCCTCCGTACGCAAGTAGATAACGTAGAAGAATCTCTGCTACTCGTTTTAATACATTTGGCAACATTCAGTATGATTTGCATGTAACCAAGCCTTTTTTTCTTTTTTTAATGCTAACTCTTTCCAACAGGCATGAAAAAAACTTTGCAGTGAATAAACTGTTCTGTTTGAAATAAAGGCGCTATCCATAATCGAAATGAATGACAACGTTTAATAAAGACCCAGTGCTGAATTTTTCCTCTCTACAGGCTGAAATGCCTAGCCGGCAGCCCAGAGCGCCCCAGCAAAAAACCAGTGCTAAGCACTGCAGGTCTGGGTTCTCCAGGGTGCTTAAAAAAAGGGTCGCTGTAGCTGGCTGGAGAAATAAAAAGCCCAGTTTATGGGCTGGATTCTGCAGGGTGGGCACAAGGTGGACACAGAAGCATCGTAAAAGCATCTGTTAAATTTTCAGTGTTGCCAAAACGAATCTGGGAGAAAGGAATACTGAGAACGGCATACAGCTCCACAGGGTATTTATCTCCAGTGGTACAGTCTCAGTGCACTGAAGGAAATGGCTTTTTACTTGCAGCAAGGACTCTATGTATGATCTTTGTTCCAGCACCCAAACCATGGCAGGGGACAGGACATGGGAGCCAGCGTGCTGGTGGGAACAGTTTGCCCTAATGCACAGCAGACCTCTCCCGCCGCGCTTGGGGACTATTTCCACCCTTACTACAACTTTAGTAAGGTACCCTTAGTAGAGGTATAAATTAAGCAAGATGTGATACACCAGGCTGGCCGGGTCTTAGCTGCATCCCTAACCACCAGCCCATCCCTGGGGGAGGTTGCGCTTCTCCCCCGTCCCCAGCAGCCACACGCAGGGGTCTCCTGGCCTGGAGCAGGCTGCGGGATGGAGCCGATGGCACATATGTTTTGTTCGTATGGAAAGGCTGACAAACAGCATATAGAGCCCGTGCCTACGCCCAGGGCAGGCAATGAGACACGGGCAGCAAACCTACAGTCACTACTTCACCCGCCAGGTGCACATGTTGACCTGCCATGCCAGTAGCAGATCCCTCATGGAGATTTAACTCAATGTATGGGGAATTAATCAAGAACAAGATTTATCCTTGGGAAAAAAAAACAAAACAAAACAAAAAAAACCCAAAACTCCAGCAATTTCTTCTACAAGAGGTCAGACTCTGGTTTGCTCAGTACCTCGGTAGTACTCAACACTGGGCTCCCCTCCTTCTTACGCACAGCTCAGGCCCCTCTGTCAGTTTAAATTATTTAAATCACAAGCTCCTTGCTGCAAGCTTTTTTATTTTCTTCTAAGTATTTGCACAGGAACCAGCCATCCTGGGCCTCAGCATCCGTCTGGACCCCCCAGTTTAGCTGTGCAAATTCATAAACCAGAGGCACTTTGCATTTAGAGTGCTACATCATTTATTGATGCTTTGCACGCTCAATTCCCTCACCGACACAAACCACCCAGGAGGTTGCTCCTGCCACATTTCCCCTCCAGCTGAGCTTCTACCTGCTGTGAAACACATCAATCAACCAGGAGATATTTTGCATTTATCAGGCTCTTTCTGCAAGGGGCTACCAGCAGCCCACCAGCTCAACTTTCGGCTGCAGAGGGCTAAATACAAGGCTCTGTCCCCAGTGCTGCCCCAGACGTGCTGTGAATTGGGAGCACCTCATCCCAGCCGTCCCCCTCTGCTGTGAAATGCTGTGGTAGATCCCTCGTGTGATCATCCAGGGCCGCGCTGCAAAGGACGAGCCTCCGGAGAAAGACCCAACATCCCTCAGCCCTTCGCCCTGTGCAGACATCGCACCGCTTGAGCTAGCTCGGCTCCGCTGGTACAGACAGGCTGGTGCCAGTATCTCTGTGCCCAGCAAGGATTTAGCCCTTCTGAGAAAAGGGAATAACTAAAAGGGCCTTTTATCAATATATTCGTGCATGTTGAAGCATGCACCAAATTACTGACTTTCATTGGAAATTAAAAAAAACATAGCTCTAGTAGAGACAGTTACTCAGTTATAAAAACAAGAGGGCTTTAGCTAATCAGTCTCTTCCTCGCAGTGTGGATTAGGTCAATTAGCCATTTATTGCGCTTCAGGAGGATGATGATGATGATGATGATGATGATCCTGTGGGCTCAGTAAAGAGTGGGGTTTTTTTAAGAAAGCAGTGTGAGATTGCTTCCCTTCCCAGCTCATCAGCATCAAAACAAGCTTGGAGCTCACTCCGTACATAATCAATGTTCCCTGTGCTACACTGTGTGGCTGCTTCTGGTCAGAAGCTTTTAAATGGCCGTAGAAGAAGGATTCAAGTACTGAAAATCACTGCTGTTAGAATATTAAAGTTGACTGAGGTCATTTCTTGTCAAAGCGGGGAGGAAGTGGCCACCATAAAATAAAAGAAGCCCATAAAGCATCCAAACCTGGCTTGGTTAGTTATCTCTGCCAGCGCCACACAGCTCTGCCTGTGCGTGAAGGAAGCTAGTCTGTGGGAGAAGATTTATGCCTTCAGCAATAAAAATGTAATTGGAAATAATTCTGCGTGCACTGAAGAGCCCACACCGAGGGGAACCGAAGCAGTAGGTGAGGAATGAGAAAGGCATGAAAGGACTGGTGCCACACGCTCTGGAGGGCTTGTTCCAGCTGGGTTATCTCGGAAGAGTTTGCACAAGCCCTGTTTGGGTTTTGAAGGTGATTATTCATTTAAAATGAGGGTTACATTCCTGGGGGGGCTGGGAGCAGGCAAGAGGGCTGGTGACGGTCACTCCCAAGCATGGACTGCACTGGAAAGCAGGGAAGCCATGGAAAGCACTGCTGGGGACGTCAAGAAGCTCAAAAATACTTTGGCCAAAAGCATTGCTTGCTGCTCACCAGTCCTCTGGAAAGAAGCAGAAGACTGCAAATGCCTACCCAAAACTGCCCAAACACCTACCCAATACTGCTGCAGAGGAAAGGCCAAAGGGCGACCGAAAGGACTAAGGGGACCGCGGGGGAGGCGGCAGCGGCTGAGCTGGGGAGAGAGCTGCCCCAGGCAACGAAACCACACTGGGTTATCGCACTGCAGCTGACTTTGCATTCAGGCACAAACGTTTCGGCGCTTTCCTATGGTTCGGCGCACCTCGTTTCAGCAGCGGGAGAGGAGGCGGCGCCTGAGCTCGTGCGGGTACCACTCGTGTCCTGAGAAACGCAAAGACTCCCACGTTCCATTAACTGGGAGCACATCATCGGTAGCTGCTATTGCCAAGGAAACCGATTGACCTTATTAGCAGTATTCATGTATTAACCCTTATGAGGAAGGGAAAAAAACAACTAAGCTGACCTCTCCAGTGTAATGTTCCTAGGTGAGCAACAGATGCAATCTCTTCTCGACCCCCCTGGTACACAGATGTCGTCCTGGGAACGTCACGCAGTGATCACGCTCTTCCTTCGCTCCGGGGGCAGTTGAGTTTTTATCTGCCCGGGGGCTGTATTCTACCAGCAGACTATCCACAGCAAGAGGAGATTATCTTTCCGGCTCTGCTAAACGTCTTTAGCATTAAATTCTGAAGGACAAATGAGAAAACAGATCCGTCACTCACAGTCCTCCAACAGCCTCCAGCGATGTCGAGTCTCACCGCTTCATACAAGCGGGCCCCATCTTCACAAAAGACTCTCAAATGCTCAACAGCTGTAAGCAAAAGAGCCGATGACGCTGCAATATCAGAACCTGCTGGGCTTTGGAGATTCAGCCTTTCCTTCCCATGCCTTGGGGGAATAGAAGTCTTCTAAGACGATGAAGCGGATCTCGATGGGGATCAATCCCCTCCTTTACAGAACCCTACCACCAGTGATTGCACGCTTTCAAGACATGGGTTTACACACACCCAGGCAGAACATCATGACTGCTACTTATCACACAAAGCTAGCCAAAAAATAAGAAATACAACAGGTTTGGGTCCTAGCGTGTATTTACGTGTGCGTGGTCAAGGACAGCTTGTCCAGGAGAAAGGCAAAGCGAGAAGCTAACGCCATCTCCCTGCACCGGTTACAGACACGCGCTCCGATTTGAGCCCAGCGCAAAAGCCTGGGCAATGCCGCGCTGAGCTACAAACCCCGCAGACCGTATCATAAATGCAAATATCTGCAGCTAGCGACTGTTCGCGGGCAGGAAGGTTCATAGCCAGGAGCCAGGCGGAAGAGGCAGGGAAAGATTAGCGTGGGGCTGGCTGTGAGGCTGCCCGCTTATTTCACCCCAGTGCAATCCACACTCTGCTTGTACCAGCAAAGCTCCTCCAAATCCACGTGGGTACAATCCCTTCCCCACCAGGACCAAGCCCGGGGTATGTGGGGGGTGGGGGGGGTGGGGAGGTGGAAATCGAGGTCCCTCTCCCTGATACACACAGCCCAACGCATCCTTTGCTCTCACATTCTCATTCATTTTACTTACATCCATCACACCCACCTTCAGAACAAGTCATCTTTTCTTTTTTTTTCTTCCTCATCTTTTCTCTTGTTTGTTCAGAGGAAAAACTGAATACCAGGTACAGAGGAGGGTGTCTGGGCAGGGCAGGCAAATGGCGGTGTCTGCACTTGCCAAAGGGCTGGGGTTTCCCTGACGCAGCCTCCTCTCTGCCACAGCAAAACCCAACTTACATTTATTTTCATTTCCTTCTAAGCTTTAAGAAAGAAATATATATTTGCAGGGCTGCAGTGCATGGCAGATTTCCCGCGTGCTCCCTGGGAAAGCATAGCACGGCAGGGGAGAACTGAAATAGTGATTAAACTGGAGGGGGTGGTGGGTGCAGGCTGGGTTTTTTTTCTTACATCTGTATTTTGCAGCCTCTGGGTTGTAAAGAAGCAGGTTCATAGGAAATGGCTGGTTATGGGGAATGGGTGAATGAAAAATAATCACAACTGCTGCAAAAGAAGGTGGGTTTTCAATGTGAAAAACATGTTTTTCAAACCAGAAAAAGCTGACTTAGTTGAAAACCCAGAGAGCAGCAGGTCAGCTGACTTCTATCGTCGTTACAAATATTTGTTGGAAGATGCAGTGCTCGGGGAGCGCGAAGAGGGCTTTGCAGGGGCCGAGAAGGATTTCTAGGCTTGCCGCAGTAGCCGTCTGGCAAGTGCCCTCCTGAGCAGACGCTGCTGTCCCTGGGCACGCACGCAACCAGACCCTCGGAGGCAGGAGTGCGCCCAGGTGCCCAGAGTGGAGCTACGTCAAAACCTCAATGGAAATCCCCACATCCAAAATTTAGGAATGCTGGGCTGCCATTTTCCTGAGCAGATAGGTCCAGAGGAGAGCCACCAGGCTTACGTATGCCCCAGGGCCTCTCCTTCCAAAATCACGAGTCACACACAACACCAGGCCTTTTCCACCTCAAACATAACAGCTGGGGAGTGACTTTGAAGGCCGTGAGCCAGGCCATAACAAAACCTATGTGAATACTCTGGTTATTACAAGGAAAATCGTCTTGCGAGAGTGCTTCAGCTGCAGCTGGTTAAACAGAGGAGAAACCAGCAGGAGCTAAGGAAGATGTTTGCAGGATGCGGTTTTCCCGGGGGGAAGGTGACTCTGATGGGGTTGCAATGAAGGACACAAAAAGGGAGAAGGCTGAGACCTGGGCAAATCTCACCCACAACATCTGGGATTAAAAAAACCACCTGCATAAAAACCCAGGAGGCTAAAACTTTCAGGTGCTCCCATGCCACCTGAAGCCTGATATTTTTCCCCCTTACTAACAGAAGAAAAAGTCCTGGCTGGAGGAATCTTTTGCATTATTTATTGGCAGCTCATGCTGGTGTGTTTAACGCTGGCCCTGGAGATAGCAAATAGTCTGCTCGAGCTCAGCTGATAGGGGAAAATGTATATAGCGGCACCTGGAAAAGTAACCAAGTATTATCCCTCAAGGACTACCTGTTTTACGTACAAAACACTGAGCAAGCACAGTTAGAAACCAGAGGGGCTTTAGCTCTTGCTGATCAAAGAGATCTGAACCAAAATTACATTGCAGTTCAGATACGTGCAGTTCTTGTTGCAATCATTTTCCTTGGTGGAGTGATAAGGTCGATGCCAAAAGTACTTCAGGGCCCAGGAAAAAGTGCCAGATGCCGAGTGCTGAGCACTGGGGAGTACCAGCCGCCCGCAAGCAGAGAGAGATGGAGCACGCCACCTTCCCCTTCCAGCCCAGCCATTATCTCCTGCATTTCAGCAAGCAAATATTCCACCCCGTTGTGAAATTTCCCTTTTACTACAACCACTATAATAATAATAATAAAAAGAAAAACTGATGTATCCTGTTGGTTTGGTGCTTGTGGCAATGCTATAGGTCTTGGCCAGGATCAGGGCTCTCTTGCAGGAGCTGCTGTACAAACATGACAGCCCCGGCCCGTGACCGCGGGCAGCGCAGCATCCTCCCGCCACGCACTCAAAGCTAACGACCAGCAAAAGCGACTCTCAACTTACTTGAAATAAGATGGATTTGAAGACCAGTTTTCCTAAACTATCAGGATTAATACTGGCTTTGGAAACATCTCGCCGATTTTGCTTTGCAGTCCGTGTATCCTGCGCTAGTAAGAGTGTCAAGGAAAAGCCTGCAAGGGTTGTTTAGCGGCGCTTAGCCTCCGAGTATTAAGTTGGCAGATCAGCCTTCAGAGGTCACAGCTAAATTGAATAGGTTTCATTGATTGCACCATTAATGGCCTGCCCAGCGGAAAGCTGCTGCACAATGGACGACCAGTTAATTTACAACAGATCGCTCGTAGGAAGCTTTATTACAGTGAAAGGCAGTAGCAACTGGCCAAGTGGTAGCAACTACTGCTCTTCTGCTACCTGGTGAGACGGTTGAGCTTATAACCAAACTTACTGACCTCCTTTTTCAGACATTGCAATAACCAGTGTCTCCAAGCAACATCATAAAAGAATGGCAAGAAGAGAGCTGTACATCCAAAATATTTATATTGAGCTGAAGGCTTGCTGGGAATAAAATGTGGATGTTACTTTATTTCTTTGAGCAGCCATAATCACTAAGCTGGTGGGGACAGAAAGTATTCGATGTACTTTGCTTATCCTTTACCATTAAAAAATATTAGCACACAATTTGTTCACAAGGACAAACTGCAAGAGCTTTGCTAACTGGAAAGGACAGGTAGAACTCTGGATCCCAAGCTGGCACTGCAGGACAGGTATTTAGGAATACAGTGCAAGCTTTGTACATGAAAACTGCGTGAGTCCATGGTTCGGTTAATCCTGATCGATGGGGCATCGGAGATGCTTTGTTTATAGTCCCTTCTGGCAGTTTTGGGCTTGCATTTTCTATCTTTTCTTCTGTAAATATGCAGAGAAGACAGCTGGTTTTACCTTTGGCTTAGTTTACGGTTTTACATAAAATTGAAGATCTGATTTCACAGGGTCAGAAAAGATACGACCTGTTCACCATCACCTCTAATAATTTGTGCAGATTTCTAAATTCATTCCCCGCGTTTTCTGCCTTGTAATAGCTTATTGATTCCACGGCTTCTGTGCCATCTTTTGTTCTTTGTTATTTTATTAATTCGGTCTGAATTAATAAAGAAAAGATAATAAAGATAATAAAAAGATAATAAAGATAATAAAAGAAGATAATAAAGTCGGTCTGAGAAAATAAGCCTGTGGAGCCTATACAGCATCCCTCAAGAAGGGTTCGCTTAGCTGCATCTGGCAGGTTGGGCTGAGCAACCAGTTGCCAGCACAGCCCTTCAGTGAGCCTGTTGCATGCTGCACCTCTCAGCGAGTTGCTAGCGGAAGCAGAAACAGCATTTAAGGTTTGCAAAAGAGAAGCATAGGCCCACTGCCTTGTGCTGCGCCAAGAAGGGGAGAAAGGTCAATATATAACTCTCTGAAGATTCGGCCCGTGCATTTCTCACCGGTTTTCTCTAGGCATGCGCTGCGAGGCTGCCCTATTTCTGGCTCCCCCAACGGCTCGCTGCGTTACCTGTCCGCTGCGTCCTTCCCCGGAGGAAACCACAGCTCCCTTGGTTTGTGCAAGCCTTCGTGGAGGTGCTCTGTGACGAGGGTTTTGCATCGCAAGCAGCAGCCGAAGGCCTCCGCTGAGAGGAAGACCACAAGCAACAGCGACAGACATGCTAAACACAACGTGAAAATTGCAGCTACATGGTTAGACCTCAAAGCACCTTATTTCAGGCGTGCCTGCCCTACAGATGTAAACTCCTGGAATAGATACAGACTGAGATATATAGGGAAAACTGCAAGATTTTATGGGGAAAACTACAAGATAAAGGAAGGGACATTGGCTATAACAAATACGGAAAAATCCAGCTGCATCACCACAGGAATGGGCCTCCCTTTTCCTCTTTTGCAGCTGCCTCTTGTCTTGCTACTACCTCCAGGTAAGACCTGCAATTCCAGCTTGTCTTGTATAAAAGAAATATAAGGCAGTAAAGAATCAATCTCTGAGCACCATGCGCATCACGCTCTGGTACCTGTTAACCTGGCTCTTACCAAACTCCTGTTGAATCCTGCACATAGAGGTACAGGCAGAAAATCGCAGAGGTGGACGGATTTTCAAACGCACAAAAGGCATCTGCTCCAGACTGCGTGTCTTTGCACATCGCTTTCCAATAGGAAGAGAACTTCACCATTACTTTCTTGGTTTTATTTCACCTCCTTTGCTGTACACACCTGCTTGTTAAATTATGAATTTAAAGGCTAAGTATTTTTCCAACCGCTCTGGGGGAACCTGTGCTTTCTTGCAAGCTCAGAGCTCCCCTCCACCGCATGCACTGGAAACAGCACAGAGCTGCAGGCTAAAATGCAAAACTTAGCCTTTCTTTGTGCCCCTCATGTGCCTCCGTTTGCCACGAAAGCCTGCCAACTGTGTTCAGGTTCTTTGCAAGAGATGGAAAGGAAAAGATAATCAGGCAAATTATAAGGGGGAGATTTTCAAAAGAACAAAGCACCTACTTCTCCCTTCCAAGCAGCTGGAGAAGAGAGGCTGTGCAAGCGTGCTCAAAGCCAACTGGGTGTTATGCATTTTCCCAACAACTGGCAAAAGTTACTGTAAAAATCACTCCATTGTTCAGCCAGGAAAAAAAAAAAAAAAAAAAGCAGCAGCACAGCTTAAAGCATTGCAACACTTGGGAGATAATGAGCTGTATTTCACTAGCGCTCATTTCTAACCTCAGCTCACATCAGCGGCACGTCAGGCCTGTTCCGTAAATCGGCAGCGCGGGAAGATGTTTGCAGTGCGCTAAATTGACCAAGCCCCCAGCGTTGCTGGGAGAAAACCTGGCTGCCCACCTCAGACGTAGTTAAACTCAGTCTTCTGCACACCTCTCACTGCTGAAACTTTCCTCATTCTAGCTCATTAACCCGAGTGGATATTGCTTCTTTAAGCGGTAACGCTAATTAGGAAGTGGTAGAAGGCACAAGAGCTATTTTCCCCACACCTACGCAACACACAGTACACACACACAATGGAACTGCAGCTTTAATTTGGGTGCTGCTTTTCATATAAACTACATCTTGCAGACTGAGCTTAGCAGCTCAGGTTTGCATATCAGCAAAATTACCCATCTGATGGGCAAAGTCTGCTCCAACTCCACATGTGCCAAGCAAGCTTCATTTAAAACTTAGTCCCACACAAATTCAGCACAGCTCACATAAAACGGATTAAACCAGCGTTCTCTGATGATAACTGCCAAGCAAGAGCCAAGCAATTGGTAATACCCGATAGGAAATAAGCTCCAGACCAGGGCATTTCTGAAGCAATGCCATGTACTCACAACAAAACATCAGCTGTGCTATACAGCTCTTACATATTTAAGTGTCTAGAGGTCTCTATTATCTTGTCCTTCCTTTAATCTGTGTTCCTACAAGTCATCCGTTCCTTTTCCCTTTCCCTCCTAACCCACCAAAAGTTCTTCCAAAGTGACAGACACTAATAGCCTCCCTCCGTGCACCAGGATCAGTATTTTCCCATGACCACCAATTATTTCCTTCTCCCTCCTTAACTCCTAGGAAAATCTGAAGGGTGTGATTAGATACCAGCTTCTCCGGTAAATCATAATTTTTCCTACCCGTTTTAATCTCCTCTTCTAATGGATGTAGGTACCACCTCTTCTTCCTCTTGCAACCGTGACCTTCTGCCTGCTAGTCTACAACTTCCAACGCTTCTTGCTTAATCATCAATCAGAAATGCAGCTTTTCCTCCTCACCTGCCTCCAAAACCACCCAGCGCTGCCCAGAAGTTTGCTGTTTCATCCTTGGAGCTTGCCACTTGCCACCCCGTGAGCAGCAGGAGAAATTAGATAAGCATAGTATCATTTTTATAAAGTACTGGATTCTGTTAAGGGAAAAAAAGAAGGATTAAAAAAAAAACCCAAACAAAAAAACCCACTACAAAAAAAGCCCCAACAATCCTCACCCTGTGCCTGAGCCATCGGGGAGCATTAAATGGGGTTGGACGGTTAAAGTGAAATGGAGGTAAACAGCCTCACCTGGGGCCCCCAACGAGCACAAGCTATTTAATCGTTAAGGGTCAGCAAATGGCCTGACCTCAAGCCAAGCCCTGCATCTGTCTGCAATCAGCCTCGAGGCTTTTAATAAGATGATTCAAGCTCTAACATGGTTCAGCTCAGATTGGACCACCCTTTCTTGCAACGACCTGCAGACCTTTCTTTTTAACAGGTAATCTGATTATCAGGGGCTGTAGGGGGGGGTGGGGAAAATTGCCAGACTGATTGGATGCAATTTTAATCCCCCAGATCAGGAATAAGACCTGCCTGTGAAGGATGAAGCTACGGGCTTTGGTGAAAAAGCCTCCACTGCATCTGATGCTTTAAATCTTATTTTGCTGTTACAGTTCTGCAGAAATATCCTCTCTGAAGTGACCAAAAATCTGCACCCACAGTGACTGGGCTCCTGAACGTGCTCTCCAGAGGTGCTAAGGAGGGAAAAAGTTTCCCCAAGTACAGTATAACTTTGCTGCCACTTTCTACTTACTTTTTACCTGTTTCCTCTAACTTCTACAATCTCCAGTTTTCCTTCGTGTACTTCCCGTGTCTTTCGCAGCATCCCATCTGCAAACCCAGTGACCTTAACCTGCTGCTCCCTTCATGAGAGGAGTTCCGCTGGAAGCAGAGCTGCCTTCTCCACCTCCCTCTGTTCCAGAAACTCTCTCCAAAGCCACAAGCTAACAAGTTTTCGCACAGCCACAGGAGAAACCAACTCCCCCCCAAATGGCCTGAACTTCACCAACAGCCACCCACACCCAGAGCAGGGGCAGCCATCAGACCAGAGCTGTCCCTTCATCCTCGTAACCAGCTCCGGCATCACATCAGTTCTTCAATTTTGGTGTCATTGCTGTCACCGCCGTCCTGCTCTCTTCCCTGAAACCCCTCTTTTTCCTCAGCTTTAGCCTCTGAGCTGCTGATACGCTGCCAAGTGACACAGCATTGCTGTCATCTCCAAAGACCTTTCTGAAGCTTGAAAGCGGTAGCTTTGAAATACCTTCTCCTTGATGCGGTCTCCCGTTTTGGACTACCAAACAGCCTGGCACCGACACAAAAGCTTTATATTGCCTCCTGCAAACACAGAGCATCTTCCTCCCCCAGTAGAGAAGCATACAGGCTGCTTTAGAGATGACTGGATACGTATTAAATCAAATTCAAAGGGCACGTACCTTGGTACAGCATCTTCCCATTACCTTCTGAAATCACCGTGCATTTCAAAGCAAAGTTCGCGCTTTGCTTTGGAACAATTCGCATCACCTTCACAGCAGGCAACCAAGGTATTTCACATCCTGAGGAGCACTTGGCACAAAGATTTTTTTTATTTACTGCTATAGTTGAAGGTAATAAATATCTGATTTGACACAGTTCAGTAAAATTGCTTTATCCAACTGACCAAATTGGCCTGCCCTTTTCTCACCCACCCCAGCAAGGCTCTGATCTCCAGTTTATTCATCTGTAATGAGGAGTTAGTATGGCTTCACAGGAACACTGGCAGACCATTTCAAGATTATCTGATGGAGGCACAAAAGACGTAAAGCATTATATTGGGCATTTCATCTGCTGTTGCTGTGGGCCACATTAAACAACTGGACATGTTCATAGACCGGTGATTGCATTTGCTATCAGATAAGGGCTGCAATAACCGCATGTCTATAGGAAGTATTTGATACCACTAGTATCTTGACCCAGGTATTTATTAATAAAGTTTAAGCTGTTCAGGAAAATTTATATCTGGGTGATAAACTTAGGCTTAGTGGGAAGTTTGTCTCCAAATGTGCTATCAAACCTCACACCTATTCCACCGTTCAGTTAATAACGGCACCTGACACAAACTCACAGCAAACACAAATCAAATGCAGTCAGCATGTGTACAGAAAACGAGAAAAACAAAGACAAGCAAACCTGAAGAAACTATCCTCCTACGAGATCTGGAAAAGCACAAGCAAGTCATTCAGAAATCTAGAAAATTAATTAAAGTTATAAAAAAGACCAAGGAGAGCCCACCAGAAAGCCATAGGCAGCTTTAGAAATATGGATCATTATTTCATTTGCTCAGAGTTCATGTTGCAGCTGTGCTATGCAATTATTTTACCACAAACCATTACAAATAAAAACCCTGTTAAGAAAAACATTTAAGTATTGACTTGCAAAAACTAAGAGGAGTCTAACAAAAAAAAAAAAAGCACACACAGGAAAGGTCTTAATTATTGGAGATGAAACTCTTAACATTTCAAGTTGATTAAAACAGCAGGGATTTCAAATTCAGTCTCCGTCATATAAATGATTTTCTCATTTGTATTTTGTTCAGGTTTTACAGTTCCACAGGCAGGTGCTGGGCTGCGAGGTGTTTATTGACTCCAGCTGAGCTGAAGCTCAACACCCACCACCAAGGAGACCCAGCAAGGCTTTGCTGGGCAAGTCGTGGGCTTTAGCAAGCAGCTGGGCGCCCAAGTCTGGAGGCTGCATGCATTTGGGCAAAAGGTAATGGGCAAATAATTCTCCATGTAGTATTATTTTTCCTAAAGAAAACTAATTTTAAACTCCTTTGGCTCATCACACTGTTTATTCATGCACTCTTGTGTCACTGCTGTCTGCTTAGACCAGACACGCTTTGGGGCTGGGACCGTTACTGCAACAGCAACAGGTTTGCATACTGTCAAAGAAAACAGAAGCTCAGCCTTTGCTGCTCCTACACTAAGAAACATTATTAACAGCCCGTTAAAGAGTGGTATTTTCACTGTGCGGGGGATTCTCTGCATGTTAATAAAAGTTGCAAATCTTATTAGACAAGCAGGAAGGAACCAACAATAAAACTATGTTTCCCCAAACAAGCATCTTCCAAGGTTGCAAAATCTCTTTCTCTCCAGTAAATGCTCTGAACTTGATCACTGCACCATCTTGTGGGCTCGAGCGCTGGGAGGTGAATGTTATTCTCCCTCCTCCTCAATGAGAGCACAGGAGCACAAAATGCTTACTGTTTTTCAAGTATGTCCTTCTTGCATGCTCTAAATCAAATTCCACCTGTTAAATTCTTACAATTTTGAGCAGTATTAGGATCAGTTCGTAACATTTGGGCTAAAACTGATTTTCAGCATAAAACTGAGACACTAAGTCACATGAACTGACAAAGTAAGGTGCACATTTGTCCTACCAGACCACTAAATGATGTGTTGACCTTGTCCTTCCTTACAGGAACACGTGAAATGTGATAAAGCTTTGGCAGCACAAAGCCAATCAGGTGCTACAAGCAGTGCTGACTGAGCCTGAGCCCTGCGTGAGCAGGGAAAGGCCAAACGCTCCCGGGCTATTTTGAGCCTTCGCTCTTTGCTCAGAGCAACTCAAAAGTCACTGCCTGTAGCATCTGAGAAATTATAACAGACAAAACATTTGCTAATGTGGCAGCTGGAAGAAAACAAACCCATAAATTCGCCTTGCACAACACTAATATCATCTCAGTTGTTCTTTGCTAGAAAACAGCAAGTTTGACAGTGCCTTGCTTCTTTTTCACTTATTTGAAATGAGGGAGAGAAGAGCTGAAAAATTAACTGCTCTTCCATCTGCCTTCAAGAGAAAAGAAGTGAAGTTTCACAATTTAGGACATATTTCATTCTGAAAAGCTAAGACACATGCCATATCCCTTCCTCCCTTCTCATGAAGTGGATACAGCCAGCTAAAACTGATTCAGCTGAAACAGCAGCTACCAAGCTAAGAAGGAACATATCTTCAGATTTTAGTCAATAGCTGGGGTGTATTATAGTAATTTATGGTTTTGCATGAGTGATTATTTTAATGCTGATGTAGATACGATTGCTTTATAATACTAATCAAGAAGGAATGATGATAACCAGCATTTATATGAAATGTGAAGCTTGCAATTTACAAAAAGGAAACGGGAGTACTCGCAAGGCATCCGTTTCCCCACGTTGATGTCTCTCCTCCTGACGACACAAGCCACGCCATGCTTGCTTTCCTGTCCCTTCATTGTTTTCACGCAACATTGGAAAGAAAGGATGAAACCAATACACCTTCCCTGGTACATGCAAGGAAACCATTTACGCAACATCCACTCTAATTCATTCTACCTCAAATGTCACATGTGATGAGCTGCCTGCAGTCCGTGACTCTAACCAGTCACACGACAAATTCCCCAAACAGAGATTACAGGTCAGTCCCATCCCATCTTGTTTAGTGCCCTGTATCAAATGGAGCCTGAGGATTTGACCCTGATTACTACTAAAAATCACAGAAGTGATTTTTGCAGTTGGCACCCTCTACACCATCTCAGTACAGAAGGAAAAACACAAACAGGAAGACTATTACCTGGAGCAGCCACTCTCCATCAGGTCAGCAGTCACAGCACGTATTTTGCGGATAATACGTCATCACTGTGTTTTCTCTCACAAACGAATTACTACATGACATTGCCATCTCTCTTACTGCTAAAACCTGGCACCCAGCCATTCTTCGCCTCACTGCCCAAGATTTTTTTTTTCTTTCTGCTTTAATCCTTTCATCTATTTTAGATTTATCCCTGGTTGTTGGCTGTTAAGTGCCAGGGACTCCTGCCAACTGTTCTCTTAAACCTTTAGAAAATCCAAAATAACTGTATTTTAAAATCAGGATTTTTTTTCTGTGGCTTGTTCCCCAACACTGTGAAGTTGATGTTCTCCAAATGTAATCAAAACAGAACGATTTTATTTCCCCTCCCCCCAAGCACTCTAAGATAAACAGTAAGATTACATATGCTCCCATATAAGATCACAGTAATATTTTCAGGACACCTATTTTGTTCAAAAGGCACCATTTTCTAACGGGAATAGCACATCTCCATTCATCTTAGCAAAAACCAGCCTGTTGGAGGATCTCTGCTAAGGAACTTTTTGATGAAAACAATAAACAAGTAATACTAAAATGATTCTCATGAACAGTTAATTATAATAGATACCAACCTGTAACAATAAACCCAGACAAACTGTCTCCTGTTTATGTAAGTATTCCCAGATCAACTCTTCTCTATTTTAATGAGATAATTCTGATACAAACTAGAAAGAACAATTACAAAAACAAGTTGCAGGAAACCTATCTTGGGCAAATTAAACACCACATTAAACAGTCAAGCAAAAGTTTGCTGTGTTGCTTCCGTTCACTGAGGGCATGTGGCTACACTTACCTCCATTATCATTAATGGCACACATTCTCATTTAAACAAAGGCGGATTCTTTGTGCTTTTTTTGAAATCTTTAAAACCATTTTTCTTTCCCATGCATATCACCTCAGAAATGTCTTCTGTCAACATATTCCAATACACAAGCTCTTAAAATCAGGCAAAAATAGTTTTGTTTCATTAAACACTTGGAACAGAATGTAACTCTACTTTAAAACGTCAATTAAAATAAACATTGGTGCAACCTGTTCTTCATACTGCTCAAACACATTCGGGTAAAAAGAAATGAGTTAGTTCCAAACAAGTTTTGCATACTCCATTACCCAGGTTGAATGTTCATATTAAACCCTGCATGTATCACAGTAACGTTCCTAGGAAAAATCCAGATTAATTTACCTGCATGTTATAGTACCAGGCATTCTATTGCTTTTTTGACATTCCTCTGAAAAACATTAAACCTGTTCTTCCATGATTAAAGTACTTAACTCTGACTTTTCAATGAGAGGAACCTCTGTGAAATCTCACGTTTCATACAATTCATGCCCCAAGCACAGATGTGCGTGCTAGTTCCACAGCCATCAAACAGCACCACTCACCAGTGCTGTTAAGAGGGACAGAGACACTGCCCTGTGATGCCAGAAGGGCAGCAACAAGTCATAGCACCTTCTTTCTTTTGGGTAATCACTCAAGAGGTACAACAGTCAAGAAAACAGATTCAAGATCTTTCCCTAAACTACACAGGGAAGTGCAGTCACAGCTGGGACAGTCCCTGCAGTCTCAGCCTGTGACCCAGGTCTGGAGTAACATTTATGTTCTGCTGTCACCACTGCTTTTTCCCCTTGTCTCATCACAAAAATAAGCAAGCTTGCACTGTGACTGGTTTTATGGGCTACAAACCCCTGGGTAAAGCTGTATCCTGCTTTTTGTTTTATGGCAACCAAGAACTGTTCACCTACATTACTGTAGTAAAAATATTACTCATCACAAACTACCATTTTTGACTGTTTTGTTGGCTGCCCTGAATGGCTTTCTCCTAGCCACACCCCTCTGGCAAAATTTCGAACTGGGGGAAAGTTTCATCACTTTCAGAAGCAATACCAGGCTATCTTCTACTTGGAGCTGTACAGTTAACGTTACTTCTATTCTTGTTGGCACAGAATGAGCACGCACTAACAAGGAATTAGTCTATTAATAATGTCTACCTTTTTCAAAAAGCACTCCAAATTCTTTCACCTGGTGATACAAAGTGGGCAAAATGATCAGCAACATCTGCATTGTTAAGTCTGTCCCTGTAGACATGCTCAATTGCTCTAGGTTTGATGAGACTTAAATTCCACACTCCCCTATAAATATAAAGAGCACTGAAGCGTTACAGCCTGCCAGCTATACTGACATAATTAATCAGGGGTTTCAGCCTCAGATGCTGTTTTTCTCATTTAAGCAGTTCCACTTTAAAGTCCCCAAGATTCCCCCAAAACCCTTTAAATTCCGTTTATCAACCTCCATTGAAGACCAATCTCAGAATGAGTCATTATGACAAAAGCACCCTTTACTCTTATTAGCAACACTGAAGAATGCTGACAAGTTGCAGACTATGAGTCCCTTTTTCCTTTTTCCACATTTGATTTTATATTTGCACATTTGGACCATTATTTAGAAGAGATGCAGAACATTGGCTAGAATGCTATTGCTGCAGGAACAGATTCTGCTACCTCTGTAGCAGACTTTAAGAAAAGTTGAGGCCAAAATAATGAAGAAATAGCAAGCCTGGAACAAGCTACAGAAATGGCTGCATTTGCTGTTCTTGCTGTTGGGGGTATTTAAGGCCTAATCTCTCCAGTAATTACAGCAGCAGTATTAGTATCACTTGTTTAAACTGTTTAGAGCAAGTAAATTACCAAACACCAGATACAACTAAAATCCATTTACATTATCTGCAGTAATTGCACTGCAATGTATATACATCTACTTTGTAGTATTACAGTAAATCACAGGAAAGCTCAGCATGTTTATTAAAAACGTGTTGCATAAGGGAAAGTCATTCCTTAACGCAGTAAAGTGACAAAAAGAGACCCAGTTGGTTTTTTTGAGAGAATTTTAATGTCTGTGTAATCAGAATGGTGTTAATTGTTACCATTTCTTAACATCTTAGGGCAGAAAAACATGTAGTCTTTACAAACGCTAGTCCCCAAGCTCACACGCATGTTTTGTTGGATTTCTTCTTCCTCAGACAAGACGTTTTCCACATAAACACCTGTAAAACAACAGCATAGGTAAGTTAACCATTCAACACTAAGTATTAACCCATTTGTTAATGTAACAGATATCATCAGAAAAACCTTTGCTCACCACCAGTCAGTCTGCCGGTAATTCCAGCAATTTTTGGTTAGTTTCATCATATGATATCTTTAGGTAAATTGATACATTACTAGAAGCAGCAAACCCTTTATCCCTTTGCTCTACAGTGCCGTCAGCAAAACTGTAGTGCGGAAGACCGCTGCTCTTATACATTTACTTTCCATATTTTAGTCTACTGAAGTATTTTCTTGCCTAGAACCTCATTAATTACACTTTTAGAGCTAAGAATATATAGAAATAGAAACACAGCTAATGAGAATGTTCTCAACTAGGTAATGTTTGAGACTGTAGCCAAAAAACATGACATTAAACTAAAAGCACACCAAATATTAAACTCACCCAGAAGAATCTCCTGCTCTTGCTATCTCACTGCCTTCCACAGGACTTGTGGAGAGCTGCAGTATCAACTGGTAGACATTAGTAACAGTTAGTACCTGCAAGCTATACCTCAATATAGAGCTACCAGGAAATAAATACTAGGCTTTAAATTTTGAGGAAGAGAGGAGGGAAAGCAGATTGGTTCAAACTATGAAGTATGAACCAATAAAATATGCTTCTTGAGTTTCTGGCAGCCTATAAACCTCATTCTCAACTTAAGATTCCACCTGGTATAAAGCTCCGCATAGTCCAGTGAAATTCATCACTTACCTTCACATTAAGGCCATCTTCAAAGAGCGACCTGCTCCCTGTCCTTATTGTGTCACATTATGTGGACAGACCAGCTCTGCAGATGAAGTGAAACAGACGGATGTGAAGCTATGTTAGATATTACAAGAGCACTCTTCACAAAAAGCAAGTATAAAAAGTTGCCTGATTAGTTCTAGAAGGAAAATTTCTAGAACTCAAACTCTGCATGCATGTAGCTGTATTTCAGACAAACAAGAAGGTTATCGTCAGTTCTCGCATCTGACGGCACTTCCTATTCTGGGTTATCATCATCAACAGCCAACAACTTTTGTATTTGATTACTTAAAACACAGTAATTGTTTCATCTTTAAACAACAGTTGTGCATTTTCCCCCTTGTTTATAAAGGACATTAGCTCTGTTAACGGTATGCAAAATTAGTTTTACTTAGTTTTTATTTAACTTGCTTTATGATGCAATTACTACAGGTTATTTTTGACTAACAGTCCTGTATTTAACTGCTTTACATCATTAGCACGTGAGTAAAGGCTTGCAACTTTCTTAACAAATTTGTGCACCTTAGTACAAAATAAACTTTAACTTACTCTTTACTTCAAGACATCTTTCTGCTGTGGGAAGAAAATGCAAAAAAAAGCATTACTAGAATACTCTTCAGCAGTAATTTTAGAAAATAATGAAGTAGCTTTATCCGGGGGGGGGGGGGGGAACCCAACAAACTAAAAAAACCACCAAAACCAGAACCTCACCACCAAGAGTCTGCTTGTAATTCCACCCATGTTTGTGCTGATATTATGAATCACCGAAGTATTTGTATCATTCAGCTTTTAGTAGCCAACAATCCTCTCCAAACTGTTTGTAGTGAGGAAACTTAGATATCTCCCTTACGCAGCTTGCCAGACTGCATTTACACTAAGGGTAATTTTTAAATCGAAATTCCACATATCACCAATTCTAAGGTTGTAATTTTCATTGCACAGAAAGGGTCTGGCACATCGAACCACCAAAAAAATGACCCATTTGTTAAAAATAGCGTGATAAAAATAAAAATCCATAGAAGGCATACGAACGCCAAGCACTAACCACAGAATACCTGGCATTACCTCACACATACACACAGCAAGCTCCCAGGCCTCCGAACAAAACCGAGCCTCTTTTAACTCACCGGGAAACCATTTTAGCAGTCTTAGCACAGTTCCAGCCCTGCTTGTGGGGTCCTGACAGCAGGGAGCATCCAGTACCAGTGGCCACCTCCATGGCTGACCTGCAGGGACAAGGACAGTCAGGCAATGTGCTCTGAGGCAACACCCCGATACCAAAAATCTCCATTAAGAGAACTCTCCAAGGCTCATTTTGGAGTTTTAGAAAGTAGGCATTCTTTATTTACGGCACCGGATGCGCAGGGGATAACCTCCACCTAACACCCACACCGCACAACAAAAGGTGTACAGTTTTTATAGAACAAAGATATACATATTCATCATGTTTCTTGG
>JAVKLA010000084.1:6669337-6681820 GCA_034782735.1 Sagittarius serpentarius | reverse complement strand
GATGAAAAGCTGGACATGAGCCGGCAATGTGCGCTCACAGCCCGGAAGGCCAACCAGATCCTGGGCTGCATCAAGAGCAGTGTGCCCAGCAGGTCGAGGGAAGTGATGCTCCCCCTCTACTCTGCTCCGGTGAGACCCTGCCTGCAGTGCTGTGTCCAGCTCTGGAGCCCTCAGTTCAAGAAAGACATGGACCTGCTGGACAGGGTCCAAAGGAGGGCTAAAAAGATGATCAGAGGGCTGGAACACCTCCCCTATGAAGAAAGGCTGAAAGAGTTGGGGTTGCTCAGCCTGGGGAAGAGAAGGCTCCAGGGAGACCTTACTGCGGCCTTCCAATACTTAAAGGGGGCCTATAGGAAAGATGGGGAAAAGCTTTTCAGAAGGGCCTGTAGCAACAGGACATGGGGAAATGGCCTTAAACTAAAAGAGGGTAGATTTAAATTGCATATAAGGAAGAAATTTTTTTACAACGAGGGTGGTGAAACACTGGCACAGGTTGCCCACAGACCTCTGTAGAAGCCCCATCCCTGGGAACATTCCAGGCCAGGCTGGACGGGGCTCTGACCAACCTGATCTAGTTGAAGGTGTCCCTGCTCACCGCAGGGGGGTTGGACTAGATGACCTTTGATGGTCCCTTCCAACCCAAGCCGTTCTATGATATTCCTAGTCTTAAAGAAGGTTGAAACAAAAACATAAAGGCAAAGGAAGTTATAGGATTTATGTGCCAACTTGTCAGAGCCCCAAAATGTGCACGAAGGGTAAAATATACTAACATAACTTCTGGATTACATTGATAGAGAAGAGTGTCTTTCACTCATCAATCAGATAATCCTCTGGATATGTATGTCAGATGTAGCTGAAATTACGCATACCTGAGTCAAAAAAGCAACAGTCAAGCCCCAAAATAAACCCTGCCAATTGAAAAATACATCCATATTCATGTAATACATGATCTTTCGTTTAAGTAGCTAGTGTTTCACGTTTCATTTTGTACATGAGCTCCGCCACATGCTCTGTTTCTCAGAGTCGTACAGAATCTCTGCCTGAAGGAGTGAGCAAATCAAAAAGGACAAAGTGGGGGGAAACAGGCAAGTAAATTGGATAAAAATGTATGTCACACTTAAACATACTTCATTTTCTCCCAAAGCACTCCCCAACTCAGTCTCTTAGTGAGGAAAAATTAACTGTATGGATGCAGAAACTGTTCCTGAACAGAATTCCCTCAGGTTTGTTAGTTGCAGTGGAGCACAGATGTGGAATTAATATATCCATTTTAATGAACCAGTCGCAATTCTGCACAATATAAGAGTTTAAAATTACCTGATTTTACAGTACTGTTTGGCTGACGTGGCCCAGTATTATTCTGACGTTTTTCTTCTAACAGTAGTCTTACATCTGCAACTTTCTCTGAAAATCCTTTACTGCCAATCCGATTTTTGATGTTACTGGTTGCTATGCTATCTGCTCGCATGGAATTCCTTAAAAAATATAACAACAGATTTCACGTCCCTTAAATGAAATGAAATGTAGTACAGTTCTTAAGTCTTCTTGTATGTAAAATTACACAATAGAAAACAGTAATACCAGGATTTCTCTACTGAGAAAGAGAAGTAAAAACATTACTTAGAAGAGCATATGTTCCAGTCAGAATCCTAAGTTTAGCAATAATCACATGAATACCTCAGTATCCATTTCAAGGCAGGTATCCAGTTTGTCTCCTTAAGGCTGTGCCTCTTGGTCAAAATTCAGAGCAGATACGCAACCTTAAAATTGTTGAAAGACTTGACATCATAATGAAGTATAATCACACTAATGAAGGGACATGTGTTAGTTATTTTAATAATCTGTAAATTATATAATTTTGGTTAATATGCCCATAACGAATGTAAACTCCTTTTTGTCATTAACACTTAAGGGTTATTCTTCTTTCTGAGAAAAGAGAAAGGGGTAAAGGGAAAAGAGAAAGAGGAGTTATTTCTCCCTGGCTTAGCTATGAAATGCAAGAAGTTAATTGTGCTTGCTTGCATACATTTTTGACCATTCCACTTTGAGCTGTATTATCATCAATAAGCAGGGTTACAGAAATCTGCAAAGGAAGCTATATTTTTAAAATGTTAATGGTAATTAAAAGCCTGTATCAGTGTTTTCTGTATTTTGTATTTCTTTTTAAAATATCCACTGCAAAATTATGTTAAGAATTGAAAAAGTAGCTTCAACAGTTTGTCTTTAAGCTTTTGGCAGCTCTGTCACTAATTAGAATTTAGAGTGCCTTTTCACTGATACTTTTAAAGAGTAAGAAACTTTTACCTAATATTTTTCAGTTGTGATTCCACCTCATCAGCATACATTGTCATTTTCATGCTCTTTTTGGGAGAGGGTGTTGATATCATTTTCAGTTCAAGATCATAGTCCATTTCATCAGAATCAGATGCACTAGCGCTCGATCGTCTTGCTGCGCTGCGGTCTCGGGACTGTTTGAAAGCTTGCAGTTCATCACGGTATTCTACCACAACTCTGTCATCTTCATCCATATCCTGATCTTCTTCCTCCTCTTCCTCCTCCTCAATAGGCTCCTCAGGAACATTTACTAAGCCTGTAGCAAAACAAACCAATTCTGATAAACTGAAGTTTATAATTCATGTAAGGTACCTTAAAACAAAAGCAAAAAGAAAAAAATCACTGTAATGATCCACTACAAATGAATCTTTGTAGTTCTCTAAGGCTAAAGAGAGAGAATATTTTGTCCAATATTCTAAGTGGAATCTATATTACAGAATAGCCTAAGTTGAAGAAAATTGCCACAGGAGCAAAAAAGTCCATGGTGTTCACTATCTCAGAAGCCTGCTCAAGCAGAAAGCTGGACTGAATACATAAAGTACAACTGCTTCTTGTAGTAGGTGCAGTTCACACTTCCTGAACTAAGCATAACAATTCCTATGATCTTGCAGGGCTTAATGTGACAACTGCTGGCTCCGCAATAATCCTTTTAAGTCCTGTAAGCAGTAATGCCAAAAAGAACACACGTTATCATTAGTATGAATTTATCACATATACGTATTTAAATATAAATCAACAACTTTAAATTTAGTCATCAGCAGTGTGCAGGTGTCTTTTTGGAAAGCAGTACATTATCAACACGCAAAATCTTCCGTAAGATTTGATACATGCATGGCTGCATTTTTAACAGGCCACTCAGGAAACTGACGCTGTATTTGTCTTGCGTCAAAGATTTTCACACCAATTATTTTTCTACCACACACCAACTACCATAGGGAGTAGATGAAGATATTCAAGCCTAATTAATAGATTTTTCTAATCTTTATTGTTGTACATCTAGAGCTTGCTTTTTCATAGGACGGAAGAATTGACATAGCAAGTACAACAAATTGCCAAGAAGTTTAAAGAAGTTATCTCTTCTTTTTGCCATTGATGCTATAGCCCCCATGTCCTAAATTTGTAAAAGAAAAATATCACATAAAAAACAGCAGCTATTTGGGTAAGCCAATGAGCAGTAGGAAGTTTCTGCCTCAGTTGTTGCCTGCAAACTCTTAAAATGTAATTCTGTTACAGATATATTTTTTAAAAGTACACTTCACTTTCATGCACTGCAAGAGATTACATGAGGCATCATCTAAGGTCCCTTCCAGCCCTCCATTCTCCAGTTGTGTTTTTACAGGGTCAACACTGGCGTGAACTACCTGAATGACGATGTTTGTAAGGAGGAGTCAAGCCAACATCATCCCCAATAAGTGTCCTTTTCTTTATTACATCCCGATGGATTCGACGTGAATGGTATCTTCGTTTCCTGAAACACCATAAAAAGAATGACATTCCTGTCACAGAAAAGGCATCATGAATGAGCCATATTTAGTCCTGGATTAAGCACATGCGATTTGCAATTATCACTCACTTTAATAGCAGACATACATTTATGTCAGAGATCTGTTCTGAATGTTTTGAATATAAACGTTCTTTATTTTCATGAGAAAATACTCCCCTTGCAAATGCATAGTCACATTGCAAAAACATTATTTACGCATAAGAAGCATCTACATAAACTGAATAGAAAGAAAATCCACAAATTAACAGAGTTTTAGATTATCTTGTCCAATTACCTGCAATGTTCCAATTCCTCTATCCAATACTCACCAAGAATTGCTAAGAATCCCTTTCATGCCTCCGTAATTCGGATTGCCGTATTTCATGTAATACTGGCTTCGCCTTGCAGCTCCCAGCTCTTTTTTGTCATCTGAAAAGGAATATTTCCCTCTTAGAATATATCTTACAACACTAGCATAAAAATAAATAACCATCCAGTCACAGACAAAGACAGTGGAAGAAAGACTGACTGTCTTACAGATCAGCATTACTTCAGTCTCCTTCATGAAGGATACAATTTTGCTGACACCTCTGAAATTTCTCCTACCACCACAGTTTTATTTGTGTCTAGAAACTTAATTCTAGGGAGACTGAGTTTCTACATATCAGCTTAACAGAGCATTACATCCCACTGTAACTGCTGGAGGCTATACTTACCTTATTCATGACCTTTCTTTTCTTTATGGATGTGTCGCTTCCTACATGGCCCAGAAATTATATAGGTTTTCCTTTTACTCATAAATACCATTTAATATTTCAACTGTATTTAGTAATAATTTCCACTAATACATCAGCATCTCAAATTATTTCCGTATTTGTAAAATGTGAAATTTACCTCTGTGGAGAAGGGCATCATAAAACCTATTCTATGGTATTGGGAAGAATGCCCTGAGCCCAAGATAAAATTTTTACGTACAATAATTTTCATACAACTTGAACTGGATTTAATTCACATATTAAATGCAGACTTACTGCAAAATCTTAATAACCTAACGATTAGCAAAAAACCTAACAATTTTGCAAATAATAATTAGGTACTTCAAGTCATTAATTAGTCAACAAATAAGACTACAACAAACGATTAATTCATTATGCTGGTAAAGCTGTTCGTTTACCTTTAGTAGCAAATCTCATGAAGAGCTTGTTTCCTTTAGCCAGTTTATTGGCAGGGCGAAGATCATTACGTAGAAGAGAATCCTCTTCTACCTGGGAGAGGGCATCCAACTTTGGGAGGCAAAAAAGGTATTTTGGACTCAAAAATCAAATTACTGTTGAACAAAAATGTACTGCTTACAGAGAAGCAATCAACTGCTTATTAAGAAAGTTACTTTTCAAATTACTTTCAAATCAACTCTGCTTTTTTTCTTTACAAACTAATGTGAATTTTTAGAATAATTTGCCCTGAAGATTTAAAATATTTCCTTCTCTTCCTTCATAACATTATCTGAGATTATTAAATCCAGTAATTTTCAAATGACACTATACTACTGACTGAAATGCAAAAAATAAATAGCACAACTTGGGACACTGAAAAACAACTATTTCATTTTTTTGCTTGTTTCATATCTAAATGGTTTTACTAACAGGTTCTCATGCCCTCACACAGTGACTAAAAGGCGCTTTTTTTCATTTATATCTGCTTTGTAGAAACTAAAAGTCAGACTTCCATGAAGTATGAGTATTCACTGAGGCATTCCTAAACAAAATACTAATCACACCTATTATATATTCAGCCAGTGAAGATTAAATTACTTACAAAACATCAATGCGTATGCTGATTCCCACACACATCTATGGACAGCCTAAATCCTATTTGTCTCTTTAAGCACTGCCTTCACTGCTGAAAGGCCATTGCCTTCCATTATTGTTCTTTCATTGCCTCCTCTCAGCAGAAAAGAGCAGCCAGTCTAGCTCTTACATGCTGGATGCCTCAGCACTCTTCAAAACCTACTTTCACAGAACACTCTTACATAGCTATTCTCACCAACAGCATTATCTGCACTTCCTGTCATTTCCCCATCTAATTTACTTTGACAGTTAAATTGTGAATTGCAAATATTTATGGTTAAAACTATAACGTTAAGAAGACTTTACACCAGTCAGAGCAAAACTTCCCTGATACTGTTTTTACCTTCCTTCTGTACTGACCTCAACATCGCTTGGATTGTCATCCTCAACCTCGCCTTCTTCTGTCTCATCATCAGAACTTTCCTCCTGTTTTTCTAAGAAGGAAAATAATTGGGGGAAAAAAAATAACCTCCATTTTAGTGCGTCAGTCACATTTGATTATTAGCACCTACATTCGCTGAAATCAAACTGAAGGTGTTATCCTTTCTTCTGTGCAGCCTAGAGAATAATCAAAACAGTAAACGTCTAGAGAATTGAGGCACACTTGAGCACAGAATAACATTAACTATACAGCCTCTGTGCAGATAACTGCCCGTGGCAGCACACATGGATTATTAATTCTTTGAAAGCAAATGAAATGCACTGCATTTCAGGGTATGACAGATCAGCAAGACCAAGACTGTAAAAGGCATATAAAAGTCTATTTCCTTCAGCCTCCCTTTAAAATGCTACAAGTACCTATAAGTATCCAATACTAACAATGTAAAGCAGGTTATTATTCAAAAGCTTAGAAGTTTCTGAGAGAGAGCACGAGAAAAAAACACCTTAGTCTTAATTTCAAAGTGAAATAATTAACAGAAGAGTGCGCACTTCCAGAACTACTAAAATTGTGAGATGCTTGCATAGATTTTTCAGGGATTTTTTTTTTTTTCTTTTCAAGAAAATGGATATTGGCATTTTTTTTCAAACAATCCTCAGAAAAAAAAAAGAAAAAAAAAACAGAGTAGTGAATATGGACTGCTATCAACATATACCAATATCACTTGCAAAGATCTCAAAGTACTTCATAGACATAAGACTAAAAAAACCTCCCCTTTTATATTTCAGAGTTCCTTATCTTAATCTCATCCAACAATAGACTTGAAAACTTAAAATAGAGAGCAGTAGCTCTTCAAAAGATCCTGAAAACATACCCAAGTTCAATGAAAAGAGTAAAGCACAATTAACCAAACTGAAACTAAAGAGAGAATTTAGGTAAACAAACGAGCCACATTCAAACCTGAATAATTAAGTTCCATCAGGGACAGCATTCAAGCACTTTTTTTTCCCCCCAAATACTAAGCTTCTCACACTTATCACAGTAAAGACTAGGCTCTTGCTTCCCTAAATGCCTAAACAGCCCTCAAATTCCTATCTAAAAGAGGAATGCAACTAGGCCAGATTACTCTAGTGTATCTGTATGAATCTCACACCTTAAGATGTAATAGAACAGTTTGTACTTTATCTAATAACCCACTTTTCCAGATGAACGGGAGTAATTTAGATGACAGTTTTTGAGATGTGGTATAATGATGATGTAATATGTAATTTGTAGCCAACAAGATTAAATACATATATTTATCCTCCATTTAAACAAGACCATCACTAATCTCCAAAAATTCCATAACAAGCCTTACTTGAACCATTACCAACATTTGCCCAATAATTAAAGTCACACGGATGGTTGAGGAGCCACTGCATTGTGGAGAAAAGCAACAAGAAGAAAAGGGGATGAGTTAGAAGGATCCACAAGTTTGAGAAACCCCAGACCTTCTAGGAACGCTTTTGGTAGCACTGCAAATATCTAATAGAGAGATTAGCTATTTGCATTTTGTTCATATAGCATGTTTAAGCAAAATCTATAGAAAACTTAATAAATACAACATCTCTCTGCTTTGTACCATGTGGTACAGTACTTTGAACCACAGCGATTTATCACACCAGCCTAACAGCCAAACAGTCCCAAGGTAGCAAAAGCCTGATTTTTAATTTACACCCATAAAAGTAAAATAGATTTACAATAAAGGCATTCAGGTACCAGATTTATCACAACATTAAGATGTACTTTGGCTGTTTTGCTCTTTTTAATTGACCTTTCAGTGTGCTTCTTTCTTGAAAATATAATGGCAAAACTTAGAGATTATATATACTGGTGGAGTGATACAATGTCACAATCGGTGTGAACAATAAAGGATGGTAGTGTATCAAGAAAGGAATCACCCGTGGTATTTCAAAAATAGGACATTTTCTTACACCTGCTTCTTCCACACTTAGAATCCATCCTTTTACTGCCTTTGTATGCACATCACACAGACTTATTCCTGTGCAACATGTACAACTATAAATATCCTATCTGAATATGACCCTGCATCTAACATGTTCAGTATCAACTGAATTACTGCTTTTGGTCTAGCTCCAACCCACCTTTTAAGAAGCAGCTTCTTCAAAAGGTTTCCAAGATGAAAGCCTTTTTTAAAGTGGCAGAATACATTTACCTGAAACTGTATGATAGAAGCTCCTTCAGTAATTTAGATTATGCAGTACCCAAGCACAAGTTTAAAGTTTCATTGATTTAACTAGATGATGTCTGTATATGCGTATCTCAAACTACCTTTCTTGTTTTTTTCAGCTGTCTTCTCTTCATTGTTTTCTCTGCTTTTTGTTTTCTCCTGATCAGGCAAGGAACTCATATTTATTAGAGCCCGTGTTGCTGTTACTTCATCAAGCCAGACCACATTACCTATGACATATATAAACAAATACAAAAACAAAATGCAGTTTGTATAATCAAGCAGTCACATACACTGCCTTACTGGGGGGAAAGATCAGAAATGCTCTTGCACAACAAAAAAGTAATCAGATATACCTCTTGCAGGGAAAGTCACAGTCTTTAATACACTTGATAAGCTGGAAGATGCACAACTTTCATCACATTACAAAAAACACACACAACTGATCAAAACCAAAACCACTGAAATGCACAACAATATATATTACAGACTGTTTCCTGAGCGCAGCAAATTAGGATACTGAATCAGGGTCAGTGTATTTCATGAATGTGTTAGCACACAAATGCAATTAAAAGGGCAGGGGAGAAGCAAAAAGCCTTGATTTTTTTCCCTTTGGCAATTTAACAGAACCTTGGACTTTACTGTGGAATTGTTAATCTTTTCCAAAAAGCAGGAAAATCGGAGAGGCTGCTCAAGCACTTTGCACAGATTATCATGTACACAGGTTAACAATATGATTCAGTATATGCCTCGTACATGTCTTAATTATGAGCAGATGGTACTAAAATATAACTTATTAGGCCAATTAAAAACATTTCATAGATGTTGGAATTGAAACAGCTAAAACTGCTTAGAAACAGATTTTGAACAAAAGCTTTCTGCACGGATGCATTCAGTGCAAATACAGCAACAAACGTCATTTACTGCTCTGCCATTAAGCAGAGTGAATTCAGATACCAAGAAAACTATACAGTGTCCCAAAAGAAAAGATTCTCTTTTAAATTACTTGAACAGACAACATTTACAAGGTGAAGAACATCCAGACACTAACTTCAATGACCGGCTAATAACTTTTCATTTATGTATGTCTAACTGCTCTTCATGTCCCCAAATTTTCAAAGCCTTTATCATTTTATGTTCATCACTGAAACACAGAACACTGTCTAAATTCACCTTTGCACAAAGACACCTTGAGATGTAATTCAGCTGGGAACGTTAAAATCTTTGCCTTGCTGTGACGTAAATCTATGCTGAAAAGACAATGCTTTTTCTTTGTATTTTCACCAAGTGTAGTTGGCATGCTAACCCAGATACAGCGTGAAAATTAATCACTAAAAGATGTGTTTTAACTATAACTGGGTAAAGTATTGTTATGACTCTGAAGCCAGCATTTTTGCACTGTAAGTTCTCTCTAGTTCCATGCTAAATTTACTCATGTAATATTTCAGAAAAAGGATAATCAGCCAATCTTAGAAATGCAGTCTCAGAGTTAAGCTGTGCATTTGCTAGCTTATGCATCACCACAGGTTAATCTAGCAGCTCTTCACTGCAATTGTCCAGTCAGGGCTCATTGCGTTTCAAATTTTCTGTCAGCTTGTGGCAGTATATCAAGCTGTTATGCACAGTGACTTCAAGGTTACCAATACTTCGTAGTACACCGTATCTTTTGTCTTGCACTGGAACATAATGCCTTCAGGGTCATTTCAGGGAACCACGCTACTAATTCTCAGGTCTTAGCCATGCTTGTCAATAAAACCATTTCCAGCAATCCCAATCCAATTGGAAAACCTGCAGCGGCTTCTACTTCTTTGTACATGATTTCAGTTACAGGGTTTCTGGCCACAAGACAATCTCGGAGCCTTTCAGTTCCATGATCCAGTGCCCAACTGTAGCAAACAGCTCTCGTACAGTCTTTGGCATCACTGAAGAAAGCATGACTGTCAACAACCTTCTATCTTTCTAGCAATCTCACTGCATGCTTGCTCACCGAAACAGCCCTTACAATGTAAATTTACATTCTTTTTCCAATCTATGTAAATCTCATTCAGCTGCTACCTTTTTCCACCCACTAATTTCTCCTTGAGAATGCACTAAACAAATATGGCAACAAGTCTGCTCCTTTGTAGCACAAAACCATACTGACCTGCCTAACTGCACACAGCTCAATAATCTTCTCTCAGAATGTCATCATTTGTGACACTCGCAAGCAGGTGTATTATTTATGTCAAGATGTAAGCAGCACGAAATTTTAGACCTATTTTTCCCACTTAGAGACCTGCAAGTTATACTATGCAATCTCTTTCCAATAAAAAATACTCAACCAGATAGTGGGTTTGATTTTCACCATATGCTGTTAATTCTTTCCTTCTAAATCCCTTTTGACTAAGGCAAATGGCAGGGAAACTGAGAGAGACCAAGATCAGTGACTTTAAAAGCCACGAAGACATCTGAAGTACAGCTATGACCAATATTAAAAAACAGAGTAAGAATTACAGACAAAAGACTCCGTTTACTTACATGATGTATCATCCAACCACTCAATATGAGCAGGAGGGTACTCTTTGAAATAGGCAAAGATGTCCTGTGTACTCATCTCATCCACCCCACAAATGTAAATTGTGTCCAGCCTCACTTTAGGAATTGCTATAAAGAGGAAGAAATACAACACTGGTATGTATTTCTATAAAGCAAGCTTTTATATTAGTAACATATGGGTTTATAAAGCAAACATTTTAAATAAGCTAAAGGGAAGCTAGCTAAAGCAATGTATGATGTACATCATTCTAAAACACTGTAACTTGAATTATTATCCCACAGTGCAAAACTTTACTAAATTGAGAATTAAAAAGAGGTAATATTACAAGCACCGGTAGATGCAGGTACTGCATAGCAATCGAACCGCCTTAAAAACATTTTTTTTAAAATGCTGCTGCAGTACTACCATTAAGTACTAAAGAGCCGGAATACTAATGAGGCCTGTGACCAGGACATGTACAACACGCTTCCACCTGTATCATCTGATGGAGAGCCGTTATAGGCCGTGGCTTAGTGGGTCCAAGCTGCCAGTTGGAAAAAAAGCCTTGAGAACTAACTGGGTGCCAAAAGCGCCAATCTGTTGCGCACACATCTCCTGTCTGATCTGCTTATATTCCAACATGCTCAGCTTGCCGTCTAAGAGCACAGGCGCCATCAGTCCAGCTTCACTGTGCATACAGCACAGAATCTGATCTCACTGTGCATGAGACACGGAGTCCTCCACTCATACACAAACAACGCTCAAGGTCTGGTCTTTTCAAAGAAACTGAAGATTTTTAAAGCAGCACTGATCCAGAAGATGAATCTTGGATATGCAGCACTAGGTGACGTTGCCAAACGGTAAATAAGGTACACAAAATATGTTTTCTTCTTTCCGGGGTTGGTAAAACTAGGAGTGAAATGATAAATGTCACGTAGTTTAAAAAAATAATTAAATTAAAATTAAAAGGTGGAAAAAAAAAAAACCAAAGTGATTTCTTTTGGCAAAAATCTGGGAAAACCTCTGGGGATCCAGGAAATATTATAGGATAAATCAAGTAAAGGAACTCTGAGGAAGTAATCAAAGGCATCTTTTCTTCTTGACTGTTGGATAAACCCTTACCTTTCTTCATCATGTCCCGATCCAGCGCTACATTCCTTTGGGCAAGATTCACTTCAGCTCGAAAATGAAAGCGTTTTGCTCTTTGTTCCTTTTTCTCAATTGCTTCCTGCAGAATACAAAACAATGCAGTCAAAACGGGAATCAGTGCAGCATTCCCAATAAATTGCACTGAAGGACCAGATTTAAAATAAAATCTACCAGACAGCAACAATCTACATTAATAATTCTATTAATTCTGAAGAGACCTGTAAGTTACAGAATGTAGAAATAATTCACCAAAACATTTCTGTGCCACATAATAATTTTAATATAGGTCCAGCAACATAATGGGAATGAAGATGCATGGAAAACAAGGTATCTTGGAAAATGCTCAGACTCCATGTGGTGGGTTGACCCTGGCCGGATGCCAGGTGCCCACCAAAGCCGCTCTATCACTCCCCCTCCTCGACTGGACAAGAGAGGCAGAATATAATGAAAGGCTCGTGGGTTGAGATAAGGACAGGGAGAGATCACTTAACCAATTACCGTCATGGGCAAAACAGACTCGATTTGGAGAAAATGAACTTAATTCAT
>JAVKLA010000084.1:6637617-6664651 GCA_034782735.1 Sagittarius serpentarius | reverse complement strand
CCCCCCCCCCCCCCCCCCCCCCCGACAAACGAAATCTTCAAAATCCACTCATCAGAGCCCACATTCCCAGTGCCTCCAACTCGGTTCTCCCACAGTCAGTCCCCTGCTCCCTACTCTAGGTATTCCCTATGATCTCTCCTTTTACGCTCTCCCGCCCACAGTCCTCCTCTACAGTCCAGCACTACACCCCAAATCTTCTTCTCCACCACCTCCTTTATTCCGTTCGTTCCCAAGCACATCGTGGCCGCTTCCTCTTACGACTTTTTTTCCACACTCCGCTCATACACCCCTAAGCCCCCTCATGCCCCCACTCCCCGCCACCTTCACCCCATCGCTTCCCCGCACGCAGATCCCGCCCCACGTCGCCCCTTTTCCCACGCATGTACCCCCAAATGCCCTTACAGATCCCCACAGACCCCCACCCTACCCGCTCTCAGGAGCTGATCCCTCCTTCGTCCCCCATGCCCGTGACCCCACCGCACGCCCCTCACCGGAATGAGCTCCCGGAGCGAGCGCCTCACAGGGATGGTCTCCAGCTCGCCCTCTTCCACTTCCATAGGCTCAGGCTCCGGGCCGCGAGCCTCCGCCGTTGTCACCGTTGCCTCCGCCTTCACCGAGATCCGCAGGCCCCGCACAGCCGCCATGGCTCCGCCAGTCCCGCCCTCCGCCCGGCCAACGAGACAGCACCGCCGCGGCACAGAGCGCCGCCGCCCAGAACCACCACTGAGCCGTCAGGGCGGATAGAGCGCCACCCGAAGCGAGGGCCGGGCGGGGGCCAACCCGCTCAGGTTTACATCACGGCCATAGAGACACGGGGAGAGCGCGGCGCCGCCGGTCCTCCAGGCTACGGAGAGCGAGAGGGCTGCACCGCCATTTTCCCCAGGCGCCCCCAACCCCGCCGCGGGGCTCGGGGCCGCGCCACCGGGGAAAATACGCGGTACGCGTAGAAATACAGAACCCGATGGGGGGTGGGGTGTGTGTTTAAAGTCTAGACCTTATTATAGCAGGCTCTGCTGCCTACAATGCTTTTTATAAAAGTGATCTTAAAACGGTCATTTTTTTTTTCTTCCCCTCCATACTATAGGAAGATTCCACCGGAATTTTACATCTCTGATAAACTGAAGCTGAAAATTAGCTTTATTTTCTCCTCAGTGAGCCTGTATCCTGTTGTTCTTAGGCTCAGTTACTCTGTCAAGAATTGTTTCCCCACCCGAGGTGTTCAGGCTGTTTGGAGAGAGAAGCCCTGTCTCCTCTTGGCCTAAATAAACCATACTGGTTTTACCCGTCCCCATGAGACAAGTTCTTCATTCCCCTAGTTACGCTAATCAGCTCTATCCTCCTCGCACACAGTGGACCAGGACTCTGTTCTAGCTGAGGACTTGCTCTTGCCTTGGCATGGTTATTTCCCCATCCGTGGCGTAACACCACAACTGATGGACTCCCCGGCCACACCTCATCACCATTGCCGTTAATTATCACCCCCCTTTCTGTCACACCCAGCCAATTTCATTAAGAATTCCTAATATTTCTCCAGCTGCAGGACCCTTCCATCCTGCTCAGGCTGCTCCATTCCTCAGTTCGGCACATTTTTCAAACCAAAACCCTCCAGCCCATCCCCTGCGATATGTCACCTTCCCTCTGAATTGATGGTACTTCCCAGCAAAATTCAGTAGCAAATTTTTACTTTCTCATGGAGAAATTTTGCAGCTGGCAACATAAAGGCTCCTCCCCTTACACATAATTCAGTGGGACTAACAGATCTTCTTGCTACCCATCACACACTCCAAGCTTAATTATTTCTTAATTATGTAATTATTTAATTATTTTAATTAGTCTGTGTGCAGAGCTTTACACAATTAGCTAATGTCACTTGCATTCACCAAAAGTGCTATATTTGGTGCTGACATCACATAGCCAGCATCTGGCAGGAACCTCTGACCCAGGTGATACTTCCAGCCAGGTGTGAATGGTTATGGCAGAGGCCACACACACACATAACGTGAACATCAGTAGTAAACAGGACATAGACACCTCCTGTGAGGAGCAGATTCCAAAATAATTCCAAGAGGAAATATATTTCTGTGGCAGAAACACTACTTCTTGAGGTCACAGGGAAAAGAAACCAAAAGATGCACCTTTTCCTCCTTTAGTTTTAATTTTGTAAGTAGAACACAGTATAGATGTATGCAATCTAGACCAGATTTACAAGCCTAACCCTTCAAAGTAATGGTTAGGGCAGGATTGTCTGACACCAGGTTGCCCTGCAGTGCTGTCATTAGCAGATGAAGACTTTGGCTAACCCAGATGTTTCCTTATTTTGTTTTAACATCCTTGAATGTCGCCTAGGACAGAATATTGCTATACTACAGCCCTCTCTGCTTGGCACAATTTCAAGACCCGCTCATTGAAGTCAGCAAGAAACCTTCTACTGATTAACTGGGGCTTTAGATCGGTTGCCAAAGTTTTAGAGCTCCTTAGGAAAAAATATTCTCTAGGCTGACTGGTAGGGAGAATAAAAGCAGGAGAGGAAAACCAGGCTGTTAGAAAGAAAGACCAGGCCTGGGTGCCAGTGGGGCTTTTACTGCCAGGTAGGTGAATGGGATAGTCTCTCAATGTTTTACAACTTCTTTCAGAATCCTGTTATTAACAGTGAATTCTTCAGAATTACAAGATGATTTAGTTTTATTCTTCCGAGACTGTGGCCAAGAGCTTTGTTTTCCTTTCACATTCATCTCAGGCTGCAATCCCTCTGCCTGTGAAAGACCAGTGCAGGAAGCAGGTTTGGGCAGAAGGGTTCCACCTTTATTGTAGCCTTTGTGCAGAAAGGATGGGTCAAGGGTAGTAAACTACTGAGGAGTGCAGGGGTTAAATATGGGAGGAAAAAGGAATTTGGAAAAGGTTACCAGACATTATCAGGAGAAGCCCTAAGTAAGGAAAGGCTATTACAAATAACGAAGGCCAGAGAGTCACTGAACAAGAAATCATTCCAGCATAGAAGTATCAAAAGGAGCATCTTATGACAGAAGCATTAATTTCCCCATACCTGACCACCAGAGGGAACTCTTGCAACAAGAGTCCGAACAGCAGCAGCGAAAACCAAACCTGATGAAAACCTCCACCACCACAAAACTCTAGTTTTGTGTTTTGTCGTTCAGCTGAAAACGGGCGGAGATGGGGTGCAAGGGTGGGGACTGGAAAGGGAGGAGAAAAAAAGTAGTCTGTGGGCTCTCAGTCAAAAGGAGACTTTTTTAACAGTCATCTGGCAGGAGTCAGAAAAATGGTGCATTTTGCCATTGTAAGTCCTGGTTTGTTTGAAGTCTGTGAATGACTGAACAGAATGGACATCTTTTCTTGCTGCTGTGATTTAACTCTCCTACTGTCCCAGGCTCTCAACAAGGATCTACAGCTTTTCAGATCTGTGAAAAACCTAAGCACGGAAGTGTGCTATTTCTGCAACTGGCTAGCAAACTCCACACATCACCAGGGAAACTGGTACTTTAGTTTCCAAATAGATTATGACTGGCTCCTACCTACAGTCCATCTGGAGAGAGAACAGGATCAGCAGAGGAAGGATGTTTGTTTGTTAAACCATCGGATAAGCTGAAATCAAGCACCTGGCGTTTTCTTATATATTTGGTGAACCATAGGCTCCCACCTGTAAGACAAGAGTATTTTCTCACTGGGATACTGTGAAGGTTAATACATCCCTAGTTACCTGACACAATGCCAAAGTCCCAACCATGAGACAGTTACAGGGCTCTGAAGTGCCCTACAAGAAAGCAGAGATGCTGTCAGCCAGGCAGGAACACAGCACCCTTATAGTTAAGGACAGCTGTGCTCTAACATTGTTTATGCAAGTGCTGCCACATGGAGACCACACAGTTGAAAAAGCACATTCCTTTCTGGAAAAAGCTCACAGAACTGAGCAGAGCTGGAATAGAATTCACTACACATTTATCCAGGCTCTACAGACATTACTCTGGAATTTAAGAGATCCTGGAGAACAATCTAAAAGTGGTAAATATCACTCCATTCTTACAGACATCACTTTTAATTTGTGCATACACTCGCATGCATTCCTCTGTGGCCCCAGTGGAACTTAAGCTCTTCCCTGTTTGCAGGCCCCTATGGTAACACACTCAGTGAACTGCCCTGCATAAAAATAAACTTTTTCTTTTCCAGGGCTATTTTTAACCCAGAACAGCTCATTGGCCCAATTCAGCATGTAGTCCCATGAAAACAGCTGTACTGGCACAACCACGGGGTGGGAATGTGTAGCTGGCAGGGAAGATGAGATCAGGAACTGTTGGTACCGCTCTGGAGAAAAAAGCAGAGTGAGCTGCACCCCAACATGCAGACAGGCCTGACTTCACACGAGCTACCACAGCGAGCTGCAAAAGCTGGGAAGCCATCGGGGAACTGGGACACTCGGGGGCTACGCTGCAGCCCTCCTAACGAGGTACCAACTGCAGAGGTAAGTCCTGGCCGCCCTCCTGGGGCAAGGACGAGATACACCGTTGCCCCTGGACCCTCCTCCCGCCGGCCCGTGACAGAGAAGCCGATGCGAGAGCACCGGCAAAACGTGAGGAGGGACCAGCCCTGGAGGCGGTCATTGCTGCTCCCAGGTACCCAGAGTAGACCATCCCGGTTGCGGGCAGTCCTCACCAGTACCTACACAGCGAGCGAAAACGGCCCAGAGCTCCGCCACTCCCCTCAGCGCCGTCTTCCCGCCTCCCCCTTGAGCCCGCTCTGCGCGCGCCCGCCCACCCCCCTCACAGCGCATGCGCAGCGCGCCAACCAGCACCCCCCCCCCCCCCGCCCATACACACACACAGCCCCGCCTTCGGGCCGCGCGGGGAGATGACGAGCCGCCTTCCCTGCGTCTCCCGCGTGCGGTCACATCCGGTAGGTGAGGTCAGAGCAGTGGCCGCCATTTTGGGTGGCAGGGCTGGGCGCGGAGCGGGGCACCGCGGGCGGCGGCGGCCCGCGGTGGGGGGGGAACGAGTGCGGCCTGCGGGCGGGCGGCCCCCATGGCCGGGCAGTTCGACTCCGAGGACCGGGCGAGCTGGTACTGGGGGCGGCTGAGCCGGGCCGAGGCGGTGTCGCTGCTGCAGGGGCAGCGCCACGGGACCTTCCTGGTGCGCGACTCGGGCACCATCCCCGGCGACTTCGTGCTGTCGGTGTCCGAGAGCTCCCGCGTCTCGCACTACATCGTCAACAGCCTGGGGCAGGCGGGAGGCCGACGGGCCGGCGGCGAGGGCCCTGGGGCCCCGGGTGAGTGACCGACCCTCAGGGCTGGTGGTGCCCCCCCAGCCCCTGCCGCCGCGGGGAGGGCAGCTGGAGTGGCCGAGCCTCGGTGTGCGCCTCCCCACGGGCGGCCCCACTCTCCTCCCGGGCGCTGTTTCAAGTCGTGAAGCTCTTTGTAGCGGAATTAAGTCGTGTTTTGCATCTGGGGCTACTGACCGAGTTGAGCTGTCTGTCTGCACCTGCCTTCCGACGACCTAATATCATAGTTAAGCATCTACTGGAGTTGAGCACTTACTGCAGCTCTACTGAAAGATCCTACAGCTGTAGCGCTTGCATGTTCTTTTGTTTTCATAAACTAGTTAACTATAGCTAATATATTTTGTGTGTCAGTCGAGGGACAGTTCTGTGGAAGTGTCATGTAAAAGTCTGAATTCTGACAAGATAGTTTTGCCTTAGAAGGTAGATTGCGAGGCTAAATTTCAAGTCACAAATCAAAGTACTATGTGGATAGTCTAAGTAGTGGGAGCTCCTCAGGAATGTAAAGGCAGTTATTCTTTAAATCAGATGTGAAGTTCCATTTTTTTTTTCCCCCGTGTGTTGAAAAGGAAGGTTTGATATTATTCCTCATCAACCTAACATCTAATATGAAAACAATGTGTTTGCCTGTAATGCTTATAGAGCAGAAGATACTGATTATGTCAGGGGAAACTAGCATGAGAAGTAGCATTTCTGCGAGTACAGGTGTAACTAAATGAACAAGAGCCCCCAGCAATGCAGTGTCCTTATGTGCATAAGAACGTGTAATACAAAGGCAGCAGTATCCGTGCTGGGGCCATTACCGAAGTTGGTAGCAGAACTGCTCAAGTTTGGATATTAATGCTTGCAAAATGATGAGGGTGTTTTGCTAGCATCTCAGAAAGGAACCACTACATAATTTTGAAGTGTAGTGAATGTATGCAGTAAGAGGTTTGCTGAACTTGTTTGGCAGAAAGTAACAGTATATGAATTGCTACAGGGACAGTTACCTTCTGCTGTAGATCTGTGGTTGGAATAAAAGACCTATATTGGGAAGATGCAACAGTACGTATTACAGAAAGGATTTTTTTAGTCTCTGCACAGACACTAGTTGACTAAGGAGATAATCTAAGAAAAAACAAAACTGTTGCCAGTAGGTTTGCGCTGTTATACAGTGATTTCCCCTGCTCAGGGGAACATTTCAAATTGGCAAATTTGGGAAAGCCTGAAGCCATTGTGTTTAGCTCAGGAACCTACTACAGCTGCAGAGTGCACTCAAGTCACAAAAAGCTGCATAAGGTAGAAGTTAAAGGTGGCTGAATTCAGCTGGAAGTAAAGTGGAAGTCGTTACTGCCGTGGGTAGTAAACTGGTTTGTCCCAAGATGTGGTGGATTCCCCATTGTGTCATGTCTGTGAAGACAGATGTTTATTGCCATAGGTTTGTGGAGGCTTGGTGTACATACTGTTGAAATGCATGACTGGTGTTACACAGAGCAGAAGAAGTTACCAGGATGGTTTGTTGTGGAATCCAGCCTAGTAGGGTTTTAAAGACAGTAGTGATGGAAAACACTGGAGTATGTGTGCCTGTCACTTTTGGGCAGTGGTCTTCTAGAGAGCAACTCACTGTTGGAAAATCTTTTTCATGTTATTGTGGTATCACTTTTATTACATAGCCATCCTAACTTTTTTGTTGTGTTACATTCTTAAGATCAATAACATTTTGTGGCATTCTATGGGCTGGCTTATGTTATGGATGTTAAAATATTCTGGAGTCTTTGTGTTCTTTTTAAAAAAACACTATATGCCCCTTAGGTAATTCTTTTCTGTTTTAAATACTTATCTGTTTTAGAAGAGTAGCTGCTATTGTGGCTGTGTAGGCTGTTGGTACAGTAGGCTTAATATATGTTAAGAAGTGTAATTATGTTTTGGTTGGTCTTTTTTTTCCCCCGGTATGTTATGAAGATGATGCATCACTCCTGCATCACAGATACTCCTGTGCTGATATTTTAGTAGTTTTAAATCATGCCTCCATGCTGCTACTGTTCTCTTTTCACACTCAAATCAAAGAAGGTGCGGGGGTGTTTGTATATTAAATTACACTTAAAGTGTAATTAAGTTTGGTTTTTTTCAGAAAAAAGTAAGTGGGGGGATGTCTGCAATGGGAGGGAGATGGAAACATTGGTAGAAGATTGAAGATGGTTTCACGTTTGGATAGGGAAACTAATGCAGTAAAATGAGGTAAATGTTTGCGAATTGTCATGCTTATTTATTGCAGTCAAGCTAAAACATTAGAAAGAAGAACAACTTTACTATGTTAATTGTATGGTATATTTTTTTAGCAGTTGATTGTTTGGCAAATGCATGCTTCTCACAGGGAAATGTGAATATGCCAGATCAGGTTCTTAGTTTGATTTTTTTTTTTAGGCTCAGTAAGCGTGTGTGCAGTTCATGACTGCTTTAATACTGCTGTGTGCAGGGGATACTAGGAACGCAGCTTCAATACAGAATGAATGAGACTAGGAGCTTTGGCTTTCCTAATATAAAAAGCTGTAGCCTCACAAAAAGGTGATACTTCCTTCCATTTCTAAAGTATAAAATAAACTTGCCAACTCTTGTTAAATTCACCTTTTGCCTGATATGCTGCAGTTGCTAAGTTCTTGCAGGTCATTTTTCAGCATAAGGAAAAAAGAATTTAACAGAACTTCTCATAGCTACATCTTCATGAAATGTTTTAAGGCCACTAAAAGAAAATAGGATAAATCAATGAATTATGGGAAAGAAAAACAATCTTGTTTGCAGTGGAGATGGAGATTAACTGAATTGGAATTAGGGTATCATTTGTGATGAAATACCACAGTCATGGGCTAAAGAAATCCCAAACAAGACAGAGTACTCCATGCAGGCATTAGCATGGTAATGGACAATAGGGGAGGTATTTAAATACATCATATGTTTGCCATTTGACATATGAGTCCAGGGTAAAAATGTATGATATGCACCAAAACAAAAAGCCTAAAATATCTAACAAAATATATGCTTTCTATTGAAAGTACAATGTAATAAAGCCAGAAACCTTATAGTGTTGTAAAATTTCTCTCTAAAGTAGGAAAGCATGACAGATACAGTGTAGAAGGTAGTGTTTTCACTAAGTATGCATTTTAAGAACATGCTGCTTAACTTACGCTTCTAAGTCAGTCCCACTGTGATTTTTAAAAATTCAGATTGTACTTCCTGGGATTGTACAATCTTTACATCATGATACCCATTCTCAGCTCTATAGGAAACAGCCTTAGATATGTGTGAGCAGTATGGTTTAACTCTGACACTTGGTGTTTTTTTGAGTTGTTTGTTCTTGGGGTTTTTTTTATATTAAGATCTTAAAATGCAAACTATTGGAAGCTTGGAAAGTACATGCATTAGACATCTACTTTTCTTTCATCCTTTGATTACTTGCAGAAATGACAATATGTAACTTATGTAAGAATAGTCTCCTGGTGCGCTTAGAGCTCTTCTCAGGAGCCAGTGAATGGGGTTTTACTGGTTTTATAGAATGTTCATGGGTACTTACTTGTTTTGCTCTGGCATGAGTAGGGAGGTACTTAAGAAGAAGGAAAAAAGGTGTCCTTGTGGGGGTGGGGGAAACATACAGGCTGGAATGTGATGCCTTCATAGCAGAGTTCCCATATGCTCTAGGAGGAAACTGGCTTGCATCACTGTGATGTCTTACTTTGAAATGAGAGCCTTGTGTCTCAGTACCCTGCATGATAACAGCTTTTCTTGCCCAAAAAATGCTTTAGAAGTTGGGTGCGGGGTACCCTTACAGACTGGATCTAGAAACAAAAATTAAAAATTGTATTTCTGTGAGGTCTCCCCTGCACTGAAAAGGAAAGCTTACCAAAGCTTAGGAATAAAGAGAAAACTGCCTAGTGGCACTAACACAACTGGAGTGAAGAGAGAATTGTAAAACCCCTGAGACGTCTGAGAAAGTGAGAAGTTTCATGGTTATGCCACCTGCCCACACTCTCAAGAAGTAGAATATTGGGTGTTATATACCTCTACTTCCCCGGTATCTGTACAATATTTAAAACATATATAAGCAATCTTTTCCAGACTGACATGAAGCCAACACAGTCTGGAAGTGTTTTGTCAGGAGGGAATGTGCTTCATAAACAGACAACTGACAGGGTCCAGATTTGAAACTTTCTTTAATTCTGGGACAGTTTGGAATTTAACTCTTTCCTCACCTTCCTTAGAGCAGAGGTTTCACTAGCTGTTCTGTCATGCTGAAATGGATGGAATCAGGTTAAGTCCTAGAGCAGATAGAGCTAGGATGGAATAAGTAAGAAAGGTGATACCCAGCCCTTTGGGTACCCTTCTCATTCAAAGGAGTCATCTTACAGAGCTGGGTAGTGCGGCTGGTAGAGGTGCAAGCTGAACAGCTATTCTTCCTTCTGCTGTGCAGAGCTGGGGAGAACGGAAAATAATTTCTAGTACTCTAGTTGTCCAGCTTTAATAGGAAGTGACTAAAGTTCCTCCAGTGACTAGATTTACCTTTACACGCCTTCTGCTTTTCCTGAGAGCCCTCAGAAGATGTGGACAATGTGCTGCTCAAACATGTGCCGTCAAGAAAACTGTCCCAGAGTCATGAAGAAAAACAGCTGTACTTCTTCAAAAACCACTTGCCTTGTTGCTGTAACTTTTTCTTGTGGTAGATCTTGCCTTTATTTTTCCATTGGTCTACAGGTGTGAGAAGTGTTGCAGTTCAAACAAGAAGCTGAAGAATTCTTCTGAGCCTGTGAGCCTGAAATCTGTTAATCTTTGAATTGCATTGTACCAGGGAATGACAGACCTTCGAAGCCCATAGTGCATAGAATTATTTCCCCGCTACATAAGTGAGCATCATTCAGTTCATAACCTTGTAGCTGAACAAGAGTATACACAAAAGACTTAAACTGATGGGAAGCTTACCACTTGCTTGGCAAGGTGTAGTTGTATTTTATTTGCAACTGCGACTTTCAACTATTTTGTCCTTTTCATGCCTATTTTAGCTGAATTTAGAAGTCTTCTATTTAAATTCTCCAGGTAGTGACCAGGTTGCTGCCTTTATATTTTTTGGTAATTAATTTGGATTAAGCTTTTAGATTTCTTGTTGCAAAGAGGTTTTCCAGACCTCAGATTTTTGTAGCTGCCTTACGGGGTTTTTTGGGGTTGTGTTTTTTGTGGTTTTTTTCGGAAACAAAAGCATCAGAAGTGCATGTGGTGTTCTGGGAGTGTTCTCTTTATGAAGATAATGTCTCTCCTTTCTGCTGCTTATCTGTTTGTCCCTTCAAGGATTGCACTGATCTTTCTGATCCTAGAATGTATTTGGAGGGTCTATGTTCTCTCACTCTTCTTCAGTTGTGCAAAGTGTCTTTTAGAATGTGATTTTTTTTTTTTCAGGATACAGTACACTGATTTCAGTCACTCCTTCCCCCTACATAAGGTTCCAGTGGACTTACCTCTTAGGGTCCAGCTTCAGTTTTATTCAGGTATATTTGGCGGCTGTTTCAGGCTGTTACGCATTAATGCAAGAGGGTGAACCGGTTCAAAAGACAAAAAAAAAAAAAAAAAAAGACACCCCAAAAAACCTTGTTCATCCCAGTGATGACCTTGGTGCTTACAAGGCTGATGAATGTTACTGATGAAATGCTCATTTCCTATGAGTTTTAAGATTTCTCTGTGTACACTTACTTTGCTGGAGACAAAGATCTCAGGCTCCTGATGTGAGTTTGTAGCAGGTTTTACGGAGGTAAATTAGTGTTTCAGGCTTTAGATTTCTGTCACATGAAATAAGTTCCATGTCAGTGAACTTACCTGAGATTCAGTCTTCTCCATATGACTTCAGAGATCTTTGCTGTCCTGGTCCTCTCAAAGTTTCTATGATTTTTATTTTTGACATAAGTGTCTATATAAGCCTTGATCCTTAAAAGTTCGCATCTAAAATAGTAGCAGATAAACGCTCATGTTTCTGTCACCAGGTTTGTCTGAAACTTGATGTCCCTACCACTTGTTGCAAAGCATGGTTTCCCACTTCCAATGCTAGCGGAAGTGCAGCATTCCCAGATCATATTATATGCTTATGTAGTGAACTTAAGCTGTTTTGAAGTGGTATAGGGATGCTGCCTGTCCAGGCAGAAGTCATCTTCTGTGAGACCACAGAGCTAAGAACTGCCACTGAGATGAAATTGCAGAGTTCTTACTAAGTCTAGAGCTGTTAAGTTACGTCTCATCAGCAGAAGGTGAGGAGGTTTTCTGTCTTTTCAGCATTATGCTTTGGGAGAAGAAGGTGGAATCTTCTCTTTCTGTGCTGGGTTCATATTTCTTACTGATATTTACATTAGCTTCCTTATCTCTTGGTGATGACAGTTTGTGCTTTGGTTTTTTGTAATCTTTTTGAGGGTATTGCTTTTGGGTTTTGACTCATTGCATTTGTGCTCATTTCTTTTGGAAGTGTTTCGGGGCTGTTAATGCATGCGAATGTGCATTTTCCAATGACTTAGTTCTGCTGCTTTGAATTTCCTGTAACCAGCTTCACTGATGTTTATGTTACTTCAGGATACTTCAAAACTTATTTATTGGGTGTTTGTCTATGCTGATCTTGTTGAATCTGCCTTTTCTCTATTAGAACCCCTTTTCGCTCTCTTGAAAGAACTTCTTGTAATGTTAGCTTTCCATGCTGACAGTGCTACTTTGAAGGGGGTTTTGGATCAGTGACAGCTTGAAGAAGTCTGCTAGCTTTGTACTTGAGAGCTAAGTCTCGGAACTGTTAGATATTCCCTGCAGAGAAACAGACTTGCAAAGTAAGCATCTCTTTCTTGCTAAAAGAGTTACTCATTAAAGCACAAATCTTTTCCTCCCCACTACCCTCCCCCAGCCTTCCACAGTTCTTCCCATAACTGATTACACAGTGTATGGTGCATGGTGGAAATAGAACATTGTGCGTATGTTTTTCCCCCGCTGAGCCTGAAGAACATAAAACGGAAAAAAAGCGCAGCACACAGATTGAAAACTCAAATGGATATCTGCACTTTGATACTTCTAATGACTTGAATATGAACATCATCTATGTTTTAATGTATTTGAGGTTCGGATTTATAGCTGAGGCTCCATCTGACAAACATCGCAAAGAAACTACAAGACTTGAGATTAAAAGACTGAATGATAGCCATTATGAAAACATATGTTGTTGCCTTGCATTGCGTAAAATATACATAATTTTCCCTAATGGTACCTTTTATCAAAATGAAAAATAACTTCATTTGCTCATTCAAACAAATTGCTTGCTGCTGTGCTAAGCAGTTTTCTGTAGCGTCCATGCCTTTAACCCAAGATACATTACAACAGGTAAATAACCGTTATTGCAGTGTTGTCCTTTTGAAATAACTTCGAACTGTGAAAGAGTTTAGAAAACAAAAATCACTTCCTTGAAATTGTACCAAAATTTCATTTGCTTCCTAGATTTAGAGTATAAAACAGGAAAAAGGGAATTGTCTGTTACTGAAAATTGTATAGACTCCTGAGAAACTCAGATGTGCTGAACGTTTTTATATGTTGGGTCTGTATAATATTCAAGGAAACAAGATATTTTTATCCGAATTTGGGAAGTTTGGCAGTGCCAAACAATTTTTTTCCTCCTTTGACAAGATCTTTAAAAATAAAACTCTGTCCTCACGATCATAGTGGTGCTATCTTTGATTAGACATACACAGAAGAGTGTTGATGAATGTTGATCTAAAGATGACCACATTAAATATCAAATTACTTATCTGTAAATGTGTTTGTCTTCTCAAATGTTTAATTTACAGTTTTAACTGTTATATGGTCTGTTTGACATGTTGCCTTCTTCTTTCAGGATTGAATCCCACCAGATTTCGAATAGGTGACCAAGAGTTTGATTCTTTGCCATCTTTACTGGAATTCTACAAAATACACTATTTGGACACTACAACCTTGATAGAACCAGTTTCCCGATCCAGGCAGAATAGTGGTGTTATCCTCAGGCAGGAGGAAGCTGAATATGTGCGAGCTCTCTTTGACTTTAATGGAAATGATGAAGAAGATCTTCCATTTAAGAAAGGAGACATACTGAGAATCCGGGATAAACCTGAAGAGCAATGGTGGAATGCAGAAGACAGCGAAGGAAAGAGGGGGATGATACCTGTTCCTTACGTCGAGAAGTATAGACCTTCCTCTGCTTCAGTATCTACTCTGATTGGAGGTAACCAGGATAGTTCCCACCCACAACCACTGGGTGGGCCGGAGCCAGGGCCCTATGCCCAGCCCAGCATCAACACTCCGCTCCCTAACCTTCAGAATGGCCCTATTTATGCCCGGGTTATCCAGAAGCGAGTCCCTAATGCCTACGACAAGACAGCCTTGGCTTTGGAGGTACATAATGGGCAAAACTTAGAAAGAAGAGATCTGTTCAAGGGATTTCCCTTTCAATCACATTATAGTTTTGTAGGAATAAGAAAGGGAAAAGTATTGTAATACTGGTTTTACATCATGATTAATAAGTTATGGATAAAGGCTTTTTTCTTTAATTAATAAGTGACTAGAGTCACTTGTAGACTAGAGTTTGATTATTGTAGCATGTTTAGGTTACTGAACCAATATCATGTCTTTTGTCAAACATCACTAACATAAGTGTTTCCCAATCCATGTTTTCACTTCTGAAGTCTTTATTGTAGGGGGGAGGGAGAGGGAGCAGTTCCTAAGTTGTGTGTCTGAACCTGTGTTCGCTGTTGCTTGCCTAACCCCAATCTTTAAAAGGTGTGCTGGGTTGTTTGGTTCCCCACCCCCCCCAATCTGTCAGCAGTTTAAAAGCAATCAGTGGAAACATTGATAGTCACTTTAAAATTAGGCTGAGATGATGATGATCACATGTAGGGTTTTATTGTAACATCTTGTCCTCAAGCAGATTACTTTGGGTTTTAGTTTGTAGACCAGAAACGTACATTACAATTCGTTAGGGAGGTCTCTTGTAAAGCAGTGATTGATGGAGTATGATTTGTAATAAAGCAGTGAGTTTACCTAAGGTTGATTCACTTCCTGATATGATCAAGTACTTGTACATGCCCTTTTTGATCCTTTTTCCTCTTAAAAAGGAGACTGGAGTACTCTATCTCCACACATCAGTTATCCCCCAAGTTACATTTGAGGAAACTGAGACTAAGGTATTCTCAGTGGCAGACCTTTGCCTTAGGATGATATGTAAATTGTATGCTTTAATCTAGGCTGTCTTTGAGCTAAAGGCTCTGGAATTTCCTGATACCTAATTGACTTCCTGTTTATATAACATTTTAAGTACTTGGGAAAAAACAGTTTCTGTGCTGAGTCAGAGCATCTCCTCTTCACTCTCAAATACTTTGTTTAATTGTGCATAGCACAAAGGGCACTTCAGTACTTCAGTGATGTGGCAACTATAGGTATGTCTTTAGTACAGAATTGGCAAATGCAGCATGTTCTACAGATCTGATAATTGATGTACAACCTGGAAGATGTGAAATTTTTCCCTGTTGTAGGTAAAAATTTGTCTAGAGAAGCAATGTAAATATATATACTCTTGAGTTACTATATGTTGTTACATTTCTGAATCAAAAGAGAGCCAGGATACAGAATCTAAATTTTTGGATTGAGAAGCATGTGTAGAGTTTATGCCAACTCACCAGATTTTGGGGAAACATGCAAAGATTTTAACCTTCAGACTTTCATACAGCCTGAAATGCTGTCTCTTTCCCTCTTTTTCTCACTCTCTCCACCCAGCCACCTCCTGGAGCTTGGAAATATTCCTGAATGTCGTTGTGGACTGTTGCAGTTACCACATGTCAGATTTTCTTTGACCCACTAGATATTATGTTGTGGCATATTTATCAAAACTCTTTGGTTCTCCTTCTAGATTTTGTTTTTAAGCTTTTATTTATTAGTGTGCTGCTAGTGTTATTTTAAGCTTAACTTTACATTTTATTTCACTTAAAGCAGAACCCCACAACATTGCCCAACTCACAGCTTGGTAGCATGGAGTGAAAGAGAGAGTGAGAAAATACTGATAATCCAGGCCATCATAAGCAACTTTGAAAGCAAAAGCCTTTACACGCTGAAGAACAGCTTGTGAGTGCCATGGCTGATCTTACGTTAGTTCAGTCCTCTTCGCTAAAACTCATGTGATCTGTCAAGTACGCTGTGCTTTCAAAAATGTAGTTTCACGGAGAGTATCTCTCTTCTGAGCTAGCCTGCACCGCTAGCGTCTTTTACTAACTTAGGATAATAGACTAGATAGCTGAAGTGTTTGGGAGGGGGGAACTGAGAAGTGTGTAGCCTCAGCTCATCTGTGTGAGGATGTAAGTAAGATTTATAGTGTCTTTCTACCTTTATATGAGAACAATGGCCTTTGTAGGCCTTGGAAACTTACTTAAATACTTACTAGTTGACGTGTTGAAGCTTTAGGTTAAGATGATGTATTCCTGTCTTGCTACAGTTCTACATTTAAGAAATGCAATAATAATGGTGGTTCTTTATTCTGTATGTTACATTGGGAAATTTTAGTTTTAAAATGTGAGCCATTTATCACTGCTTCTAGAAGGCCTTTGTAGCTTCTTTGCAGCTCTTATCATTTTGAATCACAATGTTACTGAGTTGCTTTCTGTGTCTGTACAGGAAAAAATGGCAATATGCACTTCACTTTCTTCAAATTTTTCTTCATCCTGTCTATCAAAGTACCGTTTCTTGTTGTCTCCTTTTTTCACATTCCCTTTCACTTCATGGTGTTCCTTCTCTGTTTATTTAGAGATCTCTTTCTTAGATAACTTAGTAGAAAGCGTTATGTAAATCTTATCAGTCCATTTTTGCCCAGACCTCTTAGTAACTATAAATATAGAAAGTGGGATTCTTTCCAAATGAAAACTCTTAGCCTTAAATCTGGCGGTATTCATGGGTGGGGGTGGATCCCACTGTTCCTTTTAGGAAAATAGATTCTTAACATCAAACATTTTTGGCCCAGACTGCAAACAGAATATCTGTACTGTTCTATTATTTTAAAACTGACACGGTTTTGAAGAGCTCAAAAAAGGAGGATCAGAGCAAATGGTGTTCTAATAAAGGCTGTGCTGTATTATGGAAAAAAGATTCAGCAGAAGATAACTTTTATTTTGCTTGTAACTGCACCTATTCAAAGAGTTGTCAGTCTATATTAATTGAGAAGAGAAAGGAGAAAAAGGGAAGATCTGTGTGGTGAATGACTCTGAGATCGATCGATTTATTTTTTTTTCTTTGTAACAGTAGCAGAACTCTGCCATCTTGACCTTACCAAAGAGGAGTACTTGGAATAAAACCACAGCATACAGAAGTCTTCACATGAACCTTCATTTTTGCTTTGAAGCATATGGGATATATTTAGTTTTAAAACTTCTGATGAAGACTGAGACAAATCTGGCTTTATAGCAGGGTACAATGTTGTTCTTGAGGTGCTGTGCTTGGTGGGATGATGCACAATAGACTAACGATACCGTAAGTCGACGTTAAAAGTGAGGAGAATTCAGAGAGAATGTCCACTTCTAGTCTAAATGTTTTAAAATTTCAGCACTTGTAAAAATGAGTAATTTTTTTGGAAAGCTTCTCTGTATTGTCTTCAGGAGAGTATTTTAACTATAGATTAATAAGCAGAGTTTCAAAGCAAATTAAGAAAGATCTGTAAGTAATTAAGGAACTAACAGAGCCATCTTATTAAGCTAGCATTTGTGAAATGACCCATGCTTACTTAAAGTCAGTCCTGCTTTGATAGGTATAAAGATAGATTTATATATAAAAATATAAATGAAATGAAAAGTTACATATAAATGAAATGTGAATGAAAGATTGTATCAGAAGGAGAGAGTGGTTGCTAAATGAAGTTACCGTAATGGTAAAAAAGGAATATTTAAGCTGAGAGGTCTTTCCTCTTTTAACAATTACTGAAATGCATATTTCGAGTGTAGCTTCTTATAGTAAGGAGAATTCATAAGTAGGTGTCCCTTTGCTGCAATGACCCTGAAACACCCCTGAAAACCAAACAAACGACTACAGGATGCTTCTGGGAGCGAGGGAATGTCACAAGCATCCCATATTCTAACTCACTGTCATTGCACTGTTGAACCCACCTTTCGCAGGTGAGTTTGTCATAAGGTATCCAAGATAAACTCTATATGAACATAAAGTAGTGTGTGATATTCAATAAGAGCAGAGGCCAGCAGTCTAAGAAAAATACCTTGCACATGGCAAGTGTAAGTGCAACTTGTGCTGCTTCTTTTCTAGTGGATTGGAGGTTATATACCTTTCTCTTGAAGGCTGATATGTAGATTATATCCGGGTATGAAGGAATTTAAAGTTATCTAGGATAGTGTTCTTGTAATGGTTGTGATTAGGAAATAAGATTTTCTGCTTCTAGTATTATCACATTTAATCTTATCTTTGTTAAATTATAGCTGATGTATTGTTTTGGTCAAGAGAGTATTTTTATTGGTACAACCCCCCTAGTGATTATTAGCAGTAGCAAATTTGTACATACTGCATGATTAAATTCCTGAAGAGCTGAAACTAGCATTCAGTAGTTGAGGAAGGCTTCCTTTTTGCCTGTAGCAAATACATAAGAGGATTTTCTTCAAAATATGATTCATTAAAATGTCTGCACTAATGACTACAAAAGGAAAAAATAAAGCTACAGCAAGAGTCCCAAGTGTGCCTCTCATTACTAGATAAGTAATCATCAGAGGTATGGGAAGCTTAATTAAATGTCCATGTAGTGGTTTGAATTTATGAACTCTTAAAAGCTGTTCTGGCAAAAGATTGCAAGTGATTAAAACCTGTGAAGTTAATGGAGATTGGTAACATCTTAAATTGTTTTCCTTGTCCTTCATTCACTGCCTGGAAAGTGAGAATAATGAGATTCTGTTTTGGATTAATTTGGAACACAGTGATGAGCATCTGTGTAAACTAGTAACTGTATATTCAGTGAATTTCTGGATGAAATGCAGTAAGGCTTGTGGCCATGCCTTGAGAGTTTATTTACAGTATTAGTGAAAGAAAATAGAGTATAGCTGTCCCAAAAGCTTTCTCTATCTGTGACCCAGGAAGATTTCTGAAAACTGCTGTATGTTACTTGTAAATAAGATGATTGATAAAATTCTGCATGGAGGGGTAGAAATGGGTAGACAGCTTTTATAAACTCTCTGGTGACTGTCTTTACAATGTAGATAATGCTTTCTTAGGTTGTGTAAGCACTACTTAACTAAAGTACTCTTTGAGTTGGGGACTGACTGATTAGACCTAGACTTGTGGCCCCAACTTGAACTACCTGACTGCACAGCCTTGGGAAAGTGGCTGCTGTGCATTTTTCCACCTTTGTCAAAGGGAGACAGTACCTTTAGAACTGGTCATGTGAATATTAGGTTGGAGATTAGAATATGAGATATGTTACTGTGCTTATATTTAGTGTAGTACGTTAGAACTGGATACTTTTAAACTAGAACATATTGTTTCATCGGTCCATAGTAACCATTCTTTTATTTTTCTAGCTAAACAATTTGGGTATAACAGGGAGAGAGCATCAATTCTCTTTACTGTATCCATGGAATTTATTTATGTGAGAAATCCATGGTGGGCCAGACTGAAATATCATCTGGCCTTGCCTCTCATAGTGGCTAGCCGTGGATGTTCAGAGTAAGAACAGAGCAGCCTTATGGCACTACTTCTTATTTCCTTGCCTATTCTTCCGGTGTTTTATAATCTGTGGCTATATATATATATGTATGTGTGTGTATACATATATATATCCCCCACTTACCAGAACTTTTTCAATACTACCTGAAAAGCACTTAGTGGAATTTCAAAATTGAGGAGCTGTTTAGCTTGCAGATTAGTGTTCACTTTGTACACCTGCAAGGCTTCCCTCCCTTAATGAGGTTGTTGATGGAGTACAAACAGAGTGCAAGCCTCTGTCAATCAATTCAGCAAGACGCATTTATTGCGATAGTAGCTGATGTCAAGTCCCAAGAGTGCTCTGACAGATTGGACTGCAGGCTCTTCAATTTAGGTAGTTCTCACCTAATCTAGGGATGCTTCTTTCTCTCTATACTTTCTTCAGGAGTGAGTAACATTGGTAGGCTGGTGTATCAAAAATGGTCGAGACTAAAACTACTTTTTATAGAAGTGTATCTGGTACACTTGGGTGATATGACACCAAAGGGGAGGGGTAGCAGCTCATCCTATGTGTTTTTATGAATTGTAACACTTCCTTATTTCTTACCCTGCAGGTCGGTGAGCTGGTAAAGGTCACAAAGATTAATGTGAGTGGTCAGTGGGAAGGAGAATGTAATGGCAGACGTGGTCACTTTCCATTCACGCACGTCCGCCTGCTGGATCAACAGAATCCTGACGAGGACTTCAGCTGAGTGTGGCTCAACAGTTGCGCTTACAGATGGGAACAATCTCAACTTGTTTTTACTGCAGATGCCATCAAGACTATGTTCCGACAGATGTTGAAAGCGGTATTGCTTGTATAAGCATTCTGATAACCTGCAAACCCCTGGGACTGAACACCACCATTCCTTAATCAAGGGTCATGTAATTCAGGGTACGACAGTAGATAGCTTGTGTGTCAAGTGGCAGAACTAGTACATGATTATAGGTTGTAATGCCTGCTTATGTCCATGTGCACAGCAGACTGGACCTTGCCAGCAGTAGCAGTTGGAGAAAGCAGTCATGCAGATGTTACGATAACATTTATAGCTCTCTCCACTCCTGTTGCTTATGTTGCTTCTTCCTCAGGCAATGAACATCAACCTTAGACAATTCAATACATAGATAGAAATGTCACAAATTTATCCTGGAGCTTTCTCCATATTTTTTTTTTTCCATCCTGAATTCTCTGTCCTAGAAAGGCTATATAGTACTTTGCATGGTCAGTTAACTATGCACAGTACAGATTTGTGTAGAGCCCACTGGGGACAGCGTTATGATTTACAGATGCTTACCGTTTTAATGGTAAACGACAGATCAAATCAACCTCAGAATTCTAGAATTTTGTGGACACTAGATTGATTTCTTCAGTACTGTTGATGCTTCAAACATAGCAGCTGATTTTAAATTAAAATTTCTATTAACACACCAATATCTCTTTTTATCCACAGGTATAAGGCTTATGGAAGTGTAAACATCCATATCAGTGCTGAAAAATACATGCGTAGCACTTTAATGCATAGCTTTAAAGCAGTGTTTGATTCACTAAATATACTAAAATATTGACACTGCTTTCCAATAAGATTAAATTATATAAGGCCAGTTTAATTTTTCTAGAATTCTTCAATACTTCTACTGTACAATACTCTTACAGTACAAATCAGCATCAAACATAGTGAACTGACAAACCAAATACTACTTTTATTTTAAAGTTACTCTGGGGACTCTTCTGGTTTAATTCCCATCTGTAAAATATTTGATAGTGAATTCATGAGGATTTTATTTTTAATAAACTAATGGAAAATACTTGTGTGCTTCTGGATTGATTCTCAAAAGGTGTAATAGAGTAAATAAGGCTTCCTAGCTCATAATTAAAATCGGTGCATTGAATAGGTGGTATTATGCACTGCTTGGTTTTTGGTTTTCTGTTTTTTTTTTTTTTTTAGTCTGTTCTTCTAATTATCTGGTTTTCTCTAACATAAATCAGAATGGATTCAGTAAGTTTTGTAAACTGAAATTAAACACTGAAGTAACTATCCCTTGCCTGTACCCTGGATTGTTTTCCAAGCACAGCACTCTAGTGACCAAACTTAAGCAAACAAATTTTGTAACTTTGACTACGCTGTCATCCATACAGAAGGGTTTTTCTAAATAGTATCAAACTGAAAGTGTTATTTTGGTTGATACAAACCATGTGACTAGAATGGGTCATTGGTTGTAAATGCTGTGAGGGCTAGTTCCCACTGCAGAGGTTATTGCTGCAAGGCACCGACCCGTACAACAGAATACTGGTAACACTTTACCTCAGAACTGTGTAACATGCTGGAAATTATAATATTTCTGTTATATTTAAGTACTAGTTGTTTTACTTCAAAACTAATCCATCAGCAAGTCTCACTAATTTTCAGGTAATGGGCACTCATTAATTCTGTAAGCTAACGCCAATGTACATTAATCATACTTTTCCATCACCAATCTCATAAGCACTGCTGAAGATTATTAGAAAACTGACAGTTCTGACAGTGGTGTAAGAAGAATGGTACAAAGGAATTGCAGTACTATTCTAGCTTGGATTGCTATTCTGGTTAGGGTGATATGCCAGTGATTGTGGGATCTTTTCTAGCTTAGTACAAAATTTACTTTGAGGAAAAAAATTGAGAAACTAGGTTCTGTAACGCATTGGTTTCTTTAAGGCTAATTTGTATTTTTCCTCTGACCTTGATATTTCCTATGACTGATTTTTGGTTTTTTTTTTTCCCAATAGCTGCAATCTAAATAACAGACTTAATACTGAGTTTATCAGTTCCCCATATATGCTTATATTTTTCTTCAGGTATTGCAAAAGAAACATAATGATCTTTGTGTTCTTAGAGTAACACCATTTGTTCTGAAGTATTTTTTCCACTTGCAGTTAAGGAAAGCCCGTATGTTTGTACCTTTCCAATCAGCAATCATCTTAAGATACCAAAAGAAAATTTTATTATGCAAATCTTGCCTTTTTAATATGAAAGACAAATTGAATTAACTAGCAAATACCCTGCAAACTTTGTAGATGTGTGTTTGTTAAGACTGTATAAATTGCGAGTATTTGTACACTTCAAAAGAGCAAAAACAAAGAAACTAGAGGAGTCTTAATAGCTGCTGTTGCACTAGAAACCTAAGTTCTTGTCAAGCAGTTTTTCTTAGACAACTGATGCATAATGCAACTGTTTTCCACTATTCAGTTCTAAGCTGAAATGTGATTTTGTTTCATAGGTGATAGAAATTAGTATGTTTGCATTTGGACAAAATAGACATTTCAACTTACCAGGCTCTTAAAGGAAAATGGGTAGAACATATGTTCGTGAACATGTAGATTAAATCCTTTTGTGGCCTTTGTTTATCCTCTTCTATTTGTTCCCTCCCTTCTCCCTGATGCGTGCAAAAAAATCATTGCTAAGAATGTTGGTCACAATCTTTTGTCTCTACTTGGCTGTGGTTTTGGTCTCTTGTGCATAGGCAGGTGTTAGAACTAGAATAATCATTTCTAGAAATACACCGTGAAAGCAGAATGCTCAATTACACTGTGTTCTTCTGGTGCATTTACACATTATATCACACTAAAAAGTACAACTGGCTGCTATGGTTTTTTAATATATATTTCATTTTGGTAAACCCCAGCCTTTTTACTAATATTTGACCTGGTTAAATCTCGTTAATCTGTTTGAATTGTATTTGTTAATAATGCAAATATTTCTAATCATCTTAAGAGTAAAACACTTCATTTTTTGTTAATGGTTTTGGGGAAGGATTCTAACCAAACCAGTTTGAAGAAAAATATGAACATGTGCCATTGTATTATAACACTATCCACTTTCTTGACAGTTAAAGTCTTTTTTTATTTTTTTTTGTAGCATGTAATGTATATGTTCATAGTACGTGAAGTAAATAAAAGTATAGCCAAAACTTTGACTTGGTGTCATTGGAATACTTGCATTTAATAATCTAAATAAATCTAAAAATAGAGCTGTGGGTATGGCCATTTTTAATTTGCCATACTCATATGAAAACAATTAAAGGTAACACCTGCAGAAGTAAGACAAACCAAGGTAACTAAAATAAGCAGTAAAACACAGCTTCTTTTGAAACAAGGTGACTTTCTGTAATCAAGTGAGTTGCCCGAGTCAGGGGAGTGGGAGAATAAGTATATTCTTATTGCAAAAGAGGACTCATGAGGAATGTTAAGATGAGACTTTGTAGCTATTAGTCTCACTTCTACCTACACAGGTGTATCAGGAAATAGTTTTGAGGATTCTTTGGATGGTGTGTGTCTTTTTGAAAAGATGAAAACCTGTTTATTCATTCTTAGAATTGTCAGTAAAAACACACATTAAGTATAGAAATTACTACCAGCAAGAATTTCCTATAGGAGTCTACTAATGGTTCAGAAGGACTTCTTTGTAAGTGTGGTAGTGGGAGAGCACTATTTCAATGAAAGGCTAAGATGTGCAGTGTACTGTCAAGGGTTGAAGCACAGAAAATGAGGACCAGAATGCCTATATCCCATGTGGGAGAACATTGGTAACATGAATCTGCACTAGACCTACTTTTGCCATTGTCATCCTTGAAAACTGCAAGGCGACAGTGGCCTCTAGACCCCCAAGGATAAGAATCTTGATGGCAGTACTATATCTGAAGCCAGACAGTTTAATTTGGGGTTGTACGCAAGGGAACAGTTCTAGCTCCACAGCAGTGTGTTCCTTAGCTCAGCAGGGTGTGCCATAGTTAATCATGGATCAAAACCTTGAGGCATTCGAAATCCCTCAAAGCATTTGGCATTCTGGAGGTGCTCCCTACTTCCACAGGCTCTTGCTGCATGGAAAAGGCCGTGTTGTACATTCCCAATTAAAACAGTACTTACTTCACTGTCCATTGTTTCTAAAAGTATACAAGGGCCAGTCTTGATAATGTTAGTACTGCCGTAATCATTTTCCTTGCTGATAAGGGAATGTCAACATTTGTTTTCTTAGTCACTCCGTTATAGTGATGGCTTCTCATATTTTAGTTGTATTCAGATGGCTGGCTGCTACAGATAATTTTCTTGGTCAGTGCTGTTTCATGGAGTCTTTAAGTGGGACGTTACTTGTTAAATGAGTGACTTTGCATTTAAGTGTACTGAGATGCCAGCCAAGTTTTCCTGTTACATCCCCACATGATAAAGATTATTCTATCAGCTTCAGGTGGGAAAAAAAAAAAAATTTTGTAGGTAAAAGTACTGCCCCCAGCTTTGCTCCAGTGTTCATACAACTGGGCTGCAGCAGAGCTGCAATCCAAGAGTGCCTTTTAATGAGATTACCCAAGATAATTTAAGTGCTTGCTGCAGCCAAAAGGAAGAGGTTCTATATGCCTTTCCACGCTGCCCTCACAGCCATGTCCTCCTGCTACTTAACCTCAAGCCTGGTATTTGCAGAACTTCTCTGTGACCTGATGCAACATGGGACTCGTGCAGAAACCTGTTGCCCCTCCTTTCCTTTCCCCCTCCTTCCAACAATGGTTTTTGGCTGCAGTAGTGGTTCAATCAACTCATGTAAAAGTTGAGAGTGCTAAGGAACAAGCAAGGATTGCATCAGCAAATTATGCTTTGAGTATTTCCTTGCATTAGACCGTTTATTCCTCATGCTTCACCAAATCCCTGACTAATTTCCAAATATTTGCATGCCATCTGTAACAAGTGCATTCAAAAATATTTTAAGTATTTAGACAATATGCTATAATTCAGCAAGCATATCAAGCATGCACCCCACTTCTGGCAAATAAGTATGCTTAAAGTGGCCTGGTTTATGTATGTTGTTGAGCTCTACAACTTGAGTACCTGCTGAACATGAGGATCATGGAAAAGTTCCTAAATTGATGCAAATCTAATTTATTGTGCACAGCTCCCATATGAAACTAAGACTCAGTTGCTGAAAATGGACTTTTATGGTCAAGATTTATGAAGTGCAGAGGTGATTTGCAAGTCTCACAATGAGTTTTACTATGTTTATGCAAATATATGGTGACTCTGCATACTGCTGGGATCTTTTGGGTGCCTCCCAGAACTGCCTTGGTAATGGTACCATGTATTTACAGCAATTCAGAGGTAAAGGTATATAATGATTCTCAATTTCAATAAAATCAGCATTTTCTGATCATATTTTCGCTAAATTGAAAATAGCAATTTTTTTCTGGACACCTGATTTTCACCTTAGTCCAGACACGCTAATGTCTTTGTTTTTTCTTTTATTGAATTCTGATTAGATAATCCTGAGAGTTGAAAAAGAGCTGGGGTCCAAAATGTCCCTTGGAAACAGACCATTGATTTTCTGGGTAAGCAAACCATGATGTAAAAATCACTCTGTTGTATTTTTAGATTTATTTGTAAGAAAATCGTAAGGTTCTGTTAATTTTACATACCCTAAAGCTCTTGTTCACCAACTGAAATAATCTGTTAAAATGAATCAGGAAACAATAAACCATTCAAAAAAATGTGCTTTAAATGGTGCTTTAGGTGTGTGCCCTCAGTCACACATCAGGAACCCACTTCAGTGGCCACAATACGATGGAGTAAATAGAAGGATACCCGAGACTGTGTCCAAGAGGTGCCAGGGCCTGCTCAATCTCTGCTGTGTATCAAAAACTGCAAAGGTCTTTGTGCCCTTCTGTACCTCAGGAAGGCTGAGAGTCTTCAGCCTGCTCATCCTAGGAGACACTGGAAAAAGAGAGATACAAGACTTCATTTACAGCTACCCTGAGCAAATCTTTAAAGATTAAATTTAGGCCAGCCAAGCGTAATCCCTTTTAGTTTTCTGAAACCATTCTGATTTTGGAAATTGAGGCGTTACCTCAATTATTTAAGTGTATGCTTCATTTTTTCCGAAGTACTCTGTGAGGAACTTGTGAAACATTCAAAGTTTAGCTCTTCTAGCCTCTTAAAACTATGAAATTATCACATCCTGCGTCAGACATAGCACTGGAGGTGACACTTTGCTTGAGTAAACACCCTGTGGAGATTGCAGAAACCTGCCAAATCAGACCTTCCGCCTTTCACTCATTTCTAGATTCACCATTGTGTATCTATGGAGCGTACCCGGTGATTTGCACAAAAATACATGGAGAGGTATTCGAATAGTACTGTCAGCGTTTGAGGGCAGCAGCAGAAACACGTTCCCTGAGAGAAAGAGATGCACTGGGGGAAATGCCGTTCTCCCCGAGCACCCCCGGCCCGCGGCGCGGGGCCTGGCTGGCGGCCCGCCCTCACGCGAGGCAGGGCCCCCTGCCAGCAGCCCGGCGGGGACCCGCCGCCCGGCCCCACCCCGCCATCGGCGGCCCCGCACGTCGCCCCCCTCCGCCTCCCTAAGAACAACGGCGCCCTCTCGGTTGCGGCCCCGCCACCCCCGGGAGGGGGAGCGGGCAGCCTCAGCCCCGCCACCCCCGGGCTGCCGCCTCACGCCGGCCGCAGCTCCGGCCCCCGCCTCCCAGCCCGTTGCCAAGGAGCCGCCGTTGCCATGGGAGGCGGCAGGGCGCATGCGCGCACTAGCGGAAGTGCCCGGATGCAGCGGGAGGAGGTGCTGCCGCCATATTTGCCCAGAGAGCAGCGAGCTGGTAGCTGCTGAGCCCCCCAGACCCATCGGCTTCCATCCGCCCCGTGCAGTTCCCGACGCCGCCCCGCCTGCAGGACATGGACGATCGGGAGGACCTCGTCTATCAGGCCAAGTTGGCTGAGCAGGCTGAGCGCTACGATGGTGAGCGCTGGCTGGGAAGGCCGTGCAAGGCCAAGGGGAGAGGGAGGGCGGGAGGGAGCGGCCACAAAATGGCGGCTGGGCGGGGAGGGGGGGCAGGGGCGGAGGAGGGGGGCACAGACAAAATGGCGACTGGGAGCGCCCCGAGGGGCTGGTGGAGCTGGGGATGGGGGGCCTGAACGAGTGGGTGGCTTGGGCCTGGGCGGGGCCCGGTTCGGGGGGCGGTGGCGGCAGAAGCCGGGACTACAATGGCGGCCGCGCAGGGC
>JAVKLA010000084.1:6583646-6637607 GCA_034782735.1 Sagittarius serpentarius | reverse complement strand
GGTGGGGGGTGGGGGGGGGGGGGGGGGGGGGTGCCCGGGGGGGGGGCCCGCGCCCCCCCCCCCCCGCCCCCCCACGGCCGCGGGGGGACCGGGCGCGTCCATCCCCGCCGCCTCGGGGCGCGGGCAGCTGCCGCCGCGCCTCAAACCACAAACGGCCCCGGCGCACCTGCCCGCCCGCGGCGGCCGCGCCCCGGGGGGGGCAGGGGAGCCGCCCCCGCCTCGAGGGGCCCGACAAAGAGACCCCACTACCCCTCATCGTACCGCTGATTGGCGCGGCTTGGGGTGGTTCTGTTCGGCCCGGGCCTTGCTTACCTTCGGGTCGGGCCTCGCGGAGCTCGTCGGTGTGGGGCTGAGGTCGGCTCGCCGCAGACAACGCCCAGTGCCGTGCTCTCCGGAAGGTGGGTGCCCGGCTCTCTCGGCCCCTCGGGAGGCGATGCCGGGGAGAGGCTCGCTCGCTGTATTGGGTCCCGGGGGAGGGGGCTAGCGCTTTTCTTTCCCTTCCTTTGCCTTCGGTTAGAGGTACTGCTGCCCCTGGCAAACCCAGAGGGAGCAAGCTCTCACCCTCGAGGGATCGAGTACCTGATACTTCATTGCCTAAAGAAAATGCATATGCTTTCATTATGTGGTAGAAATTATTATAGATCACTTTACTTTTTCAGCATCGTCTTTTCATTCTCTTTCTCCTGTAAGTTTGTGTGCTATGCCTGATCACTTCATGTCTGGAGAGAAAGTGGTAGAGGGGAGGAACTGGCAACCCTGGATGGTGTCTCTTGCCCCAAAAATGTCTGTTCTGTGACTGTTTCTTTATTCATGCTTCACTTGTAGATCATAGAAAGGGCCTATAATTTTCTCGATGATGTTACTCTTCTGGGACTGTTACTTTTGCCCTAGGACCTTATGTTTATTCATTTAAAGTGAAAAAAATACCCTTGTGTGGAAAAAGAGTGAATGCAGTTACACTTCATTTAGAGGTAGGAAGACACTCCACATACTTTGTTCATAGTTTTCATAGACGACATGACCAAGTTCTCACTAAATGACATATTTTTACTGAGTTGGGCTTAGAAAGCTTCTGATAGCACTGTTGCAAAGCATCTGAAAAATACATGTTCTGGGAAGGAAAATAGAAACTACAATCAAAAAGGAAGGCCTAAATAAGACTCCCTTTTGTGACAGTTCCAGTAGGGAAATACAGTAGAACTAAGAATTCTGCTGAATGAGAGGAGTCAGCCTCCACAGTAACTGTAAGGACTTATAGAAAAATGCTTCCCAGAAAAATCAGATGTTGGGATACAATTTAATTGCCTTGGGCGGAGGGAAGCATGCAATTCCATATTCCACAGTAAGTGTGCAAATTCTGCTGTGGGTTTTGGGATATTTTTTCAGTATTTTATTGCCTACTCTAAAGGATGTGAGATGGGAAGATGCATTTCCTTCTCCCTGACCCCCAGACCCAATTCAGCAGCATTCCTGGAGTTGGTTTGGTGAGTAGGGAGGAAAGGGTTCTCCACCTGGTATGGATGAGTCAGTGCAACTGAAAGTGTTGGCTTTGGTTTGAGCGGAAACGCAAGTTGGATGCTTGGCCAACGTCCTGGAGGATTCTTCATCTTTGGGAGCTTTTGAGGCATGACTGTCTTTCTGGTGTTATTCTTAAGTCATCGGTAAACTGGTTTTTAGAAAGTAGTAAGATTCTACCCCATTGTAGAGCTCTGCAGTGAAAACAATCAAGACTTCTGTCAACTAATAAAAATTTATTAGTAGGGATTGCCTTGGTGCAGCGTTTCCCTTGATGGACTTCTTTTCTACTGGTATTGTGGATGTTTGCAAAACAAGTTGGCTGCATCAGAACGTAAAGGACTTCTTATGCTATGTCGCTTCTGAATGGTAATGAGACTGTGATCATTTTGGAGGGAGCACTAAACTTAAAGTTGTTGTGTTTAAATCAGTGCTGTGGTTTTCAGACTTCCAAAGTTTGTTGGAATCGAGCTGGGTAAAAAAAAAAAAATTAAGGTGCACCCTCTAATTCTGCTAGCTGTTCTAAATGCATCTTCATCTATCTCATGTCCATGGCCTGGAAGAATACATACTGTAGATACTGTTTTAGCATCTAATTCTGTATTCTAGTTTAGCTGAAACAATTAAAAATTGTTGGCATAACTTGTTCTTGTTTACATGAAATACTGCAGTTCTGCCAAGATCATAGCTGAGACTGCTAAATAATTCTGTGAACAAAATTGTTTGGGAAGCAGTATGGTGGAAGTGTAAGTTATTCTTAATTTTGCTCTTCAGTTTGATCTTTGAGATACGCGAGCATAAGGTCACAGTTATTAATTGGCACACATAAAATGGTGTGATGGTAAGTACTGCCTACAGATACATTGGAATACAAATTTCTTGTGTAACTTGAAAATGTGTGTGGAATGACAAATTTTCTTATATAGTGTTAGGATAGCATTAAGATCTGTCCCATCTTTTTTCTCCTTGAGACTTTGAGTGGTTTAAGTTGTTTTTTATGTATGTTTCATGGCATATGTAACAGCACTTACAGTGGGCATCTGACTGTAGCTGCTTTGGTGTTACTAACCTCACCCACTTACAGAATTTACAAAGTCTTAGAAGCTGTACTTCTGAGCTGTTGGAAATCTAGGCCTGTCCTCAGTATATTGGCCCAGATTAAGGGGACAACTTTCTAGGTACTTCTTCAGTATAAGTAGCACTTAAGCCCTGATCTCTAGAGATATTAAGAGATTTGGGTGTCTGACTATCTTTACAGATCTGCTTAGGCATGTCATGACAAATCACAAAATGCCAGGAAGCTTACTTGTAATAGAGGAAGGTTTGTGAGAAATCTCACTTACTGCATTTCTTCAAAGACTATTATTAATAGAAAATATATAACTATAAATTGTCTTTTTTTTTTTGAAAATAATTAGAGTAGGCAACACTTGTTTTGAAACTACCTTACTAATAGGCAAGTTCTGTATGTTAAGAGAATGTGTGTATCTGCATTCCTGTAGACTGCTGCTGAATGTCGAAACCAATTCTTCACTGTGGAAGCTAGGTAACATCTTTTTAACCAGGTGAGAAGCATGCTATGACACAAGGTAGACTGCAAGCAGATACTTTAAGCAGCAGTTCTGTACTACAGGTCTTGAGATGTATGACTTCTAAGTTACACTGTATGTAAATTTGGTGAGGTGAAATAGGTGGGTGGGTTTTTTTCCCCCCAAAAAACAGGTAATGGGTCAAGGTACAGGCTAAGAAGAAGAAAAAAAACCTATTTGACAGCTCTCCTGATTTCTAATACAACAAGCTAGCAGCCGACTCCTGTGTGTTTATAAATTGTCTATCGGGGAAATGTGTCTTTATTATGAAGGCAGTAAGGTGTGCAGCAATGGACTCAAGACTGGAACCTGTTTTAGAAAAAATTTGCTTGTAGTAACAGGTCTTGAACTCGCAGCTTAATGAAGAATCAGTAAACTAAGTCACAAATTAGAATTTAAATTGCATATTAATTTTAGTTTGCGGAGGACCTGTCTCTTTCAAGCAAATGTCAAGCACACTTAAGTTTTTGTTTGTTTTTTCCTTCCCCCCACATTAATGGTTAGTACTTATACCTGTCTGTCAAAGGTCTTACTGTTCTAGTGATGTAGTATGACTACGTTCTTTGTCTCTGCATTGGGTAGATGTGAAAGTGCTAAAAGGCAGAAAAATCTCAGTATAACCCTAAGAAACGGAGGAATCTAAGAGGTAGATAAAGTATGGCCAAGACAGTGTTGGAGGAATTAGATTGTTAATTTTTTTAAGTGATAATTGTTCACATACTGGGCCATAAAAATTGACTTCTGATCATGACGACTTGTGTGAGAGAGGGCCTTTTTCTATAATGGCCTTCTTGAATCTCCTGAGGCCCCAAAAGCAACCAGAGGAGACAAAGCACTACAATTAGATGGTTTGGTTTTCTGCAGGGAGTCCAGAAGCTGAGTTGGTCTACACTTGAGTACTTGTATTAGAAGATTACTTAGTAGCAGATCTCAAGCAGAGAAATGGATGATGAGGCTCAGTCTTTAGATTCGCCTATGTTTGCTTCCAGACTAAAATTTTTGTTACAGATGCTGGAGAAACCTTTTATTTAGAAAAGTATATGTTCGCAGCTTGAAGAGATGATAGTGATGACTTAAAAATCATGTTCTTGTTACAAGAAAGACATATGAGAGTCCATGGGATTGATTAAGCAGAGAATACCACTGTTGCTTGGATAATTTGGCTTTAACCCGTCTGTTTCCCTAAGTGCATAAAAGTACAAGTATGCTTTGTAGAGCTGTATATTGCCGAGTCATGCAATCAAATGTTGGAAATGTCTTTGCTGCACCAGCTGATACAAACCTTATAAAAGGAATAGCAGTATAACCTGCTGCTTTCACCACAAAATTGTAGTCTAAGCCAGTGTGTAGGATGGATATTCTTTGGTATTTTTTTCCACCCTCTGCCTGTTGGTTGTCTTCACTTCTGGGAATATAGTTGTTAGGTTCTTTTATGCTCGTTTGTATAAAACTTGTACATTGTGGTAAGTGTGGCATGCTCTAGAAAGGGAGCTTAAGATAGGATTGTCAATTTTCAGTACCTCAGTAGTTGCACCCTGCTTTTAATTGCCTGTAATAATCTACTTGGGGTGCTTCAAGCACATGAAGACCTTGAAGAAAAATCATGGAAACTTAACCTAGTGTGTAAGGGTAAATGTTGTGTTCATTTTGTGCTTTTAGAAACTAACGGTGCGGTGCGGCAAAGTGGGGTGAGCTAATCTGACAACTCACTGTTGAAAGAGGGACATCCTCTCTTCCTAGGCCATTTCTCATGTTTACTTGGGTTCTAGCCTGACCCTTAGAGCCAGTTCAGTTCTCTAAATTATAAGCAAGATATTTTTTTTCTGAGTAGCTGGTTTTTTGAGCTGGTGACCTGAATCAGCCAGTTGAGAGGTCAAGGAAGTGTTGAGCTGGCATGATGGAATTCATAGGAATAGAGGGGAAAGCTACCCTCCCACCTCCCAGCAAGCTGGACTGGTTTAGCCATCTCGGGTCTTACTTGCCAAATGCAGGATTTCTGAAGAGGACAGAAAAACCTAATGCGGGCAGTGTAATAGTGTGTTCAGAAGAAGAGTTCCTAATGGATGAAAAGATGAGCCTTACCTTCTCTTGGCTTGTATTTGGAGCTGATCATTGTAGTGAATAGGATGGTACCCACTGGCAGGTAGAGGCCTGCAGTTCTAGGGAAAATGCAATCTATGGGCATTAGTCTTCGCAGTTACACTCATCACTTCATGAGGAAAATATGCTTGTCTGTATTTCTCCAGGTTTTTTGTGTTCTTAGCAATTCGCTGCTACTACTAAGTACTTGTCATTTGCTTCCATTTTGCTGGAGCGCTTACAAATGTTAGCATGCTTCCCAGCACAGATCACTGTGTGATTCCACTGGTGATCTCTCTCTGTTCTGAACACTTGAGTCTTATATTCATACCTGTTTCCTGTCTTTCAGCCAAGTGTTTATCCATGTGAGGACTTTCTTCCTATCCCATGGCAGTTGAGTTCCTTAAAGAACCTTGGGTGAGGGACCTTGTCAAATGCCTTTGGGAAATCCAGGTAGACTATATCAATCATGTCTTCCTTGTCCATATGCTTGACTCATTCAAAGCATCACAGTAGATGTGTGAGGCATTACTTGCGTTTACAGAAGGCCATGCTCTACAATATAGTGTTGATACGTGTACCCACTCGTTCAGGTTTTTTTAAATGTAATTCCTGTTAACTTGACCCCTTGTGAGTGTTAGGTTAATGGGTCTGTAGTTCCTCTTGAGTGTCTGCTGGAACCCTTCTTGAAAATTGGCATAGTGTTAGCCACTTTGTGTTTGCTGCTGCTCCTAAAGTCTTAACTGAGAGGTTATACGCAACAGTTCAGGATCAGGTACTTTGAGTTATTGTGACTTGCAACTGATCATCTTTTGTTCGTTCCAAGAATGAACAAGTACAAGACTAGTATTGTACTGAGTCTTCTCTGAATACTGGTTATGGTGCACAATCTATGGTGAATGCATGTGGGAAGAGTTGTTTTTGTGCTGTATTTGTCACATCTTCACATCACACTGGATGCTCATTTGCAGCATTTAGGTCCTGGCATGTTGACGTAGATAGTGAGCAGCAGCTTAGAAGCCTGCAGATCTTGGTCTGGTCTGTTCCTTTTAGAGGGGAGCAGAAAGGATTAAACTTAAAACACAGCTTCAATTTTCTGAAGTGCTGTGCTTCTATTAACTTCATAGTATTTAAGAATGCCACATTCTGGGTTTTTCTAAGCTTCACTTTGATTTGAGCCTTCAGTGTGATGACCATCAAGTTATCTCCATCCCACCTTTACTCAACAAGCTCTTTTTCTGTTTTTATTTTAACAAGCTTTCTAACTTAAGTAGTTCCTCTTCTGGAAGTTAAGCACACCACTAATAGATTTTCTAGTTCTTGTTTTTTCTGCGGTAATGTTGAACCAGTGTGTGCAGTGGCAAGGGATAGTTACTTCAGCAGTGAGGTTGAAATAGATTCTGTGTATTGTTGAAAATGAGAGTAAGAGTGGCCCATTGTACATGGTATAACTAGATGCTTCATAAAACAGAAAAATCAGACATTGTGGTTAGTGAGAGACTTAAGCACTGTATGCTACCTGAAGTAGAGATTGTAAATACTGTAGTTTTGCCCCAGCAGGTTCTCTTTAGTACATCAGCCCTTGTTTAGGCCAAGTGGTTTCTGTTACAAGCACAAACTTTGATAGGACTGTCAGATACTGATGCTTGGTACATGGTGCTACTCCCTTGGTGTGGTCTACTATTTAAGTTTTGTATCCTATATTACGGAAGTTTTTAGTCTTTCCACTAAATTTGGTGTAATCACTTGTTTCCATATTTCCTTACACAGGGACATTCCATTTCCCCCAAGTTGCTTGGATTTCTAGAGTTTGAGAAGCAACAAATACTTAAAAGTTTCTCATTTTTATCTGGTAGAGAGGCAGTCATTGTTTTGTGGCCTTGTAAGTTTCCTTATCAACTGTGCCTTTTGTACAAACTCTGTGGGCTGGCCCCTAGTAGATGATTAGCAAACATCTGCTTCTCAACTTGTAAACTTCTCCATTACTTTTTAGCTTAGAGTAAGGCATAGTCTTTGTCTTTCATATTAAAACAAAAAAACCCAATCCCAGGCCGCGTACCAGGCTGTTCTAAAACTTTTGTAGGTAGCATTCAGTGGCGTGGCAACCACTGTCCAAATGCTTTGTGCATTGCAAGTTGTGCATGTGTGTCCCTACTGTTAGTCCTCAGTGGCTGGAGGTGAGTCAGCAATGTTTGCAATGAGGAGCCAAGCATCTTAATCCTACTGGTAGAATGTAGGAACTTTAAAAAAAATGGCATGGGCGTTATTATAGTTTTGTAGTATCTTAGGCAGTTGTTTTGAGTCTCAGTTAAATGCCTCTTTTCCGTAAGGATATACAAACCTGATCAGACCAAATGTCTATTTATTGTGATATTTCTCATAACAACCAACAGCAAATGCCTGGGGAAAGATAAAAATCTAGGGCAAGCGTGTTGTTCTCCAGAATATTCCCCTGTTCTTCCACATCTTACACTTCTGGGATTTCCTACTCTGGTGGTAGCATGATCTGACAGTACCATAATAAGGTGACAGCCACAATCAACTGAAAGGCTGGAACTTAACCACTTAAACTACAATCTCTGCCTTTTTGAATCTGCATAACACTGCTTTTTCCATAATGCAGTGTAAGCATCCCTGGATTGTGTATGCACTGAATTGTCATTACTGCAGTAATCCTTCTTGCTGAAATGTAGTCTTGGACTAGTAGTTTGTCCTGAATGGTCTCTTGAGTTTTTTACCTCCTTGTGGAATCTTCCAGATAGGTAAAGCTGCACTTAGAATATAAAATACTTGTTCCGTTGGCAGGCATAGATGGCTTTATTTTTGTATGGAATTGGTTTTCTATTGGAGAAGATACAGATAAGCTGTCGTCTTGCTTTGGTGTTGCCTGAGTTCCTAAGATTATTCATCAGGCTTAAACTTTCAGGGCTGGCTTATGGCTTTACCATGGAAGACCAAGGTATATGCATAATAATTATTTTGTCTTGTTGAAAGACCAGCCCAGATTTTTGTTTTGTAAGTAAAATTGAGCTCTCTACTAAATTAGAAGCCTTTTTCTCCAACAGGTTTGTAGGTAGGCTGATAAATGTTTTTTCTTTGGGTAAGATACTAGTTTATGGGTGGGATCCTGCTCCGTGGTTGTGTATTTAACTAGTAACAGGATTAAGATTTTGAAAAGAAGACCTTTCAGTTCTTTTCATCAGTGTATTGAGAGTCTATGTACCTAGTATGAAGAGTTGGTTTTGTGCTTCAGCAGAAATGAGGAAAACCTCAGGTGCTCCCCCCACCCCCCAGCATCTTACTCTTGATGGCTCTCACTTGGCAAAAAGTCTGTTTGGCTTACTAACAACTCCTGGTTGTAAAAATCAGGGTGACGAGGCCTGTTTTCTCGTAGTAGTTCTGAGCAGTTGACTTTTCTTTTGGCACTATTGTTTCTGTGGTTATGGTGGTTCTACAAGATGACAGTTAATGACCTTTGAAGAAGACTGAAGAGATGCAGCAGGGCTAATACATACTGTCAGAGGCTGTGCTTCTTGGTGGGACTGGGTATGCCTCTGTAAAAGCTATTGCTTAGCTTAAATGTGGTTTGTCCTTCAGTGGACAGAGATGTTGGACCCCTGTTTCAGGGGCCTGTAGATGTTTAGGCTAGTGATGGATAAAATTCTGCAGAAGCTAAGCAATTGATTAAATTTGTAATGATATATTTGAGTGTGTTCTGAGAATCAGATACTCATTTACAGGGAACAGCAAGTCTTGTGTATAGTTTTGTCTTAGATTTCCACGTTAGATAAATCTGCTTCTAGGGAGGAGATTGTGAAGGGAACCTGTAGTACAGTTGATAAAGCTTCCCCTCTTTTTATCCCAGTTGTTACAATTTCCTGATACAGGCCAGAAGATCTCGGAAGCTGTTTCTGTACCTGTTTCTCAGCCTCCACACTGAGTAATTATTGCATGTGTATCATTGCTTATTATATGAGAGATAGATGTGAATAGGTGTTTTCTTTTTTACTTCATCAAGAAGCAGGTTTTCTATAGAAGTGGTGTAGCACATACTGTAGTGACTGAAGTGCTCTCTAGTTAATCTCAATTGATAGAGCACCAAAGAATATAAACTGTTTTAAAGAAAAGCTGGATCTTCTGTAATTTGTGTGTTGCTTTATGATGGTTAGAGGCTACCTGTAGGGTGCACCAGGTTGCAAGTGTAATTGAAAAAGACATGGTGTACTTTAGAAACCTGCCAGTTCAGAGAAGGTATTAGTGTTACTCAGTTTCCTCTGGCTTTCCTAACTTCAGAGAAGATCTAATCAGACAAAGTTAATGTGATCTTGGTTAGTTAAGCTTGCCGCACATCTAAAACCCTGCATGTTTGATTAAAGCATAATGGACATACTGGGCCAGACCAAAGATCTTCAGAGTGATGGTGGATGCCTGGGAATAAGCATCATAGTCATGCCATACTATTCATCTACCCCCTGCTTTTCTACACTTACATTATTTGTATTTACATAGAGGATATTATCTTCAGCTTATGAACTTCGACAGCTAATGGTTGAAGGGAGGGTTGTGCATTCACAAATATAGGTTATTTGCTTAAACTGCAGATGTAGTACAGTTTCAATTACTCCTCTTATTTGAGGGCAGTTAAACGTTAGGCTTAAAAGGCAAGCCCTCTGTTTCTTGCTGGAGCTTGGTAAAGGTACCCGAATTGCAGAGACTGCAAGTCTTAATTCCCGTTTGTCATCTTTGTTCACAAAAATTAACGCTGTCAGGCACGTTATCTTTGGTGTAGCTCTGCTGTTGTAAGAAACTCTCAGAATATGAGATGACTTGCATAATTTAAAAAATGTACAGCTTTGAAATAAATTCTTTGTATAGATGGTAGGGTCATCCTTCAGGAAATAAGTAACAGTGCTTGCATTATTTAAGGTGCGCATTGTAACTATATCACAGTGCCTTTAACTTAGCTAGCTTAAATTACAAGACTGCACGCTTATGTTAATATTGACTATGTATGTGGAGTGTTTTAGGGCAGCTGTTGAAGTCTTCAGCAAAAACAGTTCACCATTTTGCAATAGTAGGGTGGTGTTTTCTAAAAGTTTTATCAAATCCTTGGTGGATTTTTTGTTGTTTTCTGTGATTTGGAGATGCAAAATCCACTGGTAGAGGTGCAGATTTTTTTTTTCCACTTCTGGTAAGAATAAGCCACTATAAAATTTTGTCCTACATATGTGGAGACCTGTTGGAGACTGGTAACATTGTTCTTGCCAGGGAAAAAGATTGAGCCTACAGTTTCCATGGCTCAGATAACTTATGCCTGTTAAGATTGTGAGTTTTGGCACCCGAGGAAAAGACTGACAGTTAAGCTTTGTTAGTTTCCCATTGTTTCCCATTGCTTGTGCTGCCATGACACAGCAGAACATCAGGAGGTAAAATGATGGGGGAGGGATGATGAGTGGGCAAGGTAAATAAGCCACAGAACAGTAAGGCCTCATATTAGGGGAAGCATAGCCTAATCAGATCAATGTGCTTTTGGCAGAAGCTAAATACGTCATTCTAGTGTCCCTCTACCTGGCAGATAACTAGTTGTCCTGTTGAGTAGATGGGGTAGTGGGGGCTTAGTCTCATTCATTAATGGTCTTGTTTTCTGTCGGTGGGATTCCCACCAGTTCTAGAAGCCGGAAGGAAAATGGTGAATGAACTGAAGCACTGTGGCAGGACAAAACCTGATTCCTGGATGTTTCATATTAGGCTCTCAATTAGTGTATATTTAACATTCTTGGCTTTTATTTTTATAGTATGTCACAAGCAATCATAATGTAGTTAGGTAATGAAAGGATTATAACCTTCCTTAAGTAGTTCAAGCTTTTGCCTCTGCTTGAGTATAGGAAAACTATGTTTAGTAATAATTGGTTTAACCTCAGGTTTAGAAGTCCTTTTCAGAAGGTTTAAACTGTAAATATCAATTTATATATTGTGTGTTACTTTTCAGTGTAAATAGCTGCTTGGCATGGGTTGATACAGTTGCTCTGGGTATCCTCAGGATGACTTTTCTGTTAGTTCTCCAAGCACCTAATTTTTCTTTTGGTGATTTCGTCTTGGAGCTTTGACTTGCTTCCCTAATAACAGTATTCATACTCCTCTACATCTATTCAAATCTGGAATTTATTTTTTAAGTACCACGTTATGCTGTGTTCCAGTTGACAAATCAGTGGATCGTTCCGTAATTCTTCAGTTTATCCTTCCTGTGCTGAAAGCCAGGTTATATTTGCTCATGTTTTTCTCACTATTCACTGCCTTTTCTGAAGCACTTTGAAGAACATGCATTCCTGTAGGATTGTACTAAGAACTATTATCCACTGTGAAAAACACGCTGCTAATGCTAAATCCTTTTTGTCTGTCTCTTAAAAAAAACAAAACCACCAAAACCAAACAAAACAACAAAACCAACAACAACAAAAAAACCCACACCACAACAACAAAACAATTATCTTGAAAGAATTTTTTGGGGACCCACGTCAAGTGCATTTAAAAGAACATCAGATACTTCCGTTGTGTACATGCTCATTGATTTGTTTGGAACACTCAGTATAAAAGTGAGGAATAACTGTGTATAAAAGGAGGAGGGAGCCTGTTTTCATAAGCTCTCATTATCATACAACTTCTGTTGAATGGTTTGAAAGATGCTTTAGCTATGAGAATAATTTTGACCTTTTCCTCCTAGAAATGGTTGAATCAATGAAGAAAGTGGCTGGAATGGATGTGGAGTTGACAGTGGAAGAAAGAAACCTGCTTTCTGTTGCATATAAAAACGTGATTGGAGCCAGAAGAGCTTCCTGGAGAATAATCAGCAGCATTGAACAGAAAGAAGAAAACAAAGGTGGAGAAGATAAATTAAAAATGATTCGGGAATATCGGCAAATGGTAAGATGTAGTTGATGTTATGGGCATAATGTCATTTAGTTAAAGTCCAGTTTTGTTATCCTTGCCACAAACTGCCCTGGTATTTCGGATTGCTTGCAGTGTGGTGACCTGTAATAAGGTGACAGTCTTGAAAGGATGAAGTTTGTTCCTTGTCTGAAGAATAAATATACTTAGTGAAGGGGGAGAACTTGGGTGTTTTTGCGTAAACACTCAAAAGGGCAGTAGACTCGAAGGAGAAAGGGAGGGCTTTTCTTTCGGTGCATCTACATACTTGCTAAGCATTTGAACTGTGTTGGCACTTTTTCTTCTCTACTTACTCAAGTGTGAGGCTGCATATGCTCAGGAGGCCTCATTCTTTTCCCTTCAACCTGAGTTTATCCCAGGCAACTTTTTTTTTTTTTTTTTAAATTAGCCATGTCAAAGGAGCTGTTTGTTAAGCTTCTCCTTCTGATAAAAGTTGCTTTGGATCATACCGACTTTGACACTTGATGCTGTTGCAGTACTCTATCCTACAGAGTTTAAAATATTAGCATTGTTAATTGAAATGCCAGTGGGGAAGGATCTTCAGGGTTGTTCTTGGCATAAAGGCAGGCAGTGTAAAGCCAAATGGCCACCTTCTTTGGCTCCTTTACCTTGTCTTTTATCATTGTGATAGTTGCATTTCATGCATGTTGGCCTTATTTTGTTACTTTTTCCCCTAGATGAAAACTTGGCAGGAGTTGCTGTAAACTTACGTGTTCAGCAGTTGGGTAACTGAAGAATAGTTGCCTAATTAGTCTTGTACAATTGAACTGGCAGACCTATTATTAGCTCAGACAGCTATGCCTGTGTTGAAATGAGTGCTGACACAGTATGGCTTCTCTGACAGCATCTGCTTCTTAAAATGTAGGGTTTTTTTTTTTTTTTGTCCCTAAGCTGGTCAGTTACACTGATAGCAGTTAAAGCAATCAATTTGAGATGTTCCTGGGAATGGGGGATGCTAAGATGTCATGGTCATCTCAACTGTGAAACTTGGCATATGTAATAACCTCGAGGGCCTTGTTGCTTTCTCTCGAGAGAGAGGGGAAAAACTGATCCACATAACTTTATGCTGAGTCTAGTAAGTCTGTGCAACTTTACCTAAAATGGAGAACTTGGAGCAAGCTTTGACTTTCATCAGTAAGGGCTAATGAAACCTTAAGCTATTAGAACAGTGAGTTGTTGTTTTCCCCCTTCCCCCCACTTCTTTAAATGATGGTTTAGCACCAGCACAGCAGGCATGCTCCTGTACTACTTAAATCCCACACATTTCTGCAGAGACTTAATCTCCATTATTTGAGGACAAGTGCCTCCACATGGTTCAGATCTTCACTTCCAGAGAAACAGTGGAGTCTATTATATCACCTGGCACTGATTCATATACCACCAATGGAAATGATGTTGGCTTGGAAATCCATTCTCAGGAATGGCTCTGAGCTACTTTCTGTTGAGTCGCAGGGTTTCTGTTGCTTTGTGGAATTGTTCAAGTTGGTGAGTTTCTAATTCTGTGCTGGCATTCTGATGGGACGAGGCTCTGCCAGTTACGTACAGTCCCAAATACCATTTCTTGATGGGTGTCTGAAATCTAACAGAACATATAAAATAAGACAGTAGTTATTTGACGATTGCTTATATTTGTCTTATACTGTGTGCTTCCAGGTTCTTCTGCCAGCGTTGTGTGGGTGGTTACTATCTTTTGCCAAAGATCCTTTAATAGTGAAAAGACTTTCTCCTTGTTTTTGAAAGGACTGTAAAAAAGGGGTTATTCTGCATCTCTCTTTGTAAAGGGAGCAAGTATCATGCAGAACAGACTGCTGTGCAAGAAATCTATGTATGTAGCCCTTGAAGTATCTATTGAAAGCAAGGGAGAGGCCACGTGAAGTGTGGTACCATGCCAGTGGCGTCTTCAGCTGTTAAATCCTTAAAGGGAATAGCTATCACAGTTGCTTTAGGTGGAAGAGTGCTGTGGATTACTGTAATGTAGTTCCATACTGGAGAAAGACTCTGTCTGCTCAACTCTAGCCTGAGTTTTCTGAGAGGCTTCTGTGTGTCGTCTGTAGCTGAAGACCAGACCCTGGTTGTAGGTGCTGGGAGACTTACTGTGAGTGAGCATCTGCTATAAGGAGGTTGTTAATGGGTTTGGCAAGATGGCATGGGAGCAGTAAGGGCCTGAAGAACATATTGCAAAGGTTTAGATGATGCCTCTCGCTGTTGCTGCTGGAACAGTAGCACAACTGCCCTGTTGTCATGCTCAGTGCTTCTATGAATAGATAAGGTCCAGTGCAGGCTCAGCAGAGTTCTGGTTACTACGCTTACCCTGTCAACACTATTGTAGCATTTTTTTTTAGAGTAAGTTCAGTGTTGTTAGGAGACCCTTCCCAGGCTTGAAAGGCTCTGAAGGAAAAAAACCCAACCCAAACACTTGTCTGTGGACTAACAGGCCAAGTTTAAAGCACTGGGGAGTTGGAGAGAACCAGGATCTCTAGAAAAGCACATCTCTCACCTTCCACCAGAACCAGGTGTGACCTTGCTCGGCTATGAGTGGTGCTCGAGTTGAAATGGGAAGGTGTAGTTTGTCTGCAAGTAATTATTTGACGGTTTTGATCTGCATCGGTATTTACTGTAATTTAGCACATGGCTTTTAAAAATGTTTGGAGTTTGTTTGAGCTACTAGCCAGTGTGACTTAGGGCAGAACTCAAGCTGTTGTCAGTCGGGCTGGTTTTGTCTGAGGCGTACACTAGGCAATACGGAGAGATGATGGAAGATGCCAGGCTGTGCCTTTACCCAAACCACTTAAGGTAAATGTAGCAAAATACATACATAGCTCTGGGGGAAAATGCCACTTACTTGCTTCCTTTGTAGACAGGCTGTTTTTCTGAGTCCTGTGGCCATTTGGATACACAAAAGTAGAGCCCCTGGCTTTCTCATCTGACTGCATCTCTGTAGATGAGAACACACTGAGACTTGTGTTCTTCATTCTTGAGAGGATGAAGTGGTGTATGTCTGCAGATAATGCAGTTCGCTTTCTTGCAGTAAAGCCAAATCCCTTCCCTAATAGCACAGGACAAGTATTCACCTTTCTCTTACTGGTCTGTATTTGCGGTTTATGAGAATGTGTGTTTCTAGTGCTCTGACTTACAACCTGGGTTGTATTCTGGGGCAGCTGCAAGGTTCTCTTCTTCCACTCTTCTTAGAAAGGTTAGGCTATGAATTGGCATAAATGTGGGTGGTTTGTCTGTTTGTTTTGGCAGGGGTGGGAGGGAGGTAGGTTACAGGCTTCAGCAGCTGTTTCCTACTGTTGTAGTTTCATGTTGCATCTCAGTTGTGAGGTGCAGCTGTTTTGGGGGCTACGTATTAAAACAGGTCAAAGAACTAGTACAGGCTACCCTTCCCCTGGTTGCTTCTGGTAAGTTTCCTTATTTAGATCACCAGGTGGTTTACAAGCTTTTGTATCTGCAGAGCTAAGAACACAGTCTGGAATCTGATTAAGCCAGCACTACCACTAAAATAAAGAGAGGCAGGGTGGATTGTGGGGGCTTCTACATACCCATTGGGTTGAGCAGTCTTTCCTTGCTGGTCAGAGCCTGTAGTACCATGTGTTGTATTTGGAACTGGAATGGTGATAGACCCTAAACCTACCTTTTCTGAATGCTCTGAGCAGGCTTAGCATGGGCTCTTGCGCTGGTTTGCTGCTTTGCAGAGCTCATTGAGCCACTTTGTCTAGAACAGATCCTTTTTGTAAAAGAGCTTTTAGGGTTTTGTTGTGGTTTTTTTTTTGTTTTGTTCTTAATCAACTTGATTTGTATTAAATCTTTTTAAACTAAGCTCGGTCAGGACATTTACATTGCCCTGGACAGCAGCTGATCTCTGATAACTTGTGTGACTGATCCTTTAAGCAAAGCTGAAAAAGGTCTGTATGAGATGAAATAGAAGTTTGTACGTGTATGGTTATTTAACAGAAGAGGATTAGAAACTGATTTAATTCTTTGCAGTTTTGCTGAAGATCTCTGCAAAAGAAGTCATTGAAAAAGAGGATCAAGAGGAAAGAAGTTTGCAGGAACTGACTGCTGGCCAAAGGTTTTATAGCTTTTGTAGCCCAAAAATATGTGAAGTAGATTCTTCTCAAGTGACCATATTTCAGCAACTTCCTTAAGCGTTTGTCACATAACTTTTAAGTATAGCATCTAACTTCCTCTGAATGTTAGGGCATTCTGACATTGTTTGTACATGAAATTTGCTGTAGATTAATTTCTCTAAAGGAACTTCTACAAATCTGTTAAAGTCATTTTGTACAAACTGGTATGTGTATGCTTGTGCCAGTTTAACATTTATTTTGGATCTATAATTTTAACAGCTTTTGAGGATAGATGTTGTGGTTACAAACCCTAATAGTTTGGGAGCTATATGGTGATAAAAGTATTACATGGCAAAAAAAATGCTTAAAGAAGGAAAGAAAACTGCATGGGTGGGAGGATAGGAAGGGATAGTGGATTAAGTGGGGCTGCTCTTGTGATTCAAGACATGCAGTTTCTGGTAGTTTTTTGTAACTGATGTTGATGCCTTCGCTTGAAAACCTCTACTGTATAGTACATAAAAGTAGCTTGGGCCAGAGTTGTCTTCAGCTGTAGCTACGAAAGTTACTGTGAAATCATGAACGAGCAGCAACAGGTTACTATCTGCACTTAACCAGCCACACCTATGGTGAATGACATGGGATGCTCAGAGCAAGTCTGGTTTTGGCAATGATGATGCCAAAAGACAGTTCTTAGTTTTTTTGAGTATGCATAGTTTCTTTGCTTTCAGGTGTGAAACTTGCTGTGGTAAAACCTAAGCTCATAGACCTTGCTTTATATTCTAAATTAGAAAAACTGAAGGTGATGTGACCATGTTTTCCACTTTGGCTATTAAAATCCATTATCTGTTTTTAAATAAGGCTTTATATATTGGTTTTCTCTGGCCACAGATCTTGCTGTTAGTGTTGATGATTTCTGCTTTTTCTGAGTTGCTGTGCTTTGCCTTTTTTGCCTGCTGCTGAAGTCTGTTTTCTGGAGCGTGTTTTCCTCTTGTATCTGACCTTTTTGTTTGTGTCGCACACCTTTATTCTGTTCTTATACTCCATGATTTTTGTCCTAAGGCTCTTCTGTTAAAGCTTTTCCTCCCAAGTAGTCCCTAGAAACTTGTTCTGAAGGTACCATTTAACTCTGGGGTGCAATGGCATTTAGCTGATTTGTATTAATCACCTTCAAATTGTCCCTTTCACCATTGCCACTTTTCGGGCAGCCTTCCAGGATCAAAAATGTAAGGAATTAGGAGTTGTGCAAGCCTTGCAGTTTGGAATTATATCCTGAGACAAACTTAATGCAACGGTCTAGCAAGATGTCTTCCAGGGAAATTATAATTCCATTATTCAGTCACACATTTCATCATACATCAGTCTTGCCTGAATTGTGTGCCAGCTAATTACACAGAACTGTTTTGCTTAATGCACCTGTGGAGCAGCTGAATTTTTTTTTCTGCCCTCCTCCTCTTTGGATTTTTATGATGTTGCCTGTTTGATATTTGGATATATTTGAAATAGCTCTTAGTCTTGTGTGCTAACCTTGCCTCCTCTTTTCATTTTGTTGGGTTTGTTTTGGTTTTTTTTAATAGGTTGAGACTGAACTGAAGTTAATCTGTTGTGACATTCTGGATGTACTGGACAAACACCTCATTCCAGCGGCTAACACTGGCGAGTCCAAGGTTTTCTATTACAAAATGTAAGTATCTTCTTGGGAGGCAAGGACCTCTTACTGTATCTGAACTAGAGACAGAAATAAAGTATCTGTACATGCGTTTGCAGCCCACTCAACCACAGTAACTTCTGGAAAGAGGGCAGTTCAGTCATGTCTAACCAATATCCCTTTTTGGCTGCCTTAGAGGTGTTAGTGTTCTGATTGTGTGGTTTTGGATAAATGTTGTTTGGAATAAGGTCATGAGAACTTAAGCTGTTGTGCAGCTCTCACATCTAAGAAACAACTGTTTTCTTTAATTGAGCTAATAATGTAGAAATCGCATCCCTGTTGCGGTGTTTTCTTGCATGAGCCGTACACTCATCAATAGAAGAAAATTAGGTAACTGTCATGTAGTGTCAACTTTAAAACTACATTATCAAATGAAACTTGGTCTTTGGAGTATGTTGCTGTTGTCACTCTTTTGATGCATATTTTCTACTTTCTGAAGCATGGTTTAAATCTTGAAGTGATCAGAGAGCGTTTTTCTCTGTAGGTGAATTATCTCTGTCCTTCAGATCAGAAATTTGTCTAGTTTAGATGAGGTGCAGTTGCACAGAGACAGTTTGGTAATGGAGAAGGTAATATTATGATTTTGTGTACTAATGCAAGAAAATATGGGAACCTAAACTCTTTTTCCTGTCTGATGGTTTAAAATTCACTAAAGTACTGATGCACTGTTGTCTGGATGGTAGTTCAGCAGCAGTGTCCTCTGAGTGTGAATACGCAAACACTAGTTTCAGAACTAAGCTGTTAATTTAGTGGCTGGTGGGGAGATAAGGCCTACTGACTTCTTACCGTTTCTGTTTTCAGGAAGGGGGACTACCATAGGTATCTGGCTGAGTTTGCCACAGGAAATGACCGGAAGGAGGCTGCAGAGAATAGCTTGGTGGCTTATAAAGCTGCTAGTGATATTGCAATGACAGAACTCCCGCCAACACATCCTATCCGCTTAGGACTTGCGCTCAACTTCTCTGTATTCTACTATGAAATTCTTAATTCCCCTGATCGTGCCTGCAGGTAGGTAGTGACTGGGAAGACGGGGAAATTTTACGTGAATACCAAACAAGCCAGAAGTGGTTGCTGCTTGGGTAACTGCTTTTCCTCAATGGGAACACGGGGCTGGCTTTCTTCCTGCTAGTAGTTAATGACTTGCTCTGTTTGAGGTCAGTTCACTGGATAGGTTTTCAACTTTGCCATTTTCTTTTGAGTCCAGACCCATTTGTTTATCTGGGAGTAGATCATGTATGAGAAGCAGAATAGTGATAACCTTGCATTGATCAGCTAATGGCAGCTTAACAGCTTGCCATGTTAAGTGTGCGTGCCCTTATCCTGCAGAAGTGTGAGGTGATGTAACTTGCCTCTCTTGCTGTTGGCTATTATACAAGGTAAGAGGGATCATGTTACTAATTTCTGGGAACTGGGAGCACATACAGAATGACAATAGCTCATCTACCTGTAGGGGTTCAGCTCGTGTGAGCATACAAGTGATGACTGAAGGAAGTACCGTTTGTCTTCTATTCCTGTCATTGCAGGTTGTGCAATATACTTCCTTTTAAGCTTTTAGCAGATGTTGATCAGTTGTACCGCAAGATGTAGAAATGTTTAATAAACCCAATATTCTTGAGTGAAAAGATCCTTAAGCACACAAAGTGACGTGGTTTTGGATGGGTGTCTAAACTCTGTTAAGTAATATAAAAATTTGTTACAGAAGCTATGGATGTCACGTAGCCAAACTAGACGATAGGTGTTCTGAGGCACGGGTTTAATGTGTGTGCTTCTGGATTCTGTTTAGCAATGTATGTTAAAGCGGATTTATTCTGTGCTTGTAGGTTGGCAAAAGCAGCTTTCGATGATGCTATTGCAGAACTGGATACACTGAGTGAAGAAAGCTATAAGGACTCTACACTTATCATGCAGTTGTTACGTGATAATCTGACACTATGGACTTCAGACATGCAGGGTGATGGTAAGTAAACTCTGCTCTAAAATGCTGCTGTGCCCTGAGCTCTGCCCAGAAACCAGAACATGGAAATACAGATTAGTTTGGTGATTTACTTCTGTCGCTCCTAATAATTGACTCTCCTGAACTTCTCTCCTTTCTCAGCACTGGATAAGTTGATAGGGGTGACGCTAGCTTCTTTAGAGAAGCCTTTCAGCTCTCACTTGAAGGAAGGAGGTGTGGAATTAGTAATGTAAATCTTTTTTTCTCCCTACCTGGCTGTTTAGGCATCTGTGATTATTTTAAAAGCAGTGACTTCATTTAATTAAGCTTTTCTTTCTTGTGGCTTGTCATATTCATCTGTGGTTGTCATTCCAACCAGATGTGAATTTCCAGTGCAGGAAGAAATACCACAAATGGTCTAGTTCCCCTTTTCTTTTTTAGGGTCACTCAACATTTCTGCTGGCATTTTAGTGGAAGGTTTACTGCCATCATAGTAGTCACTTCACCTTACAGCACTTTCCATGTCTTTTCCTCTACTTAAGAAGAATAGAGTACGAAGAGAAGAGGAAAAAGGAAAAGGGATTTTGTAAAATACTTTGTTACCAGAAAAAAAAAAAGCTTGAGGAAACCTAATTGGCTGTTTGAGATGTTTGAAGTACTTTCTTTAATACTCCCCAAAATGCTAGGTTGCAACTCCTGAAGTGGGCTATTACAAGAGCAAATACTGAATATATATCCCCTGGCAGTACCAGAGGGTGGGACTTTGATCGCTTGTGTTTACTAACATCTGATAGTTACTTAAATTTCTAGAAGTGGGGGGTTTTTTTGCATACTGAATGGACTTTTTCCTCTTAACACTTTCACATACAGTGCTACATATAAATTTATTTTGTTTAGGTTTTTTGAGTTACGCCTTCTGTTTCACTGATTATTGGTAGTGAATTAAACATATTCTCTATCTAGAAATACTAAATTTGTGTTTTCTTCTGCAAAAATTATGTCCTGGAGAGACAATTGGAAAGAGCTGACTATTTACTTCTAACTTGGAGGGGGGAAGTCAGTCCTGGTTGTAGTATGTTAGGTACTTAGAAATGCACAGAGGTTTGAAACAACATTGCTGCTTAACTTCAGATAAATAAATGAGTGTCTTAAATTTCTGTTGTAAGATGTTACTTGAAGCACGGTGATAGTCATAGAGCGTTACTTTGGAGTATTTTATTGGTGCAGTGTCCATTTGAAAGCAATTGTAGAATCCCTTCTTACTACCTGTTTTTGTGTAGGATTGAGTTTGTTTTAAAGAAGTATTATTTGATAGCTTCTAACTCTTTGCACAGATCATGAGTATTGAATGTTGCAGGTCACGTGTTACCCCTGTTTCTTTGGGCTTTTGACAGAACTGGGAAAACTGTAAATGTTCTTCTAGGTTACCCTACATCCTAGTGCTTAAGTCTCTTGCAAGGGACCTCACTTGCTTTCAAAGATGTAAGATTATCTCCTGGTGCAGAAGCATATGTATGGGTCCCGTACAGACTCTGCAGGTATTAGTAGATGCCTTCCTTGTCGTGGTTGGACATCGGAAAAAGAGGCTTGCTCCCAGTTCCTACAGTTAAGATGCGACCGTTTTTGTTTTGTGGGTTTTTTTTTTGATGGAGCCAGATATCCTGGTGCTCTGTGGGAACACTGAGGAAGCCATTTTGGTGAAGTAACAAGGCTGGATTGTTGTTGCGAGATAGCATTAGGACATCCTCCGAAAGCTATCTTTATTTGTATGTGAGCTGATTAACATGTCTCCTTTATCTTGTATATTGTAAAAGTTTAACAAGATTATTCATGGGGGCTCTTTATATTGCTTTTTGCATAATCTAGATTCAGATTTGTTTCATAATTAGCTCCATAGCGTGGAAAAGATCTCTTTTTCTTCTTCCTGAAGTATTTCAGTTTATCCTAGTTACTGTTTGATGCCTGCCAGAAAGGTAATGATTACAAGATTTAAAATACTGCAGAACTACTTAAAATTGTGGTGCAGTTCTTCAGGTTCACAAAAAAGTATGGTGTTTATGCATAATGTTTGGACATAGGTGCAAAGTTAAGTTTGCTCGTTTCCTCATCCCATGTTAATATGCTGACTGAGTGCATTGAAAACTGTTGCTTCCAGAACCCCGTATTTCCAAAATGGGTAGAGCCTTTGAAGATTGGTAAGAGTTAATAGCGGCACTGAGAGAGATCACCACAGTTACCAGTTTCCTGAGGGGTGGGGGAGACTTGAAAAAGGCTTGTTCTTTTGCATTAAGCTTTTGTCAGTTTTGATTTCAGTTGTGTAGGTTGTAGGGAATGACTTTCTAAAATCAGGGGTTACTCAGCTGCTACACGTTTCCATCTCATTTACTGTATCTTTTAACCATGTCACAGACGAGCTGTTTAGTTTATTTTCACACTTGTAATGTCGTCTTCATATGATTCCTGTTTTCCCCTTCTTTTCTGCTGTATAGATTCCTAAAGGAAAGTCCAACTGTTCATTTCCTAAAAACTCTACTTTGTAAGTCTTCGTCATGGCTTAATGAACTTTTCAGCGTCAAGTTTTCTTCCGATCACTAATCATGCTTGCCTCGTCACCTCTCGCTGCTGATAAATTGCTTGTGTCTTTGACTCCATTCCAGGGCTAAGCAATGTTCTACAATCCGTGACCTGCTACCCCTACCCAGGTCCAATAAGCTTGACTAAGATCCAAAGTAACTTACATGTTTGGGAGTTGAGCTGCCTACCTGGATGGATATTGAGGATATTTGGGCATGAAAAGTACTTTCACAGTCGCCTGTTACAGGAGTATTTGCTTAAGTGCGTTGGCTAGAGCATGCTCAGATCTTCTTTTAATCATCGTCCTGGGTTAGGGCCTCTGCTTTTCTGTCTTAAATGATCTGTTACGTAATTCTTAGACGTAAATCTTACTGTTGTTGGATGTCGGATGTCTTGTGTTCCTAGGCCACCTCTTCCAAAATCTACTTTGTATTGTACCTGGTGATAACCCTGAATCTGGACATGCTCTGAGCAGGCATTCTGATTATATGCTGAAAGTCATTAGTCTCATTTGATTGACTTTTATTGCAAATTAATTTTTTTGAATGGGTAGGTTTTGTTTATTGCCCTTAAGAGAGAGTACCATCTCACATGGTTAAGGATAATTGCGAAGAAAACGTTTTTCAGTTTCTCTTATCAATTAACTTAATCGTGCATGTGTTACGGCACTAGCTGAAGTACATTAAACTTTCTCCTGTTGCAGTAGAAATCGGGCAAAGATGCGCAGAAGGCATTGCATGCATCTCACCCAGCGGCAAGTGAAGTATAACCAAACACTACAGGAGTCTTTATGGGTGGACTTCCATTTCACTGCATGTCGCAGCCTGGTTGAATAGGTCTGAACTGGCTGTTTTTCAAGAGAAATTAATTTCCACAAAATTGTTTTCCTTTAATAACCTCAAGGCTAGGGTTTCTTGTCATGTTGGACTTGAAGGAGGGATGCTTTTTCACACTTCTTCTGGTACCTTTAGTAACATGTGCCATCAGTGTTACTTTGTAAAATCGACTGCAGTACTTTGCTGTTGTTGAGACTTGAGCAGAAAAAAAGTTTGATTTCTAAAAACGGTTTTCATCTCACTTCTATAGCTAGTGAATAGATGTCCTTGGGGCTTTCGAGTAGAGATGAAGTTTCTGGGAAGGTACTTTCTGATTTAAGGATGTTGATCTGCAGCCATTCTGATGACTTTTGTCTTGGCTGTTCATCTCTTGATCAACAGGACTGATCACGTGCACAGTCTCAGTTTTCAGAAACGGTGGTTTGTTGTTTGTCCTTATGACAGAGTATGTCTTCTAATAGCCTGTGCTACGGTTCTGTAAGCAGTGTGGCGGAGGTGGTTGTAAGGCTTAATTTCCATGGAAACGCTTCACTCCAGAACTGGCTATGTTACGAGTGTGTGTGTGTGCGTCATTCATGCAAGCGTGTGAGCGAGCGTGTGTACTTGCATGAAACTATTAATCTCTAGATGCTTGTTAAGCCATTCTGCAGGTCTCGTGTTTGAAAGTTAACGTCTTCCTTACTTTTTAAACACTTTCATAGGTGAAGAACAGAATAAAGAAGCGCTGCAGGATGTGGAAGATGAAAACCAGTGAGACACAAAGGCCAACAAGAGAACCCATCTCTGACCACCCTTCCCCTTCCCCACAAAACCCCTCAGTGTCACTCTGAGAACCACCAAATCTGACTTTTACATTGGGTCTCAGAATTTAGGTTCCTGCCCTGTTGGGTTTCTTTATTTTTATTTTTTTTTTTACACAGTTTAAAAGTTCTTAAAGGCAAGAGTGAATTTCTGTGGATTTTACTGGTGCCAGCTTTTAGGTTCTTTAAGACACTAACAGGACTGCGTAAAGGCTCTTTCAGCATTACTGTATTGTCTCCTGCCAGCTGTGGCGAGAGTGCCATTAGAAGTGGATGTTACACCTGAAGGCTGTTAAGACTTGTAGGGGAGAGAGTTATGGCAAGGTAGTGTGCATGTGGTGGCATTTTTCTTTTTTTATAACTGTTTAAACTGAATTTTATACCAATGTTTAAACTTAATTGGGTGTTTAGCTTGAAGTTACAGGTTGCATTGGGACATATATTGTGGTTTTACTGTATAAAAGCAAAAGTTTCCAAACTGCTGAAATGTTGCTGAAAATCATGGTGCTGGTAACAGTTCAACAATCCGTGGCTGCTCATTCTTGCCTATTCTTTACTTTTCCTCAAAGCAGGTTAGCATTGAAGGTGGCATTGATAAGCCTGCATGCGTGTTCAATATTTTTTTCTTTCTCCCTCCCCTTTCCCCATCTCCCTTCGCTCGCTCAACCTCTTTTGTTCAGTATGTGTAACTTGAAGCTAATTTGTACTACTGGATATCTGACTGGAGCCACAGATACAGAATCTGTATTGTTCTTACTGAAACACAGCATGGAATTAACATTAAACTTAAATAAAACAAACCTAAATTAAAAATGCCAAATACTACTATGACTTTCCTTTATATTTTAGTCACTTCCGCAAGAATAACTTTCCTTTGTTGCTTGCAGTAGGAACACTTGGAGGGGGAGAGAGAGAAGTTAACAGCATTGTTCCTCAGACATGAGATAAAGTAAGATCCTGGTCTTACGTGTAAGTAGTGTAGCTGTGAGACCAGCCTCCTGGAAGACGGCCTGCTTTGCGACAGGAGTTGTCAGAAGCTCTTCCACACCGTTTATTGTCTTTCCCTACCCAAATGCACCAAAACCCGTTACCTGGTTGGTGCATTCCTCCCGCTTGCCCTTACAGCACTCCTCATCCAGTCCAGTTGTGTGGATGGAGGGAATACTGTAACATCCACCCTGCTTAGCCGATGTCCTAGAAATCTCTTTCCGGGAACAGTCTGTGCCTTGTCCTAGATGGTAGCGGGGCTACCCTCTGTGTAGACAGATTGGGCCCCAGAACCAAAGAGATTCAGGGGGCCTGTGTGACAAGTGGGGGGGGGGGGGGGGAGGGGGCGGGAATCATACCCTCCCTCCCAAGAAATTAAGAAATGTGATGAAACAGTTTCTACAACAAAGACAAGGTGTGGGCTTTTGTAAAAATTTATTTAGCATAGTCTTGAAGAGGTTATATAATAATAGCGTATACAGCGTTGTATAGTATATACACTCTAGCATATACAGTGGTATGGTGTATATGTACTACAGTGTATACAGCATTCCAGGCCTGGGGCAGTGTTTGATAACTGCGTAATGTCAGAAACCAAAAAGTAGGAGAGGGAGCCCATCGTGTGTGAGTGGCAACATGTTTGGTTATATTTTGTTCAGGGCTTACTGTAACTGTTGTCGCTACTGCATCAGGGTAGAGGTGGAACGTGAGGGACTTCTAAGGCGAGTGGAGTGCAAAATGCCCTGACTGAGGTCTAGAACTTGGAAATGGAAGCTGGAGCTGTGGTTTGCAGTCAGCAGGTATTTGACACGCAGCTGTCCACCCTGTAGCCACTTGGGTTCTTTGTTAAATGAAGGTGTTTAGTATTAACCTCTGTGACGCAGTCTGACACCAGTTAGTGTTCAAAACGTGTCCCTTCTAGCTTTGGGTTAGAACTGAAGTGACGCAGCTTGCTTAGGAAGATGCTTCCGCGCAAAGGAGCCGTCGGTCAGTAATGGCAGCAGTGCTGAACTAGCCCTCTCTTCCTCTTTAAGGCAGTACTGAGAGGCATTTATATAAACCTTGTGGAGCTCTACTGTGGGAACTGAAACTTCCGGTTATCGCTAAAACCAAGAGGAAAAGCAATTTTTTTTCTGATGGTGCTGCTCTGAGCCTGATGGGCTGTGTGTGGGAAGGGGCAGTGGTGACTCCCAGGCAGGTACAAGGTGGGAGGGAAAGCTTGTGTGCGTGTCCTGTGGCCAAGGACGCCAGGTTTCATTTCCAGCCTAGAGCAGTGGTAACTTCTGCAGCTTTTGTTACTTAAGACTTTGTTTGGATGTGTGGATATGAAAAAGTTACTACGGTATAAAAATATCACTATAGAGCAAGAAATGGGTAACTTCAAAGAAAGGCAGCAGTCTCTGGATCCAGATCAGTGTGAAGAGTTACGTGATGGGTTTCTCAGGTTAATACCTTATAAACTAAAACCAACAAAAATTCCAATTCTAAAACATAAAAAGTTTCCACACCAATTCCATTTCTTGTAGTGCATCTCTCATACTTGGCTACAAAGTATTTACAGGGTTTTACTCATTTACACAATATGGCTTTAATATATTGTAACACAAAGCATCAAAACGTCTCAGAGCAAAATTCTTCATAAAACATTCTTTTTGAATATAAAGTTTGGCATTTCATTGATTTGGCTGACGAAGCAGCAGAGTTGTTTGTTTTCTGGTTGTGCTTTTTGATGATGACAAGCACAAATTTTGGTCACTTCCATCAGGGCTTAAGCTCCAATAGAGTCAGAGCTACCTCTCTCTCAAAGCCCAGCTGAACACGTGCCATGAGCCACAGCTGCACAGACATGGCGTTGGACCCATGCGTTTGCCACTAAGGTAAGGAAGAGAAGGCTTTTCTTTTGGAACTTTCATATTAAGACAAAGCAAGATGTATTTCGTGGTTTTTCTGAAAGTGCAGGTCTTTGGTAACAATAAACAAAACGAGCAAAGCGAGGAAGGAGGGGGGATTTTGCTGGGAACAACGTCCAGCCGATTCTATAGGGTGCAGTCAGACTGACAGAGGAAAAGGTCCTGTCGTGGTGGCACGTTTTATCATCGAGAATTCAAACGAGGAGCAACCTGCAGGAGAAGAAGGACAAGCTAGGAAGTGTGTCGAAAGCAAAGATGCTGCAACAGTTTTAGCTCCTGAACAGCTCTACAGCACACCAAAGACTGGCTTGTAGAATTGCGCTGTTACGCCACAGTACGTAAGGCTGGCTTGACTGTGAAGTACTGAAGTTGCCGTTTCAGCAGGGAACAGCAGCAGATAGTGGCAGCTCAGCAAGTTAGAGGAGTCGGCGGTGCTCTTACGCCCCACTGCTGGTGGGTATAGTGAAGACTTCCCCCTAGGCTAACCTGTACAAGACGACTTTTGCTTTGCCAAGGAGGGAGGGGGTGGGCAAAACTGGGAAAACGTTCTAGGGATGGTTTGGAAAGGCTAGGGAAAAAAATTGCAGGATGTGTTTCTTCATGGTCTTAAGAAGTTACTTGGTTTGCGGTTACTGATGGCACATAAAGCAGCCTGATCCTCATTTCAGCATGCGTACGCAAAGTTAATCTCTTTTCCTGTGTACAGCCTATAGGCATTCCATAGAGCAAGGAAATTCTTTGTCAGTGCGACGTGTGGCTTGTTACAGGATGGACTGTTTTGGTGAAGAGCGAAGTGGAAATGTTGATTGCTGCTGCGAGGCTAGTCAGCCTGCGGCAGGGCAGGGGAGGAGCTCGCTCTTCAGCTCTGATGCTGGAAGGGGAGCAAGTGCAGTCTGAGTATGTTCTGGATTTATTTCTTAGCAATCTTAAATCTGACAGACCATAAATCAGTTGCATGACCATATCTGACTAGCAGGAAGACTGCAAACAATCTGAAAAGGGAAGAGGATTTTTTTTTTTTTGCTTCGTGTGTTTTTAAATCTCCTTTCTAAAATTTGATGTGCAACATTTGCATTAAAACCTGAAGCCTGGGGAGGAAATAAAAAAGGTGATTGATAGGACAGTCACTTGATGAGTTTGTGAAAGCCTGGCAGTCCCCCAGGACTGCAGGAAGAGAAGTACAATGCACAGCTCCAACTGGGGGAAAGGCTGGTGGACCAGGGGAGTGCGCGTGCAGCCAGAGAGCCATGTGTCCATCTGCTGCCCATACGGTTTAATGCCAAAATCTGGGTTTGGATCCACTTTGAACTACTGTTCCTTACCAACCTCGGCCTGTACTCACCACTGTTAGATGGCCGTTCTTGGCTTTGGCTATAAGCAGTTCTGATCCCGATATAAAGTCAATTATGCCTTCTTTGCCTTGCCCAACTGTAAATTTTATGCTGTGAAGAGAAAGAGGTAAGAAGAGGTTTGATGAGTATTTCTGAGCTCTCCAGTAGCTTAGTTTTACCCTTTTCCTGTGCAAGTGCCTGCTCTGTATCGATGCGTAGCTGCAGTAGATCTGCTTGTCTAAGGAAACGGAGCCTTAGTTAAGATGTAGTGGGTACATTCTGATGTCATACAGGTATGGTTCTGTAGCCCTTTAATGCTGAAGCGCAGAGCTGTCTTTAGAACCAACACAGGAAAACCAAGGCAGCTCCTGAGAGGGGCGTGGCTTCACTCACCTGCCCTGGTTGATGTTGACGTTATTGACTTTGTCTGCCTGCATGGCTGTTTTTGTTAGTGTCTCGATCACATGGTCACTTTGAAGGACGACATCTCCCTGGGAGGACAGACAGACAGTGGTTTACAGTGTCAGTATACCAAAAATGATTATGCTGTAATTAACAGGGACAGAACTATCATCTCCATAGGTTAGCACAGAAAAACACTTCTCCAAGCAGACCAGGCTTGGTGGAGATCTCTGGGGCCTCTGTTGTGGGTCACACTGCACCTATGGCAGTTAATTTTATTTACAAGGTATCAGTAATGGGGGCAAGGGAGAGGACCAGTCCTGTTGGTGAACAAGTCACAGGTGAAACCCCATCTGTGAGCACAAGTAAATACAATGCTACTTGGAGGTCGCACAAAGTTATATAGGTGTCACAGTGTATGCCCGCCCCACCCCCAGCTGGATCTTCTGCTCTTTGTGCCTTTAAAACTTTTTTCTAAAAGTGTTTGGAGAAACGATGGGGAGGCCCACTACCTTCTGTTTGTTATCCTCACAGCGCACGTGCAGCACAAACAGGTTATCGCTCAGGCTGCTGACGGAGATGCCTGCAAAAGAGAATGGCCATCGGACACCCAACACAACGCTACTAGGATTCTTGTGTTTCAGAACCTCTCCCAGGAATGCAGCAACTCTTGCTCCCTGAGAAGCTGCACAGAGGCACTGGGCTACCGTGTCAGCAGAGAGGCTGAAGAGGCTGCAAGGTGACAGACAATCGGCTTAAACTGTGCTCTTCAAGATGGAAAAGAAACTTTCAGATGCCTCTGTCAGAAGCAGGAAGAATGCCTGTTAAGTCCATGACAGTTTTTGTAAAGAGCTACTTTGGCCAGTTAAGGGACCTGTGGCCAAAACTTTACTTTTCAGCACCCGCTGGACATTCTAGCTCGGTAGGCAGAGGAGCGGTGCAATTACTGGGGTACTAAGAGGGGCAACTGGAACGACGTGCTCACTGTTGTCTTCCCCCCACTGTCACCACTGGGTAAGAAAGGCTGGAGCTGCTCCAGGAGCTTGGCTCCAGAAAGGTGTCCTTGCTGTGAATTCCTTGCTTGCCCTGCAGCTAGGCCTGGGGGCAGGCTGAACCCACACCCGCTTGCTAGCGTACTGGTCCTTGCAGATCCAGGCCTGAGCTGCTGCAGGTTCTCATTATGCTGCAGTGTGTGACTGACTCGGGCTCCGAATTCAGCACTTCTACTCAGCCAGCCAGCAGTGCCTTCTGACCACACAGGAAACAAGAGTTCGCTAAATGAAAAAAAATCCTCTCCCTGGGGTAGGTGGGTAGGAGGGATTAGCTAAGGAGCACCATGCTCCTTAGAGGCTGTTGCTTCATAGTTTATTTTTGGACTTTAATTAATCTTGACACTAGATACAAACTGGATTAGCTATTTAAATTGAGCTAGCGCAACCCTAGCAGAGATGAACATACATCCCTGCCATAATAGGGTCTTACAGGAATCACAGAACCCCAAATCAGTGTTGCCCTTGGAAACCATGTCAAATGGTGACAGTTACAAATGCAGTAGATGATAGATAGTTGCATCAGGCTAACGTTGAAATGATCAGCACCAAAACTGGCTGTGATGAGGAATTGTAGCCAAGCTGGGAGCTGGAGTTGAGGCTGTGAAGCGAGAGGTTTCAGACCAAGCCAAGTAATGACGACAGTGCACCAGACTCAGCAGTTTTCTCTCTCTGAACAAGTTCCCCCCCCCCGCCCCGAAAGTATCATCAAGTCTGTGTCAGATATTTAGTGAGCTGAAAGCTGTAGCAGTGTCCCAAGCAGCTGCTATGTAATAATGGTGCAACTCCCCTGTGGTTGAGATGTGCAGCTGGGAAATGACTTAGGAGGGGACTTGGGGGAGATAAGAACTGAGTCATTTTTGTGACATTTTATGGAGTTTTAATTTTAGAAAAACTCGGTTGCCAGATATTATAGATTTAAAATGCTTGTCAGTATCAGCTAATTCCATTCTTGTCTAGGACAAAGACAAATTGGTTATTTTATTATTACTTATTTAACTGTAGCCAAGGTGAAGTCTGACTTCAGGCAAGTGAGCCAAACCCCATTTACGTTACCATTCCTACCTGTCAGATTGGCATGGTCGATCCGTTGCTTGATTTTGGATTCTTCAACTATGATGACTGCGTTTTGGGTGAGAAGCAGCTGCCGTGCTCTTGCTTTGTATCCTTTCCGGTCATACTTGATCACAGGAACTGCATACTGAAATAAGTGTTAACAGTGCTAAAAATGCAATTTGTTTTAACTGTCGGCTACCTTCCCTCTAGCCTAGTGAGTCTGCAGGAGCTACTGACAATTCTTTTGAGTCCTATTCTCAGTTCTGTCACAGACTTCCTTGTTGACCTGGAGGAGTTCTGAGCAATAACTTGATGACTACAGCTGTCTGACTGTGGGCTTAAAAATCCAGGTTTAGTTTCAGTCTGTGTAGGCTTTTCCTTTCCTCTCCAGCCATGCCAGCTGCAGCCCTTTCAATTCCTAACTGACATAATTAAACTTGCCCAAATCTTCAAATCATATTTCTGAGCCATCAGCTCTTCCCATAGACTATCTTCTCAGCTATTACAAGCTTAATATAACGTATAACTCTCGCTGTGTTTTCTTCAGAAATCAAATCTTCTGATACTCTGCTGAGTAACTCCAGAAGCTTGACAAAAGCTCACATATCTCACCTTAATTGCTTCATTTTCTAAAGCCTGAAGGACTTTAGTGTTTATCTCTTCATTACCTATATTAAAACCAAAGAGGTGGTGTCAGAAAGAAATTTCTAGCAAGAAAAGAGTAGACTAATCCCCCCTCTTTCTTCTTCCTGTTGAACTTTGCAACACCTACTCACCAAGTCGAGTGTTGATGAAGAGTCTAGGAACACTCTGAGGGTAATTGTCTTTTTTACCCTTAAAAATCTCACTGGCAATTACTTTTTGCTCCAACTGCAAGGACAAAAGATGTATTCTTGTTTAGTATAAAATTTCTCCTTAATAAAAAGATAAATTTATCTGAAAATTAAAAAGATATATTCCGGTTTTGGGTTTTTTTTTAGCAGTAGTCATCTAGTTCTGACCTCCTGAATCACACTAGGCACAAATTATACAGAATATTCCATATATCCCTTACCTTTTTAACAGCTACCCTCTCCTTAGGGCAGAAAATATTTTTTTTTTTTTTTCTTTTCTCTTTCCTCTCAAAAGTATGTATTGTATTTCCTGTTTGAATTTATCTGGACATGGCATCTACTCTCTGAATTCTGATAATAACACCCATGCTTGAAAAGTCTCAGAGTTCTCTCACTGCAGAGTTTCTCTTAACCTCTTCCTCCTTAAGCTAAACAGTTTGTTCTCCTGCTCTACCCCATATGGCTTTTTTCATGTTTCAGATTATTTATTTCCCACCCCCCCACCCCACAAAGCCTTTCAAGCTAGTCAACATCTTTACTCGAAGTACTGATAAAAAAAGTCATGTCCTCAGTAGCAAGTGTGTAACACTCATTACAGCCCTCTGATCTACTCAACATTCTCTCTCTTACCCTCTGACAAACACTACACTTCCATTAGCCACTGTCTTGCCCTGGGAGTTCCTGTTTGGATGATTAGTCACCATAAACCTTTGGTCCCTCTCACAGTGGCAGCACTCCAGCACAGAGCCACCCCAGACTGCAAATATGACCTGCGCTCTTAGCTCCTAACCCCCGCTCCTTCAGCGTAAGAACAACCAGCGAACGAGTCAGAACAGGAAAGCAAGCCCCTTTGCTTTATTTAGGGCAAATGCATGTTACGGGTGCTACTACCCAAGATGATTTACAGGTAAAAATGTGGATAAAAGATTATTCATTATTAGTGAGTCTGGTTTGCTGGGGAAAAGAAAGTGTTCTGCTGAGTCTTCACCTCCAGCTCACTAGTGGCTGGTATTAATCCTGTGTCCTTAATCACAGGCTCAGTCACTATCTAATCTACAGCATTTCATTATATGTGCTTAATACTTCACAGGCCTTCATAAGCAGTATGATATACTGTGCAATTAAAAAAAGCTTAATGGCAACTATTACTATAGTCTCCTAACACTCACTTCTAAATTGTTTAATGTATACATTTCCTATTATGTCTCTTTACTGGGCCTTTTTTTAAAGATAAAAAAAAAATTCCCTCCCCCTACCTTTCCATGACTAAGATGAATCAAATCTCAGTATCGCTTTTGTTCTTTTTAGCCAGAACAGCAGCTGTAACTGTTCATGTAACTTCTCTGTTTGGAAAATGACTAGTTTTGTCTCTGCTTAATTCCTGCACTCTACTTCATATGGTACAACCAGAATAATGCAGCTTCTTATGTTTTTATCTTCCATGGGCAGAGTAACAGAGCCTTTCAGTATAGAAATTATATTATAGGAGCATGGATATACAACACTTTAAACAGTATGCACTAAAATATGGATATAATGGTTTTTCTTTTATTTTATGCACATTCTAGTCTTTTAGGTTTTTGTCTCTAACCTAAAAAAACCAAAAAACTCCCAAAAAACCAACAATGTTTTTGTGGAACTGTCACCACCGCTTCTGTGACTCCCTCTGTAGTAGGACCCTTGTCCCTCCCATCCAGCTGCTCCCCTCCTTCTCTCCTTACAACAAATAATGCTGAGGACCCTCCTCCTGTTCTTGGGAATCTCAGCGTCGTTTGTGGAATAATGTAAAGCTGTCTCGTACCTGCTGCTTCCACTCCGGGCTGATTCTCTTGCAGTAGGTCCAGACCATGTTCTGCATACATAGCTGGCGCAGGAGCTGGGATGCCTGAAGAAGAAATCACACAGTAAATGAAAATAGCTCAAAATTACTGACAAGCCAATTCAAACAGTGAAGACAGATGAGAAGCAACTAGAGAAAACACACTGCTGAATTAAAATACTGTTTTGTTACTGAGAGTTGCTTTTAAAATTAAATAATAGGAAGTTTGTTTTCCACCTTTCTAAGAGACCTCGCCCTGCAACATTCTCCAACTGCTTTAGCACGGAGAATGAATACGAGGAGCACTCCGCTTTACACTGCTGTGCCCTTCCTTGCTTCCAGCTGTACCCGCCCTCCAAACAAACAAGGACCTTCGGATAAGCTAACTGGGACCTTCTGCAATATTTTGTTTTCATCAGATAAAAAACTCAGTTCTGCCAGATGCAGAAGAATAATGGCAATAGAGGAAGTTTAATATGTTCTTCACAGGCAACCACATTGTCACGGCAGCCAATTTAACTGTCCAGAGGGAACTTAGTTTGTTCAGAGAAAAAGGGAAGAAACTTTCAGAAACGGATGAGAAAACCAGTAGAAAATGGTGTTGCAACAGCACTACACTCTCAAGAACTTTCTATACTATAGCTCTACCAATTTTACAGATACACTAATTACACCCATGTATGACGTCTGGATTAATTCTACTAGTAGAGATGCTAAATGCAATGTGGAACTTGAGCGAGAACCTGGTTCGTTCTTCTCTGACAGCAGGAGGGTCCCCTCAGGCCTTTGAGGGCCCATGGTCTTCAGTACTGCCATTAGTCTCTTCCATCCTGCACGTCATTCACCTGACGGCGGTGCAGTTGTGCCTACCTCACAGAGTGACGGAGGAGGAGTTGGCCATGATTTGTCCAAAACATTTTTTGGTAAATTACGCTTGAGGTTCATCAGGAAGGAGAAGCGGATGTAATCAAGGAAATACTCGTTCTCTGGGCAGCGAGGGTGGTTCCGGTAAATAAAACCTTTAATGAACCTGAGGAAGAAGAAAAATTTATTAGAATAAAGTTAGAAATGTGATCAGAATTAGTGATATTTAGAAGTCTCTTCCAATCCAACCATTTTCTGGGCTTTATTTATTTAATAGCTGCAATTTATATTAAAAAAAACCCAACCCTCTGATACTGTAGTTACAAGGAAGCTTATTCTTATCATCCTATTGTTAAGAAGTAAGTATCCATTTGATGGCTTGGGTTATTCTTTACACACCTTCTGATAGTCTCTACTGCCCACTTCTTCTTGGCAGCTTTTCGGCGTCCCAAAGTTCCCCGCCACCAGGACTGGATAGCTATCGCTAAAAATAATACAAAGATTTTGCACTAAGTGAGCGCCTTCATATCAATATTGACTCCACACAAAACTGGCAACAAAGAGTGCTCAAGAAAGCCCGCCCTGGAAATAAACAGCCTTCAACATGGCACATAGGAAAGATTATAATTTAGTTCTTAACAATATGATACAATGGATAAATGGCAATAAAAAGCACCAGCAGATGGGAACTGCTGGATGTGGGCTGCTGTGTGAACATGAGTTAAGTCTGCTTCTCTGGCTCAGAGTCTCGGACTAAAGGTGAAAGGACTGGGTACCACACCAACACCTTCCATTCTACTTCCAGCAAGGCTTTGGGAATGTTCCTTCTTGCACATCAAACTCAAGTCAAGTCATCTCTGACAACAACAGCCACTTCAAACCACGCAGTTCTCCCTCTCTCTCTCTCGTACCTGAGTGTTTCATGTGCAGGAATTTCTTTCGGCGGTAGAAACCTCTCCATGTTGCCTGCATTTTTGTTGCTGAAATTGCAAGAAAAAAAGAAATTTGAAATTGTGACCAAGCAGATTTTGGTAGAAAAAGGGTCAACTGTTTAAACAAAAATCTGCCGCCCCAAAAACAACCAGGAAAAAAAATAATCAGAAAACAGACAGCTAACTGTCCGCGAAGCTAGTGCAGTGTGTGTGACTCACCCAGACTCTGCTTCCTCACTTCCAGAGCATCTTCCGTTGCAAACAAGGTCTTGGGAAAGCGGATAAAAATCTTTGTTCTAGAAATAGAAACGCAGAATTATGTTTAACATGCTGGAGGAGTTTGCTTCCTGCCCTTAGCATCCCCTTCGGGATCTCTTATCTTTTCCTCACCCATTAGATAGAGAAGCCTTATTTAAAAGCAATGACATGGACGTCCAATGATTCATAATCTCAAATTAAGAAAATAGAAGAACTAACCGTCCCATTTTGTATTCTTCCTGTTTGTAGCCAAGATGCTTCACCAGCACAGCCACCCCATCGTGGGGCCGCCCGTCCCATGTAGGCCATGTTTCTGGACAAAGTGATTTGTACCTGTAAATTGACAGCAGAAGAAATCTTGGGGAGAGAAACCCAATCCATACAGGGCAGTGGGAAGGGAGGGAAGCCAGGCTTCTCGCTCCCTCAAGAAAGTAAGTCTGTCAGGTGTAAGGGCTGCCTCTTTGCTGTTCAGAACAGCTCCCCAGCCTCAAACCTCTGTGGGACCAAGACCAGGGGGAGGGAGCAGCAGGGAGAGAGAAGTCCCAAGGTAATCCTACCTCTGCAGGAAAACTTCGTATTTTCTTCGATACGCAAACCCAGCTCTGCGCACTCTGAGGTTCTCCATCAACCCTAGGTATTTCACTTGATGTCGGATTAGAACTTCATCAAATCGATCTTGAGGGAGCACGAAAATAGAGAGATGTGATTAATGTGTAGCTGTCCCTTCATCTGGAGAAGGGGAATGCTCAGTTGTTGGTTGTATCTTACAGAGTTATCTTTAACCTCTAACCCATCCTCACGGTGCAAGTCCCACACAACTTGCTTTGTGTCTTCTGTCTGCCCCCCTCCCCCTCCTTTTAATATACGTTTATATTTAGTTCCAAAAAGAAGTTCTCCTTTAGGATGTTCTATGCATACAGGAGGAAGAAATGAGGGAGAATAAAGGTCATTAGAAGTTACGTAGGTTAGTAATTCTTCACTTTAAACATGACCCTACTCCACCCAAGACCAGTGCTCCCATTCTGATTCTGGCTGCTGGTACTGCCACCACCTCCCTATAAGAAGCTCTGGCACAGACCCAAAATGAAAAAATCTTGCAGGACTTCTTCATTTGAGCTCCTTTCTGTGCCTCACTGACTGAGATCTAGTGGTCTATATATAGCTGTCATAGAAAAAAAGAGGAAGAGTCACCAGGGTCATACCAGCCTGTTTAGCATCATTAGGTTTAATGCAACGAATGTAGGAGGGTTCTTTGGACATCAGAATTTCCATGAGTTTGGAGAGGCTGTTTTTAAACTGAGTTGCTGCCTAGGAGAAAAGAAAGCAAGCTATGTATGAAGCAATGACTTAGAGCTAGTACTTGTGACTGCAGAACAAACCTCAGTCTCACAGCTTTATACCTAAGAGGCTTGCATTCACATTACCATGTCAGACAGGACACGTCTTTTTAAAAGAGGAAATAGCCACATTTCCATCCAGCTCTTGTGTTCTTACCGTTTCAGGTCTCTTTTTGTCTGTCAGCTCTGTCCTGTCAAAACACTGATTTATGATAGGATTCTCAGAGTTGCACATGGTCTGCAGAGAGAGATGTTTTCAGAGATAAAGTACAAAGTATTCTTCAGAGAACTATTAAAGAAACATGGGACAAAATGGTTTGTTTGAGGTTTTTTTGTTTTGCTTTGCTTTTTAGTAATACAATGAACTTTGGGCACCTCAATTTGTCTTTTCATAGTGCAGCCCTATGAACACACATTCTCCAAGTGGAGTCTAGAAGAATCTTTTCCCTCAGGTGCCACCCCATTCTAAACCCAACTCCTCGTTCTGCTGAGTACTGGAAACGTCCTCTATCCACACTCACCTCCTTCAGGTTCCGAAAGAGAAGGTCATTGTTTTTATCTAGAAAACCTGGAAGAAAAAGAAACCGCTCAGGCTGCCACCGCTGTTCCACAGGAACTTCACAACAAGGCAGGAATTTGAGATGGGAAATTGATCTGGTTAATCGAATGACATGTGGACGTATTCTATGCCCAGATTTTTCTTTACTATATAGTGAAGCTGTTTTAATTCTAAGGGCAGAGGACAGGAGGAGGAGAAAAGAGCGAGAGACAGCAGAGATGATGCACACGCTTACCTGCAACACTATAGGTGACCTCTCCAGCATAGTGCAAAAGCCGAAACTCCTCCCGCCCCAGTGACTTACGAGTCTTTTGGTCAGCGAGCTTGTGCCTGGTGAGAAAGCAAAGAAGCTTCATGAGAAACAAACATTTGTTTCATGGGGGGATTCACTTCAAAAAGCACTACGGCATTTGATCCCAGAGTGGGACTATGTGAACACAAGAAGGGGGGGTGGAGAATAAATCTGCCTTGCTGATTTTCAAGACCAAAAGTAAATAGAGTTATCAACCAGCAAATCATAAAAATGCCATAAAATGTATTTATGTTTATTTCAAATGGATGAACTTTCAGCTTCCTGGTGAGGTTGCAGAGTGGTTCTGTGTGTACATGGAATTAGAATAGAGGCAGCAGGCAAGAGAGCAGTAACGATGCTGGCAGCAGGCTGGCATACTCATGAAGTGCCGTACAGATCCTGATCTGAGCATAAGCAGAACATTCAGTAAGAATAAAAAGACATTCGGAGCTCCAAAACTGAAGTAAACTATCTGAAAGGTGAGACACAGGATTCACACCCATAGAACTGGAGTGGCAGCGATATGGATAGGTTACCAAAGTCAGAGGAGGATGTCAGTATCCTCTGGGAAGGAGGTGGGCACAAAGGTGAAGTAGTGCAATACAAACCTCTCAGTTTCAAAAGCACTAACACTGCTTCCATCATTCTAATGCATATACACCTCTGAACACTATTTTTACCAGTAGAACTCTGCTCCATGTTATAGTTATTCCTAGGCCTGACTTGGGTCATCAGCGCTGGGGAATGACCTGCCCTAATACTCCAAACCAGAGTCTGTCAGACCTGAAGTATCGGGCCAGATATTGGAAGAGCCAAGAAGCTGCAAGCCTGCAAATTCCTTGGATATATTAGCAGTAGAATGCCAGGAAGAGACCAGGGAAGAGGCAAGTCAGTAACAAGTTTTGTTGCTCCTGTTGTATTCTGAAGCATAGTCTTGAGAAGAGCAAGGCAGTTAGTCCTGACAACTTACTCTGTATTACCTTAACTCACAAACTAATCTCTTTGTGAAAGAAAACACGATCATCTTTTATGTGGGACTCGGTATACCTAGGATGCTACTGCTATACACACAATGAGTTATAATGCTATCTAGGAATAATTAAAGCTCTCGGCTCTATCATACCGGATCCTACCAGTGTAACTGCCCGCAGCTACATGAACACTCACGTGAGAAAATGAGGGTGGTTCTTCACAGTTTCCTCCAGTTTCTCCAAGAATGTTGTATCCGTGGCATCCCCAGGTCTCAGACACTCTTCATCCTACATTCCAGTATTGATTTCTTAACTGCACTTGTCAGCGCACAGGCCAGCTCTAATTCTGTCTCACCAAAACCCTGCCCCAGTTTGACCCTTTGGCCTTTTAACAGGTAGGCCAGCTCTTAGTTCAACAAACGAAGAATTGTCGAGCTGAAAAGAAAAATACTTTCCTCCTGCCAGACTGCCTGGACTGGAAGCTTCCTTTCTGAGAGCAGATGGAGGTGATACAATAGGACTTTTAATGGTGTCACTGGTCAGTGTGTCATAGCTCTTCCCACCTGCCCAACTAATCCTAATATAAGCTTAGACCTTTTTTTTTTTCCCTGTGCTCTTCCCCTTGTTTTCCACTACACTGCCCCAAATTTTTAATTAAAAAAAGGAGTTGTCAACTCACCAGAATAGAAATGATGCCTTTGAATTTCTCTTCCACCAAATCACAAATTATTTTGTTATTGAAATACTGAACTGGTTCCCACTACAAAGATAAGAAATCACAATTCCAGACTGGAAAAAACCCAGGAAAATTTAAGAACATTTCAGACAGCACCTTACTTAAATAATCTTTCTGACAAATTTGAAACAAAGCTTTCTGACTCACCAAATCTGTTTTCCTAAAAAGCATTTTTTTCTATCAGAGTAAAAGACTGGAATGGCATTACTCACTTCTAGCTGTATCATACAGTGTTACCGAAGTGTTTCAAAAAGAAAGGAAAGCTCTTTAATTCATTTTACTTTGCAGACCATGATGAGGAGCTCCTTTTCTAATCTGTCCTCTGGCCTGCAGGAGGTGCTACAAAGGAGAGTGGAAGTGATGATATTGGCTCTTACCGCTATGCCTTCTGACTCATATTCCTCTTGCTCTGACTTTAATGTGAGCTCTATGAAGAGCTGCTGCAATTTTTCATTACAATAATTAATACAAAATTGCTCAAAGCTGCAAACAAAAATCAGAAAAATAATCATTAACAATGTACCACAAGTAAAAGAAGATATAATTACTGGGCAGCAGCATGAATACCTCTGTGTAAATCAAAAGAGAGAGATTTTGTGACATTTTTATGTATTGAATGTATAAATTTCTTAAGTTTATTATTTAGTGGATCTCATGACACAATTCCAGAAGGAGAGAAAAACGGACACGAAGGGTGCAACACAGCGGAACACAAAAACGTTTAAGAAGGACCCAATAATACTGCAAATTTGAGACTCTCAGTTCTTTGCTATCTGCCACAGTCAGGTTCCAGACTCTGACATTTTATAGCTGAGTTTTATAGCTGTGTTTTCCCATTCACACCACCATGGAAAGATGCCACAACAGCCACCACTGTGCCAGACAGCTGGACAAAGGCATAGTTCAAGCTATTACATGAATATGCCCCACAAAGACAACAGGCTCTTTAAAATACCAGGAACATTAACAGCTGTAAATGCTAATTATTAGCTGGATGCCCCAAGGATTAGAAGCCCTGTGATTATCAGTTATTCAACTGATTTCCTCAAGTTGAAACGTCATCTCTTTCTCTCTTACTAAGAGACCAGAGGTGGAATAACGTCTTATTTCACAACGGAGAGAAAACACTATAACGAATGAAGTCATGCAGAGTTTACTCAAAGACACTGACTGAAACAAACCTGTTGTGCTGGAAAACCTCAAATCCATAGATATCAAGCAATCCTAAAACTGTTGTACTTCTCCAGCCTGGAAACTCTCCTTCCTGCAATAGGGCAAAAAAAATAAATGTTGATATGTACTCACAGCCACGATCCATCAGCGGATCTTACCCATTTAGTTACAGCATTTACTCCTTACCCACTTCTTAATGGAAAACAAATTAATTTAGAAATCACTGTACAGCATGGAGCTTACCATTTCTCTGCTTTGCAGCTAAACGGTTCGAAACTTCCTTTCATGCTTGGCTGGGTATCAACAAACAAAAGGTTCATTTACCTTGTAAGCAAGAGACTTGTTAACCTTGTTCACCAGCCAGGAGAAAGTGCGTCCGTATATTGCCTTAGCAAGTGCATCCCTTGCGTAGGCTGCCTGCTCCAGGTTCAGAGGACTGATTAGCTGCACACAGAAGGAGAAAAAAGCCGTTCAACAGCCATTTCACTGAAGGGTTAAGTTTCCCTAGTTCATTGTTAATAAACAGCCACTCAACGGCATCCTGTCTGGGTTCAGCTCACATCACTGTCTCCCAGCCGTATGGGCTGCAAGTCACCATTAGGCTGTGGGACTCCTGCGCTGACAACCTCCTTTGACAAGTGAGACGTGAACTGTTCAGTTCTGGTAAGAAAGCTGACGATGTATTGCTAGCTTGATTCAATTCTGTGTGCCTCCCCACTGGGGATCCCACTTCATGTTCTTACCTCTTCGCCTTTTGCTATGATCTTCTTGTGGATCAGCGCATCTCGAAGAACAGAGCCTTCAACTGCTAGAAGCTGCAAAGCAGTAGAATATGAAATTAATTTATGAACCAGTATGTTCAATATATCAGTAACGGTTTTAAGAGATCAGAAAGGCTAGTCCTCAAAAGCACAGTCTGGTGAAACAGCCCTTTATTTTCCCATTTGTACTGCAAGACTTCTTGCAATGTCAATCCTTCTCTTTCTTCCTGCACACCACCTCCCTTCTGGCAGGGATACAACCTAACAAATAAATTGGCTTGATTATTCTGGCACAAAGAACTGACTAAGCAAAGCCACCAGGATTCTTCTTTCTTTAAAACTCTTCTCCAGAGTAGGTCTATTCCTATCCCACTGCCTGAAGGCAAAAACCTCAAGTCAGTGGTAGATCAAGTGGTAAATAGAGAAGTTGTCAATTAAAGGGTTTTGATGTTAATATTTGCGTTTTATTTAGGTCAAATAAAAGTAAGTTTATGAAAAGTTCAAATCATATTCTAAAATGATACAATGGTACCAAGTTCAAAATAAGGAAACCTCTCTAATTCATCTTTAATTTAATACATCTCTAACTGGTGATACTCACCCTAGCCAGGTATTTAATCTGATTCTCTGTAGTGACTTGAGCATTTCCTTGCTCATCAGCAGCAAACTGCACATTCCCCAGATGCAGAACGCTAGCCACAATGCTCAGCAAATCCTAGGATGGAAGCAATAGGCAGAAGCCAGGATGATGAAATGAACACACAGTGAGAAAAGGCAGTGAGATTTTTGTGTTAATTAACATTTTATGAGAATGTTTTGGGGTTTATATTAGGATTTTTGCAGAGAATACATTCACTCTGAAGGCTGCCTTTGGTCAGAAATAACAAATCAAAGCAGAAAAATTCCTTAAGAGTAGGAAAATCAGCTGTGCTGTTAAACACGTCTTACCTCCACCTCGTTGTCATTGAAGCTTATAATGGACAGGGCTCTTCGCACAATCTTCCAATCATTTTTATCATTTATGGAACTGACCCTTGCACAGTGACCCTAAAAAGACACAGTTTGATATAAATAAGTAAATAATTGTCAAAGATGTATTACTTATGCTCAATACACTTCTGCCGTATGTTTCTTTTTACAGCAGTCATCTCAGTGTTACTTCTGAAGTGAGGGAAGGAAACTACAAAGTCAACTGAGAATATACTGGTCCTATAACATAACAATATTATACGAATTACTAGTTAATGCACACCTTTACTAAATAGTGATACTGTTGTGGGCTCTTTTCGAGGCCCAGCCTTCGCAGCAAGTCCTCCTCCCCTCCTTCTAGCAGCTGGTAGAAAATGTGGAAGTTCCTCTCTCCGTGATTCTGGTGCACAACTCGGGATTTCTCCAGGAGGTAATTCAAGATGTGGCCCCCGACCGGAGCCCCCTAAATCAAACCGGATACATTGAAATACTTCATCAACAGAGAGGAAACTATTTCTGCTTCTTGGTGGTCTATTCAAAGGCAAATAGGATACAAAATGATAGCCTACAAAAAGACAGAAAATGATCTGTCATTTTGTATCACAATCCCTATTTCAGCTAAAACATAGTGGCAATTTGAGTTTTGAAGTGTATGCAAAACTCGCTATCAAGTGACAATAACATGCCATTATACAGATCACGGCTACAGCACATACTGAATGGGATCCTGACTTGTGTAGAATTCCTTCTAAGAAGGAATTCAACACAAAGGAAAAACAACAAAACTGGGAGTGTGGAGGGATTACATACTGAGATGTTTAAATGACTGCAGTATGCTGAGCTACTTGGTTCTTGCGCTACGTTCATCTTCATAGCGTGGGGCAATTTGGATCAGGATCGAAACAAATGCTATGCAAAGTTACACAGGACAGAGATTATCTTCACATCACAGCTGGCTTATATGGATTTAGTTTGGGAGTATCCATTTGCACGGTGCACATATACCCTAGAAATGAGAGGATTTAATCTCACTGTCTCCTTATATAGAGAAATGAGGGAAGGAAGAAAGGAAAGCGTGTACTATAAAATCCTCTGGAGCCAAACTTTGCTACCACAGACTCTGCTTACATCAGACTCTGCTACATCAAGGGAATGCAAATCACCCCACACACACATCAGTACAAGAAAGCACAGGCAACAGAGACCTGCTGTGACCAGGACCAGTTCTGAAGTATAAAACAGATTTTAAGTTACCCTGTAATCAAACTGCACATCCATGTATTTCCCAAATCGGCTGGAGTTGTCATTCCGAAGGGTTTTTGCATTTCCAAAGGCCTAAAATGAAAATGATTAGAGAAAAATAAATAAGTATCAAATAAGTTTATTTAGAAACATTTTGGTGAAGCTGCCAGTTGTTTATTTGCAGCCATTAAAGCCTAGGTTTTTTTCTTTTTGCAAGGGAAACCAGGAAACAGATTGCTACCCAAATCTAATGCTGATCTTTATACCCCGTGCAAGCACTGCATATGGAGCAAGCCTCTGAAAATATTTCCATCACCCCTAGCAAGCTTATTTTAATGCCAGTTCACTGCTGACAATATATGTCATGTCTGACAGTCTTTTCAAGCTCCCTCTTTCATCACAGCTATTTGCTTACAGTCACCCGCAGCTCCGTTCACAGCAGGCACTATCCTAACCAGCCTAGGTCTGCCAGGCTTTCCTCTCTCATGGGGAGCACACCTTTCCCGCGCACACAGCACACATTTGAGTACGGAGCGGAACTATCAAAGTGAACTACAAAGATGGCTCAGGACTGGACACTAGAGGACACCACAGCACTAGAAAATGCACCCACAAATGCATTTAACAGAGGCCAACGCTGCCCACAGCAGATGTGTCAGCTTCTGGCTTGGCAAACTTATGCAGCGCACCAGAACTCTTCCCACACCAAATGCCTCTCTCTCCCTGCGGCCTGCCCACTGCAGAATTGCTCCTGGTGGACTGGAAAGGGCCAAGCGAGTTCAGCAGCAGACGGCCATTTCTTTGGCTCAGAAGCAGACCGGGATTCCCCTGTGAGCAGTGCAAACAATCTGCCCGTGTGCCGTGAACCACTGTTCCCAGAATACACTATCCGCACTGCACAGACAGCTCAGTCATGCCCAGTGGGGTCCAGCTGCCCCCACTCCCTCGGCTGGAAAATGTGAATGCTGCTGGTATGACTCAATGTCAAGTTTCCATGCTGCGGGCTCTAGAGTTACCTCCAGGACGGGATTGGATTGTAAGAGGCGGTCCTTCACGGTTTCAACCTGCTGACTGGCTGGACAGGTCACAGCGTAGTACTGCAGGATCTTCTTGGTGGCCTCCGTTTTGCCAGCCCCGCTCTCCCCAGAGATCAGAATACACTGATCCTTCCTCTCCGTGCGCAGGGAGCGGTATGAATTGTCTGCAATAGCGTAGCTAAGGGACAATGATAATCAGGCATTAGTTTGTTTCCACAAGTGAAGGGCAGAGACTCCTCAGCTAAGACTGTCCCACAGTGTGAACTCCTAGCAGAGACGCCTCACAAAAGTATGTGTCCATGGGCTGGTGCATATTGCTTCTGTACACTGGCGATGACACAAAGAGATTGCTGACATCTCTATACACATCTTAACCACTGAGCCAAGTTCCTGCAGGGTGACAGCAGAAATCTATCAAATTCCTTTAAAAACTGTTCTTCTGACTCTCTCTGATGAGAAGGGAAGTGATTCTCCCCCTCTACTCTGCTCCAGTGAGACCCTGCCTGCAGTGCTGTGTCCAGCTCTGGAGTCCTCAGTTCAGGAAAGACATGGACCTGCTGGAGCGGGTCCAAAGGAGGGNNNNGGCTGAAAGAGTTGGGGTTGTTCAGCCTGGAGAAGAGAAGGCTCCGGGGAGACCTTACTGCGGCCTTCCAATACTTAGAGGGGGCCTATAGGAAAGATGGGGAAAAGCTTTTTAGCAGGGCCTGTAGAAAGAATGGGATAAGCCAGCACAGACTGATAAGCATCCTGCAGGCTACTTAAGCTACCATCTAACTTAGGCCAGATGGCTCCTCCTGCCTGCATACAGCCAGGGTTTATTGCTGCTGGCTCTGGAGCCCTGCTTTTTCCTTTGCTGCTTTTTCTTTCTCTTTTTTTTCCTCCCAGTGATAGACCAGACAGGATCTTATACCAAGAATATCACACACACTTTTACAACACCGGAGAGCAGGAGGATGAGTCTGACAATGGTGGCAACTGCTTACAGAGGGAGACGAAAAGGACCAGATAGGTCCAATGGAAGAGGATAGAAGAAAAGAGAAGCATTAGCCCTTCACAATGCTCTCATATAAGATGACCTCCATAACAATATTTTCAGCCGTCTTACATGATATCCTGTCTTCATACACTTGACAACCCTTTAGTAGCTTAGCTTCCCCCCCCACCCCAGCTCTCATGCTGTGAAATTAATTAGGAATAATAACACCAAAATAACAACCGTGGCCTTCTCAAGTCTATTAATACTTGGTGCTAAGGCAACACCAATGAGCTACCTAGCAACACAACTGCACGCTCACCCCACTAAAGTCATCAAGTTGTTCTCTTCCCATCCAAATTCTGTCTCTAGAGTATTTTGAAAACAGCTGAATAAATGTCAATTTAATTTAAATTTTAAGAACTACCTCTAGACTGAGTGCCTTTATTGGGTGATTTTATAGTACCCTCAGTTCAAGCAGAAAGCTAGCAGTCATGCATACCACATACAGAATCACTTTACTTAAAGATGTTTATGGTCCCGTTTGTAGTCACCACCTCTGAGCCCCCTGGCAGGCTAGAAATAGGACAGGATGTGACAGATCACACCGGGAAGTATGCTGTGTTTCAAGCCCACAGGGATAACTTTCCCCTTTGAATGATTACATGTGACACACTTCCCAGAGAACCCAGCGCTCAGGCCTAGCCTTAAACTATTTTGACACTGGAATAGCAATCTTGAAGTATTTTGGCTTTTTAGAATCAGTTTAGATTAAGAGGAAAACAGACACCTGAAACACTGTAAAAGGAGATGCACAGAGTACTACACTACAGAGCATTTCAGTGCTCCGCAGAGTATTTTTAAATGCATAAATACTCAAATAATGTAATGTAAATAACCAAATAACGTACTGGTTTTTAATGGAACAGTTAACAAAAAATACTGTTTTCCCAGTTGGAGCAGCACTGGTATTCGGTACCGTAGTTCTCAAGTGTTTACTTATGAGGGGCACATTTTGCAGTTTCTTATGGGACTAGTTAAAACAAGAAAAGAGAACAGCCTAAGAAATAACCAGCTACTTTGTGGTTTAAGTCACTTCGTGTAGCACGTACAGGAATTAAGCATAACTGCTTAGTACTTCATGTTATATGTAAGCATTGCCATCAGCCCTGTACCTACTGCACACAAATAAAAAGGTACCCACAGTCCCCCTGATTTTCCAGAGAATGACAAAATTCTCACCTAAGGACAAGAGTGCCCTGATCACCGGCAAAAGTGGCTGCATCTAGGCCAGGTCTCCGCCTGGAAGGCAGGGCTGAAGTTAACCTAAGCAGCAACAACAATTGGCAAGTAAGAGCTGACAGGGGAGTTAAGGCTGGGGGTGAGGCTGGACAGCCTGCAGCCGGAGCTGCTACCCCTGCACCCTCTCGGTTGCTTCACCAGGAACTGCCTGATGCCGCTTTCAGCCACTGCCAGTTACTTTCTTGGGGCAGATCTCTTAGTTGGGGCACACAGACACCACGTGGTGACACATCTAGACCAAGGGGTGAACTTAGCAGGTTTGAATGCAGGTTTTTTCAGGTTTAATCGTTCCCCATACAGGTCCACACAAAAAGCCTGAAACACTATAAAGATCACATTTTTATCGTAACAAGTACAACTTCAAGTGTTCAGACTTTCCCAAGGAATGGTGTTTCTCTCCCTCTCTGTGCTTACAGCGCATTCTGTTTTGCTTACTCTCCTGGGCTATGTGCCAGCAATAAGAAACAATCCAAACAGTTCGCTCAAAAATAATATCATTTACTCTTCCAAGACCTCTTAAAAAAAAAAAGCCACACCAAAAAACAAACAAACAAAAGAACACCACACAAGACCCTCCAAGAGGTGCTCAGAATTTGGCCCTTGGTCCTGAAAGAAAACATTTTGGAGCCAAATGTCCTGTGCTCCCAGTCATCTTTCTCTTTCAGTCTGACAAAAAAAATTCAAATGTTTTAAAAAATAACTTTAAACCTCAAACTTTTTTTTTTTTTTTTAAATGGGAAATTGGGAATGCTCACCAGGCCAGACCATGTAAATAAATACATTCCTTGTTCCAACAGGCTGATGGTCTCTTAGCAACAAGGGAAATACCAGATAAATATTGGTCAGGCAGTAACAGCCGAGGTAGGAAAGAAACCACCACACATACAGACACACTCTTTCCCCTAGTTAGCCCTGTGCTGAATGAGCGATGCAGCAGCAGGGGAAACTCACAGCCCGGACACACAGACCCCAAGTAACCCTGGAACAATGAACTCCTGTCCTGCCAGGGCTGGGTAAGCAGCTCTGTTCCTCCAGCCAGGAAGGAACCAACTCCCTTTCCAAATACTGCTCTTGCAAAGGCAACTCATCCTCTTTGGAGAGAGGAACAGGAATAGAAAGAGCCGTACACCACACCCTCCGAAGGATCCTTTATATCCCTATGATTTTTAGTGCTGCATCTGGGACAAGAAAAAGTCCTATTTGCTTGTTTTCACATGTCATTATTGCACACGCCTGTGTGGGAAGGGCACAAACTGCACTGTTTACCCACAGGCCACTCACAGGTGAGGAGAAACTTCATAGAAGCTGACACCACGGTATCGCTCCATGTTCTGTTTACTGTAGATTTCCAGTTCCTTGTATGGATTAACAGACACCAGAACTGAGCCAATGTATGTCTGAAAAAGAGAACACAAAGCAGAGAGGTTACAGAAGGCCTGGCAGCAGATTCTCGGACAGCCCAGACTGCTCTGAAGGCCGTATGTTGTTGGCAAGGGCTGCCTGTGGCGGTGCACTGGGGATGCTGCTGAGGGCTTCCAAAGAGGCCAAGGCTGCTGACAGAGCAACTCCTTCGTGCAGTGAGAATGACAACGCGGGAGTTACGCTAGACATGTTATCCTTGCTGGATAAACAGCACCTGCAAACGGTTTTAGTGCTTCTAACAAGCAAGAATACTGGGTTATTTCTGACATAGATATTTCTGTATATATACCATTTAGGATCAAGTTCAAGCCCGGGGTTGCTGAAAGCCCACCACAGAGTGACTTCATGAAACGGAAGAATGTGGTGTGAGTTGGATTTTCAGTGCTGGCAAGACCTGTAAACGCCAGCAGACCTCAACTGGAGCACTGCAATGAGTCCCTACATCTGTTAACATGACGGTATCCCAGACCAGTTCTGACACAAGCAACCATGGTCTGTTAAAGCCGATACCACCATCTCCAAATCCAACTGCAGAGCAAAGCTATGGCATGTCTTCTGCAGCAAACAAATTCAGGTCACTGACGGACACTCTGGTGTCTGTCACTCTGCTACTCACATAGATCAGATTCTCCTTGAAGCGCTTACGCAGATTTTCAATAAACGCTGCTTCGCTGGTGAAGTTCTCAAGCAGGACAAAATCCTGCACTCCCACACGGTCACGGGCTGTCAGAGCGCTTTCCATGGTCAGCCGAATACCGTTAGTCCCTGCTCCCTGCAACCAAAAGCAGAGGAAGGTTGGGATATCTGTGCTTTTGTACGCAGCTCACTGAGTCCACAAGAACCATTAACCACAATTACCCATGGACAACCTACAAACAGGAGAGGACATGAGAATAACCCCACTATTGTTGAAAACGCTAGTCAATGTATACTAACACTTTATCACTTGGCTTATACTAATTGCTTTGATGGAAGACAAGCCAGCGTTGGGGAAAAGTTATTGCTAAATTTCCAATAACTTTAAATCAATCAATCAATCAAACAAGCATTCCGTAAAGAGAATAAAACTTGGATTTCCCTTCCCAGGCATCCTTTAGCAGGAGTGAGACTGAAATGTGTTCTCTTTACTTTTCTCTCTCATTTTGCCACAGGAAGTCATTTTGAGGTAAGGAATCTTTTATGACTAATGGTGATTCATCTCATGAGCAAACAGCTTCACATTGCTGACCAATCTAAAAGCCGTAGTAAGATACTCAATGGGAAAATTCTGGGAAGATTCAGAACTAATGAGATACGGGCATTTCTGCATCCCATGCCACTGAATTCAGACTGTGATGCTAACATCATCCTGTGCATCAAGCAACTTCTATTCCTCGACCCTCTTTTAAAGGTTACATTTTCAATGTGATGTGGTTCAGACACAAACATCTTTGGAAAACACAGGTCTGCTGACTTCTTACTTCACTCAACCTCACGTACTAAAACAGGGAGAGGAAATGTGCACCAAGTGACTCAGTCACTACTTGCAGGGAAAATTTCTACACAACGGAGAAACGATGTACATAGAAGATGAGAGACGCTACAGAAATCAGAGACAGGAGATACAACGTATTAAACCATTTGCCTCACATCTGTCTGAATTTCCTTATCATATTCTTAAACCCTTCCTACTTTGCGAAATCCTTACAGCAAGCACCCTTCTCCTAAATCTTCTCCCTAAAACACTAATGCATTTCAGAGAATCTGTTGTTATATTCTGGGATGTTGCCACCACTGGTGCTTGTTCCTAAACAGGCTCACACACTAACAGAAATACCCAGGCACCCTCTCCTGTAGCATTGTTACAAACCGGGAATGCTGGACCCCTGCTGCAACACTATCGTCCAGCCCCCAAACCCTGCACAATGATGTAGATGATTATTGCTGACTCACGTTGTTAGGTAGTTCCTTTCTGCTCCTTCTCAAGATATAATAGTGGTCAGAGCACAGGGACTGATGGCGTGCAGGGAAAAAAAAAATAAAAACAACCTTGGTCAGAAGAAAATTTACCTTAAGTTTTGTTAAGTAGTAATAAAGGCAAGACCCACTGAAGTATAAATTTGGGCCCAGCCGGGTGCAAATTCCCTCAGTCTGCAGTTGTTTAGACTTACAAATCATTTACAAACACAGTTTTGCCTATTTCTGCGAATTATAATCGGCTTCTTTCCCGAAAGCCCAGTGCCTGGGCATAAGCGACTGCATTAAACTAGCAGCTTTCAGAAAGAAAAATTACTTCGTCCTGGAAATCTCAAATCCAGACCCACTCTAATGGCTCAAATACCACGAAGAAACACCATTTTAATTTCCCTTTTTCTTTTTTCCCAATTAGTCTCATGGTCTGGAAGGCCTAATTTCTCAGCTTTGAAAGATCCTGTTCAGGAGGAATTCTGCAGATACTGTCATTAAGTGATCTTTTTAAAATGCCCAAAACTTTCCAAGCCAGTTCCTCCACACCTTCAGCAAAGTGTTTTGTTGTCTTTTTCTACCCTCCTTTCCAAGGTGGAGAGGAAAGGGTTAAGCCATAGAGAAGGAAGGTGGTGAGATAAAGGACAACACTGGCAAAAGAAATAGAGATAAACCACATACAAATAAACTGCCTAGAAATTAGAATCCTTCTACCAGAGCAGTGCAATCCTGGAGCAGGTTTTGGACAAGGTAATGGCAACAAAGACAAAACCAGAAGAAAATAACTAGTTTACAAGTGGGTAAGTTTGTGAATACAGTTTTAAAACACAGCTGCCTCAAAAATGACTGAAGAGAAACTTCCACCCTCGCACAGTTAATCCAAATTTATATAATCTTAAAGACTTTCACAGAAAACGTCACTTAGCAGTTTCAGCAGCTCTTTCATCAGCCACTCCCTCCAGCTCAGGACAAACCGATCCCAGTTGTACACATCCAGCCTAAGGAAGAAGCAATCTATCCTACTCACAACACAGAAAATTCCACTTCAGCCGCCTCCTCTGGGACAGGCATTTAAGGCTAAGTAGCTTTCAGTTTCCTCCACGCTTTTTTCTTCTCATTCAACTCCAGCCTCCCTCCGTGAGAACAAAATAACTACCTGAAATTTTCAGTCATTTTTAAAAAAAACCCAAAACCCAAATGCAACTTTTCAGTAATAATTAAACGTGACCAGGTTACCTACTCAACGTGATGCAGTCAGATTCTCCAGAATACAAACTATAATCACAGTGCTGTACCCTCCCAAGCCTAAGTTCAATGCAAATATAAACGTCAGTCATAAGCCACAGCCCAGCAATATGTGCTTCTCTGTGCCAGCATTTGCTCATTTGCTTTATTGCTTATGTCCAAGTCTACCACCAACTTAAAATGTCTACATTAACTATCTGACTGCCAATTATGTCAAGAGATGCAATGTAAAAGGAGGTGAAAGTAAATCCTTTTTGCAAAATGGAAAAAGAACAGTAATGCAGAAGGAAGAAAGTGGGGAAAGAAGAGACTATTTAGAAAAAAATCATCACATTGATGACCATATGTTCCTACTGAACGATAAGCGTGACAGTAAGGCACAGAATAAATTAAAATAACTAAAATGTTAGTTATTTTGTGTTAGCAGGCAGACATCAAATCTGGTGGCTGTAAATTAATGCTAGAAAACCCAGTCTGGGGTGGGTTAAATATGTTACAGTGAAGCTAATTAACCATTAAAGCAGTTTGCCTATAGACAGGACTGGCTCCCTTAGCGTCTTTGCAGTGGATAGATTTATTCCTGCCAAAACGCCTCCAGCTGATGTACAGTTCATTTACAATATCCTCTGCTCTGCGCTATGCAATAGATCAGCTTGGACAACTCTGAAAGCCCTGTGGCAGGGAGTATGTATTCCAGATAATTAGAAGAATGTAGGCTGTGAGGGTCTGATTAGACCCTTCCTTGTGGAAACCAGTTTTTCTCAAAGCTGCTAAGAGAGTACAGCGGTAGATGAGCTGTTCTGACAGTGAGAACACAGGCAAAAGTACCCTCCCACCTGCCCTCTGTGCAGCTACACCCTTTGGCCTGCACTGGCTCTAGTACTTGTGCAATAAACTAGACCGGAAATCTGACACGGATTAAAACTAACTCAGATTTTTTTTTAATTTTTATTTTAATCCAGGTCATTTTCCCACACATAATCACTCACAATGGCCAACAGATACGGTAGCACTAGTTTGGGAACCACAGCAGAGACAGGGAGGAGCAAGCATTTCAGCAGCAGGGCCAGTTCCTGCCATTTTTAAGTGCTTGCAAAACTGCCACCTAAGAGGCAGGTCTAATGGCTCAACACCACCAAAGCAGAACACATCCCCTCCTTTGGACTTCGCCTCCCTGGCACGTATTAACGCAAGCAATTACCCGTCTCTAAGCCGAACCAACGCAACTCACCAGGCCAGCAAAACAATGACCAGGAAAAAAGAAGCTAGTAGTTTCTGTCAACATAGTGAGCTGAATCACCTTACCATGGGATCAAGGGGAGCGTCAGACCCAGGGCAAGGAGGAATGGCAGCACAGGTGCCCTTCCGACAGCGACAGCTAGATAGGTTAGCCCTGCCATGTGCAACTTCACCCTGCCTATAGGAATCAAAAGGAGGACCAGGCTAAGGATCTCAACCTTTGTAGGACATACCACGCCAATGCCACACCCAGCACAAGCTGCAGACAGGGAATTACAAAAATCTGAGCAAACGCCACCTGATCTTGGTGCCTGCGGGTTAGGAGTGCCTGTGCCTTCTCTCTCAAACTTGCCTTTCATCCCATACTAAAATCACTGTCCTAATAGTCACTCCTGCTTGAAAGAGTACAAGCTGACTTTTGCCACTGTGTTTCTCAAACCCACCCCGAGGTACAGTTCCAAGGGACTCATTCCCACACTATTTTAACCCACTCTTTGCTTTTAATCTCTTCTCCAGAGCCGTCAGCACAACAGTGGCTCACCGCCAGGAAAGGAAAAGCTGTCACTCCTGAATGGTGGGGACCAAGCCAGTGCAATTACCAAAGCGGTACTACTTCCACATGCCTTTTTCTTCCGTGTGATTATATTTTGGGAAAGACTTTCAGCTGGTGTAAACTGGCGCTGCTGAATGCAGCCCGCAGAGCCAGGTTTACGTTGGCTGAGGTTCCAGCCTTTCTTTGTATTCATACAACAAAGTCAACAAGACCAGAAAATATCCTTCACAAACAGCTCCTGGGAGTACAAAAGCATTCAAGACTATTCCAAAGAGTTTCCTAAACTGAACTAGCAAGCCTCTGACATATTATCATGAAGGTGTAAACAAATATTTTTCTTTTAAATGATGCTAAATGCCAAAGTATGATAAAGACTTTCCTCTGCTTAGGACCTGAAGATCTAATACACCTCAAAAACGAAAACCAAGACCTTTTGCTCTGCACAACAAAACCCAAAGTACTTGAGTCAGTCAGTCTGAGCACACCTGGGAAATTCTCTTTTGTAATGGAAGATGGAGGGCAACTCTGCCACAAGCACGGGAGTGCATGCCATCCAGAGGGACCTAGACAAGCTCGAGGAGTGGGCCCGTATGAACCTCAGGAGGTTCAACAAGGCCAAGTGCAAGGTCCTGTACCTGGGTTGGGGCAACCCCCGGCATCAATACAGGCTGGGGGATGGGGGGATTGAGAGCAGCCCTGTGGAGAAGGACTTTGGGGTG
>JAVKLA010000084.1:6552997-6583546 GCA_034782735.1 Sagittarius serpentarius | reverse complement strand
CAACGTGCGCTCACAGCCCGGAAGGCCAACCAGATCCTGGGCTGCATCAAGAGAAGCGTGGCCAGCAGGTCGAGGGAGGTGATGCTCCCCCTCTACTCTGCTCCGGTGAGACCCTGCCTGCAGTAGTGTCCAGCTCTGGAGCCCTCAGTTCAAGAAAGACATGGACCTGCTGGAGCGGGTCCAAAGGAGGGCTAAAAAGATGATCAGAGGGCTGGGACACCTCTCCTATGAAGAAAGGCTGAAAGAGTTGGGGTTGCTCAGCCTGGGGAAGAGAAGGCTCCGGGGAGACCTTACTGCAGCCTTCCAATACTTAAAGGGGGCCTATAGAAAAGATGGGGAAAAGCTTTTCAGCAGGGCCTGTAGTGACAGGACATGGGGAAATGGCATTAAACTAAAAGAGGGTAGATTTAGATCGGTTATAAGGAAGACATTTTTTACAATGCGGGTGGTGAAACACTGGCCCAGGTTGCCCAGAGAGGTGGCAGAAGCCCCATCCCTGGGAACGTTCCAGGCCAGGCTGGACGGGGCTCTGGGCAACCTGATCGAGTTGAAGGTGTCCCTGCTCACCGCAGGGGGGTTGGACCAGATGGCCTTTGGTGGTCCCTTCCAGCCCAAGCCGTTCTGTGATTCTATGAGTTCAGGGCTGATGTGAACTGAGCAAGAAACTCCCACCATGGCTTTGTCCATCAGCTGGTCTATGGCTACGTAATACCCAGCAGCTCAATATGCACGTAAGAAGGAGTCCTTTATACCAAAATTTCCCAGCCTTGATTTTCCCAGAGGGACACCTGAGTGGCCAGTGTTGGCACAGCAATTCCAGACACACAGTTGCTGCTGACCACTGAGAAAACAGGCAGCACCTGGCACCTCAGCCAACTCTTGCTCCATGAGTGATGCACATGAAAGCACCTGGAGCTCTCAAAGTGAATGGTTTCATATGGAGCGGGAACCTTTATAATCACCTGATTTAGAAAGAAAAGTCACACAATACAAACAAGATTTCTGCTTCTACATCTAAAATACATGTTTTAGTATTTTCCTCTGCCAATGCATTTTTACAAATAAGCTAGTATCCATTCAGCAGACCAGGAGACTTGCACTAAAATGACTGCAGGAAGCGGGTGCTGTATGGAAAGAGGCAGGCACCTTTATCTCAGTATCAAGTGAAAGATGATTGATCTGCGGGTTCCAGAAATAGTTACAAAGCCGGGAACGGAAGAACAGGCAAGAACCAAATGTGAGTGGGAAGGGAAATTCAGATTAGATTCTGGAAGACAATAAGAAGCCTGAACCAAGAACGAACTTCTTGTGGGGAGATGGCAGTTAAAACACATTTGTCTCCTGGATAGTATGACATTCTTCACTGCCATGGCAAAGCTGCAGGAAGGGGAAAAAAAAAATTCCTCTGATTTCTACTCCACTCTACAGCCTGGGAAAGGGTTTGGACACAGCATGGGCTAGACAGCAGAGCAGACAAAAATCAACTATTTTATCCAGGGCCTCAATTCCTGAGGTGCAGAATGGGATAGCTCCTCTTTCCTTTTACATGGAGAAAGCAATAATGAAAACAACTGAAGTGGACCTGGACCAAGAGATCTTAGTCAAGCACTTGCCACCTGCCAGCAAATCCCTGACAGACTGAAGTGCAGCCACTTAGGATCCTCCTCCCTTTTGCCACACTGAAAAGTTAGCTGCGCATTTTGGACACAGAAAACTCGTTAGTCAACAGCCGGGTTGGAAAGAGGGTTCCCTGAGAGGCAGCTCCGTACCTCACATAAAAATCCTCTGCAACCAACCACATGGATTTATCTGCGCTTTCTGAAGCCATCTGAGCTCAGACAATAATTTATACGACCCAAATCTCATGTACTGGACTTGTTTAATGAAAAAATGTCATAACAAAAAGAAATGTTTTATTTTGCTTTTAATTATGTAAGCCCAATGAAGACTGCAGTATTTCCCACAAGACAGTAAGCTGTTCTGAGCAGACAACTTGAGAAAAATCAGAACTGTCAGAGCAAATGAGATCAAAAACCAGGTAACAACTCTGCTGACACAGACTAGTAGAGTTAAAGGGAACAACTTCAACTTGCAAAAAAAGTTACCATGTCAGCAGCTGCCCCTCAAGGACCATTTATAGCAGAATTAAGTTTTTATTCTTGTTTCTTTTAAAGCGATACATCGCCAACAAAGGAGTGTCTGGAGTCGGGGAGCACTTGCCCATGCTCAGGAACCTGGTTCTCCCTCTCTGATACTTCCCTCCCGATCTTAAAACACATGTTGAATGGATTTAACTATAGAACACACTATTAAAAAAATTATATTAAGGAGAGAGAATTGCCACTTCCTTGACTAATTTCTGTAAACAATTTATTTTGAAATCTTCCATGTTTTAAGTAGGGACAAACCAGGATACATTAAAACATAAAATAATCAGAAATACAGGGTAAGCAAGCTTATTCTGCTCTCACAAAGATTTGCTATGTCCCCACTAGCAAAGTGCCTAGAAGTTAAAGTTCTCTGCCTCCCTCACTTTCCAAGCTACAGAACCATTTAATCTCCCACCCTAAAATACAAAGCAGAATGGGAAATGTGAGCAATGTATCACACTGTGTACATTATTTTAAGTATCCATTAATGCACATAGGTTGTGGGGAATCAGAACTGTGAAAGCAAAATTTTAATCTTTTGAAAAACAGTAATGCAGGGTGTGGATGTTGCTGCAATTAATGATGACTCTTTAATATATTATCAATGACATTTGACACTTGCAACATTTAGAATAGCAAGAATCCATTCTAAGGAGCTCAAATCTAAATTAGAAATGCAAATTATGATGGACCAGAAACCAAAGCAAGCCATGGATTTGCATGGCAAGCAGGTAATATAATTTGTGCAATGTTTATAACATAATTGTAATTTTTAGCCTTTACTTTTGGCAGGGGGGAGTAAGTTAGGAAAAAAGAGAAGCAATTAGTAGCGAAAAGAAAAAAGTAGTTATAAGAACTGATTTGAAGGAGAAGAAAAATGTTTAGCCCTAAGAGAGGATGCTGATATTTCAATCAACAAGCTAAATATAAAATAGCAGTAAGAAAAATGAACTTGGCAAACCAGAAAGATCACCAAGGCTGGAAAAGTAAATACACTGAATTTCTATATTTAGGGAGCTGACATTTTTGCTCCTGAGCAGATGACACAAGCTGTTGCTAGCTAAACGATGCTGCTGATCACAGTATGCATAGCAGTACTACCTGTGACCTCACTCACAGGCCTGTGCATCCCACAGTAGCTTCAGAAGACAAACAGATGGCATAAAAAGCAAAAACTCAGATCATTTCCCTTCCAAATAAGTTTTGCCATTGACTTCCAGATAAGACCGAGCAGGTGACAGGGGAGCAGAAACTCAGACACTGGCCTACAGGTAAGAATCACGGCATGCACTTGCTCCCCCTGCCTCCCTGCTTGCAGCAATGGGGTGCTGATCCTGCGCCCCTACTCACTGCTCTTTGGTAACTGCTGTTGTATTCCCCTGTAAATGCACACATCCTTTTGCCTCTCTGACTACCAATACTGTGGGTCTCACGCTCTTACTCTTGCAGCACTCTGCCCTTCCCCACACCAGATGTTCCCACCTTCTCCACTGGATTCCACACACCCCACACAACCATTTCAGACCATTATGTCTTTCAAAGATAGTAAAACTTTCCAAACAGAACAAGCACTGCAGTGCATTCCCAGGGCATGTGAAGGGCACTTCCACACCCACATGTTCTCTCGGGGAATATCAAGCACTACCCTAGACAACATCACTGCCTATCACTCTCTCATGTATCGCATCTAAAAACCTTTCTATATCCACTGCTGTACAGAGGTTTGCTGGCTCCACTATCCTCCACGCCAACAGAAATCCAAGCACAAGCCTCTCGAGCACTATCATCTCCACCTTCAAATCTGCTGCTGCAGGGAGGGACTGGGCAGGTCCTCCAGAAGCTCTGCGCTTCCCTTCACCACTAAGAACCTTTCTCAGACAGTGGTTAACACTAGACTATTCGGGAAAACATGCAAGGATCTCTAGATTGAGCAGGTATGGGATACTCCAGCCCCATGCTAACTCTTCCTCAACAGTCACAGAATTGCTTAAATCTACAGACGTGATGTTTTCAGTCCTTCTCTTCCTAAATTTGGTAAGTTTACAATTAAAGCCTTGAACATTCTTATCCAGTCGAAAGCCCGCATACACTTTTTTATAATGTTCCCTCACTCTTGACCTCCAGATCTTCCAGTGTCAGTGAATTCCGTGGCCCAGTTACGCATCGTAAGAAAATAATCTTTGCATCTCTTTGGCAACTTCAACTTAACCGAATGTCCCTCCTCCTATGTTACAACCCAGAAAAGGGAGCTTACAGTCTGCCTTCTCTGTGGCACTACTGTATATATTATTTTTTCCCCTCCTCTCTCACTAATCTCTCTTTCCAGGTAACAATCCTAGTCCTCTCAATCTTTTGCCACATACTCATTTTAATAAGCTCCCGGTGGCCGTGGTAGTCCTGCAATGCAGTACACAGACACAGGCTTTCTGGTTGTCGCTAAAACACGGACAAAGTTTTGCTAAAGTAAATATACCCTGGAGGAACTGAGTGGCAATGAGTCCTTAAGCAGGTATTTCCTGCCATTCCCTAGGGTGGCAGTCACAGAGAAAGCAGCCCATGTCCCTGGGAAGGACAGAAGCAGAGCCCAGCACCAGTACCCTACATTCACATCCTCATGCCCCTTCCACCCAAGCAAAAGCTCCACCCTTTCTTCTCCCCTAACGCAGAGCACGGCTTTACCCCTCTCTTCCCACTTTCTCAACTCCCACCTTGGCTTCCTCCTCAAAACATGTATCTCCTGTTTCTTTTATCCTATTTAAACCCTTTTCACATAACTTTCCAATGAAGGGGTCTTTCATAAAGCAGGCTGAAGCATTTCACTTTCCTGCTGAAACCCTGAAAATTTATCTCCCTTCCTCTCAGACTAGATACACATCTGAAAGCTGCAAAACCACCAAAACAGCTGAATAAATCTTACCGCGCCTCTGAACTTCATTTCTGCCTCCTGCCAGCTCCCGCAGCACTTGCAGAGACTTAGTTTACGCTGCTGCAAAAAGCAGGAATCTGAGGACAAGTTCCCTCTTCTGTCAGTTGGCTTTTTTTTTTTTTCCACGACATTTTCGGTGCAGTCAGAACTCCCTCCCTCCCACCAGCTCCTACTGGAGCATCCCGGAGAGGGCGTTTTCCAAGGAGAGGGAGAGGAACTCTCCTCCCCTCCCGAAGAGGAGAGACCGACGTGCACAGACCGTGAGAGGCAGTCGAAGGGAAAAGAAGTCTGCCGTCCTCTGCCTGCAGCCTGGTGCGGAGTCCCCGCTGCCCAATGACAGGGAAAAACGGAAAGAAAAGTAATCACAGGCACTGGAAAACCTGGTGCAGAGCCCGACACGGAAACCCACAGCAAACAGGACAGGAAGCAGTATGCTCCATTACGGCAAGTTTTTGCGCTGAAACAGCAGCAAGCATCAAGAGGGCTCCCCAAACCCACTCCCAACTCACCCCACCACAGCCAAATCTCCTGGGCTTGCAATTACACTTGTAACCAACTCTCTCGGCAAATCAAAGGACCACAAAGAGCCCAGGGGTAAGACACAGTTTGCCTTGTCTGCCCTTGTAAGGATTTAGCATACTGGCTCAGCAGTATTTTATTCCAGGAACATTTTGAGACATCCACCCTCAAAACACGCACTCTATATGGAGGTCCCCGAGGTCCTCATCACAAAATAACCTGCGCTACCAAGTAAGACCCTTCCCAGCAGGACACAATCAAGCCACTGCTGCCCTTAGTCTCCAGCCCTTGTAAACAGAAGTAGCATGTCTAGCTGTCTCTGAGGCCATCAGGATTTGGTCTTAAAGAAAAAAATTAACAGCCATAGCTACACCAAGAGTGTGAAAAACCACCACCACCCAGAGATAAGGGCATTCTGACCAAAATCAAAATGTAATTGCAGCCTTCGCTAGCATTAGGTGGAAAGTGAAAGAAGGAGAGGCAATGGACACAAGCTGGAAGAAGGGAAATTCCAGTGAGAGATTAGGAATCTTTTTTTCACAATGAGTGCCGTCAAATACTGGAAAAGGGGCCCCAAGAAGTTGTGAAACTCCATCCTTGGAGTTATTCAAGACTCAACCAGACACTGCCCGAGCAACCTGATTTAAATTGGCCCTGCCTGGAAGTGGGGTTGAACAACCTATCTCCACAGGTCCCTCCCAATCTAAAATTATTCTATGATTCTATTAATTATTTTGCTCCTCAATGGTCAAAGCTATGTGTCCCTCCTAAAATGAATGACTGGTATAGCAAATAAAGCTACAGATGTGTTACAGACAGCACATTGCCCTGGCACAGGGCCCAGCCAAAGTATACCACCCTTCAGGTGTTTCAGGTCACAAGCAGTTCACATTATGAGCACAGAAAGCTGCTGTCTGGCAGCTGCACAGGGGGCCAGGCAGACCCGTGAAGGAGATGAGTTCTGCCCCGAGCCAGAGGACCTTCCATTTCCCAGCATCAGTGACTAAAAAATTAGTCAGCCATTCGATCTGACTCGTAGCAGCTAACAAAGATGATGGGTTTCTGTCTGCAAGCCTCCCAACACAGACAATCACAATCTGCACAAAGCATACTGCCACCCATTTCTCCTTTATACCACCCTCCTAACAGACCCCCCTCCAAGTAATCTGTAATATGGGACTCTACAATTAGTCAAGAGCATGGCAAATGGCTACAAACTAGATGCACGTTTATCCACAGCGTACAAGGCCCTGCCCACACACACAAGGCAAAACACCTAACTTGCACCTGCAGTCAGGAGGTCTCAAACCTAGTCTAACAATACAAACCATCAGCTGAATTTTCAGAGGTCATTTGCTCTAAATGCATGCGGCCGCATCTGCACTGAGCAAACATCAGCCTGATCCAAATACCACCTAAGTTTCCAAAAGTACCTTATCAAAATTAATGGGAACATAATCTTTCCTGCTGTGCATCATCTTCTTAGAGGAGACTACTGCAGACTCTCTCTTGCATCTGTTCAAATACTTCTGAAATTTAGGTATCACACTGAAGTTTCTATCACACTGAATGTCAGCTATCATCACCAGTTCACTACCATACACAGGCGAACAGAGGTGGCAAACTGAATGATGCCCTTTTGTCATTATAAAACTCTTTTGGAGGATATTATTTTTCTTTTCTTAAGTGGGGAAGGCTTTTCTCATGATCATAGGATAACAGAAGAAAGCGGAAATAAACCAGTTCTCTTTCTCTAGGGGCCAAAGAGCCTTTTTAGGTGTATCAGTCACAGATCAGATAGGACTGCAGGACCCCCCGGCAGCATGCAGCGCTACTCTACGTATCTGCCCAGAACCAACATTTACAAGCATCTCAGTTGTTGGAATATATTTAAAGTGGTCCTTCGTGGCAGTCATCACCCACGCTTTGCAACACCAAAAGGCAAGTTCTCTAACTACGGAAGACGCAAAGCCATGAAACTGTTCTCAAGCTCGACTGCTGGTAATTCATGACTGGCACTATCTGGAGTGAGCTCTGCTTGACGAGCGTTGCTGTTTTTTGTACTTTTCTTATTAAAATGTATACTTTTCAAATTCTATTACAGAAAGGGTAAAGTCAAGCTTTAAACTAAAAAGATTTAAATCAGAAAGCTACCTGCTTTACTTTAAAGCTTTTTAAAGTAAAACAAGACTGTGCACGGCCACTACTCCAACAGAAGGCTATTTAAAACCCAAGAAATGTAGCAGATGTCGTCAGTGGTTCGGGTGCAGCACTCCTCTCTAATTAGCTCTGACCCAAGGCATTGATCCCAGAGATTCTGCACTGTGGTGGATGTCATTCGTCACAGGAAGAAGGTGCCAGCAGCTACAAGATTTGTGATGAAGCTTGGATAACGCTTCTGAAGAGAGCTGTGGTGCCACCAGCTCTTCTGCCCTCATTAGACTCCATTTTGAAAAATTATTCATAGTACCTCTCAATTCTTGCACAACTATTTGGCATGATTTTTATTCACCAACCGAAGAGTTAGGTGAATTATTAACGGAGGCAGCCTGAGGACACATTTCAGAGGCGGGTTTAGCATTGGTCTATTTCAGAGCATTGAAAGAAATAGCCAATACTCTGAAGCCCTGCTCAGTGCAGGAGCACAGGTAAAAGATCAAAGGTAAGCTAAGTTACATTTCCCAAACTGAGCCACATTAGCCATTACTGAATCACAACAGCAAGCCCTGAGCCAGGAGTTTTCCAAGTGTAATTAGAGCTGTAGCCTGGCAGCGCTAATTCTTCAGGAGGAGAATGTCAGTTCTCCATCATAATTTCTCAAATCAGTCTAGTTGTAGCCAAACAACAGAGTCAATAAAACTCACATTACAATTTCAAGTTACGTATTAGCACAGTTATCTTCACATTAACAACTTCACCTTTCTCCTAGTTTACACCTAACACTTCTCAGAACACATCTCATCACTGAAAATGCCACATAATAGGAGAATATACAAGAGCACAATATTCAGAAGTACTTTTTTTTTTTTTTTTTACACATTTCCCTTGGCTTTTTTATGCAGGGAAACCCTTTTATTTATTTATTCGCTGCGAAGACTTTTACTTAAAACATTTTTTTTTCTGTAGTCAAAACTACTGCCCAGCTCTTGCTGGCGAGGAAAACATTCCTGTGTGTGGGTTAGCCTAAACTGGGAGGCAAAATAATTGGAAAGCAGAGATAACCAACAACATTTTGATTTAAAAGATCTTGATCACGGACTATTAAGGTGATAAAACCAGGCTCTTACTTTCCAGCAATAGAGCCCAGCCCTCCTCTGTGATTTCTGCTCAGGATGGCTGGCTAGGTCTGTATCACTACTACAGGCAACTACAGGCAGAGGTATGCATCAAGTTTTCCAGGCCTCACCAGTTAGAAGTGACTCATACAAACCCTGGATTAGAGCACTGGGATTGCTCTGCTCATTGCTGATAAGCAGCTGATTCCCTGCATACAATTTCACATTCAAAGCAAGGCGACTGGAAACCTTTCCTGTCAGCCCTGCTCCAACAGGCTCACAGAGCAGTGCGTGACTTGCTAAGCTACACCCACAAGCAGTGGCTCTACTGAAAAAAGGAGTTTGGCCCCATGAAACTGGCATCAGCAAACTAGTCCTCCTCTGCTGTGCAGATTCCACCGCACAATATAAATCTGGAGGCAAGAGATGTTGGCTTGCGTTTATGCTATTCAAAAATCAATGTGGATCACATCTACATTATTCCAAAAGCAAAGGATGTCAAGTTCACCTATCAATGCTGTATTTTTTTCTGGATTTTTATAATACTCATTATTTCTGCCTTGCAAAAGAACTACAGAATAACACACATTCCATAATTAGAAAGCACTTGGCAAAGATACCATGGGAAACAAACCACCCTAAACAGGCCAGGAATTTGAGAGCCCTTCCTCTTGCAGGTCAGAGAACGTCTTAAACAAAAAATAGAAATTTCTTTAACCTATCACACGTGTCCTGCTGTCCAGACTATACTGATCTAAAACTGATTAAAATGCCTCGCATTCCTAAGACACCCTATAGCAGAAACTGGAGGTTCTGAAGGACATTTGGCCCACTGCTTAAGAAAAAAGCCCTGTTCCAGCAAAGGATGAACATTTGACTGCACAGTAACTGGATATATCAATGCCCTGCCAAAGAACAATCACTAAATATTGTAACAGGCTTGATAACGAGGCAGAACCTCTTCCCCAAACCATTAGCTCTGCTAAGAACGGTTTTCTATCCTCTTTTTTTTTTGTATTCATGCATCTCCTCTTTCCCCATGCAGAGAGGAGCCAGCTGTCCCCCAAACAAGTAGTTAGGGACAGAAGCTTGCACAGAGGACGTTGGTCGCTGGAGACACAACATTCCTCATCAGTTATGAAACTGCAGACCTATAAAGGTTAAATCAAAAGTCCATTCATTATACTCACTCAAAAAGTGTATCAAGATGGTAAAGTTCCTTAATTTTACTGCAAACTTCATGACATCATGAGTTCTCTGAATTCTCCGATTCTGTGTGAACGTGTTTGCACGATTATAGACAAAAGCTTAAAAATATGTTAGGTGTGACCAAAAGGGTTCAAAAACCAGAAGACAAAGAACATTTAAATTATTATTTTGGATTCTAATTTATGCTTTGTAATGCCTAAAACTGTCAATACTGGTTTTGTTTGTTTCAGGAAAGCTTCAACAGTGAGAACACTAAACTTTTCTTCTCAAGCTCAGTCTTTCACAAATAAACAAGAATATTACACAAAAAAAGGAATATTACAAAAAATGAAGATGGAGATGTACACCTCTTCCTAGACTCCTACACTTTCTCTGTAAGTGCTGTTCACTATTTTGATACCTCTGATGATAGATGCATTTAAGAAATGGCAGATTAAAAAGCACACATGCGCCACTTGTATTTAGTTATGGCTCCCGCACACACACAATAATTCTGGGTTTATGACGTGAGTGAAAACCGAAACTGGGTTAATCTAACAAATTAAGATAAGTTTTCCTTGTTGTTGCTCTCTGCTGAACCACTGAAACAGAATGGATGACTGGCTTTGACAGTGACCACCAGAACAAAGTCCCACTATATAATTACCAGATGCCCTTAATATGATGCCAGTTTGTCTCATGCACGTGGCTACTCTCACTCTGTCCCACTCAGGCGCTGCCTTGTGTTATGGCTCTGTTGGTTGTTTTACAGGACTGCAAGACTGTCACCTCTTCAGCTGATTTTACAAATGCACTCTACCCATTCTGAACCCAACAGTAATTGTTGAACTAACTTCAATAGCAAAGAGTTCGAAAACAACAGTTAATTCAGTTTCATTGCTTTGTCCTTACTTTGATACAATCATTTTAAGCAGCTCCCCTGCAGAGTCTGTGGCAAGAACAAGAAGAGCCGTTTTGACGGAGCTGTTAATACAAACAGCCTGACTCAGTTCAGCTGATGTGCATTCCTCCCAACTGACTTTCTAAACAGTCACTCCCAGTGGCAGGACCTACATCTTCCTTTTAAGGGGAAAAAATGTTTTCACAGGAAAAATTAAGTGTTCAAAGCCTGCGCATATCTCTGTGCTTTCAGTGACCAATCTCTCCTTTAAAAACATGTTCTCATTGCACGCAAAACAAAAACTTCTCCCTCCTTAATATAAAGTTGTTCCTCTTTTTTAACACAGCCATTAGCTTTCTATCAATACCCTGGCAGACTCAGGTGAAACATCCTATCATACTATTTGTCACACAAGCCAACATTAAAAAAAGAATGGGTTTTCAAAAGCGTGAGGATGACTAAATCGGAGAAAATCATGGCTGAGAAAAAACCGGCAGAACTTACAGGCTGTAGACAATGCTGTACAGCTCACATTGGTGGCTGACAGTTCCTATTCCTTCAAATTTCTTTTCCTGCATTTCTGAAAAGAGGATTAGTGTTAGAAAGGGATTAAGACTGGAAAGCATATCATAACAAAAACTTCTGGTTCTATCGACACTAGATAAGGAAAGAGTGAACACTGGTGCTTTGCCTGCATGTTAGATGAAGGAAACAGGATTTCCCTCTGCTACTCCCTGAGCAAGATCCCAAGGAAATGTTTCTAATAATAGGAAATTACTATATAAGGCCAGAGCAGCACTAAACTGTTTGCAGTCTGGAAAAGAAGAACGTACAAGAGTACTGAGGAGGGATGCAACTGGCAGAGCAGGGCTCTTCACACATCAGTATTCTCCAGGAAGGCAGTATGTAGCAACCTAAGGTTCCCCTCCATAGAGATGGACAGCTTTTAACCTGTGACTCCTCTCGTGAGCAGAGGGGCCTCTCCCACAGCCCAAAATAGAAAACTAAATGTACAAATTAGAGCTGCTATGTCCTTTTTCTATCATGCCCTTGCTTTTCTTCATGGGAGGAAAAAGACAGATGGAACAGACTTTCAGATCTACAAAATAGCACCTGCAAAGCAAGGCTGAGCACATCTCTGATATGGAAAGGGCAGGAAAAGACACCGCCACATCCTAAAGCATGACATGGCCAGTGCTAATGCAGAAGGAAGGATGACAGCTCCCCTACCAGCCCTTCCTGGGCAGTAGATCCATGGAGCACAACAATTTGCTGCTGCGTTTCGTGAACTGGACAGCGGTCTCTTACTCATTTTGTTTTGAACTGCAAAGATGTTGGGCACCTGTGGAAGGAGCCGTTTAACTTAATTTTCTAAGTGTTCCCACATAATTGTATGCATTAATGTCTCACAGGCCAACAGTTTCAGCAGCAAATAGTTGCATGTAGCTACAAGCAGCTGTGTATATCTCAGCAAAACTGTCAGACTGACTTCTGTTCGCAGCTGCAATTTTAACTCCAGTGCACGCTTTTTACTATCATTTCAGCAGACACAAAACCTGCAAGCCCAGTTAAAAACAGATTTTCCTTCTTCTTATACAAATGAAAGGGAGTTCCTACAGCAATGCTCACAAAGACCTCGTTTGGATAAAGTGATATAACTGGAACATTTCCCTGTGATCCCCAGTGGGGGTATCTTTCCATCTCTGCTTTGTCTTTGGATAAGGCCAGAAGCTCTCGGCTCCCAGTGCAGAGAAGCTTGCTGAGCAAACACAGTCTGACAGAGTTCCATAGCTGCCATGGAAATGTGTACAATATAAAATTCCTAGACAGGTTTATCACCCAGACTTTTTTTCTGACAGCAGTAGATGTCTGTGACAAAACGTACAAATAATTTTGTATCTGTAGTCTGCTACATCCTACCTCTCTTCTGTCTACAAATGCAGCCCCTGAAGAGTTGCACAGCTTCTAGAGGAACTTGGGGCCAAACCCCAGCCAAGATTTTCCACGTGTTAGCTGGCAAGACCTCTTTGAGCTGAAACGGTCAGTTTGCCCCAGGAAAGTTAGGCTGAGAGCCTTAAAAAAAGCAGGCTAGGCTACCCTTATGAAAGACTCATTGATGAGACAGTAAGACAGAGTTTTGACAGCAGAAGCGCTCTTCTACATCGCAGCACCAGGAGCTTCACAGTCCCGATGGGAACACCGCTGAGATTTACAATTCCCTATACTGTTCCAGAGGATTGCTCCACTGTAACCAGGCTCTCAGGTACGTTCTTCACCAGTTGCTCATACCTTGCCCTTGTCCCCATACTACCTGGCCAGAAAAGGGTGTGCACTCAAGGGTGTGTTAAGCTTTCCAGGGCATATAACCATTCTGTCCCAAGAGGATGTTTCACATTTGAATTATCTTTAGGGACATCTTGATTTCTGAAGACTTTTAAACTGACCTTTAATTTTTGTCCAATTAAATACTTCACATTCTTGCCTGCACAGCGAGGGGAAAACAAGTGCAGGCAACAGGCAGGTGTTTTACAGAATCAGTTAACGTAAGTGGTTATGACTCTTGTGAAAACCAGCTACAAGAAAGCATTTATATTAAATATCCTTACGCCTCTTTTCTCATGTAATAACTGCTCCATAACAATTATAAAGCAATTCAGAAAGACAGCTTGTGCTGGTATTGCTTGTGGTCAGTGGTATCTGGAAGTTAATTAATTTTGGAAGAAACAATGTTTTGGAAACTAGCTCCCTGTACATTTAAGTCAGTACAAAGTCTGAACTTTAAGCCTGGACCCTAATGCTGTTGTCTTCTCTACTTATTTTTCACGCCAAGTCAAAGGATGCAGTCAGTAAGTTGTTTGTTCAGTTTCAAAAAGTCTGCTCCAGGAGAAGATAGATATTTGTTTTGGCTCCAAAAGGTGAGAAGAATCACAGGTATGAGACTAGGAGTCTGGAAGCAGAGATCAACCATCCCTACTAATGTTACACTGATAGGATCCCAAGTTTCACCCATGCCACCAATGATAATCAAAAAATTCTTCTCTAAATACAGGAATTGCCTCTTTAGGACTGCTGACACCAAAACAGTAAGTTTAAGCTGCTTTATTTTCTTTAGTAGGTTAAATGTGAAACCTAGGGAAGACTATTTGAATGACATTATTCTCAACTGTGTCAACACATATCATTTTACAGAAATCCAAATAACAGATTTATCTACGATATCAGACTGCTTTATAGGAAACAACTAGACTGACTTGTCCTATGCTGTCCTTTTTTCTTTTAATTCACAACTTTCATCAAAGGAGTTTTGCATTAAAACAACCACACCCAAACCCAGATCATTTGGTACTGTGAAAAACAGTTTTAAAAAGAAATATCTCCCTCCAAAATAGCCAAATGAAATAGTTTCTTATAGTTAATGTGAAGCTTTTCCTTTTCGTAAAGTCTGAATAAAGCTATTGTTGAACTCCTATTTGGCTGTCAAAACCACGAACTTTTCTGCTATGTGGAGACTGGAGCACAGCTAATATTTAGATTATATTAGTATATTCAAGTTTCCAGTGTCAGAAAAATAAAGGCCAAACGGCTAAAACTTTCCTGAAAAGCACAGGAGAGAGGACCACATATGGAACATATTTCCTGAAATTCTGGGGGGGGGGGGTTATAAAATAGCTTGTACATAAGTGATGCCCCAACAACTACTCCTACTCCCCATTCCTGTTAGTGTAATAACAAGATCCCTAGTATGGAAAGTTTATAGTAGCATAAAGATGTATATATCAGTATAATTTGTACCCCAGGTTTAGGGAAATGCTACTATGAGCAACATTGCACATTGGTACAATGGCATCTGCCACAGGTTTGTTCCATGTAATGTCTGTAAGTTCATTAAGAAAAAAAAAACAACACACCAATCTGCAAGTATTCTTGCGACATTTCATTCTGATGCCAGAAGTGGGTAATACCTGGGAGAAACGAGTTCTTATTTTCCTTCTGGGTGTGACTCTTTTTTAATGCGAACTTAGCAATGCTGTAAGCGAACTACAAACTACCAAGTGGAGCCAAGTTCTGTGAGCCCAGAAAAAGGGCACATTCAGTGCTTTAGACATTCAAACAAGTGGAGCAGTTTTTAATTTGATGATTTATAAGTGTAGAGTTTACAGGCACAATTTGTACTTCCACCACTTTTTTTCTTCTGTCCCAAACTGACTTTGTTGGCCTAAGGCAGGCAGTTATTTTGGGATAGTGAAAAGTTATAAATAAGTTCTAATAAAACTATTAGGAACACATATGGTATTGAACTTCTTTCAAACTCTTCTTTGTAAGGGAACAAAGAGCAGTTTACATTTATTGTGATGGCGTTAAGTCCCCCATGAAAAGTTTAAGGAGACAGTTTCAACAACAGTCTGGAGTAAAACTACATCATGAACCCAAAATAAGAATATCCAATGATCTGCAGAAATTCCAGATTATGTTAAAAGAAATGGCCTAAGCAGTTTCCAAAAGCAGACGAAAGAAAAGTAGACACACAGTGCAGACTGGCTATCTGGCAGTGTGTCAGACTTGAGGCCTGGCAACCAACAGGAGCACGTGGGCAGATGATATTGCAGCTGGCTTATGTCTGAACTGCTTCCCTTTACCCTGCCTATTCTGCTGCTTCTGAAAAGAAGGGTAAAAGCCACCAGATGAAGGGTATTGTCTGAGGTAATCTCCTTCTGACCAGTCTGACAGTACCCCAAAGATCCCACAGTGAACAAAGTCTTTAATGTTTCTGTGAATTGCAAACATTTTTATCCTAAAATAGATATATCCTCAGATAACAGTAAACAGGGAATGATGAGTTGCCATCATGTTGGCAAAAGTATTCCAGGATGCCTGGAAAATACAGACATCATTTCAGAAGGACATCCCACACCCACTGGCATCAGCTAACACTCATCAAATGATCCAGAATACTGTTTTCCAACATTTTAAAAATTGATACTCCTATTGAATCAAAGATACATTAAATCAAGATTTTTTAAAGTAAAAGAAGAAGTAATCACAATCATGTTAAAAAAAAAAATATCATTGGCTTGCAACTTAGTAAGCACCCTTTGAAGTGTAAGGAGTATCTCATCTCCAAGACGTGGTTTCAACTCCATGCTCACTCAGGAGAACAACGCTATCCTGCTCACAGCATTTTCAAGATTTTCTGCATTACCAGGGACACAGATTTAATCAAAAACAAAGACAAAATACACACTAAAGAATAATCAAGGAGTCCATTCCTTTGTGGTTCTCAGGAATGCATGTTCCACATCTGGATAAACATGGGCCTATGCAGTAAATGGAAACATTCATTCCCCAGCTGTGGCTAGGTCCAAATCCTTTCTTTCTCTCTCTCCGATTTACTTATAGTCCTACATTCGGTGGCTGAAAAACTGCATAAATCCTGCTGAGGCAGACAAAATAGGTAGTCACAGGCAGGCCCAGCAATCTGCCTACTGACCATTTACATCCACCATATAAACAACTTCTGGGCTGTGATGATCTCCAACTCAAGATCCTGAAGGAATTCCCACAGCTCCTGTTACTTGGGTATAACCAGCTGGCTGTGACAGTTGTGACATTAACAGAAATACCAACTGTCCCACAGCACTGTGTTCTCCATTAGAAGATGAGGAACCAGCACCCCTAAGAATAAGGGACAGGAAAGGGGAAGCATCCACTCATGCTGATGCAGATAATAAGCACATCCTCAAAAAAGTGAAAGGTATCCTTCTGCCTTGAGGCTACTAGTGCGTAGGTGGGAGTCCTTTCCACATAGGGCCACACCCTGCTAGAAGTGCATGGATTTGGAGATCGCATGGAAATTTGGTAACTTTTGTTCTGCTGTTGTCTGAGCAAACCCCACTGTCCATGGCAGCTGGAACAACAAGAGGAACTGTCAGAAGTCTCATCCCACTGGGAAGTAAACACTGTCTTTCCTCTGATCCGACAGGCAAAGATTCTCTAAGTTTCCTTGGGGTGAGAGATCCAGAGCCATGAGGGAATCTGAGCTTCTCCCTGAAAGAAGGGTCCAAGAGTCTCAAGAATAGGTATCTCCCATAGAAAATCAGTACATGTTATCAAAGACTATAATGTAAGAAGTACACATAAAATGCAAGCAGCAGCTTTAGTTCGTTTGCTTAAATTTTCTGTTCTAACAGCTCTCAGATACTGCCAGGGCAGCATCATTTGCTATTGTAGCAACAACATGAGCCCAGCCTTAAGCACTCTGCAATAATGAGAGGAGAACGCAAAAAGATGAGAGCTGATACAGTGTGCATGGCAAGCCCTAGATTAACCGCACTTCACTGAGGTCAGTGGGAGCTCTGCCATCAGCTTCAGTTGTGTTGGGACTACACCTGTGGCAGGAAAAAAGGTTAAGCTCTTTTAAATCACCTAAAGAAAAAGAAAAGCATCAAAACTTGAGGGTTTGTTTCAGGAGCTATTGTTTGTAAGGCTGAAATAGAAAAACAGAGGGACATGGGGAAGTTCATCACTGTAAATTATTGATCCACTGCTTTCTAGACATTGAAACTGGTAATTAAACAAATGGTAAAGAGATACTTCATCAATTATAGAGGTGTCACTTTAAATTACACTTGCTCCAGGATGAATAAAACACAGAGGTTAAATGCTATGGGTACTTCTTCACACTGGCTTCTTGTTCAAAATCCTCACACCACCACTGATTCTAATTCTCTTACATCGCTGCTTCAGAGCTGCATGGTCTTTGCAAATACTAAGCTAGATAAGGGGAAATGGGAGTTTTTGTTTCACCAATCTTTTTCACACCATGTCCAGAAAGCACAGCCCCGTGGTCAGCAGAGAAGATGTGGAGCTGAGAGTAGTGGGATCCCTTTGCTGCTCAACAGGATTAGTTATATAGCCGTAAGTCAAGGCCGCAGCCTCTTCAAAACAGCCCTCCCTCAAAAATAAAAGAAAAAGTTCTGTCTACTAATAATCAGTTGTGAAATCTGTGAAGTACTGGGCAGACATTTGATACTGGTAGATATTATGGTTTTTAGAAAATATATACATGTACACACCCTCCACAACCTGAAATAACACTGGCAAGCTGCTTCTGAAGCAATATGATGACAACATCAAAGATACATCAAAGATACCCTTTCAAGCAGAAATCATGTCACAACCATAATGTCTACTCAAATTTGATTTATGGTAAATTTTTATATCAGGGTGCACCCCTTACTGCATCAAGCTTAATTATCTCAATTTCACATGTTAAATATTGCACGAATGTAAAAATATACTTCCTCTAATACTCATTTTGAAATATAAACACCATCCTAAGAAGAGCTTGGCCATCTTGCAATTACAGGCACAAATGCTCTCTAGAACCGTTATTACATCTCTCAAATAGGTTTCACTCCAGGAAAGTATTTATTGAAGGCTGAGTTCATCAATTGATTGAGATAGGTCAGGGACTATAAATACTCTAAGTGAAGACTGCATATATGGCATAAGCAGACAGCTTAAAAGCACATGCAAAAAAACCCTAACAGGTGGACGCAGTTGGCATCCTTCACTGAGCAGAAGCAGCAGTGAAGCAATAATGCTAGGAGGCAAAATCAGAGAAACAGAAGTTGCTGGTGGAGCCAGAACAATCCTAGAAGTCAAACAGCTTGTGTTCGCCATGGTGAAGTGGGGAAGAAGTGAGGGGATAACCAGGTGGGAGTTCAGGTCAGAGAGGAAAGAGAGAGGCCAAGGTAGTGAACCGCAGGAATATGCTGTGGAAACTGGAGATGAATGCATTATCAGCTGATGGAAATATTCAAAGTGGGAGTTGAAGGCTGGACAGTAGAATTTTTGTGAAGGAAAGAACCTATCAGCTTTTGGTAGGGGGACAAGATAATCAAAAGGCTGAGCTGATTCTCCCTACCGCTCCCCAAATAATGAGGCTGAAGCGCAAGGAGAGCAAGCTCTGCTGTGGGCCTGATGCCAATTGGTCTATGAAGTTTTCCTTGCCTGTTCTAAGGAGAGTTACACAATGTAAGGCTTTATTCATAAGTGCCTGATGGCATCCTGTGTATACAACAGCTCCTACCAGCAGAACAGTATTTGTGGGAAACGTTAGGAAGAGCGTCTAAGAGAGATAAAGCCTTTGAGTTGCAGAGGAAGCTACCAGCCCTCATTTCCAGCTTGTCAGAGCAAGTCCTTCTTGAAGTCAGCAGCCTGGAATGAAGAGAATCTGGCATTTGTGCATGTATGTATGGTTCAGACAGTCAGGGCGGAGTGGCTGACTTTAATCATACTTTCCACAATGGGGGAGGGGGGAGGAGTGGCAAAGTACAGTGAGTGATGGGCGTTATCTGCTATATATTCACAAATTCCTCTTCTTTGACTTTGTATTTCAAGCCTGACCTCCTTTCCTGCTTCCACTAGCCCCTAGACGAGGAGAGCAAGAGCGAGAACACAGAACTGGAATTTGAGAGTCCTTCACATTCTTGGGATTCCTGCTGTCTGTGATAGGCAGCACAAAGGCAGCACGCACTTGTCTGGTGATCTGACAAATTCCACGTTCTGGAGAATTACTGGAACAGCTGATGGGTCCCCTGCAAAGCTGAACCCCACTACTCCAAAATTCACTAATCCAAGTGCTAACCAATTACAGCCTCCGCTGCCCCAGCTTACCTGCTGGGTGATAACCTTCGTGTTTAGTATACACATTCTAAAGTTGTTTCTTTAATTGTCTTTTGCCAGAGTATCTCCTTCTGGGGGAAAAAAAAATATCAGTAGAGCATCTAAAAATATGGGCTTGCACTAGCAACTGCCAAGCTTTTTTAGCTTGTTATGAAGCCTCTTTAACAAGAGTGCTAGTATGGTATCAAAAGGTCCAAAATAGTTTAATACAGCTGCCCACTACAGCGTTAGCAACAATACTCTAAAGAATTCCAGTTCAAACCACTTTTGGTTGCCTTCTACCCTCACAATGAGGCTACAGTCCACTAAATCACATGGAGCTTCAATTCCATCTAGAAATAGCCTCTAAGTTTCTATTGCAGGATGATGTTCCTAAATTTTGTTTACTTGGGTGCCACTACTGGTGGTGACAGCAATAGCAGCTACAAATCGCAGGAACCTGCCTGTATGCCCAGGAAGGGCACACATCCAGATCCAACCTCTTGCACAAAAGGTTTTGGCAGCAAAATTAATTCCTCCTCCCTTACCCTTTCTGCCTGTGTCGATCACAACGTTATGCTCAGATACCACAACACAGTAACCTTGTCCCACTACCCCACACATATACCTTGCTAAACAGTCTCACAGGGACTTTACAAGTCCCAAAAGTCCTTTGAACCTTCACATCTGTTGAAAAGCAGTGCAAAAGTGGGCATCCCTGCATCCTCAGCTGGGCAGGATGTCCTCCCTCCAGGCCCCCATTGCACTGGCTCTCCCAACCTGTTTCCACAAACAGCAATGCTCTGGGAAGTGCCAGAGGTGTATCTGCTCCACAGAGAGCAACACGCACCAGACATCAGTGCCCAACTGGACCCCTCTGACCTGGGCTATGCTCCCAGCTTTGAGCTCCAGCCACTCTGTGTGCTGCTTAGGCAAGAGACAGAACAGACGCCAGTTTCTCTTGACTCATTGTCTGAGCGTTAGATTATCAGTGCCTCTCTATTTATCCCTGTTTATCAGTGTCTCTCTATTCCTGACCTGACACCATGTTAACGGGCAACAGCAACACAGGCACTCCATGGGCAGATGGTTACCGTACTGCTTAGGAACCATAATAAGTGTTATAGCTTGGGAATCCCCATTACAAGAAGTGGAGTGGAGATAGTGTATTCTATTTGTAAATCTTAATAAAGCCAACATTTAGAAGACAACTAATTGCCATTTATGTTCCAAACAGCTGGCCTAGCTCCATATCCACAGGCTGGGAGGTTTTAGTGCCAATCAGTCCACACACCAGGGCACAAAAGTCCCCCAGTACGACTGCAGAACCTTCTAGCAAACTCAAACTTCTTGCCACTGCCACTGACTTCAAGGAGCAAGAACCAGTAGCATAAGAAGAGAACAGCTACACAAGCCGTCATTCCCACAGCGTTACATTACAGACACTTCTCCAAGGTGAAAAGAGCACAAAAAGTGTCCTCCAAAGTGCCAGAGTGCAGTCCCAGGCTGCTGCAAGTTGACCTAGACAGCTGACATTACTGTCATGCAGCCCATCCTCTGTTGCCAGCTGTGCTTGTCCTGGCCCCCTCCTTCCTCTGTACTGAGACTGAGATCTGTTCACCTCTGTAATGAGACAGTTCAGGGAAATAAACAAACAGAAAACTTTTTTTTTTTTTTTCCCTTCATCATTGTTCTCTAAACTTTGTTTCAATTGATTCACCAAAGAGCCAAATGGATGCTAGTGCAGGTACAAGGCAGGGAGCGGAGAACTACAGCGAAACCAATTTAAACAGAACTTCATGTCAGTATAAGCTTATCTTAGATACTGAGGGAATACATCCTCCTGGCAGAAAGAAAGGGCATTTCATTGAGAGTAACACGGATGAAGCTCTAAGACTCTCTGGCTGCTTGCTTCGTCCCCTACCCTTTATACATATACACGCCTCTGAGCGTTTAAAACTTTGAGACGTGATGCATGTATATTATCACCACCAGCAGCCTCCAAGACAAGCCCAGGAGTGACACTAGAGGCTACAGACTGTCAGCGGTACTGCTCCATGATCAGGAAGTCGACAATATAAATTACTTAACCTGACACATGTGGTTATATATGTCACATCGGATTCGCCAGCAGAAACATGCCTAGCTAATACACTGGTCTGCTATTCAACAAGATTGTGAACAACTGACACTTTTTGGCAGGTGCCGTAGAAACGAGTGCCGATGATGGTGGACTCTGCAAGCACGCAGGAGGGGGGGAAGCTTACGTCACACACTCATCACTGTGCCAATTACTGACCCAAGTGAACCTTCCCATTCCCTATCAATCCACAAATCTCAATCCAGCCCACACTAAACACTGACTGATTTTCTACTCTAACGAGCACTGTGTCACATTTGTGTTGACTAACCATCAGTTCAGATAAGTGGTTTGCAATTCAGATAATTTGGTTTGGGGCCAGTGAAAGTATGGCCTGAAAAGCACTTTTGAGAGTTCAGCACAGAGAGGTTAACCAAAGAAATTCACTGCTCTAAACAGAAGGCCAGGTACCAAGCTGACAGCTACTTTTAGACCTTTATACCAGAATTTACCTTTCCAGCCTATCCAAAATAAAAAGCAAGATTTGTCACAACAAAACTTTGCCTTGGAAAGTAAGAGCTTGCTTGTACGATGCTCAGAAAAGATTTCTTTCTGGGCACGCACACTCAACCTGCAGCAACACTGCATTTTCTTCCACTCCCCATTTCCACGCGGGTGGCAACATGATCCTTTCACAGATGCTACCTATTGCTGATGACGGACAATTAGTATTTCAACAAAAATGCATTCAACGACAAACAGCCAACTTAACTGAGGCCTCTAGGAAAAAGTAAACAGTTACATGACAGCAGCTTTTGAGTTCCATGGACTTCAGCCTGGACATAGTTCACATTCTCATCCTACACAGAGCCACTTTGTGGAATTTTCCTCCCATTGCAAGCTGAACTAAGAAAGTAGTTTGGACAGCAGCAGTTACCAGGTAAACATATTCAAGGCTTACAGTTGGAAGGAGCTCCCCTATGTCCCCACCTAGACACAGAATCATCAGAGCAGAAGCAGACACTTGGCAACTGGTCAGGTTTCAGTTTAAAGACAGAGATCAAACATCCCCTTTCATTCTGCAAGTTTTTTGCATACAGAACTCCACATCTCTTGCAACATTTCCTCTTCACATGGTGCCCTCATGACCAAGCTGCCGGAGCAGCACAGAAGCCCTTGCTCCCAACACTCACTACCCGCCAGGCTCTCAGCACTAGACATCCCCTGCTCTGGTAGCACTCACGAACGCAGTAGATAAAGGTTTCAAGGCGGTCACCGTCTACAGCAACCTCCAGGAAGAGCAGCTCATCTTTGACTCTTCTTTTCTTTTTTGTTTTGCTCTCTTTTCCTTTATACTTCTTCCTTGTATCAGGACACAATTATCTCGGATCAGTTTATACTTGAGATAAATAATGTCTGAAAGGTTACTCAAATATATAAATGGCCCATAACCATCAACCCATGTATTCTTTAATTATATCAGGCAAAAAGAAAAGATACTGTGCTCATATCATTATGTCGTTACATGTTTTTCTTAAATGGTCTGCGAACTCTAATGCACCTGTTTTAGAAATACCTCATAAAAGTGCGTAAATTATCCCTTCTATTACCCCAAATTGCTCCTAGCTTTCTCCAGTCCCTGCATAAACAGCCATGAGAGCACTGTTTCTTCTGTGAATTGAGGAGACATCTTTCTGGTGATTTTAGAGGACAGTATTTTAAGGTAGCCAACATCTAACTGACAGGCAGCACTACTGCTCATCTGTACTTCCGTAACAACCAAGATTTCAAACAATTTAAAGAAATGCTTTCTGCTGGAAACCAAAACTGTAAGTCCTGAAACTAAGCAGCAACTGAAATAATAAGAGAGACAAGATAATAGGCATTTGTCCCTAAGTTATTTCATAAGGCTGAGATTTAATTTTTTTCAGCTAAATAGTCTGTGGATCCACTACTTCAGGAGGATGCAGAGAGAAAAAGGAGAGCAAAGTAAGATTGCTCGGATCTATGATACAGGCTTATTTTGGCCTCCCAACCTTTTCTGCCCCCTACACCTTTTTATCCCCCTCAAACCTTTCCACCCCGCCCTTCTTCTTGGTCTCTACGTTTCTTGCTGACATCCCACATTATTTTGGTCTCCCACCCCTTTTCAGCCTCCACTTTTCTTTCTGGCCTCCCACATGTTTTCAGCCTCTAGTTTTCTTTCAGACTCCCGCCCCTTCGGCCAGCACATAATATTCAAATCCCCTTAAGGTTATGAATATGTAAATTCCCTATCCAGTCAACAGCATCTCACCTAGATATGTGCATCCATATTTTGACTTCTGCTTCTACACCCTAGCTGACCAGAAACAAGCTAGCTTCCATCCAGACATCCTGCAGTCATAACAGCACGATTTTATGCCCAAGGAAGCATGCTGGCTCTCTCGGTAACTCCAAATCCTGCTAGGACTCTCATAGCCCTGTACAGTTAATTGTGTTAATGGAGGTACAAAAGTAAAACATGCGAAGTTCTGAGATGGTAAAAATCAAGAGCTTCAAAGCAACACTTTCATAAGGTTTAGGGGTGATGCAAACCCCCACCATGCTTATTTAAACAAATAGACGGTCTAGCTTTGCTAATGGCTCCACAAGCTGCTGTTCCCAGTTCCTATCTGCCAGCTTTCCGGATAGATCAGCAACATGAAAGTTAGAAATCACCTGCATTCCTACAGAGTGCTACGATCAGGCACACAAAAACACACTCTGTACTTCTCTGTAGAACTTGCTTTTTATCCCCTCCCTCAACTTTAAGAGCCACAAATCCATGCACAAATAAAATGGGGATTTTGGAAGTCACACATTTTGTATTTGCTCTCGCCTTCACGTGAGACCTTAAGTTTTCCGTTCTATTTTCAAACAAAATTGTGGCCAAAAAAGCTTCTGACTTTAGGAGAAATCAAAAATATACATTTTGAATACTCTATTCAAAATGCAGTGTTTGGTTTACTTGAGATAGGTATTTTTTTTTGTTTTCAGAAAGGTGCAATAGATATAAAAGCAGTTCTTCAATATACGTTACTGTGCTTTTCCAGTAATCGTATCGCTCTGAATCTTCTCTTCCAAGTTGCAATATTCTTTTAATTACGTGGTACTTAGTAGCTCTGAAGGGAAACGAAAGAGAACGGACCACAAAATTCAGAAATGCATAAACTCAAAAGGAAGATCTGAAGTATCTTCAAAAGTTACATTTTAACTGTCCAAACACTCTTCCCGCGTCTGTTCCTTCTTCACACGCGAGTCAGGCACGCTTAGCTGACCCCACTTCATTCCCACATGAACAAACAGATGGAGAAACCCTGTTAGATTGCATTGTGTGCACTTGGCATTGTTTGTTCAGTACACCAAAAAACAATCAGGTATACAAGCCCTGGTTGTTGTTATAATCTTAATAGATGTAATGGGTGGGTAGGAAAGCTACCTGTAACATCCATGAGAAAATACTGTACTAACACAAAACAGCAGATAAACAGTCAAGAAAAGGCAGGAAACTGCTCACAACTGAACTTCAGTGCTCACATGAAATAAGGCAAAAGAAACATCTGTTTTGCTGTCTAAGTTCCAGTTCTGTCAGAGACAGAATTCCTGGCTTCCTGATGCAAAGGTGTGGCTTTCCCTCCCAAGATGCAGAAGAGGCAATTCTGAACAGACTCCAAAAATCCTAAGAGCGTAAGACAACCTGTTATTTAAAACAACAAGATGTGTGGACAGAGAACAAGGCTTTCTGGTCTCTAATTCGGAAGGTTCAATAAAACTCTAGAAAAAAATAGCAATAATTTTGTGCAATAATCTTCTCAAAACTGCACCATTGGACACATCAGCCTTTGCTGCAGATCAAAACCTGAATTGCAAAAATACTACTTATAATGTGCCATTGTGTAGTGTTGCAAATATGTAGCAGTTTTTTGGTTTTTTTTTTAAATGCTGATTATAGTGTGCTGCCTTGTAATGCATGGAACTGAGTATTTTGGTTATTAAAGTTAGCAAACAAGTCTGGCTGTTGAAAGTCATTTCCCTGAGTAAACAATGACTCAGTGTAGACTGTATAATGTAGAAGTTATTAGTTACTGTTAGCAAGTTTAAAAAACCCAACTCGCAACACTATACAAAGACATACTTCAGAATGGAAAATAGTCTTCCTCCTACTTCTATGGTTCCAGTTATACTGTTTCAGTGGAATTTAATTTTCTAAAAAGCTGAACATATCACATCTCCTTATTATATAACTGGACATTGACTTAACTGGACCCTTCAGCCATGAACAATAAGCATAGTGAGAGAGCCGAGCTTAACCTCTTTTCTGTTCTCAGTTTGTCGTTATAACTCTGAAGTAAAGATGATTCTTTCTTGGACCGGAATATCCCATCTAGACCAGGCAGCAGGTGGTAATGAGAACAGACATAAAGACAACCATAAAATATTGAGTATATGGTAATGAAGAAAAAAATGCAATTGTAAGCTCACTAAAATCCTCTGACAAACACTGTTCTCTAGTTGAATTACAGCTCCTTCAATAATCCTCCTCTTCATTAGTAAAATGGACAAATACACCTGGTGATTGTCAGCTGGCATAAGGCACCACAGATCACTCTAACTAATGAAATGCAACCTCAGCTGTTAAGACGCAAAGGTTTTCCTGAAGTCTTGAAACACAACAGAGGCTGTTTTCCAGCTACAAGTATGCACTGTCTCAAAGATTAGGACCACATCTCTACATTACCTTATGTAAGGGTGAAATCTCTGGTCAGATACGAGAACACTACAAGGAAATAGAGAGTCAAATATCCATGGTAAACTTTTACTAGAAAAGTGGCTCCAGAAGAAATCACCGAAATAAAGTTAAAGGCACAGCCTTTTAAAGCTGCTATAGCTTATAAGGTCCAGTGTGCACCCAAACAGCAGGCTGAATGCCATCATAACTGTGTTTTTGTCCACATGCATCTTTTTGCTTAGCAGCGATTTCAGACAGCTCTTTTATGGAGAAAGGAAAAAAAAAAAATCTGTTTAGAACAGCATGGATGGAAGATTTTTTTTTCTGTCATTCATAGAATATCCATTTCCTGGCAAAAATCAGAACACATTTTGACCTAACATTCTTTGCCACCAACAATGACACTGCCCATTTGGTAATAAAACTTTCCAATAACTGCAGGCTGCTGTATCTTCCAGCTCCAAGACCTTACTGCCCAGAAGGCAAACACTGTAGCACTCCAAAGGTACTGCCAAATGTTAATAATCTATGTCCATTTATTATCATCTGCTGAAGAGAATTACAGGAAGGGCGGTGGCCAAGCTGGACCAAGGTCAATGTACCAATTAAAGGGCTGCAAGTGTCCCAGTGAAGAACAGCTAGCTGGTCATTCACATGTGACAAAGTGCTGTCCTAAAGAAAAAAGCTGCCAGAGAGAGCTGTCCATGCATGCACAAATGTCACAGGAGTTCTAAATACTGATCTTTATTGCCTTCTAGTACAGAAATTTAATATAGGACAGACTACACTGAAGATCCGTATTAACAGAAAAGGTACTGGCCCTGCTGCTCCTTATTGTATTGAAGAGTACTTAAATAATGCAGGGCAGGGCTTTAAAGAATACTAGACCTTCCACCCCCACAGAACATGACTCAGTTGCAACAAATGACTTGAGATTTGTCCACTCAGAACCTTCTGTCATAACAAACTCTGTTAGCCTTTCACATTTACTTACACTGCTTGCTTGCATCTTTATTAACGCTTTCTGGGAAGAGCTGGCTACCTCCCCTGCTAATACATCAACAAGGAGTAAAGTACGCAGAGGAGGGCACAAAATACATAGTAGAATATTTTCCAGCAGAGAGATGATTCAGTCCAGACAGAGGCACAGTAAAAGTGGCTCCCTCCAGGCAGAAAAATAACTGTGTTACAATCTCACAGAAAGACAACCCATGCAAACCTCATCCACTAGAAAAGATGACAGAAGCTTAGATGTACGGTTTCTGTCAAAGTCTGGGATAGTAATCCTAGTCAAAGCCAACCACATCATTCGTGAGTTGGTTATTAAGCAGTAAAGCAGTACATAACACAGTAAAACCCCCGATGGAAGACAAACACATGCTATAATTACAATCACTTTATGCCAGTACAAAGCATTGCTGCTACCAACACAGAGCAGTCCCCACCTGATCCCAGCCATTTCTTCCTGCACCATCGTATTCTTTGTGCAGGCAGAGATGTTCACATGCTCACACTTTGAGCTGAGCTGAGAAACTGCTTCAGACAAATCACCTGTTTGTTTTGCCTACTCAGTTTTAACTTGGATTGGTTCTGAAAAGTTAACCACATTTGACTGTCATCAATACAGGTAAGCCAAAGCACAACACAAATGGTTTTCCCCACAGCAACACTTTAGAAACATACAAATACGCCTTTACAAATGGTTCTTTAGCTTGTATGAAAGGACAAGGGATTTAGTTACATTTGCATCACTTACAAAGGGCAGTAGGACACACCATCCTTAGGAAACTCCACTGTACTTTAAGTTCTCTCCGCCTCCTTTTCTGCAGCACCAGTGACACACTAAATTTTCCCAAATATAAATTTGTCCTACAAAAGTCATCAGTTATTCGAAAGCACCCTGTGAACAGTCCTCACTCATTACTCCTTCAAAATGGGAGGCAGAGTGCTCTAGCCCAGTGATCCTCAACATTTTGCATGCTGGAACTACTCAAAACCGCCAGGTAAGAGCACTCAGCCGAGGGAGGGGGGCAATGGACTGAAACACGCAGGAGCTATAGTTCGCCTGTTACTCTGTGACTGCGGCCAGCTGCTGCAGTTTGTTTCTCCTGCATTTGGTGCAGACTGTCCATTTTGGCAGGGGTAGAGGAATTTGTACAGTTCCTAGAAAGCATGCAGTTCCCAACACAATAAGGCTAGGTCCTATAAGCAACACGACACTACAAACAATCGAAAAATCCCAAATGTCTGAATACTACTGGAACACGACTAAGACTCTCTTACCTTTGCATGAATGCATCCACAGAGTTTGAGCTTATTCGCAGAAAGAAACACCGTATTTTACCTGTTATTAAGCATTCTTGGCCCCCAGTTTTTTACTGTCCTTCCTCCAGTGGCCTTAGATCAAATAATAATTAAAAAAAAAGTCTTCTACCTGGCTGAAGTAATTTTGTCAAGATCTCTACAATTTCTCTTACAGATATGATAAATTCTGAAGATGTATCATAAATGACAGGTTTCTTTGTTATTAGTTATGCAAAAGAGAACAGAAATTGCACACTCTGGATCCTGAGTCACATGGGATCTCTCACTCCCTTAGTATACTATGATTCATTTTTTTTTTTCTTTTTAAAAAAAGATCTATCCTTTACGTCATGACAAATTAGGATAGCATGCATACAGTCTAGCACTCCATTGGTCCCTGCCAGGCAAAATAGAAGACAAGATTTGTATTTACACAGCCCCTCCCTAAAACACAGGATTATATCCAGTATCAAAACTGAAAATCCTTAAGCGTTGTGACAGTGGTTGCTGTATCAGGGCCTACTGTAAAAATTAATAACTCATCAGTTCTGTAAGCCTTAGGCAGAGTTCTGAAAAGGTGCTGACAACTGGTAATTGTCTATTGCTCCAAGAGGAGACGAAAGAAAAACGCCTTTCTTCCCAGTTACTCTAAGATGTGGTTCTGCTTTCAAGGCTTGTCCCACCAACCAAGAAAATTTTCTCATTTGTCACTTTCTAAAACTAGGCAGCTGCCATCTACAAGTAGTTCTGGAGAAGCCTTCCAGCTCAAGCAACTGTCATAAAAAGAATAAATACCAGAATAATCTCCGTATTGTATCTCAGAATCATTTTTATTCTGTAATCCTCCCAAACACGAGGATGCAGATCAAGCCATCTTACTTGGAAAGTTCAAGTTACTAGAATGAGACATTAGTTTAGCACAGAGTCAGCTTCCGTCCATAAATCACTGTCACTTAAAGCAATTAACTCCAGGTATATTAGAAAAGGGATAAATTGGCATAGAAAGTAGCACAACAGACGGAGACCCTTGAGTCTTAGTCGGGATGCAGACCTGTGGTCTAAGCTGCAGAAGCTGGTAAGTTTGAGAACATCTCCACTTATAAGAGACGACTAAAAATACTGAGCTTTCTTCATGACATGCTTTCGGCACCTGTACAAGCACTGGCAAACCAGGAAGAATTGCTCCAGTACAAATGTAAGTGCTACCCACAGCAGGACATACATACCACCAGCAAGCACACAACAGGATGAGAACGTATAAAACAAGTTAGGTATGTACAGAAAGCCATTCTTCAGAAGAATAAGGCAGGACCTCCCTGACACACCGGCCGTGACACGGCCACGTTTCAGCTCAGGAGCAGCCTTTCTCTTGCCCCCACGCCCAGCCACACCCTTTCTTACTCCGGCGCCGGCTCCCCATGCGAGCCTCGGCAGGATTCGCCCCGTCCCAGGCAGGAGCCCGGTGGGGGGGGCTCGCTGCACTTGGGATACAACCAGGGAAGCGTTACCGGAGCGTATTTAGTAACGTTACGGAAGGGGAGGGGAGGGACTCCTCCGGGCTGCCGGGGACATGCCGTGCAGCCGCCAGGATGCCGGCTGCCGTGAAAGGGTCATTTGTTTCCACCGTGGAAATTTTAGTTTCCGGGAAGGTCGCTGACTTCGGGGGAACGGCCAAGCCGCGGCTGTCCGCCCTCCCCGGGGCGCCGTCCGGTGCCGCCCCCGGCCCGGCAATGAGACCTTCAGAGGGCTGGGGGCTGCGGTGGGCTGCCTCTCACCCCCTCTGCTCTCC
>JAVKLA010000084.1:6476123-6552547 GCA_034782735.1 Sagittarius serpentarius | reverse complement strand
GAGCGGGGAGGTCTTGGGGAGCGCTGGGCCCCGCAGCACCGTGACCTCGCCTCGCCCCCCCTCCGCCCGTCCCGGAGCGCAGGGCGCTGGAGGCAGGAACCCGCTCGCGCTGATTACATTGTTCAGGACAACGGCATCCTGCTGATAAGCTTCTCTACCAAATCGGTTCGCGTTCCTGTTGCTTAGAATTCCAGACGCACCTGTCTCCTCCAGACGCGCAAGAGGTAAACCTCGGACACCGATGATAATTTTACCATCCCCTCCCCACCGACGCCTGTTTGTGGGAATCGTCAAACGCGTCTCTTTCTGAGAAGGAGGCAGGGCGAAGTTCAACTCTGGAGAGATGCCCCCAAGCCGGAGTGAACTCAGGTAACCATCCGCTCTCGTGCAGCGACATGCATCTCGGTTTGTCTCACACACATGTGAAATACCCGAGGCAGTCTAGCCAGGACCCAGAGGAAATGCTGCATAGGATTCAGTTCTAACAGACTGAAGCATACTGAGCTGAAACAGTAATGCTCTGCGCTTTCCATTCCCGCAGCAGCTTAAAGCATCTTCAGCTATAAGCTTCTGTTTTCATTAAAGCACAGTATATCGGAAACTACTTTTCTCTGGCCACTCCTGCAGCACCAGCAGTACTTGACAAATACAGGCTGCTGTTCTCAAAGTAGCAAATTACAGTTTTACCGACTGTTAATGAGTATTTAAAATTTTTTAGAAAGGATCCTGGCAGATGCTATTCGGGATAAGGTTTAAGGGAACAGTTCCCTCTGGGAAAGACAATTCAGTCCCGCCACTGTCCTCTACTGTCACTACAAATAAGTCAGTAACATTCCTGAACTGTTTACTGGAAACCAAAGAATACCAGAATTGCCACTATCTCATCTTCCAACAAGGCAGAGCTCTCAGTTTTTTCTGAAGTAAAATGACTCTACTGAACAATTGTGTCATCCACACAGCAAATGTCTTAGCTAATTTTCAGATTGAGTTTCAGATTGCTTACTAGAAAGGCAACGCTAGGAAACCGGAGCAACAGGCACAGATGCGTACTTCAGTACAAGATGGCTCTGCCCAGAGCAATCTGCTCCCAGAACTGAACATCTATTAAACAGTTTATAAGTACCTATGACAAAGAGAGAGAAATTCACAGTTGCATTTAAGTACATTTAAACATAAGGAGGATTTTTAAAAGTTTTTACACAGTTCCTTCTCTTTAGACTCTTTTAATTAGCAAGTACACAAATCCAGTTAGAAAATACTCTGAAGCAAAAGACACAGAATGACCATTCATTCCAAGTACTGAAAACTGAAATTATTCTCAGAAAAGTACTGTGTCTTTTTAGCTATTTCCAGCCACCATGTCAAACCAGAAATAATCAGCTCATGGATTTTCCATTTGCTTACATACAAACCCAGAACCCAGGTCAATAAAAGTCACAAGTTAACAGAATACTCAGTTCCTCGAGATATTAGTAAGTCTGTTAGTATGTTCCTCTACCACTGAATTTGTGATGTGTCAACCTTCCTATAACATTCAGGGCATGAATGCCGTGACAGCATGGACAATTGATATTGAAGAGGATCAAAATACTCTCTTCAGACCTCTTTCCCTTCCTTTGTAGTTTGAAAGTGCTTCCAGAATTCTGACAGAATGAATATGGCCAGGCTAAACACCAACTGCAAGTCACACCAACTTTGGTACACTGAAGTATTTTATTTCTACAGGAAATACACTTCAATCATTTTCTAAACTCCCAGACGCTTAATATTAACATTCATTGCTACTAATTTCATCCTAGTGAGAGAAGACTGTTCCAAACACAGCCACAGTCACTCACTCCAACGACCACCCCATCCTGCAGAAGCCTCCTGGTTTTGCACAAGCATTTCCCAGTTCAGAACAATGGTGACTAAGCTCGTTATCATGCAGCTAACACAAAAGAACAATAAAAAACAGGCTTACAGTCTTGCGTTCTCCATTGCGACTAACGACACGGATGATTTCTCCTGTAGGAATACGTTCAATTTGCAATTCCATTTTTCCAAGGTATGTTAGTAAGTCTCTCTATTCTTTATGGATAGTTCCAGTTTCAAAGCACAACAGCAGAACTCCCGAGTAGTCCGGGAGAAGACCTTGACTAACAGCAATCTTTGGTTCAGAGCCCTGTTGTGAGAGGAAGAGATGAACCTCTGTATTTATACTAAGTGTACGTGTGAGCTGAAACAACAATTAAGTTCAAGACTAGTTTCCACTAGTTACAATGGTGTCAAGACAGTTCCAAGAAGCCTAAATTTATGTTCGTGTTTATTGCCGCAAACTTTGTTGATGTTCCATTTTAGTCCCAGCGGACTTAGAAAAGTCAAGTCACTGCGGATGCCGTTTCACAGGTATTGGCACAAAACAATCATACACTAGACTTTACAAATCTACCAAGATATTTTAGGTAGAAATGATTCCTCATCTTCTCCTCCAAGGTACTTCATTTAGAGATAAAGCAATAGAAAATTGCTGATTACTCCCATGGTAACTACAGGAAGTTCTTCAAATTGCTGCAGAACGAAATCATTATTAATTGAATCCTTGAGCAGCTAACTAATCATGACAAAGGAAATTAACTTGCATGTTACTGCACAAAAATTCCTACTACGAATATGAGAAATATAATCTGGTGAACACTGGTGTAAGTGGAATTACAGAGCTTTACTACAGTCATGTAATCCATTAATGCAGTATCTAGACCTATCACCCCCCTCACACACCCCCCAACAGATGCAGATATTCTGCCTGTGACTGGGGAAGAAAAAGATCAGTCTAAACGTCAGGTATTTTAAGACTTGCTGTTAGGAGACAATTCCTTCTATCTTCTTGGAAGAGCCAAATTTGAATTTTCAACTCTACTACAAACCAATTCCAGATAATACTGCTTGTCAAAACAGCTACCTAGATGTTCAGATTAACAAGCACCTGGCCATTCAGGGGCAGATAGAGAGAACACCATTCTGTTCCATAACTGAAAAGAAATGGCCTGTCACTGCTGTGTGTTTCGTATCTGAATTATTCTTATACTTCCCTTTAGCTGTTACATACAAGATTGTTCCAGTCCAGCGATTGTTTCCTTGACCACTTACTTCCCAATACAGTGCTCTACTGAAAAAGAGATTTTATCACATTTTAAAAAACCATCGCTGCCACTTCCCCAAACAAAACCACCCCACTCTCAGTAATATGGAGCAATACCTAGCCTATCTTATCTACCCTTCCTATATAGCGAAATTACAAAGATCAGTAATCTAGAACACCAGAGCTGTTTAACTGGAATGATTTCTGTGACGCAGATACCAGAATTACGTGCAAAAAACCTTCTGAAAATGGGCTATAAGTTAAGTCAGAACAAAAGGAAAAAAAGAAAAGGATAAAAAAAGTAGAAAGAGGCTGAAGAAAAAAAGTATATATAAAAGAGAGAACAAAATAGAAGAGGGAAGAGAGGAACATGGTGTGGTCTCTTCCAAGACCAAGTAGTACGCTTTAAAACCACAGTTACAGTAAACCTCGTATTTGATAAACAATGTTCACACATTCCCTACTAGGGCCTATGTCTGTATTTGATAACTGTCAGTTTTGAACAAAGTATGGCTAACAGGTTAAAGTGTTTGCTATTATATTTTTCTTCATTTTGTGGTGCCAGTAAATTCTTATTTTCTGAATTTTTCCTGCACCTCCACATTTCCTCTCACCAGTTTGCATTCCCAGATCTCGTATTTCCCCTGACTTCACTGTTTTCCTCCAGTGATTCTTCCAACCTGTGCTTCAAACACTCCCACACAGATTTCTCTTGTTACTTTCTAGATTGCACATATGAGATGTTCTTTTCATTGCAGAGATGTTGTAAGGGGAAGATGACAGCTCCACTGTAATACAGGGAGGTGGGATGTACACACACAGATACGTGATCTTTCTTAAGTTGAAGCAATTGAACTGACAAGTTCAGTATAGCTCCTGCGTAGATCAGTTTCCAGAGTAACTACATGTGTACTGCATAGATTCATCAGGTGGTGAGTGCCGTTGCCTTGGCTGAACAAAGCAGCCACACAAAGAACAGCTTACTCTGCACTACTGTGTACTACACAACTCTCTAATGTTTGAACTTGCGCCTGAACAAAGAGAGTTAAAGATAAAATAAAGCAACCTGTGCACATAGACAGCTGGCCTCAAACACTCATCTTTACACAAAAATCTTCTTCTCCATTCTCTTTCAAGATTGGTATAAAGAAAAACAGGTATAAGGAAACTAGGGTATTATGTGCTTAATGCATGAGTTATAAAGTTAAATAACATCATACAGTGATGAGTACCAGGAACTTTCTGTGATCTCTGTATCTTGTTATTACAAAAGAAATTGCTTCATTTCAATCACTTTCAAATAGTGAATCCCAATATCCAAGGACAGAAAGGGCCATCGGAAACGTTCCTGTTAGTAATGCAGAGTTCTCAAAAAAGGTATCATTTCCTCTCGCAAGGAAAACCTAATTCAAGCTTTGTTCAAGTGGCCTTTCCACTGCAGTATATTAATTAAGACAAGTTCATCTGAGTGTCACTTAGTGTCCAAGAGCAGAGAAGGAAGTAGTGGTAGTAGAAACAATAGTCTTTATCAGAACGTATTTTTAGGGTTTAACAAACATGCAAGACATCTTAGTACAGCTCTGTGTAAACAGGAAATATTTCTATCTATGTGCAATGATACACTGCATATCCTGAGGTTAGCTAGGAATCAGAAATATATGGAAGTTAAGTATGGGTATAGTGGACAACATTCCGTGGTAGACATATTTCCTATTTTAAAATAAATTCTCTAACAGCAGGGAATTTCTGACAAAGGTTGGACCAGATGATCCTTGAGGTCCCTTCCAACCTGGTATTCTGTGATTCTATGAATTACAAAAAGTTACCTTTAGATGGAAATTATTTGATAGCAAATTTATATTAAAACACACAAAATTTAAAATAGGAAGCATAATGTAGCAGATCTTTCACAAAGACAAAAAAGACAAATCACACTGTGAAAAATTCACTGTGAAAAAGTGAAATTAGAAGAACCTGTTCTTAAAAATTAAGAAAGCAATTTAAGCAGCTTGAGCATTTTTACAAGGAAAATATCAAAACCTCCTCAATGGGGGAAGGGAGACAAGATCCAAAACAGAAGTCCATTTAATACTGGATTCATTTAAATAGAAAAAAAAAAATTAATCTTTGTCCAAAAGAAAAATAGTATTTGTCCTTGCCCTTCTTTTGCAGTCCAAAACCCTACCTCATGTTATTACTGACATATTTCCATTCTAAAATACTGTTCTATCTGTGCATTAAACATGACAAAAGTTTCTTGGGGAAAGGTTACCGTATACGAATTAATCCTCCCCACCCAAACCAATGTGTTCGTTCTCAAATTAACAGAGGCCATGTAGAACACTTCACTGCCAGGATTTATTTTAGTGGTACATAAAAAGAAAACACGCAAGTATAAAAACATTTCCAGTGATTATAACATCCAATTAAAGGTGTTTTAAGAAAGAAATTTCATCAGAAATTGCATCATTATACGTCATGGAATAGTCTGAAAAGCTACCATAGGTAACAGTAGTAAACAAAAGTGCCACTGTGTGCATAATACTTAAGAAAGAAGTATACAGTTCTGTGCAGCATCCTACTAACACAAAAGCAGATTCAATCACAGCTGCTGTGGGCATTTTCAGTGAAGTCCTGTGGTTCAGAGGATTAGTTTACAAAATGCAGCTTCTGTGTCCAGTGATTGAGAGGGTTATCAGCTCTCATACAACATTAAGGATCTTGAGTTTCTTGCCCATGTAAAGCAGCTGTATGGCTCCCCCTCTGAGCTGCTCACAAACAGCAGATGCACCCTGATTAGGAGAAACTGGATCTTGGTCCACAATAAATCGCCAGCTGTGGTCTGGAATTCAAAGACCACTATTCTTTCAGCTCTCCACAGAATCTCCTTGCATGGAGTACGGTAATACAGTTACACAAGTAAAATCAGAAATGGAGTCCAACTTAAGAACTGCAACAGTTCTTTGCAGTCCGGTAGGGATTTGTCTGATGCCCTAATTGCCAGGAAAAGTCACATATCTGAAAGATTTAGTGCAAAACAGATTCTTGTAAGACCAGTAAAAATGTGAAAGCTGTTTCTATTATTGTTCCAAAGTGTAATAGGAATGTACAGACTGTAAACCTCAAGGCAGTTTTAATCCATGCAATGAACACAGTAGCCTCTGAACCTGCCCTCACTACTTACAACTGGAAAGAGTTCCCAACACCAAGCATTAAGCTGAGATACAACTAACTAAAATTTACAGAGGCTAAGTGTCCTTAAATCCCACACTGCAACTACCTAACCAGTTAACCTATGTTATAGTTTCCACAGTACACAAAGACATCCAGACTGCAGAATTTATACAGTGAATGTTAAGTAAGTAATTGCAAAACAAATGTCATATCAAGGTGTTAATGTTCTATCTCAAAAGAATCCTGAAAAAAATCAGGCTTTGAGAAAAAGAGCCAAAAGGAATCCATTCAGTTTTGAAGCAATATTCCAATATAAACACACCAACATCCTTTGCTTTCCTCTTCCCCTTGAACCGAATTTTCTCTTTTCCATCCATAACCAACATGACAGTGATTAGTAACTAAAACTACTTACCATACACAGTAGATAGCTTGAAGCTGTGTATCTAGAACATGGGAGACTCACAAGTGCTCTTTTCCAGCACTGCAGTCTGAGATTCTGTGGAATGTTCGTGCCTCTTCCAATTCTTTCTAATCATCTCCATTTTCTCATCAAGAAACAAAACCATTTCTGAAGCTAACTACCTTTCAGGTTTTTAAAGGTACCTGATTTTTCTTATTCCATCTCCACTCTCAACTGCACAGGATACATTAAGGTCTAAGTACCTCTAGAAAAACAGAAATTTTGCAGACCGATTGCTATAAATTGAAGAGATTTACAATTCTGGTAGCACAGATTATGCCATAAGAAAGCAATTGTTCCACTGAAATTCCCCATTTATAATTCCCATCATCTTTGTGGTAAGTGTAGCATTACGTGGCAGCATGGTATCAAGGAAGTACTTAAATACGGCTTCAGCTTTTGAAATTCAATATGACAACAGAAAACAATAGGGCTTAGTACCATGATCTTTGCCAACAAGTGCTTCATGAACTATGGTCTGCTCACCTATGCTAAAGCACTTCTCAAACTTAAGCAATTTCTTTCAGAAATTGTGGGATCCTGGTTAACTCTGAGCCAGGGATGAGTATGAAAGCGGTTTTATTTTACTTTTTTAAATCAGAGGGAGAAATGCAATAGGCAAATTGCTAAATTGTTTTATAAAAGAAGAATTAAAAAAAAAAATCAGGAAAAGTGTGTTTTGATAAATGTATCTCAATCTGGAAAATCCTACAGTTATCAGTAAGGCATGAAGAAAAGGGTCTACTACCAAAGGAGAATTTACACACTCCAGAGATTTTGTTTTCATGTGACTTGTTGCCACATGTGTTTCCCAAAAGGTAATTAGCTTACATTTGCAAGTCAAATAAAATCTTAAAACAAGCTAACTAGCTATATCTAATAAATAATTTTTTAAATAACTTCCATTTAAACTCAAAATTTGGAAATCAATGATTAAGTGGTTACAGCATAGTAAATATTGTATTGCAAATAAAATATCCTCTACAAAAAAGGAGCAAGCCTAAAAATCTATTACAGATCACAACTCGCTTAGATTAAATCATTGTATTAGAAATGTCTATCACCTTAAAACATACAGCATTCATTAGGTGCTATTTTTACGGTTCTCATCCAGTGCCAAGAGAATTACTCTCCCTGTAACAAAAAAAATATCTGCTTCCACAATAAATTATCTTCTATGAACTTACAAAGTTTCTAAACAATCCTACCTGTCTTACTCCATCTTCTAAGAGTAAAAGCTTATAATCACTAAGACACAAAGAATCATCTGACTCCTGAATCAGGACCACTAAATGCCCTTTCTGCCTTCAGAACTCATCATGCGATTCCAGATTGTCAGGTTTCTGCAGCCAACTGTTCTCTTCCTGTGCCAGATCCTTTTCTATTAACGTTCTGTTAGGCTGAATCTAGAAGATAGACAGTAGTTAACAAATTAACACATTTAGAAACACTGCGTTGCTCTACACTATCAATACATAAGTACATAAAGATTTCTTACATAGTTGCTAGAAACTGAGAAAATTGAAAGTGATGCATCTATGCAGCAGTTATATCATTTACAAAAAAAAAAAAAAAAAACTGGTAAAAAACCGCTACACTGATACCAAAACATCGTGTCATGCAAAAAGAAAGGCATATGGCCTGTTTTATCCACATACAGCTGACAATCCTCCTGCAGAGTTTGTGGTAGATCTTAAGCTCAGAGACAACTGAAATACTGGACTCTGCAATGTTTCTCACCAATACAGGAAGAAAAATATGAACAGTGTCACTGAGATATACCAGCCCGCCCAGTAACTTTCCTTACTGTATCCCCTAAGATAATGGGGTTTCAGAGTCTTCTAAAGCCCCTTCATCCAACAACAATGCAGATCTTCCATTTTAATCATTCTATAACACATTAGCACAGCCGTGACAGCATGTAAAATTATGCACAAACAAAATGATTTTGGCAAAAAACGCTTGTGTAGAAGCAGCAATGCCCAGTCGCTTCATCTAGTCTGTGCAGCTTAAGTTATCCTTTCAGAAATTAAATGAAGCAGCCCGTTAAACAACTTGAGTTCGAGCTGCCCTGTCTTTCCCAAATTCAAGTGACTAAATATACAGGAAGCACTTCTGTGCAAATCTGCCACAGAATGGAACACAAAGAGTTCACTTACAATCTGTGAGAAAGTTGGCAGCATTTAAGTTGATTTCAGTTCTCGTCTTTACAGAAACTAGGGACCTAACTGACAGAGCTTGAAGTTCCAAAAATGAAAGCTGAGAGAAAGAAACCTGCCTTATTTCGTTACAACAACCTGTTGCTGTAATAGCTACTCAGAGTCTTTTAGTGTATCAGCAAATTCTTTTATGGGATGTTAGCCAGCACATATCCTTTTTGCAATTAATTCTGCTGCCACCTCCCCCAGGATTAATAGAGCTGCACACGCCTATGTTCAGCTGCGTATGAAAGCAAAAGAAATAAAAATCACATCAACATTAACCAAAGCTTCCAAATATATTACCTGAAAAGGCTGGCTGATACCAACTATTGACTGAAAATTATTGCTATAATAACAAAGCAAAAATTCTCCTCCCATATCAGGTATTTCTGCAGCACTCATATAAACCTGCCAACAAGAACAAGAACAGGCAATGGGCAATTTCCAGAGAAAGAAGCTTATGCAAAAGTAGTCTCTGTCATTCAGGACACCATAAAAATCGGTATTTACTATTTATAAGCAAGTTTTTAAAGGTAAGCTAAAAAGGATGAGGACAGAAATAACTCACAAAAACATCTGAAAACTAAGTCAGGGAGGAAAAGCAAATATCCTTCACATTAGCAAGCTGACGGTTCAGCAAGAAGGGAGAAGAAACCCAGAGCTGTTATAAGGGAAGGAGCAAGGCCACACAAGCAGGGAGGAGGGAGATGAACTGCCTCCTGGTGGCAATAAGCTGTTACATGAAACAGCAGAGCAAACTTGCCACCCTGATTCTGTACTTGTCCTAAAGACTCATGGTTCCTAAACTGCAGCCCACAGTATCCTGCTAAAACAACGTTCAGAATTCTTAGATGTCTAAGCTTAGTGATAGGAAACTATGATATCGAAGAAGTTTTGAGATTCAGAATACTGATACAATACAATTTGGGCTCTTGTTGAAACTTGATGCTAACTAACAAGAAATGATTGCTTTCCATTGTTGTCTGGAAAATCTCATCCATCCTTGCACTCACTATGTCTCCAAAATTAAACCTGAATTTCTGTTTGTTCAGATAAATACCTCTGGAAACAGATCATTTGTATTCAAAATAAGTTTTGTTTGTTTGTTTGAAATCACTTTAGGTAATCACTACTAGGAAGCTATGCAACAGACAGCAGTTTTTAAAGAGGCATCAAAACACTCAAGAGCCAAAACAAAGAAAAGTCTAAGAAACCCTGATCTGTAGCTGTATTAGATACCTGGAACTAACTGTGTTAGTAACATTAGGTACTTACAACTGTAACAAAAATCACACAAATAAACATTTAGGATACATCGAGCAACTTTAGACAATCACATGCAAAAATGGCCAGTTACTTATTTCAGTGGCAGAAATGGACCAAAAATGACAGTAGTTTCTAATAAAATTAAAAGTCACTACAAGAATAAATTGCTTTTTCATCAATTCCCTTAAGCAATATGATCACACCTGAGGAGGTATGCTAGACTACTTGAAAATTACTACAAATTAGGAAGAGGGATTTTAAAAAATAATATGACTCCCAATTAGCTTTGACTGGGAAGGAAGATACAGAACCCGTAAGAGGAAGAGGATATGGAACAAATAGACCTTGAATGCTATGGGGAAGTATATTAGAAAGAAATACAACTGGCTTACTTGTTTACTGTCTTTGTTAGAAGAAATTTCATCATCTTCTACCCAAGCATAAGTAACATAATCATTCACATGCCTGAAAGCCACCTGCAAAGAAAGATGCAAACCATCAGCCTTCTGAAGGAAATAAAAAACATACTACATAGAAAACTCAAAGTTCTGAGAGATGTTTACTATGTTACTGAAGTAATTAAACACCCCACTTTTAGGATCAAAACATTTTGGAGGCACACACAAATCTTTTGTTTCTGAGAGGGTGCGAGTGCTCTGTTCTCTCACCCTTCCATTGACCTTCTTTTATTTTTGTTCTGTCTTTGCTGTACAAATATTTTGAACTGCAGGCATTAGGGGAGGACAATTCCTTTTCACAGCTTCTGTACCATTTTACTTAAATAAATCACCACATTATCTTAGCAGAGAATTTAAAGGGTGTGAAAGAGCTAGCATGCTATGCCACTAAACCATCGGCATACAGAAACTAACGGCAATCAAATATACACGACTATTTCAGAGTTTTGCACTAGCAAGAATCACCATGTCCTATGACAGAAGACTATCAACTACCTCCTCCAGTCATATTCACCATCTTTATTAAAGTAAAGAGCCATGATGAGGTAACATTACCTTGAAGAGTCCAATCCAGTCCCAAGCACTGCTTGGGAATTCAGGCACTGCAGAATAGCTGATTACAACATCATGTTCTGCACTCCACTCACCCTCAGGACTCAGCGTGACCAAAGGATCCGATAGAAGAGGCTTCAACTAGACAAAAGAACAGAATTTAAAGCCAGTCAAGTCTGTCATTCTTTCAGTTCTTCAAGTTATTCTCTGCCACACCTGCTGTGGGACTCTTAACTGAATGGAAATAACCTGAAAGCTATTTCCTGCCTTTACTACAATCAGAATGAAACAGAGACTATCACTTACAAAGTTTAGAAAACCATCTTCTGTAGGGCAACACTTAGTAAAACAAACTTTTTCTTAACAACATAACTGGGACAGCACCTCAAGCCCAAAAGTTCCTGTAACAGGTTTGTGATCGCTGATGCCATAGCTCATGTGACTGATATAGTTACTCAAAGTAACAGAAATTGTCTGTTCTTCTTCAGAGAATTCGCCTTCTTTTGATGCATGCTGGCAGAGATTTTTTACTCTCCAAAGAATTCTATCAGTCCATGCTGGCTTTCTTTTCTTCTCACTGCAAAAGTGTAAGAAAAAAATGAAATCAGAAGAAAAACAATTGCCAAAAGCTAAGAATACTGTGCAAAATCTACTCAAAGTTGAAAGATTGTCAGATACATATTAATAAAAGAAGGCAATCACATCCAAGCTTCATTTTACAGCTCTGTTCAATATGCTTTACAACCAAGGTTTCCTTAATTTGAACTCAACTCTATTTACCACAGGTAAGTTTCACAGGTAAGAGGAGTAAAATGAAGGGGAGAAGGGCATTTCAGTGGGTTAGTTGGCTTCATACAGGAAATGATACTTTCTCCTAAAACACTCCACAAAAACATGCAAGAACATTGAGATAATACAGCAACTGCCCCAAGCTTCAAACGTATAGTTATTCTGAGAAAAGGGGCATAAACTTCAGGAAGATGTAGGAAGAGTCTGAATGATGTCTGAAATTATTCAGAACATTTGAGAACAAGTTTCTTTTAACAACAAAAAGAGAAACTTGGGTAGCTTATACTAATCACAGGTGACACAGCAATGCTTTAAGTTCCTCTAAATTGTACTAGCCAGCATTTCAAGTTTGCAAGCTATTGCTGTCTCGTAACAAAAGGCTTTAAAAATTCCATAATCAAGAAAGTTGTGCCTGCAACCTGCAACTGTGCTATACATCAAACTGTAATCATAATTCAGAGTTTCCTTTTATACCATATCAATAACAACAGAAGACATGAGCCTTTCGTGGTTCTCTCTGTAGTGGGAGGAAGACTTAACAGCAACTCTCTGTATTGATGTATCACTTCAAATTGAAATGGAGAAAAGATCATACCCTATGGAAGAGGAATTAGAATGGACTGGATTGAATTATAAAAGTTAATGAGCAGGATGTGTAAGGAAAACTGTCAGTTTAATAACTCTGAATATCAAGATCATCATAAACTGGAAATGCCATTTAGTTCAATATTCAACATACTTTTGTTTTACCCCTTCCCATATACAAGTCTGACTCACTTTTAATAAGGTGGAAAGATTTTAAATGACTAAGGGGCCATATCCCACTTACTCCAGTAATTATATAAACCGACAGAAATCTTTATGAGCTGCCATATGTCTGCTCTGCTGTGCAAGAAAATATCAAAAGAACAGCTTAAGTTAATATACTCACTATTTAGAGAAAACGGTGTATTAGATGAGAAACAAAACCTCAAAATCCACATTGGAAAGGTATCAAAGATAACAAAATACTGTGTGCTTCATACAAAGCACACTTTTCAAGGGTGCTTGCCTTGAGGTCTACTGATCCGACCCCCATCCGACCATGATACCTCTGCTAGCTTTAACAACAGCAGAATGCACACAGTATGCATAAGCATACTTTTTGTTTTTTAAATAAGCCAATACAGACTATTAGGCTATGAATCATTCTTAGAATGACAGGTTAGGATTATTGTAAGTATTTTTTGTTAACTGGAATTAGTGCTGGTCCCATTGTGTCTCTTCACGCTCAGTTAGGGAGCAAAACGTCTTTGGATCCACATGAATAAACTTGCAATTATTAAGTGCAACAGCAGAGTAGATAACAGTACAGCTTTCAGACAGGTTCAGAAAAACCCTGAAGAAAATCAGCTGTCATCTGATTTTCAAATATTTCACAAAAATCAAATCAAAAGCCCCAGAAGGAGCATTGTTTTGATTCCGAAATATTTACAGATCTATGAAATCCAGAAAGTTCTCTTCTTACTTAAACCAGAACAAGGACTTCTGCTCTCTGGAAGTAAAGAAAAAGATCAGTACAAAACCCCTGTTTGGACAGGAACTTATCCTTCTGTTGAAACATAAGACTAATACTTGACAACAAACTTTAGTGTCAGAGAAAAACTTTGGAAACCTAAACTACTCCACTTTCAAATTAAAATAATTTATAAAGACACATTTACATTTATTTTCAAATACCAGCAGTATCAAATGAAATGCTTAAACAGAAAAGGAAAATAAAAATTGCAGACAATTACTCTTTTCTTTTTGCTCATTTCTGACAACCAATGGGCGCTTTTAGTATTAAAGAACAAAAAAGAAGTGCCTTAAGCACAGGTTTATTCTGTTAATCTTTCCAAAAAGAAAGCTGGGTTGTTTCACTACTTCCCTCCTGCAATCAGCAGACTCAGGCTTCTTCAGCCAGAAATATTCATTTATTCAGATTTGACCACTTAATGAGTCTAACAGAATAGCTCAATAGCCCCGGTCAACCAGCACATTCAGGAAATTCAGGTTTTCTTACTAAAGTGATATTTAGTCAAGCACCACATTCACTCTAATATTCCACATTTAAACTCATCTTATTATGCTTTTACCTTGTATCGTATACATCCGAAAAAAGGTCAAACTTGTAGGTGGGTTTAAACTGCAGAGGACCCTCTATGAATTCCTGAAGAAATGCTTCCTTCTTTTTTGCCATATTTAACTGCAGAAATAAAAAGTTAACTTTTAAAGATTATGTTTAGAAATCAGAGCTTAAAGGACAATTGGGAAAGAAGATGAGAAAGCATCTTCCATGAAGAATTCAGCATCTCAGTCAGTACAACATATCTGGAAAGGTAAACTCAGAAGTGCCTCTTTGTTACGGCCAGAAATCTTGACATAATCTGTTCAGAAGTTTTGTAGCAGTTCAAGTCAAAACAAATTCCAGAATAAGCTTCTCTTGAAAATAATTCTTGGGAGAAGAAAAAAGGAGGAGAAATTAAGGTGAGGCACAATTCACAAGCCATGAAGTTCAAAGAAAGCTTCAGTCAAACATGAGCACTGTAAATGAGTAAGAAACTAAACAAAAGCAGAAAAAATTTGCAATTAATGGAGGATTATGACTGAGAAGTGAGAAAGAGAACAGCTAGATCTGTTCCACCTCATGACTACTCTGAATTTGTATTAACAGAAACTAGAAACTCAAGAGGTGATGTGAACTACCGTGTTGTGTTTGTATGCATTAAAAACAAAACAAACAAAACCCCCAAACAGATTAAGACAACCTACCTGGTCCTTTTCCCACAGCAGATTATAACGCTTGTTATTTATTGATTCTCGGACAAAATGTATACCATAATCTGCTATCCGGAAGTTTAGATCTCCAAACCAGAAGAGAACACTTAAAAAAAAGAAAAAAAGGAAAAGCAAAAACCCAAGGAAGATTTATAGGAATCCATTAACACGAGGGAAGAATTCAATAGGATATAAGCCATTACGCTAATTAGGTTCTCTAATCACTTATATTACTTAATCTAAACAGCTCAAACACAACCATTAAGTAGTTATAGGTAAGCTTACACAGGGATAACCTGCTGCTAAACAAAAAATTTAAAGGAATTGAAATAGTAAATTAAGTCCCTTGCATTCTTGCCACTGGCTCATTACTGCCTGGGTATTAACTTCTCCCGAGTCTCCTAATGACTTACATCTCTATTAGAGACCAATTTAGAAGTAAATTTTAGCAGTAGATAAAATAATTCACAGAACTCATGACCTATACACAAGCTGGTTATGTTAATCCACTAACTCAGAGCTCTGGTTTCGTGCCTTGGGAAAGCAGGGATACATAGTAGGTGTTCTATAGTTATTAGCAAAGAAAGTTATTACTACGAAGCACTGGAATGTATCACCAGCAATGTTTTAAACAACAGGAAAGCTGTTTCAAGTAAATTAACTTCTCTTTGAAAATCCTTACTTTCAATGTTTTGTTCAGGGGTGGATACCCCAAACTTGATCTTATGGAAACAGAATTTTTATTTCAATGCCATTTGTAATTTCTTCTTAGAAGATGACAGTAGGTGATTTGGTACATGCCCATGCACATAGTCAAGAAAATGAAACACATTACATTGAAACATCAAACACTTATACTAAGGCAGGAAAAGTAGTAATTTTGAAAGTCATGTGTCATACATTTTTACCTAATTTTAATTAACTCATTAACAATTAAAGCAATATTACATATTTATTTCAGATTTATCTGTCCTGACAGTTTTATGGGTGTATATATATATTAAAAAAAAAAAAATTACCAAACTAACATGTTTTTCTCAACCCTATTTTAAGTGATTCTATTACTGTCTTTAGACCCCAGCACACAAAAACAAAGGAACATACAAATAATTCCTGCAGAATTAAGAGCTCAATTAGTGGCCCAAATCAGGCGTTTGTTTTGGTTTGGTCTGGGTTTTTGTGAGACACCTGAGGGAAGTGTAATTCATATAGCTACAGAAATCATCAATCAAGGTTTTAAAGGCTGAGATGCCCTCAGCCAGATACTAAATTTCAACAGGAATAAAACTGACCCAAAACATAACACAAATCTCCTCAAAAAATGGAGGAAGGTAAACATTTAATAGTGATCTAAAGGATTTTTGGTATAAATGGGCTTTAGCTTCTAAAGCTCTCCAGCTCATGACACACACAGTACATACACTAACAAATTTTAATGTAATTCAAGACTGGAAGAGAACAGTCTTGCAAAATAGACCTCCATTTTTCAGGTTATCTTTTCCTCCAAGGATTCAGTGTCAGGGCTGAAAAGACATTTAAAATAAAAATGGATGAAAACTCCAAAACCAAAACTCTCCACTGCAGGAGCTTACCACATAACAGATAAAAACCATACAGACAGAATAGGGTCTGAACAACTCACTCATGATCCAAGGTACTTGGAATATTCTCGCCTTCAAACTGCATTTCCAGAATTTTCTCAAAGTCATCCAATCGCTGCTCTGTATTCTCCATGTGAGCTGGCAAGTGGCAGTTCATGAAACAAATCGTATGACCATAGAGGGACATGCGGACAGTGACTCCTCCTTTGTTCCCCTGGTATGGAAGATGAACAACGTTCTTTGAAACAATAGTCAACACCTGCAAACGTAACTATTAATGCCACCTATAAATTTTTCAATCTTGCTATTTAAATTTAAATGAATACAATTGCTTCCTACATAAGTTGTTGCATACCAGCTAATAAACTGGTAAAATTATGTTCTGTGCTGCGCACTTGCACACAAGGTTCAAACAAGTGAGTCTCACCCCTCATCACTTTATTCATTTTTACATAAACCTCTCTCCCACCATGAAACCATTTAGAAGCACACACCACCATAAGTGTAAGTAACCAAGGCAACCCAGTCTCAGATACTTCCTTACCCAGTATCCATACAGGCCTGTGCGTGTGTAGTGTGTATGAACATCCCGTATGAAAGGAAGGTGGACATGCTTGACAAAGATCAGAAGTAATAATCCCTGCATGCGAACAGAGGAGAGCTGGAAGAGATACGAAAGAGGGAATGGTCATTTCCAGGGAGGTATTTGGAATTCCTTGGGTCTACTTCACAGGAGCTTTTATGTGAAGAACACCATAGCAGAAGTCATGCAATTCCCTCGCCAAGCCTGGTTTCAGTACTGTGACACAATAAATGCAGATGCGTTTCAGTACTGTAAAGAATACATTCTTACGGTGGACTTGCTTATAAACAATGTTGATGAATCTCTCAACTAATTAACATTAATTGCAATAGTATATTACAAATCTGAATTTGACCTCAAAACGTGTATTTGCCCCAACATCTTTAAAGATCTGCCTCACCACCCTCTTGTTTCTATCTTTGAGCAACCTGTTCATGAAGAACCAAATCCTTGATTTTTCACCTGTAATCTTAATAGTGCACACCTACAAGTCCTCCAACAGGAGCAAGTTTTTCAAACTGAAACATCCTTCAGCAGATAACTAATAATTCTAAATGCCATTAAAATGCCTAAAAAGCACTGCAGCTAATTCTAGGCATTTGCAAAAACAATGGACTGCAAATAGCAGTAACTCTTGCCTCCAATACCTGTAAACACTGATTTACGAACACTTCCAAAGCAAAGATGCTTAGGGAGCATGTAAGACACTGTTTAAGCTTTAAGATACTGGGGTTTTTTTTGTGGTTTGGGTTTTGTGTGTGTGTGTGTGTGTGTGTGTAAATAGTCTATCAAAGATGTTTTTCATCAAAAATCTATGAACTTTACAATGTCCCTGGCATAAGACACAAAATTCATTTTAAGTGTTTGTTTTAATGATAATGATTCAATTTAAAATACAGCCATTGAAATGTATTAATTGTAGTTCAATTTTATGCTGGATGAACTTAGAGAAAGACTACATTAGAATAAAACCTGGTATTAAGAATAACACTGACTATACAACTGCTGGAGAAGTACACAAACACAGCCCAAAATTTAAAACAGAATTCCTTCTTTCTTTGCCTCCACATCTACACAATTAAATGATTTCAGAATATATGTTAATTTTTTCATTGTCCTTGAACCCAACAAAATACTAAACAATATACTGAAATGATGGATCGCAATTACTAGATAATGCATAAACACTTGTATCTGATCAGACATTTGGTGTAAGCAGTATTCTCCTTTCCATAATTATGTTCATGTGATACCAAGATCTTTCAGTCCCTTTATTATTTGCTACATTTCATTCTGCTGTGGGCCAGTCCCCAGACATTCCTCAAGATCCATATGAAAGCTCTTCTCTCTGTAGGTCTTGAACATCAAAACACAATGGATCCCTCCTCTGCTGGAAATAGCACTAGTCCCACTGATACGTAGTGCCAAATCAAGCAAAGACCTTTCTCAGAGGGGACATGATTCTGTTTATGGTGAAAGAATTGACTGACTCCAGCCAACTTAACACTCTGAAAACGGACCCTGTTACTGAAGGGACAGAATGCCCAAAGAATGACAACTACCCCTCTATACCCAGCCTTGCCACAGGTCAGCAAAGAAGGGGTAACTGTTCCTCTCCTCAGCCAACTTCCCAGATAAGTCCTAGCATAAGCTCTCCTCACCGCCTGTTTTGATTTTGACCTGGCCTGACAGTCCCCTTATTATTAGAGTCCTGCTGAAAACCATTAGGTGGCAGCACCCATTCATTAGTGCGTCCAAAGTGCCGCATTTATACATTAGAATTCAAAATCAGCCATGCATACCACCAGGAATTCTTTTTAACTGTCTGTATACAGGGTCTAAATATCAGCCCACAGCCAGATTTTGAATGTTTATCAGCAATGACTAACACCAGAATGAACAATGTTTTTTCTTCCTTTTTGGAATTTCCAATGGGTCCTTTGTTTTTATTTAATTACAGTTAAAAGAAAGGCACAGCTACTGAGTCTGATTAGTATGCAGATAATACAATTATCTCAGCAAAATCACCCTGAAATAATGCTTGACTGAAGACATCAATACAACATTCAAAAGGCTTTTAATATCTTTTTATTAAAGAAATCCAGGATACCCTATGTTTATTGTTTGCATTATTAAAATAGCTAGTACTTTAGCTGACCTTATGCCCAAGACATTACTAAAAATCTTGTCATTTAAACTACCATACAATGGTCTAGGTCTTCAATCAAAAATAAAGTCCTCAGAAAAATATATATATACACCCACTAAAATCCTGTTTTACATATATGCAATTTATTTTCACCTGCAAACAAGTTGGGGGAAAAAAAAAAAGAAACCTTACCAATCTTAACGAAAATCACTGCCATTGCTTGGGATATTTATAGTGAAAGCAGGTACTTAAGCAGACTACATTAGAAGCATCACAATATAGTTCCCCAATATTGCACAGAGCAAAAAAATTTTCTACAAACAAGAGAGAGATAGAGATATTGTGGCCACAAGAAATATGCTGTTGAGTGTAAGTTTATATCACATTTCATTTTAAATAATCTTCATTACTCTGTTCCTTGAGAATGTATTCTTATTACGACAGGAGTATTTTTCTATTCATCACACGGTTCTGCAGCACTTAGGCCATTGCCAGTATATCTGAACAACTTCTTGCTGTTTGTCATCTGAGCTGCAAAAGCATCAAAACTGCCCCAATTATTCCAAATGAGAAATGAAAAACAATACGTCCAATTTTTACTGCTAAAATTAAGGACATTATTATTAAAAGAGAAAAATTAAAATTGCCTTTATCAACAAACCAGGAAAACACAAGTGTGATGAAGAATCACTTCTAACATACATGTACCTATGGAAGTAATTGACACCTGCAAAAAACACCATCAACTAACTTATCTTTTACGGAGAGTTTGAGGGAAAAACCAAATCTGATTGGGGAATGTCTGGGGAAGACATTTTACTTCATGCTGTGACACTTAAGAGATGTAAACAATTACCTTGATATATCCCAACGGAGACAATACAGTCATGAAAAAAATGCTCCATGGATCATCAAATGCCAAGTCAGACAGAAAATTTGTGATTCTTGAGTTCACCTCCTGTAAGCTGAATACATCAAGATTACTCACACTGTACCACTTGGTTTTGACAGAATTCATATGACCTTTTCAGAACAAAGACCACATCCTAAGAGACCTCTCTCAGTGTAAGTCAGAAATTTCTTGCTGTTCAGTTTCTCATATAAAAACAGTTTAACCCATTCACAGGTCTAACACATGTAACACTGACAAAAGCGAAGTTAAAGGAACTTATACACACCTGAAAACAGAGTTTAAGACAATGCTAGACTCAAGATGTGTTATGATACATAACCTGTCAGGTCTTTACAATTTCAAGGAAGTTTGGAAAACATAATGGCAAATTGTGCCTAATAAGATTGCAGTAATTTCTTTAAAACAAGCTGAATTTTTGATAACTTTCACATCAAAATGAATATGCCTCTATGTGCCAACAAAGAAAATAGCAGCCAGAAACTCGTGTGGTTAGAAAAAAGATATTCTGTATTTTGTCACAAAACAACAGCAGAAAAGAGAGGAGATTCTCTTGCTATAAATCACCTCTGTTCTAAGTCACTAACTCTAGTCTTCACCTTCTGTTAGCAATAATGTTAAACTGCTTCCTAGGCAGTGACTCACGTTGCACAGTCCTTCCAAAATGGACAGTAAGCTGTTGAGACTTAGCAGTTTTGCAATGAACAAAAGCAAGTTCTTTAACATATACTTACCCTATAACATACATATCCATAGTTGGGCCCAGTGAATTGAGCTGAAGTAAACTAGTGACATCAGGAGGTGGAGAAGCTGTGCCCACATTCCAAGTAACTAAGTGCAGTCTACAAACAAACAAACATCATACAAAACCAATGCCAAAACTGAAACACAGAACAGATAACCAACCGTAACAGCATCTAATTTCCCCACAGAATTTCCATCTACAGAAAACAAAGATTTTCTGTCACTTTTCATCAATCAGAAATCTATTTATTAGCTCTCATTAAAAAAACCCACCACCACCACCACCACAAAAACAATCAACTAGAGGGAACAAAACCTGAATTCTTGCCACTTATCCTTCAGCTTTCTCCCCCATATAAGGAAAGCTTCATCTAGAGTGCGAGACACTTCTTCATGAATTTCATCATCCGAGCTGATGTCCTCTACACAAGCCATAAGCTGGGCTACTCGTTGACGGAGCTGCAAGCGGCCACTAGACCCTGTGCTGCTGAAACTTGCAGACCGGCTGCGGAAGTTGTGCAGGCTTTCTAAATCATTTAGGGAGAGGGCTGCTGAATCTTGAAATGCATCTTCACTACTGAAGGATGCCATTTGCTCAAAAGAAAAGAGTAAGTACACGCTGAGGGACTAGCCCATTAAAATCCGAAGTATAAAAGAAACAGATGGCTAAGGGTCTTCCAGATCAAGTTTTCACTCGTGTGAAATTCAGCATCACTTCTCACGCAAAAGGACAAATGTAGACGCAGCAACACTGAAAAAAACTGTAGCATTACCACCACACTGAATGGGTTGTTACAAAAGCTGCAATCACATCCTACCTCACACAGTGAATTGTTTCTTCATAATAGATTTAATGTGGTTAATTCTATAAGCTCAAGATTTAAAAGAATTTATTGCTGATGTGAATCAATCATGTGCCTCCATCTGTAGGCTAGTAGAAATATAATCTCCAGCTCCCAAACATACAAATACACAGTTCTGACCAAAACCAAGCAAAGCTACTGCTCCTCTCGAGCACTGTCAGAAATATTCATGCATCATAGGACTTGCCTGTTGTTTCTTTATAAGGTGGTAATTTCAATATCAGAGCTTCTAAAAAGGGATTCACTTTACCGTCAGTCTTGTTACACGTCAGACAGACTTAAAAAATAATAAGCTGTTAATTTTCCGTCCACCTTAAGGTCCTATAAGGACCTTATAAACACTGATAGTTAAATAGTGAATCCCACCAATACATCCATATTAGGGCCATATTTTTATTTCCCAACCAACTGCCTGCTCAAGGTGACACACAATGCATGTGGAAGAGCTGGAAAGTGACCTTGCATACCAGACTAAAATTATCCATAATTTCTCTCACCAATAGTTTCTCTTTGTAAGACTACACTGAAGTCAGCCAAAAGCTACTCTAAAACAAATTTCTAGGGAAAAAAAAAGCTGCAGATCTAATCCTGCCATTAGAAATGTGTCACTTGCAAACACTCTCCAATTATTAATTTCGTAAAACAATTATCTGATTAAACAAAACTGAAATAATATTGAAGTCATCAGTCATTACTGACAGAAATTAAATTCCTCAAAGTGCCCAGTAACCACACTACTGATAAGAACCAGGGAAAGACTGCAGTGCTAGAATTTACACAAAAAGAAAAAATAATTGTAAAAATTTCAAGATCATCCTTAATAATTCAGTTTCACTACAGGTTATGACTATGTCTGCAGGAAAAACTTAATAGTGAGGAATCTACATGCATCTGCAAAGCAAATAACCTACAGCATTACGCAGTCCCAAAGGTCTACTGATGCTCCCAACTACTTCACAAGGCTGTACAAGTACCGCCCACAGTAAAGAGGGGAGACCAGAGTGATATCAGTTTTCATCTGATGCCACAAAGACAGCCTTCACCAAAGGAAGGAGGATACTGCTCAAACTATTCTAGAAGCGTTCAGTACCACTAGAGTATAGTCTCAAGTACGCTTTCTGCAAACACATTCCTAAATACAAGCAAACTACTGAAGACCTTACTTAGTGTCACACTGACTCCTGGAATGATTCAATAGCAGAGCATTTTTTAGGGTGATAGCGTTTGTAATACTGTGTTAAGGTGACTTTTAAGACCTTTGAGCAAATGTTCGTCATTGGGTTTGTGGATTTTTTTATTTTAGTGTTATAGACAGCAACTCAACTATCCTTCAAGAAGATTTCTCTAGTAAACCAAGTATGAGACAATGCACCTTATCACCACAGAAGACACAACGTAAGAACATCGTAAAAGCAGAAGCCAAAGATTTATTCAAGCTCCTTCCTCCTCATGAAAAGCGACAAATTTGAGACACTAAATACAGTAATAGCAAGCGCAGTAGATCTTGCCCTCATTAAACGTAAGTAGGTCTCCGGAAAGTCCTAAGGACCCAAACAATACTCAGTAAGCCTCCCTGAAAAGACTCCAGTACCGACACTTCCAAATCAGAAAATCAGCTTTTCTTCTCTATTTCCAACGACTACGCAACATCGCCAATTAGTATAACTCCCTGTTAATAAGCAGAAACACAAGTTTCGCTAATTCTGAGCTAATTACGTAACGACTTAGCTACTTTTCTCCCGTCCTCGGAAAAGCTACCCTCAGACCTGCGCCTCACGGCGAGCCACCCCTCCGCCCCCGACCGCTCACCTCAGCTCCCTCACAGCGCCGCGGTGCGCCGAGCCCGCAGGCTCCATCCCCGGGGGTTCCAGTCACGAAGCGATGCTGAAGGGGACAGCAGAGGCCCCGGCCCCGGCCCGCGGCCTCCTCGCTCCCCTCAGCGGCGACGCGCCCGCTGCCGGCAGCGCTCGGCGTCCATTGGCCCGCGTGACGAGGGCGGGAAGGGGCTGCGGAAGGACGGCGGCGCGCGGCGGCGCCGCCAGGCGCGCGGGAGGACCGCGGCGGCGCGTGCAGGCGCCGGGCAACACCAAGGCGGCCTTCGCACCCGCGGGGCTGCACCGCGACCACCCCACGCCTCCCCCCCCCCACCCCGCAGCACCCAAAACAAAGGAGGCGGAGGCGTAAAGCTCTGTCTAGTAGTTTATTAGATTTCGTTTCCAATATGCCTGTATTGGAAGATTTAGGAGACAAAAAAGGCACAAACTCACATTTAAAGAAACGACGAGATAATCTAATCCATTCTACAAAGTGTGTGTTGCCAAAGGAAAGAGCACGATGAACCCATCAGAACGTGTCGGGGAGGCCCAGCGGGATGAACCCAGCGAGGTGCAGCACGGGGGCAAGGGGGCAAGGGGCCCCGCCAGCAAACCGGCCTGACCCAGGCTGCAGTGAGGTACCTGCCTCCGGACCCCCAAACCCACCCAGCGTGGGTCGGAGAGAGGGTCACGGCACAACCATCGCCCTAGAACAGACAAACAGCGCCCAGCGATAACCCCTCCGGGAGCTGGCAGGTTGAGGGGTTCTTGCCAAAGCCCATGAGAGATACAGCACGGTAATGCTGCGTGATCTTTGCTATGCTCACTAGCAGGAACCAAGCATCGAGACTGAAAGATCTTTATAGGATTTGTCTATCCCAAGGCTGAGGGATGCTTTCACTTTGGATTAAATTGGAAGGAAAGCAAGCAAGGGGCAGGGAGGGGGAAGTATGCAGGCTGGAGTTCCTGCGGGGTTTTTTCCCAGTTTTTCCACTAATCAGGAAAGCTTTGTGTAAAAGCTCTTACTCTGAAATCAGAGGATCAAAAAAGGATTGCATGGTGGAATGTTACAATCTGCTTCCATAGCGATTAGTGTCATCGGATAGAAAGCCTCTTGGATAACACAAATTGAAAGAACAAGAGTGCTATGTGTATTCTCAGGTTGTCCTCAAGCGTAAGAATCCCTCAAAACGTAACCGACAAACATGAACAGAAGTCAGTGCATAAATTCTCAGTTAAAAATACTTCAAATTGAAAGAACTATAACTGGGGCCTGCACTCCTAGAATACTTCTTGAACAGCTATAGAAGATGCCACGAAACATCCTGGTCCCAAATAGCCTCACAGATTAAAATTTAGTTTCTTCACCTATTTTACAATAAATTTGTTTTACTTCTGCCTGGTGAAATTGCTAAAAATCCCTCAAACCCCACCCCCACCCCGCAAAACCGTCTGAGGTCACTGAGAAGAGCCTGCCAGAGTTACTGGTACAATTCAGAGCTTATTGCACTTAGACATGAGTAAGGCAAAACAACAAACTACAAATAAAGGGATAAACTGCCCCCTCCCCAGAAACCAAATGCCATCCTCTCCCTCCAGAGCATGCCTCATCTTCCCTTACACTGAAAACAGTTCAGATCCCAGCACATACTTGTTCAGCGTGGCACAGGATCATTTCAGGATCTCCTGCTTGCAGGAATGTGAAGGGCTGAAGGAGTCGGATGTATTACAGAATGCCAAGAAGACTCCTCAAAAGTGGTGATACACCCACAACTGTGTTTGGCATTCAGTATTTCGTGTTAGTGCCGCCCACCAAACACAGAAGTAGAAAATAAAGTGATTACTACTAGGAAAAAAAAAAAGAAAAATCAAACATTGGGCCTTAGGCATAAGCAAAGAAATTGTTTTTTTTCTCATATGTATTTAATAAAGCAGCATTTCTTTGATACTGTTCTGCTCATTTGATTGTCTAAAGCTGATATCAACATAAGGATACAGTAAGTATTTGAGTTCATTAAATAACCAGAGCTCTTTACACTGCTTAACAGTATCCTTTTTGATTTATAATAACTGACAGATATCCTAGAAAACAACTGCAGGTCTTTATAAGTTGCTTTTTTATAGTATGAAAGGAGATATTTTAGTCAGTCTTGCAATGGGAAGAATATTATTGCTGAGCAGAACCACCGACCCAGGCACCTGGACGTAATCAGATACCAAGACTTTACTTGTACGCCAGCTTTTGCTACATCCCAATTTGTCCAGGGAGAATCATGTTATTATTAGTCAAAATAATTTTAGCTTTGTAAGTTATGGGAAGTCTTAGTAAATAAAGAACAGGAAGTTGCAACACATGTCAAGCAACTTTTCATAATGATTCTGTAAGACTGACACACACAGCTGAAGGACAACATAGCTACATGGGCCAAAGGGACCACGTACCACTAAATTGAAACTCAACAGTTATGTGCTGAAGGCCCTAGCATGGGGATGCTGAATGCAGCTTCTCTGCAGTCTTTAATTCATATATACTAAGACAGAACAAAGTAACGCCGTGCAGAAGCCACGTATCACGATTCATCGCAGACCAAGAACTATATCTGGCTACTCCTGATTATGTATTCAGATTACATGCCATTACATTTCTTACCCTGGGAGCAAGGGTCAGAGCATAGCATTTTGTGGAATAGTTTTGCACTCTAAAATACTGACAGTTTCCCTCTCCAAATGGACATTCAAAGAATGGTGAAGGGCTGGGCAGGAACAAAGGTGGCAGTTTATCCCACTTGGGAAAAAAAAAAAATTAAAAAAAAAAAATCTAAGTCACCACATCACAAGACTATTTTAGCTAAAAATGTCACTTGGAAATCAAACAGGGCCACATGGAAATTGGTCTGAACACAATGAAAAAAAAGGAGGGAGGAGTCGTAAATACAGCGATCTCTAAGTCACACGTCTCCAAGGAGCTACCTCCTTTGTATACGTGCTAACATTGGAGTGCTTAGTACCAGACGGTCTATTTGCTCACAATATTGAGGGGCATCTAGAATTAGCTATGGGAGATTTAAAATCGCCTGCCGATTGGATATAGAAAGGCTTGATCCAGAGATGGTCCGTCAGTCAAGAGTGTGGATTCCCCGGGCCTTCCTGACGACTGTCTTGCAAACTAAGATAAAGAGACAACAGGAAAACGTTTTAGAAACACTTTGGAAGAGCAGCGTGCCAAAAGAAGCGTCAGACTGAACCTTCAGGAAACAAATGTGAGACACACTGCCACCAGTACAGATAATGGCAATACACCACTGCATCATTACACTTCAGCACTAATCCAGAGCACAATTTCCAACATAGCCTAAAAATGACAAACAGAAATTGCAATTTAAACCATCTAATAAGTCCAGAGGCTACAACTGAGAAGACTACCAACTCATTTCTCTTAAGAACTAGAGTAAATGTGAATGAAGAGGAAACTGAAAAGGTTTATGTTGCATTAAAGAATTAAAATATATCTATCAGAAGACACTCCCTCACCTTATGTTCCCCACTTACCACTGAACAACCATCAGGTAACAGAGGACAAGCAGAGGTAAACAGTCAGTCCTTGATAAGGCTGTGGTTCTGCCCCACCTCATTCTTTCCAAGGATAGGTGGGATGGCATTTTACTGCCCTAGAAAAGTTGTGGCTAGTAACTTGGACTTCTCTACATAAATGGACAATCTCTTCTTTCTCCTTGCCTTCTTACTTCCCTAATACTATACCACATTTTTGCACAGTGTCTTAAGAAAAATTCACCAAAACCAAACCCCAAACCCCAAACCAATTACACAATTTAACATTCTCAGCACTGCTTACACATTATCATCCAGCATGCTGTGTAGAATACAGCCCAGGGATTTGGCCAACAAAGGCAAATTCATATATGCTCTCCACTATAATAGCCCCTCCCCTGCCAAGTTAGCATACTTATAGTGAAACAGATGAAAAACAAATCCAAAGCTTTAAAATTGTCATTGCTGCTTCTCCTGCAATGTGCAAGTGTTGCTCCAGACCTTGGCCCATTGGTAAATACTGTTAACAACCAATGCGAGAAATACATTCCAAGCATATTTGCAAGGAATTTTCAATGTCCAAATGTATTCTAAGTATTTGCAGGTCCAACCTATTTTTTTGGGACTGACAAAAGTTTCTCTGCATGTCATGGAAAGTAACACATGCATTACAGAAATAAGAACAGCAGTAAAGTCTACAAATTTTCTTAAGACTTTCACTCAGACATTTCTTTAGAATAGTTCTGAAACAAGACAGTAAACTCACTTTTCAACCTGTCAGTGAAACGGGTTCACTATAAAAACAATTAATACCACAGATTTGCCTGCCAGAAGCTATAAACAGGATCATTTCTTACCCAAATGTATTTTTTCTCCTAAATAGAGCAAGATAGAGTTTTGTCAAACTCTTGATACCTACAGTGCACAAGGAAGAAGTCATGTTAGTCATCTGCAGCCGTCATTCCTTTCACTGGATCTTTTTCTCTCATCTGAAAGAGGAAACACTATTCAAGTACTGATTCTCACATGACGTTGTCTCAAAATTTATTGGTATAGAACACATTAAGCTACCTCCTTTGTGTAAGACACTGATTACATCTGAGCATCCCAAATCAGTGTTTGTGAATATGCACATGCAGGCACCATTTTTGGTTAAGCTGCAGGTCTGCTAGGGATCTGGAACCATTATCCAAAGGGCAGAGTGTAATGAAATTATAAAGAAATATCCTGAGGCATGAAGGAAGAGAAGGGTGCAGCGCAGGACACAAATCATGGAACAATATACTCATTATTACCAAATTCACGTTTCTCATGGTAAGAACCCTGTTACATATCCCCACTACCTGCTTATAATACTTAGAGCTAAAAATCCTGTTACTGAACTGGTTTTTGGAAACTAACGAGGACAAGAATTTAGCTTTGGGTAAAAGCTAATAGAAGGTATTAAAGCAGTAAATGAATCACGGCCACTCATACCCTCGTTACCTGTGGTTCAATACATTTATTGGCTCAATGACAAACAGAAGGAGAAGTCCATAATGATTAGAAGGAGATGCCAGCACAACAGAGTCATAGCCAATCATTCAAACCACAAGCAGCATGACCTAAATAGCAGGAGGACAATACACACAATGCTATGACAATGCAGCAGTCTTTCCTCTCTCTACTGTACTGGATAGAAAGTTTCTCACACAACCCACACCTGCTCTGCTTTTCCACTGACCTCATCCAGCTGTCTCTTGGTCTCCTCCTCCATCCTACGAATGTCCTCCATAGTCAGATCAACCCACTTATCAAGCCAGCAAAAGAGCTGCCGATGGAAGTTTGTGAAGAGACGCTTTTCTTGCTGCAAAAGGAGGAGGAATAAAACATACAAGCAAGATTACTCATAGGGCAATTAAGATGGATCTAACCAGATCATAACAATTCTCAGAGATGTGTACCCTGAAGAACCAGCTCCCTCGCCCACCCTTCTATATAGCTGCCACAATTGGAAACTGGAGCTAGCTAATTTTTATTCTTTTAACAGAATATCTAGAGCCTTGAATCCCCAGAGAAATGCATTATTTTTTCAAGCCTAGACAGCAGTCTGCACAGTGCACTGAAAGAATTAGTGAATGCTTTAGTAATTTCCTTTGATTTGACAGTATTGTTCTGACTGAATAAAGTGCTCCAGACTGGGATTGCTCAGAGCACGATAGCTGGCCTGAAGGTGCAGAAAAAAGGAGAAACAGAATAAAAGTATTTTTAAAATAATCCTTGACTTGCTAAAAACTGGAGGTTAGCAAGTGTAAAGGGTTGACATACACCTATCTTCCTTTTTTCTTTTGCAGTGACCTAAAAAAAGCCTAAACTTGTTTTCCACAACTGAAAAACTGTCAGCAGAGGTAACGTGCACAAGCTACTTCAAGTTAGGAGCAATTTATTTCCATTTTATAGGACATAAGCTAGACAAAATCATTGTATAAGACAGGGGTATACAATGCCTCCTAGAAAGTTCTCATTAAGGAAGGACACTTCACCAATTATGGTTTCACATCTGATAACTTGCTCTCATCAAAAGCAGCTCAACTACTTTGACGCAAACGTGTAGCTGAAGAGACACTCATAAAAAGAAAGGGATTCAAGACACTGCTTTGTTCGGGGCTTTTGTTACAGGTATTTGAAATCCTGCAGCAGCACGGTCATTCCTCCTTAGAGTTCTCTTTAGATTGTATCACCAGAGAATTGGTTTTGCAGAAGCAGCACTGTAGTTTATCAGTATTAACCACTGAGAAGACTCCATGATCTGAAGTCATAGGCATTTTATGAACATGGCATTGCCGGGAAAATTGCACGTACTGATTCCCAGGTCTAGCATCCTGCTGCAGTTTATAGGTTATGAACTCTGCCACAAAAAAAGCTCTTTTCAGGATACCAATTACTCATGTTTTAAGTTAATAAAGTTTCCCAGTATCTGCTTATTTTTTAACACAGGTTTTTCAAGCAGCAGACTAGGAGAGTAAAACATGACTAGAGCTCTACAACTTGCCAGAAAGATCCTCAGCTGATTAGGGTCAGATAACTGAAGCTGTAGCTATGTCCTCACAAAAACATACCTTGCCCTTGACCAAAATAACCCTAGTATAACTGCATCATCCCATCATTCACAAATCAACTACCAAATGACCGCAATTCTCACGCTGATCTATTAAACAACACAAAACAGCCAGTTTACTTTCATACATTAGAGTGAAAAACGGTTCAATAGCCAATTCACAGAACAATCAGCCAGCCCTGCCCTTGGATTAGCAGCAAACTGAATCCAACTTTAACTGACTGCAGTATATCAGGTAGAGGCCTTGACTGTATTGCCTGAGGTGACACGACTGGGCTTCAAGTTAGTATCTCCAGGCAGGACATGCTATTAGAAGCAGCTGAGGCGCTAAGGCAAATGGGAGATGAAACACACCTCATTTCCACATCTTTCCCCATCAAAGAGCTCACTTACCTTCTGTATAAAGTTCTCAACTTTATTTTGCAGACCCCACCACTTGAACTTGACTGTTACCAGTTTGTAAGCGCACATGTATGGACAATCTGTCTGTTTCCCCAGCTCCTTCTGCAAAGACACAAAGGTACTCGCATCAGGACTTAGGTCAAATGTCTCCAGGAAAACAGCTCCTTCAGTTGTAACTACGAGGTCTTTCCACAATTCCTCACAATCATCTTGCATCATTATACCTTGCCTATCTTTTATCGACAAGTTTTGTCACACCTTTGCTCACCCCTTTTCCAGGGTTTTTAAGCACACGATGAAAATAGACCCTAGTTTCCTCCACAGGTGGCCTTCCCTTTATTTCGAGGATGGACCATTCCTTCCTCTCCTCTGTTCTCCATTTTTCTTCCATTAAATTTGTGTCTTTCAGTATCTTCACTGTTCTGCCATGGCTACTTAATTTCCTTAAAAGTCTTTTGACAGAGTCCCTATCTAAACCATTCTGGAAATCGATTATATCATCCCAATCATCCACGCAATTATCAAGCCTTAAAGAAAACTCCACAAGGTTTCTAAGGCGGACTTTCCTACTTCCTTTTACAGGAGCCATATCCACTCTTCCCAAGTGAATCGTATCAGCCTCAGCTTCTACTAAGTTTGCCTGCTAGAGATCAGACTTGCACACCCATAGCTCTCCAGATCCCATTCAGGGTCCCTTTTAAAGACTGGTATCATATTTGCACTTCTAGAGTGTTCAGATTCCAAGGATTTAAGTGAAAGGTTAAACACTGCTGCTCATAACTCAGCTATTTCATCCTTCAATTCTCTTGGGTGAACCCTTGGGCTGAACACCAGACAGCTCTGGTGATTTCTTGGAACTCATTCTATCTATTTCTACCAAACTCTTCCATTTCCTTTAACTTCAGAACAGATGACCAGCTGAGTTCTGCGTTTCCTTCCATAGAAGTGAATCCGATGTTTTACATAAGTATTTTTGGCTCCAAACCCCAGTATCTATAGTTCAGTCATGCAAGCTGATACAGCTCCTGAACTCATGCAATACATACCTTCCAGTTTGGACCCAGAGGTCCACGTCCAGTCTTGACAGATTTAAATTTTGCTGGATCTTCTTCTGCCTTGTAATCCTATTGGACAGACACACAAGATTAAACACAAATTATCCTACTGTTACCCAGCTGCTCACTGTCACAAAGGATTTATTTTTCTGGTGGGCAAAGACTAACCTCTAACTGCCTTCTCAAGAGCTACTGTTTTCAGACTTCAACATTAGGTCAGGCTTTCTTCAAGGAAACATATTTCTCCCCCCTGTGCTGTGTCCTAGACCTATGTGAAGAAGTGGTAACAAACTGATATGACCTTTGTAAAGGACTCCTTTGGGGTAAGACTATCAGAAGATCTGTAAACCCCAGGATAGGTTTCTTGTAACCGCTCGTTCTTTGGGAGCTAAACACTGCTGCTGCAGAAAATAGCTATGCTCTCTGGAGCTGTCGTATCTAGTATTTTTCACGGCACCGTATCAGTATGATGCTCACATATTGTACACCAGAAGACAAGTACAGTCAAAGTCACAGTACCACCAAAAAGAAAGAGGCATCAGTTATGCCCCCTATTGCACAGGAAATAATGTGCAGCATTCCCCTCCTGCATCTTGGATTAAGACTGGGGTGTGTACTCTACTCCTACCCCCACTTCAATTAAAATGAAAACAAACTCAAATCATCATCAGTTTAGGGCCAACAGTGATCAATTGGTAGCATCTTCTTTGGGAGTCTTCTACTCTAGGTGAATTCTCCTTGCTCTCTGACAGCATTTAGTTCAGAGTAGTTTGTATTTGCACATACAGCTTAGTACCTGCTTAACCTATCAGAATCAGATGCTACTCATGTTCTAGCAATTCATCTTTATTGGAAAGAAAAGCTAAAATAAGTACTAGTTCTGGTTTAATACCCAAGGCCAAGTTTGAGAACAGGTAAATTAGCCATATTTGAATGGTATCAGAAATACTAAGTGGGGAAACTCAAACAACATCCCGTTTTTATATATTTGGGGCTTTTTCCAGTACAGTACAGAAACATTCCTTAGTTTCTTACAGTAACTGTAGCGATTCCTAGAACAAAGTATTAGCTACTCGATTTCAAGATACACTTGTGAAGGCATGGGTCAGCTTCAAAAAGGAAGCAGTTTAAATAAGATCCTATATGGAAAGGGCATTGTCATTTCTTGCTATTCAAGCATTATAATCAGCTGCAGTGCTGTAGAACTACATATATACACTGCTACATGCACTGTAAGGCTAAGCAACACATTTTACAGACAGTATTGACATAGCGTTTAAAAGAGCTCTTCTTCTAGCTTGCTTAAACACTTTTAAAGAATGCCTTTCTTCCTCTTTCCATCCTCTCATTCGTCCTGTTACGTGTGACTATCCCTGGGAACACAGTTTGTACGTTATCCCTCTTTTAGCACAAGGCCTCCAACACTAGGGAGCTCTTACCCACCTACCATACCTTGGGAAGTACTTGACTTCGATCAGCAATGTCTATATAAATAGCTTCTACATTCTTCCATACATCTGGCTCCAGTTTATGAACCTGCAGTGCAAGTACAAGACTAATGTAACTGATTCAACTACAGAACACTCCCATTCTAAGATCATAAAAAAAACAGATGGAGATGCAGACACCCAGTGTTCCCCTTCCACGTACAGAGAGGACACCATGGTAAACACACAATACAAGATCTTCTAAAGAAGCAAAGGTGCTCACACAGAACAAGTGTTTGGGGGACAATTTTATTCAGCATATATGAGAAGCCAACAGGAGAGAGTCTCTGCCTTGCTAGTGCGATAAGCATTTCAAATCCAGGAACACAGCAAATAGACAGTTCCACACAGCAATTCTCTAATCTAGCACGGAAAGCAGCATTGTGACATTAAAGTGATGAATAAAATACATGACACAAGTACTTACATTCTCTTGTGTTCCAAGATCTGATTTATGCCAGGTTTCAATTTTGATCAGGAAGTCATCCTTCATATACTCATTCTGTCACCAAAATAAAGCTTCTTGTTATTCTTTGGATATATAACTTGTCTTCTTATTAGCTAGACAAGCATTAGGGAAGTCAACTCAAAGAATTATAAATAAATCACAAGTTGTTCACTGAAAAATCGTAACTTCTATTGTTTTAGTGAAACATTTGGAGTTTATAAATAGCTTTCTCTTTAAAGGACAGTATCTGTCACTCTGTTAGAGTTTAGAAGGAGTGACATAAGTTAATCAGGCAGAAATTGTCTTTTCAAAGAGATTATTGATCTAGCACTGAGCACATATTTGGATGCAACTCTTCAAATGAACAACACTATTAAACTGATGTGTTGAGAGCTTTTGACACTTGAAAGGGAAGGGACAAGAAGCACAGTACTGCCAAGTAAGCAAACAACTTTCCATTTCTCATTATTACAGTGAGTAGAAAAGGACTTCCAAAGGTAACCCTATCCTCCCTCAAGGGAGTAGAAACAAAAGCACAAGCCAGTGAAACACTCAGCATGTAAAAAGGAAATATCAAATTCAGAAGACAGATTACTCAAAGGGACATAACGGTATGAGCTAACTTTCTTCTCATCAGTTTACCTAGGCAATGGTACATTCCCATTTGTAAAGCTGAGCATTGCTGCAGTGAAGAAAGATCTCTGTCCCTAGTTACAAAGTGTTTGTGGATATGCCACAGTTGGTAAGGGGGTTTAATCCACATGATCTTACAATGACAAAAGCTAAAGTGCCTTTAGCTCAGGCTAAAGAGCTGCTTATACCCAGAATGCTTCATTTCAGACATTACACATGCTTCCATAGATCATGAGTAAAACCAATACTTACTGTAATAACTGGTCCAAGCAATCAACACATGAAAAGAAAGAGATACAGTACTTTAGTGAAAAAAGAATGTACAGCAACCATCGCCCTCCTCCCACTATCAGCAAAACAGGGACAACTTCAGCTTCCCAGGGGGCTGCTGATACTACTGACGAAAAAAACCTAGAAATCGATAAAAACCAGCTAACTTCACCCCCTTCTCCTCTGGAAATTCTCAGACTTGGAGAAATGCAGAGGAGCAGCAATTAATTATGTACTGCCACTTCTGTTCTCTGGACTCCAGCCAGCTGGATGAGAAGATGGAATAAGTATGTTCAGCTGACGGCATTTTACCAATCCTTTCTCAGCTTGCAGATAAGAAACCTCTCCATAGTTCTGAAGCAAACACATGCTGGATTTCAGGCCAGTGCAGACCTCATCGCTCCTGCCTGCAGTAACCAGACCCTCTGCATCTCTACTGCTCATGGTAACTAAACTCCCTCGATAGTAAGGCTCAATTATTCAAGACAGAAAAGCAATTAAAGATCCTGTAACAGTCAGCATCAGTTCTACCTGAGCCATACAAGTACGTTAGCAATTCTACTCAAGAATAAGGATGTCTGAAGCTAGAGTTGAACTTTGGTGGTTTCTTCTGAAGTTTAACATGAGGGTTTTACAAAGAAGCAATTTTGTATTAAAGGTACTATTACAATTTGTGAGTTTCCCACCCAACATCCTGTAGACAGTACCATCCCGTATCACCTACCACGTATATCCAGTTACCTTAACTGCCTACTGCTGGGCCTTGGACTGTTCTAAAGCCCTAACAATTTGAAAATTGCTTTTTACAGCAATTTACAGAAAGCTAATTATTTAGACTGACATGTTGGGGTGGAGGGAGAGAACAAGCAAGCAGAGCTGAGGCTAATTTTTAAAAAGCTGAACTTTATCTCAAAGAACATTTCATTATTTCTGCAAGAAGGAGTTTTTTCCTGCTAGTCCAAACAAAATACTGAATAAACCAGCAGTAATTATAAATCAGAACCTTCCCATGACTATGCGCCATGACTATGCCGCTGCCTTAAAACAGGTTCCTTCACCTTCCTAGTTTCTTCTCTGTGGGGAAGAATCGTCATTTGTAAAGCAAACAAATTAATCTCTTCAGAAATGTCCATTAAATCTTAGATGCTCAGCTTGCTGTAAATTAGGGCCTGCACTTGAGTGGTTACAGCACCAACTCCTACACATTTTAGTTGCAGTTGTAACTTCTCAGTTTCTTGACATTTGGCCACAGGCCATGCTGACACTCAGAAGAGTGGAACACACATCAAATTGCTTTTCTAAAAACATTTAAGCAACATTAACTTTAAGTCTGACTGCAGAAAAGAACCAAGAACACTGTTCTCCTTGGCACCAGTCCACAGTTATAACTATTAGGCAATCCTCTCTTCATTTTTACTGTAGAAGTTGTAAATGCATACAACAACAATCTCATTTACAGTTCATACTCTCAAAGGAGCAAAGCAAGGCTTCCATTCAAAGTACATAAAAACAACATGTTACAGCACAAACAAGTGTGCAGAATTGCAGAAAGTTATAAGCTAGGCATTTAAATTCCCTCATTCTGCAGTACTACTTTGATCATGGTACATAATATGCATATTAAAGTAATAACTGAGCTTTTTGGAGGAGATATAGGGAAATGTAAAAAGGATGATCTCGTATAATCAAAAAAAATACCACGAGGCACAATTAACTAAAAGTACTGATTTATTCAAATTTAAAAGGCTCTATGTAATAGCTGATGTGCAAGTAAGCAGTGCTCCAGAGAACAGCACGCTAATATCACCTTGTTACAGGAGGGCACAGGCAGAAGTACCACTAACTCCTAAAGAGTCAAATCAGGTTTAGTTCTTACTGTGTCCCTTAAATTTCAGACTCTAGTGAGAGGGCTGAAAGCCATGCCACTTGGTGTAAGCCAGCATGGCTTTTTATGTTGCACAAAGATTCCCATGAGGCCATCCAAGTCTTCTCACGTACCATCAAAATACCTGAGCGCGTCCCAAAGTAAAATGATAACGCACAAGGCAGCCTACACCACATACATGGGTTCTTCCCTCCTGCCCAATACTAACAAGTGAAGGTTTCAGCAACTTTTCTGAGCTTTTCTTGATTCACGTCAGGCTGGCAGATTCTCTAAACAGATTTGTCAGCCTCCGCATAGAAACTGCCTTCTGCTCCAACCCCCACAACAAAGCACTTTCTATCTCATATTATATTGGTGTTTATTACAGTTGAGGACTTTTTTTTTGTTATCATTTCTAGCATACCAAATCTGAAATTTCTTCGACTGTGTTGGAAAGTCTTGTACTTGATTTTATTATCACTTTTTCTCCACTCAAGTAGAATTTTAGCAGTGTGTAACTGAAGGATAAGCAGCTAAGAGTGACAAAACAAGCTAACTCCACACCTTTGTTTCAGAAATTGGTGGAGAAGAAGAAAAGGATGAGGATACAGCTAGGCATTATGTCTAACAAAACCTACTGGAGTCAACTTAGCCAGATCTGTTTCCACAATTTAAAGAATTAATGAAAGAACTGTTTGCATTTAAACCAGTTCAGTGTACTTAACGTGGAAATAAACTAGATATTTACTAGCTAATTTAAGTAATATGCAGCAAGAAAACTGCATAAAAATAAGAAAGGTTGTAAATAACTGTTTCAGCATCTTGAATTATGTGACACATTAAAAACTAATTCTGCAGCTGATGACAGTATCTGAATTTTGTATTTGAAATATCCATTCCACTAGACTGCTGCATGTAATTTCACATACTGAAATAACGTTATCCTCCCCTACTGCAAAGCTTTTTTCTTCTTTTAAAACACTTCATTTAAAGTTCTCTTAAATAAATTGTTGAAAAATAAATTTTTCTATATTGAGTTTCAAGAACAGTTGGAATTTTTAAGTTTACAGTTCCCATAGCAACTGTACCACTACCAAATAGCAGAAAATGTATCCTTCAAAGATATGAACAGCATAAAACAGCCAAAAATACTACATAAGTTTGGAGGCAAAGTCAAATTTTCAGTTCCTACAGCACCAAAGACCGGAAAAACAGTAGTGGTTAAACATTGTGGCTGATAACTTCAGTGAGTAAATCAGATTCTAAACATTCCTGTAGAAAATGAGTTTGACGTTATTTCACCACTTTGTATAGCTTCCAGCGCCTCACCACAGACTTTACATATTGATTCACTTTACGCTTGTTGGATGAGATTTGGATATCTGTGTCAATTCCCCAGCCCAGAAGCAACTGTAGCATTACCTGTTCAACCTTCACTAACCTCGGATCCTGCAACTGAACAAGTCTCTAGTGCATAACGCTTGCACCCATCAAACTGCACTAAGCAAGAGGAAAGCAAGATCTTCCCTGTCCCCCTCTTGCATCTTCCATTTTTTTTCCCACCAGGCTATGCTGCACTTGAGCACATAAAATTATCCCTCTTGTATTCATTTCATTAGAGTTACACATCTGTTCCTTTAGCAGGACTAACATCCGTTTATTGGTCTGTTCTTTTCCACTGTCATTCATTAGCAGCACATCAGACAAGGGCATTTCTTTTAACTCCACAGCACTGTATTTTGCTTTTCCTGACCACAGAAAAGGCTTAGAGAACAGAAATCTAAGATTTAAGAGCTGAAACAGCTTCCCTACTGGTTGCCTCCACCCTCCCCCCCGCCCCCAAGAAACCAAAAAGCCAGCAATCCACAGTCCTTCCCCACGCACTCACCAGTTCTGCAGTAGGGATAGGCATTCCATGCTTTTTCGTGTATATTCAGAGCTCCTTCAGGAGCCAGCATTCTCACAAATGTTGGCACTTTGCTGCAGAATTTGGAGATGGGAAGAAAGGCATCGATAAGAACTACATGCAACGAGAGCTATGGCCCAGACCCTCTGAGACAGGCAGAACATCACCTGAAATGCAGACGCTAGAGACTTGCGCATGTGCACGTTGGTGGAATTGGTGGGGTTCCCCCCACCCCCAGTACGATGATTTCCAGAGACTGCTGAATCGGACAGGTTAATCTAAACCTTCTTTACATATTGAAAGGAAAGAAAAAAAGAAGGGTTAAAAAAAAAAAAGGAGGCTGAAAACAGGCTGAAATCTAGGAGGCGTTTCGCTCTTTAGCCAAATTCAAGTATAAAAATACTGAGTAATAGGATCATATTTGCTGTGAAAAGCTCAGAGCCAGATTTTCTTGGGACAACAGCCACGCTTACAGGGGTGGATAGGTGTACCAGTGATGCTCACTTCCAGCTGTACCACGTGCCAGCTGCTGTTATACTCCTGTCTTACCTCTGTGTCTTTCAGCCTTTACATAATCTGTGATTTACACAGTTGCTGCAACCCTATTGCATCTTCCTCCAGTTCCCCTTGCCCGAGGAACTTTGCCCAACTCTGGGAATAAAATATTTCACATACCTCTGTAAGTGGTAGATCTTGTGTGTGTACTGCCCACGCTCTCCATCTCTTTCATAGGGTTCGTTCACCAGGACCTCTACTCCTTCTCCTCCACCAGTTTCATTTTTACTGGCTTCTGCCACAGAATACAGCTGTCCCACTTGATACTAAAGAAGTTAAAGACACATTGTTGTGATAGCTATAATTTAGCAGAAGTAATAACTTTACCAGAAGAAGCCAAGCATAAATTTATTATCTGTGGAGAAGGCAGAGAAAAGGACATCCACTTGTGTGTCCAGATAGGCAGCTCTTTTAATTTCATTTTGATACAGAAAGCTTGAGTGGTAGTTAGGAGGAACGCAGTGCCAATAAGATAGCTAGCTTTAGCCGTTAAATCTCAAGCTCCAAACCAACACAAATTCAGGAGAAAGTAAAACAGATTAAAGGAGCATCGGGACAGCGTTTGAAGAAAATGCAGATGACCTCAGGCATACTGTAGCAAAATCCATTGTTTTTCACTCTTTTCGGCACACAGGTATCCCAATTGCTCAGGTCTAATGAAGAATAACACGCTGCCATCCTAAATTAATAAGCATATAGTACTTTATCCAGGAGAGTCCTAAAGAGCTTCACGTGAAGTTTTTTGACAAAATAGGGGGTAGGAGGGAAGGAAGTGAAGAAATGCAGAAGGGAGACAGAAGATAAAGGGTGCTTGCACGACCTAATTTAAGTGCTCTGAGAAACATACTTGTTAGATGTGCACAGCTTAGGAGCCCGTTAGAGTCAAAGACGAGCATCCCTCAAGTGCAGTTCAAAACAATTAAATAAAAAGCTTGAAGCAAAGAGGGTATTTGCACCAGTGGGCTTTCTAATGAAACGCTGCTACCTCTTAAGGCTGAATATACTGAAATTACCCTTCTTGGCCTTTGTGCCAAGGCCTACTAACATGCTTAAACCTCTCTTGCCAAAATTGACACTATGATCAGACCAGGTCATTTCTCTTCAGTGAATGCCCATTTCCCTCCTGAACCTACTTCAAACACTACTCTGGCAGGTCCTCTACAACCAAGCCTTTTCTTCCTCCTCAACTGTATTTATCCAATTCCAAGTGATGTTTTACCTCCACATAAAGTTTTCAGAATGGATTTAGTTATCTAATGAAATAACTGAAACTAGTGTCCCAGATGACCAGCTAATCCATGCTCTCACTGCTCCCCTATTATTTTTCCTATTATCTTTGTCTTGGGCTGGGTTTTTTCCTGTTTCACACTTCCTCTTAGCCACGAGCATTAAACCACTAACAGGGAGAGCACAGAATTTCAACATACAGCAGAATTCTTACCTAAGGATCATTCTTCAGTCTCTTACAGACACTTGGCAGCATTATTTCCCAGGAGATCACTCCAACTACTTGATACTATACAAGCTCTTTCATCACAAGCGTGCCCAAACAATTCACAGGGAAGAGCAGAGGAAAAATCAAGAATACGAGCAAAAGAGAACATTCTTCTCTGCAGAAGATGTAAAGACTAATACGATCTCGCCTCTGGTAGCTAAAAAGGGGATGCAGAGCTCAAAAGAAACATGATCAGATGAAGAAAATTCACGCAGGTCCCTTTGAGGCAAAGTTAGATGAGCAGACAAGGTTTGAGGATGAAGAAGCTAAAGCACTAAGTCAAAAGGAAGTGTTCAAACTTAACAAAAGTTAAGTTTCAGAATAGAAAGCAAGCAAAACAGCAACTGTTGCCAAAGGCAGTAGAGAAAAGCAGTCTGAAAGGGTAATCCACAAAATGTTAGGCAACAGAAGTGCAATGAGTAAAAAAAAACCAAAAACCTGAAACCCCAAAAAACTCCAAAACATAACTAGAAAGCAATGGAACACTGTTTAGGCCTTCTTCCTTCTCCCCAGCACAGGGCTGTGCATCAGAATCAGGAATAGCACTTACCACTCCCTACACTGAAAGCCAGGCTGGAAAAGTAGAATACTGCTCTGAGCTGACAAAGTCAGAAATACTTTGCTGGGCTGGTACATCTTCAGCAATGAAGGAAGATTTCTACAGTGGCTAAATTTTCGTTGTCAGAGCATCCAAAATAAAAACAATACCCAAGCTCTATGGTGTTTTGTACCATCTGGTGCTAACAAAGACCAAGAAAACATTTATTCCTATTGGAAGAGTAGTAGATGGTAAGCCAAAGTAATAAGGCTAGATGTCCCGGCCTCAGCTAATCTGGGGCAGGGCAAAAAGCATAGCAGACCACTTTTGAGCTAAAAGCAACAGCTCTGCTGGATCCCTCCAGAAGGTACTGGCCCAGGTTACACAAGCACCCCTCATTTGGCTGGACAGTTCCTCCACTGTCACCAGTGGATTGGGTTTCAGTCTGGATTTTGGGCTGCAATACAACTCTCTGCCTTCTGACATTTCATACGTTACATTGCTTTCCTTATGACTCCCTACAGATGATCCGTACAAAACAGAACACTCACCTCCCTCCAGAATATCAAAACACGAGAGTTGCGAAATCTTAGAAGCAAGTTGATTTAGTAGAGTAAGAGCCACATGTACACTCATAGAGAAGAGAATTTATCATGAGTTTGGCAACTACAGCATTAGAGGGGAGGACTGAATGGCTTTGACTGCTTTGCAGCAAGTCTCAGGACAGGTCTCCAGGGGCACAAACTAATTCCTCTTAGTAACAGTCTCTCATTCATTCCTTCTCCCTTTTAAATACATTGGTCAAAGTTCAGACACTAAGAGGATAAGCCCCTTGGTTTGGCATCTTCACCATTTAATCTCCCCTGTTATTTCTGATCCTTTAATCGCATTGATAAAAGATGAAAAGGCCCAAATAAAACTGTCCCAATGAACAAATCCCACAGCATCTGCCTGCAAAAGTTAACAGAAAAACAGATTCTGGCTCCATGAAGCCCAAAATGTCAGACAGACCTATCCTTGGAGACCTGAGAGCTCCAGAAAACCTTCTTCTCTTCTGCAAGAAGTCATCCTTCTTGATCTGCGTCACACCACCTCTTACACAGCTGACAGCATATCTTCATTACACCAAATTTCTTTCAGAAGGCCTAATCTCAAAGTAGCCATCTTCAAGAACTGTTATTTTCCTGAAAGCAGCTTTGAACACAATTAATAAATACGAGTCCTTTGTGTTTGGCAAGCTCCTTCCCATGTGAGACGAACAAAGAGGCAGCACAGAATGTGTAAACACAGCTCTAATCCATACCAGCATTTCAAAGTGGCAGCTGGCAAGACACCCACACAGCCGCTCAAGTCCGCGCTCTCAAAGTTGGCACTGTGCAACATCATGTTGGTCAGAATACAAGAGTAAAGGTTAGCACCTAAGATACAACAAGTTTTTTTCCTATTTGCTCCCTGCAGTGCGACAATGTATAAAAAACACAGGAGTGCAGTTTGCAGCCTGCACTTAAGCAGGACCACATTTTGGCAGAGTTTCCTAGAAGAAGACGGTCTGCTACAGTCTAACTCCTACATCCCAGCCTTCAAGTTTTAGTCATCACGGGGGCTTCTCTTCCACTGTTTTGTTCCCATAGCAGTTACTTGGCTAACTATTCAGCATTGATCTCTATTCACTAAGTAAGTCACATCTCCCCAGTGCCTTCCTGATCACTAGTTTTCTCTTGAATTCCTTACTATTGGTTAAGCTCCGTCTGCTAGAGGTGAGGGGACTGAACACGGAATCCCTGGCATATCACAGAATGACACAGAAGACTGCCTCAGCCCTATTACAATGCCTCAAAGTCATAATTAATTTCATTCCCTATCTTACGCATTGGCATCAGACTTGGCAACAATTTGCATGCAAAAGGTGTGACCTCTTAAGTCTTTCAAGCAAAAATTGCTCATATTAAAGTGAAATCAGGAGTCCTCTTGCTAGCCAGAGATGCTTAATGAGCAGCTACACAGTCAGGAGCCACAAGAAGTCTCCAGAGCCCTATTTAAGGGCTTTGTGCATAGGGAAACCCTTGAAAGCAATGAAGTTTTAACAGCTGTTTTGTAGTACAGACAGCAATGTAGCAACCAAGTGATGCACAGATGTGTCAGCATCTTTCCCCACAGGAAGGGGGATGAAGCAATACACAAACCCAAAGCAGTAGTCATCCTTTGAGTCAGTCCTGGAAATAGCCTTTCTTCTTAAGCATACCTTTAAAACTACCATATCACCTAAGTACATATGCAAAGCTAAGCAAACTTTAGAACTCCTTCCGCTTAGGGAACTGGTTCCTGAAATCTGGCCTATCACATGAGAACCACCAGACCTTGAAAAGGGGCATCACTCAGAGGACATGGTGACAATATGCAAGTCTGGGGAGAAATTAAGCTCGGTCAAGTTGGTGGTCTACTCACAATGCAAGCACATTAAGGTTTTCTCTCTAGTATTTTCATTCCTTCTTTTCTAATGATGTTTATTTGCTCTTCACTTTATAGACTTTTCAGCAGGTTACTCAACTCTCTGGAACTCCTCCGACCCAGAGGAGAGGAATACACCTTCTGGAACAGATGACCCCCAGGGCATCCTCAGACAAGGAGGTTACCGGAGACCGACAGATTTACATAGCACCTGAAACCTCAGTTTTCCACACAGGCAGCCCACACACAAGGGGCTCAAACATGCCTGGCACTGAACAGTCAGCCAGGGAGGGAAAAACAGCATAGCGAGGGACTCGCTTTAACTGGATGAAGGTTAATCCCAGTATCGGAGAACTCAGAAAAACCCTGTGCTGGGTTCCATCCAGTCTAACCCCCTCAAAGAAACAATCTGTATACTGATGCTACGACTTTCTCTTTACACGGCTTGATACCTAGGAGGCATAACTCTATGAGGCAGGGCTCCTGTTATCCAGGCTAAGGTCTTCTGTTTATTGAGCTCTGGAATACCTTACCATCTACCCATAGCTTTCTCTAACTTGCAAGTTTGCATCCTTTGCTTACATGATAAAGCTTATCATGTTAGTCCTTTCTTTGTCAAGTACTTCCCCATACAAGTAGCACTCAGGCACAATAAAAGATCCAAACACACTGGCTATAATACTTTAGTTGGACTTCTGTTAAAACTGCTTGAATCCGATTCATGCAGAAAGCATATAAGCTACAGGTAAGGAGTAAGCAACAGACAGGCTTTTGGCATTAACAGCCTCATTTTTGGACCAGATTAGAAGACAGACCTAAAACCACTCTCTGATCAGAGGTCTAAGCTTTCCATCAGCATGTGATGCCTGTCACAGCAGCCTGATCCACAGCAACAAGGAATCCAGCTTAGACACTGCTTTTCTTTTACTAGCCTGCCTCATGGCTGCAGGAATACACTGCATCAAGTTCTAAACTGTGTTCTGCCAAAAGAATAGAGAGTTATAAGAGGGATATGCTTAAAACAGTGCTGCCATGATCCAGCTCACCACTGTCTATGCCACAGTAGCTGCTATATTCAGGGGAAAGAAAAATGAATACGAATGCTGTTATTGCAGCTCTCCCTAAGAGTTAGAACAAGCCCTTGATCAGAGCTCACAAACCTAAGGCCTACAGCCAAGGATCACAAGAAAAAAAGAATACACCGGAAGAAGAAATCTGCTACAGAAGTGCTATAGGCTCAGTGACTCAGTCATTTCAATTTCTCATCTACATTGCTAGTATGAACATTAAAAAACTGAAAACATTTATATGGTCAGATTCTCTGCAAGAGTGGTGTTCAATGCAGAAGGGAGGGAAGGCAAGCTGCAACTCTCAGAGAAAACAGCAGGGAATCAGCCACAGACTCTGCACAGCTATGCCATGACCAGTTTGGTGATCAAAATCACCATGTCCGTTATAAACTACATTTCTTCTCTCAATTAGAGCTTTACCTAAACAAAAAAAAAGTTTTCTTTCTGTGAGAGCTAGAGAAGGCGAGTCTTAAAGACTCCTAGGAAAGATAGACACAATCTTTCTTTTGCTATACCAGCCTCGCAAATCAGAAGAAATTGTTGGTCTTTGTCTAAAGAGTTTAAAACAAGAGAGTTCCAGCAAAGCACAGTTTAAAGGGTAATTTAAATTTGTACTAAAACTTCCTCTTCATGATAAAAAAAAAAAGAACAATAGTATTAATCAAAAGGAAACTGCACTTCAGAACAGTCTGACAAGTCAAGATTTGTAATCAACACATCTGAATGTACTTTATAGGAGAAATAACCAGTACCCTCAAGCTTAAAGAAATTCAGTTATTTGGTCAAAATTATGATGAATGAGTAACAGCTCACAGGGGTCTTGAAGACAGCTATCTCCTTCTCTTGCATTTCCAGTCTTTGTTCATACAAACTGCTTCGATCACGTTTGTTTACAGTCCTAAAGAAAGGAAGCAAGAAGAAAAGGACTTACCTCCTCCACAGACACAGGCAGGATAACCCGGCTGAAAAGGGAATACAGAAACAGAAAGTTAACAAATATCCCTGCAGCTGCAAAATTTACAGGGCATGTTCCTCACAACAATGGCTACACAGCTCTCCTCTCCCCTATGTATTCCAGCATCCACCTAGTGCTAGGATTCCTAGCGCTTACTCTTTAGTCCGAAACTATTTATATAATAGCCTCAAAGAGAATCAATGCATGATAGAGCGTAACTGCAATCCTATACTAAAACTGTATAATTCTCATAGACCCTTACTGGCAATACCTCACCAGCCTACAAATCTACACAGCATCAAAACAGTTGCATGTTCCTTCTCACTACATCCTTTCAACGGTCACATCTTATTTCTCGTCAAGTTGTTGTAGAGTGTTACTTATGTGCTTCAACAATTTTGCAGAGGTCTGTGATAGTCACAAGCCATTGCACAATCTGCTTTTATGTCCTATCCAGTAGGAAACAACACTAAATAGAGAACTACATGGAAGGCTTTCTCAGAGCTGACTGCAAAGGAAGGTGTTGCCATTTCTATACGTGAGTCACCTTTTTTTTTTTTCCCCCCACATTGTGGTTTCCTGAATGCCTCTTAGAATCAACTGGCTGGACTACAGAGGAAAAACTGCCAGAAGTCACACTGAGATTTTTTTGAAAAAGACAAGAATAAAACTAAATTGAAAGCTGATAAAAATAGATGCATGTTAAGGCCTTTAAAAATACTACAGCTGCCTCCAAAACTAGATTTGTATTTGACCTCTGCTTTCTGTAAGGATGATGTTGAAACAAGGAACTGAAGCAAGATACAGATATGAAATGGATACGGCTACCAAGGATGGAAGAATTCCCAATTCTTTGGAAATTAGTCTCAAAGAAATTAGGATATAATGGGATCAGGAAAAAAGTCCAATTTATTAATAAATTGATTTTTAAAAAGCAATACTGGTGAAAATCGATTTTTTTTTTTTATATACTAGAGGAATGTTACCAGCAAGACATCACAAGAACAAACTGTAAGAGGCGCAAAAGTTTACAGATTATGCAAGATTACTTCTGACAGCAACGCTTTACACTGGCTGCAAAGTACTGCAGAAGGAGCTACTGAGAACTGCAGGTGAAGTTCAGTGTCAATAAAAGCAGAATAATGCACTACAGGCACTCTTTTTTCCCCAAACACATGGGGTTAATGAGCCCCAAATTAGCTATCACCAACAAATATCTTTGTGTCCTTATGGAAAAGCATCTGAAAACGTCAGCTCAGCAGCACTTCAAAAGTAAACACAACATCAGAAACTGGAACACCATACATACACACACACACACACAAAAATAAAGACAGTTATGTCACTGTCATCTTTCATGCACCATCATCTTGAATATTGCACATAGTTCTGGACACCTCATCTCAAAGACGAAACAGAACAAGTGAAGGAAGGAAGGGAAAAAAGATCTGAGATGGGAAAAAGCTTCTGCCCGAGAAGAAAGTAGTTAGACTAGGCTTTTCAGCTTGGAAGGAAAAACAGCTAAAGGTTTAAGATATGGCAGAGCATTAGAGAGTCATGAATGGTGTGAAAAAGTGAATGGAGAAGGAACAATGACTATTTCTTACAACAGAACAACTCAGGAAAGAATAAAAATGATTAGGCAACACATTTAAGACCAATCAAGTGTACTTCTTTACATCATGCACACTTAAGTTATAGGATTCCTTGCCAAACACAAGAAGTCTAAGCAATTTTGAAATGGGATTTGATCAATTCATGGAAGTCCATATGCCACTTACTGCTAGGATATACTGAACAACAACCATTCTACTCACCATTTATATATTGTTTCCTAAAAATACCTGCTAGAATGCAAGATGGAAGAGGACCTTTTGTCCAATTCAGTATGGTATTCCTTACATAAGGGAGCACACACAAAAAAAAAAAAAATCGATTTCCACAGGTAGATCATGCCATCAAGCATGACATTAGGTTAGTTAACTGGATAAAACTGCAGTAAGAATGAAAAGAGGGATAGGATGATAAGGAAAGGCAAAAGACGAAGAAACAATGGCTTTGGAATGGAGTTCAAATATTTTTCTTTAGAAAACCTCACGTAAAAAGACTGATGTAAGCTTATGAAATTCCGTTTAGGAAACTGGAAGACACTAGATCTGAGTATTATCTTAGAGTTCAAGGTTTATGAACTGCGAAACATAAACACGAAGAAGTTAAACAGTTTACAATTTGTTTAGCTTAGCAAATCAAGAATGTGGGGGATGACTAACACTTATAGGTAGTCAAGGGATAAAGAAGGAGGAGGGAAGACTACTCAAGAGGATCCAGAGGAAAAGCTTTGCAGGAACAGCAATGGGAACAAAGACTCCTAACTTTGGGACAGAACTTGATCAACTTAGGAGAAATTATATGCTGTGGTTGCCTGCCATGTCAAAGGCCTGAAAATGATGAAGAACACTTAAGATCCCTCATAGATTAAAATCTGCCTCAAATGACAGCAAAGGGAAGTACAGCTGCAGAGAAGGTCAGTGTCATTATCATCACTTCACAGGAAAGGGAAATGAGTCTCTACACTCTGATTCTCCTCAAGGTCTTCCGATGCAGTTTAAATCAAAATAAGGAGAGCAAGCAAGATCTCAACCAGCATTTACAAACCCTGAAACCAAAAAAATACAACCAAACAAATGAACAAAACCCATGCAGCTTATCTGTAGCATGGATAGGTAGAAATGAAAAGTAAGTCTGAAAGACTGATAGGACATCAAACGAAAACATTAAAGCTATCACTGCGTAACCATCAGTACAAGAAGCTGTACAGAAAAAATGATACAGATTGTCTGACAACCGAAGATGTGACATCAGGTTTTCGTTATATTGCTCTGTTTCTGTAACATCTCCTGAAATACCTATGGAGCACATAATAATACCCATTTGATTTAGGAGGGTGGATGTGACAAGGGGTCACAGAGAAGGAAGAATAATCTGCTGAGACGACATGCAGTTACAGCTCACTTGCATTTTTACCACTAACACTAGGCAGGCAGTAAGGTACTTGTATGCAGTGTTGGGGCAACCAGAACTAATCAAACAATAATAGCAAAGTACTTCAAATATCCAGGTCACACCAAAACAAGTAGTTTCTATATGCCTTAAACAACTGCTTCCTGGAACAAGAGATTTAGTCAAAAAACATCTCAAATAGCATGTAAAATGGGCAACTTTCACATACAACATGAAGGAAGATTTATACCAGAACCAAGACAGTGACACAACTCAGAACGTGCAATTGTTAGAGCTAGTTGGGAATCCCAAGAAGTCAAAAATAAATGCTCATTTCTAAAGTACAGTAGCAACCTTGACTGTCCTTAGAGCCACATATTTCTTAATAAAGACACAAAGAAGGGAAGAAAAGAAACAGGGCAATATAGCTAATGACAAGACTTAAAAGGTTTGGTGACCCTTCTGAAAATAGAAATGGAAGCCTGTAAAAAGAAAGAAATTCAGTAATTCTGGTCTTTTAACCTTTACTCTTAGCATTTACGCTTCACATTTTGTTTCTGAAACAGGCAGTGTCAAAGACCAATAGTGTGTTGATTTGGTGAGGTAAATGATAATACCAAGTAAAATGACTTTGAGAAGTGATGCTCATCAAAATGAACTTTTCATACTCTCAGAAGTCTGAGAATTCAAAGTACATATGTTCCTATCTTTACAAGACGCCCTGTAGGTAGCATGGCTTACTGGCAAGTGAGCTTTACTGCAGTACAGCACGAGAGATTGCAAGCAGAAGCATGAAAAAGATACATGAATGTGAACAGAAATAAACTAGACAGGTGCTATATGAGGAAATGCACATTAACCAAATTCATAGGAAAATACCAACAAAACAGATATCATCAAAGAAGAAAATTATCTTTTCATGCACCTGAAACTAAGCACTTAGCCCAGTTTTCTGTCTGCTATCCAGTTTAACACTACAGAAGGAATGGTGCACCTATGTTATAAAGAGCAGCTCTGCTGCTGCTCTTAAATTCTACACCCCTATTGTTGGACAAAAATAGCAAGGGTTTCAGGATTGGTGGAAAATCAAAAAAAGTTGATCAAGTTTAAAGACAACTACAAGGATCAGTACAACCCTCAACATAGTTTTAATATTTAAATCCACACTATGGTCCATGATCTGACAAAGTAATTGCTGTAAAGAGGACACCGTCACATAGGTAAACATGTCTAAGAGAAGACCTGAAAACCCACTTTATCATTGGGATCACAGCTATCTTCTATAAGGGGGGGCGGGGGGGGGAGCTTCTTCTATCAGTCAAAAGAAGTTTAGAAGGATAGAATGCACTTAAGTTAAGAATGCACTTAAGTTAACCTTAAGAATTCAGGAAAGTGCAGTAGTATGCAGAGCTCTAAGACACCTAGCCAAAGTGCACCGGTCCAAAAGAGCGTACGACGTTAGCAAGCGTAAATGACCTGAACGACTATGAAAAGCGATGTGACTAATAGTTACACACACTCAGGACTGATTGTCCAGCCTGTTTTCCACCCCTTCTTTCCCATCGCGGGGCAGAACAACCGCAGCAGCCTCAGGGACAGCAAAAAACTCCAAGGTGAGGTTTCCACGTCAAAAAATATTTTGCAGCTACCTCATTTCTGGCACATTCACTCTTGTTGCAGTCTCTAATTCGAAATTACACGGGTAAAGGAGAGGAGGGGGATCAAAACCAGGCTCGCCCTGTTACAACGAGAAGGGAGCAAGATGCCACTGCCTCCCACAGAAACCACTGTGCATTGACCCGGCGGTGCGAGCCCAGCTCCCGACTCCGGCAAGGCCCTTGGCAACATCAGTCCCCCCCGCCCCGGGCCACCGGGAACACCGCCCCCACCCCCCCCCCCACCGCCCCAGTGCAGAGCCGGCGGCGAGGACAAGGGCCCGGGGCGGCTATGGGGGGCAGGAACCCGGTCGCCCGCCGTAGGGCTCCCCAAGCCGCCCGGCCGGGCACCGGAGAGCCGCAGCTGCCGGGCGCAGAAGGAGGGGGACAGCAGGAGGCCGGTGCCCGCCGGTTGCCCGGGGGGGGCCGCTGGCAGCCGCCGGCTCGCGGGGCGCCCCCACCCCGCCGCCACCGTGACCTTCACTCCCGCCCCCACCGGCGCCGCGGCCCTCACACAGCGCTCCCTCCTCCCTCTCCGCGGGCCCACGCCGGCCGCAGTGCAGAGCGAGGCCGGGCCGACCCCCGCGAGTGGTCACCGCACCAGGCCCGAGCGAGCCCCGCGGGGAGCGGACGGGGGTGACCGGGGCACCGGTGGGGTGAAAGGGGCCGGGGCGGGGGGGGAGGGTGAGGAATCTCCCCGCACTCACTATTCCTTGATGAGCACCATGGCGGCGCCGCCGCGCGCCTCCCGCCCGGGCCGGCCCCGCTGAAGGTGACAGGCGCCTCCCGGCCGCTCCGCTGGACCGCGCCGCACCGGGACGGGAGGGGGAGGGGGGGGGGGGTTCGGGGCGGCGGGAGCAGGGGCGGGGCGTTTCTGCGGCAACGGCTGCGTCACGGCGCCACGCAGGCGTCCTTACCTCAGCAGTGCGCGCGCGCGGGAGGATGTTGACAGCGGGGTGAGGGTTGGGGAGCGGGCGCGAGACCTTCCCGCCCTCCGCGGCGGCGGGCGCGAGCGTTTCCCTCAGCGTGCTCCCGCCGCTGTTCCCCCGCGCCTCCGCCTCAGCCCGGCCTGAGGGAGAGATGCCCCCCCCAGCACTAACCCCCCCACACTCACTCCTCAGGGTTTGTCAGTGACTGAAAGCCCCCCTCTTTTTGGAGGGTGGCGAGGAGGGCTGACAAACGACGTGGGTATTAAATGCAAATAGCTAGGGGATAGGTCAAGGCTGCGGTCAGCTAGGGTAAGTACATCTTCTGGGAATGAGGCTCCACCTTGACACCAGGTCATGATTTACAGCATTTTCAACTTCTCTTTCATTTTCAGTACAACTTCAAAGTAGCAGCCACCTGAACTGTACTTGGCATTAAGAATAAGCCCAGGGATTTCTTAGAAGACAACTGCAAAAAGCTCTTTTATGTGACCTGTACTCTATAAAAAACAGCTAAAGAGCAATAGTTTTACTACTTTTGTCACTGGAACCAGACAGTAAGGATTGTCTTTATTTGATTGGAAAAATAAAATGCCATACATCCAGCATCACCAAGCTCAAGCATGGATAACGATGTGCAGCTTTCCTATTGACACCCTGCACCTCTACTGTAGCATACCTGTCAAAAGGCCACAGTTCATCTCTGATTATTTGGTACCAGTTCACCCTGTATAACTGAGCTTGACCTCTTCCTCAAGCTGCTGTCTACATTAAAAAAAAAATTTTTTTTCTCAGCAACTAATTAAAAACTGGCTATTAGCTCCTAACTTAAGAAAGAACCAAGGAAACATCCAACGTACAGCCAAGCACTGTGGCAGATGACACAGTGTAAAGCATTCATGCTTGCAAAGTCTCGTTAGGAACCAAGCCATACCTTCATTATGTTCAGCCTCAAAAGGAAAACTAATGATTAACTTAATATCACATTTATTTTTAGATAGTACTGCAAGAATGCACATCACCTTACAAACACAGAACAGATGACACAGCCCTGCCACCAGGAGCTTACAATTCAACTTTGACAAACACTACAAAATATTTTGTTAACAGGAGGTGGGAGAGGCTAATGCTGTCAGGTTAAAAAGAGGAGGCTTTCTGAAAAAGGGGATTGTCGCAGGAATAAAATGCAAGTGACAGAGGGTCAGGCACAAGGAAGCGACAAGCAGCAGTAGGAAGGATGACAACGTGGAGCAGAGGACACTTGATAAAAACAGGCTGCGTGGAGACAGGCTGAGCAGCACAAGTAGAAAAACAAGGACCTGTAGGGGTTATAATTAACATGTAAGAATGCATCTACATAGTACAACATTGTTTCAGCTATTCCAGAGAAGATAACATTGTGAAATATAAATCAGAAGTGGCTTTTTTTTAAATTTATTAAAAAAACCCAAACAGTCCCTTCCCATCAGGAATCCTACTGTAATACTAGTTTCCATTATGAATATTTTGCACTTCTAAACTGGGAAGTAGGGAATACCACAAGCTCTGCAGATGCAGAAATGATTCAAAGGAGAAAAAAAAAGTAACAAAACTTCTGGTTTTAAAGATTTCATTCTTTTTACCCTACAGTATCTGCTTTATATTTTGTGGCATATTTCTCAAATTCATCAGCCTGTCAAGAGGCAAATTTCCTACTTCAAAACATTTTAGTGAGTTACTGACTTAGTTAAAATTGCATTATCCTACTATTTTCCTCTGTAGACAGATCATGAAGAGGCCAGGCTTTGGTGTGGGAATTAAACATTTCAATCACTGTAGCAGCATTGCAGTTAAGTTGGGAATCTCAGCAAGATTTGCTCTTTTTTTTTTTTGCAGACATCTCAAGAATCCAGATACTCTATGACAATAACTGAATAAAGTTATAAGTGTCTATTAAGTAAAACAGCACAGATTTTCTCTGCTACTCCTGATAGCATCATTGCATTAGTGCTATAAGACTGTGTTATGGGGCTTAGGTACTGACAGATTAGTGAAAGGAAAAAGCCGTCGCCCTCCCTTCCCCACTCTGTTAATTTAGGTTTTTTGAGTTGTTTTTTGTTTGTTTGTTTTTAAATCCAGATGCATATTAAATGCATGTGAGAGTCTGTAGAGGCCAGGAACAGTGTTTCCAGAAGGTGCAAATCACCTTCACACAGCAACACACTTGACTGAGGGCTCCTACAAACTGGCAAGTACTCACAGACCAGGTTTCTGCTTCATTACATTCAGTTGGGGATGCTTCTATGGAGGAGATGAGGTCTTTCCCATGACCACCCTCCTTGCACTTCTCCTATGGATGAAGGTAAGGGGGTACAAGGGGCATAAAAAAAACCACTACAAATTCTAGCATTTAGGAATTACGGAAGTAGTTAAACACATTGACCTATATTTGAGCTATACTGGTAAACACATTGATTTAAATTGATGCGGGTCTCTAGTCTTTGGTAACCACTTTAATTTCTTCCACAAGGTGGCTCATGCACATAAAAGAGTGCATCATGAATTTTCTTGGTCCTGCATCACTTGGCTAGAAAGCAGCAATGCTGTTTTCTACTCCTTACAAATTATTACATTTCCACATTACTTACAAATGTAAGTAATCCACAATTATATTTCCATAAGCATCAAAGAATGAGGCAAACTGCCCACGAACAATCATGCGTAACAGGACCATCCCAACAGGTTTGTTTCTGCACTGTGCAAGACAAGATTTAGAAGAGGCTGAAGCCAGAATACGCTGTCCTCCAAGGGGCTCACCCCTGCAGGAGGTGCAGCCTTTAAGCAGCTATGCCACAATCAGTAGAGTATTTGCATATCTTGCATGCAGATACAGTGTTTCTGCTAGATAAATTTGAGACTGCTTTTAAAAGTCACTTGGTTCACAACTGTCAATAAATGAAACCCCACAAGATCAGGTCAGTGTTTCACCTAGCCCAGCATGTATTTTCTCCATCTTTGACCAATTCTTAAGAGACAGAGCACGTAGAAAAGTAATCTTTCCTTGGCATAACTTTCTTATTTACAGCAACTTAAAATCTCCCTGAGTTAGTGGATGCATCAGACCATTGTTTAACCAGCCCCTTTTTAAAAAACATTTATACTTCTGTTCCTCACTATGTTCTGCAGCAACGAATTCCACAGTTTGACTTTGCACTGCATGAGAAAGCACTCCCATTTGTCTGTTCAACCCTGAACAGCTCAAACTCCATCTTGTACCCACTAGTCCTGGTGACGGCAAGCCAAAGGCACACCTTACTCTCCATCTGCAAACAGCCTGAAACTGTGACTCAAAGACATGAGCTCTATTCCTCACAGCTGACCAGCAGCTTCTAAACACCATGGCACATCAGGAGAGACACAGAACAGATACATCCACCATTTTATCAGATGAAACGGGTTAGAGGATATTCCTAATAAAGGGCAGGAACTAGGAACTGCAGTAGGGAGACAGGCAGCAGGAATAAAAGGGTGTTTGTTTACTTTAGCTGCATATACTTCACAGGCAGCATCACCTCCACTGCGACTTCATGCAAATATGCCACTCTGTATGCCATCATTTTGCAAAGACATACTAGAAATTCAAGTGACATAAGAGTGGAAGCTATCACGTTCAATATTCTGAAACTGAGGTGGAAGTAATGCTGAGTTAGCACACTGACACCCTTCCAACAGCTGTCTCTATTTTAAGACACTGAGTCTGAGGACTGTGGCTCAGACACCTGTCTGAGTTACTAAAAAAAAAACAAAAAAAACTTAATCTGTCATCGTCATGTCACAAATACCTCTGAGCAAGAGTAGGAATCTTCTCAAAATATGTAGACGTATAGTAATATGAAATGCAGAAATCTGCAGTAAGCCCTCTGGAAGTCTAGGCAAGCTGTACTACTGCTGGTGGGTCTCTGAACATGTACTTGAGACAATGCCAGGTGAACAGGAAAATGAATTAAAACTCTGCCCCCTTAATTATTGCTGGACACAAAAGAAACAAAAGCTGGGAAGGTCACTAAATCATCACCAAAGCTAGAGGCCAACAAAAGACAAGAAATAGAGTAAAGTGTTGACAGCAGGCAGTAAGGCTGTCTTGGAACAAACACATTTAATAAAGGCAACACATTAAAAAAAATTCCACAAATGTGTAAAATACTCAAGTGGCAAGTCATTTCCAAACGAGTGACTGAAGACTAAAAGGTACCATGGAGTGGAGTAGCATCTGAACTGCCTGCAGGAGCCTGGCTGGAGGCAGTGACTCGAGATGGCGCTGCTGTCCCACAAAGCTGCCTCGTCATCCCGTGCTGGCAAGGCCACCAGCCAGGGACTCCGCAGGGCTGCCAGCGGTCCTGCCGAGGCTCTGTGCAAGAGGTCACCAAGCTTGCTATTTAGAAGGGAAGGTGAAGGCCTGGCTGGGCTGAGCATCTGCATGCTTCAAGCCATCACTAAAGGAGTTAACACCCAGTTTCCAGGTAATTTCTCAAAGGAAGGTCCGAGCACACTGTTGTTTCTAATCCCCAGCTTAGAGCTAGCCGGGGCAGTGATTGAGTCTTGTACTTTTCCAGCCACACATAAAGAAGCTGAATGACTTACCCCCTGCCAGGCTTTGCAGTAACGCAGGAGTTGGCAGTTCAGAAAGCACCACCACTACATCTTCATAACTGCTTTATTTCTGTCCCCAACCTTCCCGCAGCCACTAGCTCAGCCCAGCACACATGCTGCTGCAGACTCGATGGTGGTGGTCATCCTCAACGCTGCACACTCCTGCTTTGAGCGGGTCCAAATGGTGCAGTGGTTAATGCTAGACACAAGGCTATAGAGGCTGAGCTACCGACCTCAACAGGAAGGTTAAGGACAGAAAAGTTGACTTTAGACAAGACTCAGGAAAACCTCTATAAAAATAAGCAGGTTAAGAATTCCCTTTGTATTCCCTCCATGGTGAACAGGCCTGGGGCACCTTTACCCACGTGTATTGCTCTGTAAGTCAACTTCACCATACAATCAATCACCATGTACTCTGTCCAGACAGAGCATCAACATCATAGAAGGCTCTTAATACAGCCAAACCGGCAGCTTTTTGGTCAGTCACAGTAACCTGGTGTTCAGCAGCTTGGGGGCTATTACCAGAATAATGTAAATAAGCTACGGCTAGGGAAAGCCATCATCCTGCCGTATGTCCACAGGATCCAGTTACCAGACACAAAGGAGTGTTCTGCACTCTTGATTCTTTTCAACAGAAAGTCAGCTCATGACACACAAACTCCAAGGTATTTGGAGCCCCAGAACTCAGCTTGAAGAAGCTTCTCCACTTTACTAAACACACGCTGCTGCTCCCCTCCCAGGGTCATGTCAGAGGGAAGAGGAGGCAAAAGGCGAAGTCTCAAAGCACTTCATCGGTAAACAAGATCCAATCCTATCTCAAAACTTCCAGGACTGCAGACAGTTTAAAACACATACAGGTGGTTTGCAGGCTGGGAAGAAGAGGAATTCCAGGCCTCTGAAAGCTTGGTCTAGGACCAAGCAGTCCACTAGGCTCTTCATTTCAGCGTGGAAGGCAGATCCATTGCTCACAGTCTGTGTCATTTGCAGTAATAAAAGGTTTGGGAGCTGTCAGTGCTAGCAGCCAACATTTAGCAATACACTGAAGCTGTGCTCATACACATAGGAATAAAATCCCCTTCCCTGCCTCAGAAACAGTCTGGGGTATGTCTGGATAAACAGTAAAACCACTGGGTCCAGCTACATATCAAGCAGAAGGACCACTGTGAAGCCTCAGGGAGGGAGGAGAGTGCAGCTTCCATCTGAGACAATGTCAGCCAAGGTTGGGGGAAAAGGGGGAGAAAACCAACTTCAGTGTGTTACCTTTGCAAACTCAAATTACGGTCTTCCTTCCCTCTTCCCCCATCCCTCTATTCCTTCTCTCCCCCATTTCCTATGCAGAGACTCTGCCGCTGGAGAGTGTGATCAGGGGATAATTTAAGACAGAATATCTGCATGGCCTTTATAAAAAGGAAAAGTGTCCCATGTTCTGGAGTAAGGAGTGGGAAGTCTCCTCCTGCCATATCTCTGAGGAAAGCTCAGCCATGATGTCTGGCCCTCACTCCAGTGATGAGCAAAGACTGGCAGAGCCAGGAGAGAAAAAGCCTGGCTTACACCACAGGTAGAACCCACAGATGTGGTAGGAACCTGTACAGGGGAGGTTGTATTTGAAGCACCAGTTTAAACAAAGGCTTCCTCATTGGGAGTGCCATTGATTTTGAAGAAAAGTTTGGCATCATCCATCTTCTGTTTTTTTTCTCTCTCTAGCCTGCGCCTGTAGCAGACCAGGTAGATTGGAAGGCAGAAACCCAGGAAGCTCACGCCAAGCAAGCCAACATTCAGCTGCAGGAAGAAAGACAAAACAAAATTAGGCCAGCTAGGAAGATGACAACCCAGTCACGCATGCTGAAGTGTCAGAACCCAGCCCACATCACTCAGCTGCAGGCAAACTAGGAGACGCCCTGCTCAGTGTATTGGCAACAACCTCCACTGTATTTCTATTTACACTCCTGTGACCAGAACACCATGTGTATAAGCTAAATGCTGCAAGAGTTTGTCACTGGATCACAGCTGCGGCAGTCTTGTTCCATGAACAAGCAGGGCTGTTTAAGCTGCCACTCTTTTACGCCAAGTTTGCTGACTGAAGAGCAACAGGCTGCTGTAGCCTAGAGACCAGGACTCTCCCCAAGACCACCCATGTCATGATTTTATTGAGCCGCTCAGACAGACTCTCATCAAGACACTACATTAGCCCTACCCTCAATAGCCACTTGGCTTTTTGGACATTAGCATCAGCAACCCCAAATTTGCTGGTAATTTGAGCTAATAGCTCTCAAGGGAACAGAGTATTTCTACCGCATGTTGAGGTCCACATGCTCACTTTTACCTGACAGATTTTGACTCACCACACAAACTGTTAGCAGAAAGCACTCCTGCAGCCTTCTCCCTTCCTCCATTTCCATACACCAGCATAAGGAAGGGTTAATGGCTTTCCCTCCCGGGAAATCATTACTCACACAGGGAAAGGTCTCCTGGACAGCACCAAGGTAACAGCAGATCGAGGGACACACAAAATCCCAGCTGTTTTTAACCTTGGTCCACGCACAGGAGTCCTTTTGTTCTCAAAGAAACGAGCCAAAATCATCTCAACCACCAAGCTTTCACATTAAATTTGAGAAGAACTTGCCCAGAGAGGGTCTCCTTCCAAGGGTCCTGTCAACGCCATAAAAAGAGGCTGCTGCAGAAGGGCGAAAAGGGCACTGATCAACGACTGTAACCCTGTCAAGCTGCCAAACTGAGTAGAGGGGTATCTGTCAACAGAGAAAGCAACAGCATTATTATGTCACCTTGACTGTTCCCATCACCCAGATCAGATTACATTCCCAGTCGACTAACAGAAGAGAGCACAGTCCCAAGACAGGCACAGTACGAAGAACTTCTCTCTCCTGGACTTATGTGTAACTACCTCTTTTTATAGAGTATTTAGCTATACCCAATGGTGCGCGCAGTGCTCTCTAGAGCAGAATGCAGCTGGTGACAAGGCTGGAGCCTTCCTCTCCAGACTATTCTCATCTTGAGCTCTCAAACTTAAGTAGTATCAGATCCAGTACTTGTTTTGCAGCTGTACCCGTAGGGAGGTGGAAATGCTTATACAACTACTGCTCCTATTGCAAAGGGAGAAGAGTGTTGATATTTACAAGTTAAAAGCAGGGCCTCTTTATCCAGATGACAGACAGCATTTGCAGCTGAGCAATCATTTTCTTTTGGTCATAACAATTTTGTCCCTTTAGAAGTGAGCAAAACCTGCACAACAGGTTAGTACGTATTTTCCTTTTTAGAGGACGAGTCTGATCCCATGTCAAACTAAACAATACAGTTGATTGGGAAGTGCTGAATATCAGATACTACTAACGGAAAAATAAATTTCAGGAACGATCTAACATCTTTCTGTTTCCATGCCTGAGTAGTGTTTAAGAAGGATCAGGTTAAACTAAGCTTGGAAAGAAAGAAATTGATCAAAATCTTCAAATAGTCAAAGCAAAACAAAACAACATGACAAAAGCAATCTAACAACAAAGCATATTCAAAGCAAACATTCAGAGCAAAAATACCTCACCCCCAGGAAGTTCCAGAGAGTTGCAATGGTCAAACAGGACTAGTTTATGAGCAAGCCAGTAAGTACAGCAACAGGCATTTACCTTGCCCAAGACAAAAATCTCTTGCTTCTAGCTGCCAGGGAACCAAAAATTTATGTACTTTTGAAGCAGAGTCTTAGACGGATTTTCTAGTCTGGATTCCCCAGACATTGGGACCAAAACCTTTGACAGAAGGAATCTGTGGAGTTGTGGAGTCTCCATCCGTGGAGATATTCAAAACCCAGCTGGACGCAGTCCTGGGCAACCTGCTCTAGCTGACCCTGCTTGAGCATGAGGGTTGGACTAGATGGTCTCAAGAGGTCCCTTCCCACCTCAACGATTCTGCGATTCTCTGAAAGATAACAGCTTCTTTCTGTTCCTCTGTCCAACAGCTCAGGACAGAGGGGCAGATCTGTTTTCAAAACCAAAAACATTGCTTAATAAGGAAGAGAGTATTTAGATTCAGCTATTGATAATTTGGAAACAGGATGGATGATCTGTCCTGGGAAAGGGAGTAGGCATCACTAATGGTATCTTGAGCAATGCTTTACCAGTGCAATTTCAGAGCAGACCAGTAGCAGTGTATTCAATTATGTTAGTGTTTTACCTGGACACATGCACATAGCTATACGTTATAAGACAAAAAAGCCTTGAGTTTTTACTATATAGCCTTAGGTGAGACTAGGCTATTGATGATGAGGCCCATCTATAGCTGTGCCTGTCCCACTGCAGTAGCTATGCCAAAGGGGTTAGCTGTTTCTAAACAAGGAAAGCATCAGCTCAGACTTCAGTCCAGCTACTGTCATATCCAGTGGTGAATGAGGAAACAAGTTGCATCATTCTTCCCCTGTGACCACGAATACTTCACTTCCTCATCTCCCTCATCTGGACAGCTTATCATCCCAAACCAGTTTACCTGGCTAGCCACATATTATAGGTAAGCAGAGACTTACACAGCTGCATAGAGGCCTCCCACAGCTGAGTGGATGAATCCTCTCACGATTGTGTGCAAAATGAAGGAAAGAATCTGGAAAGAGAAGCAGAAAAATGTCAAGTCCTAGATACCACCTAGGGGTGCCAGACCCCAACACAGAACCATTCCTAAAAGCTGTTCTCCTCCCTAGTACAAAGGTGGGCTTGCGGAACCCAGAACCAAAACCTGAAAGATCCGCACAAGAGAAGAAATTTGTACTCATCTCTAAAAGCACTGCTTTTCTGTACTTTGCAAGGGCTAACATGCAGTGCCGCCTGAGGTTAACCACACATAAGACCTATCTCATTTGTACATGGCACTGCTGCAAGGACACGTCCCTAGCAACCTGTGGCCAGGGTCACAATGCTTTTTCATTGCGCTTGTGGCCAATTTAGTTGATTTTCCACAAGTTATTGTGGACAACATGCAAGCATGAGTGAACTATACCTGTTTGCCTACGTCATCAAGGCATGTTTAAGTATAGCATAAAATCACTAAAATCCTCTGCCAAAAACAGGTGGTGCCACAAAATAAATATTTTAACAGGTTTATGATCCCACAGGTACCATTGGGCATAGCATTTGATGCAGAAATAACCTGCTGTATATATATCAGTGTCATGCTTCTTACAGCAAATTTTCTTACCATCAGTAGCTTAAATCAAGCCCAGGTTAAATGCACAGGCACTGCTGAGAGGATCCGAGCAGAAAAGTATTTGTTGTTACACAGCTGAGCTGCAGAAACTTCTAAGTGTGAACAAATCGTGGATCAACTCTGACATTTTAACTACAGCTGCTTCCTTAGGTTCTCTCAAGAGATGTAAACTGCATGGTATTACTTGTTTCAACTCTAAGACCGGGCTTCCCAAAGCCGTACAGAAGTCTCCCAGCAGTGCCGGAAAGCCCTCCTACCACTCGCTGGTTCTGCTGGCTTGCAGGACCTCCTGGCACTGTCCTGCCTGTCATTTTGCCAGGACCCACACTGTCAGCACCTCCAGCACACCCACCCATTTGACTTATTCACCTGCAACGGTAGATTAGGAATAAGACAGGTGATTCCAAATCCAACCAGCAGGACATTTGTGAATGCAAAGGCATTGGTGGCATTGGTGATTTTCTGGATCTGACGATCACGCTTTTTCTTTTTCTTGTCACTTCTGGAAAGATAGCAAAACCTATGTTAAAAAAAGCACTTTCAGTAGCTACTGGAACTCACAGCAAGAATCTCCACATATCACATCAACTATCTAAACCAATTTGGCTAGAGGTCTGCCTAAGGAGCTGGTGGGATCTCCATCAGTGGAAGCTGAGGAACACGTGGGCAATTACTTCAGTGCTGTTACTCTTACTATTAGGCTGGAAGAGAAGCCTGAGCCTCCCCTGCTACAATTTAAATTTGCTCTTCTTGACTGATCTTAAGCAGACATGGAAGATAGTTTGGTCCTTTCCTCTGCAATCATCAAGTCTTACTTCAGGCTTCCTTTTCTATACTGAAGAACCAATATTCTTTTCAGTCTTTCATCACAAAACACATTACGCAGAGCAGAGGAGGCCTGCTACATGGCTGCATGTCCCGTGTGGCGCACACTACGCACTGCTCAGCGTTGCTCTCCTCATTCTCTTCTGAGCCATCATTGCATTCTTTCAGTCGCCAGTCCATGATATACCCAATCACAGGCGCTGTCAGCAAGCACAGCAGTTGCAATACCCCAAAAATGGAAGTATAGAGAGCCACTGCAGGGGGGGGAAAGAAAAATTTTAAAAGTTGTCACTCCAAGTGATATCATAGCAAACAACAGAAAAAGATGACAGAAAAGAAACTGTTCTTCCCCACTGATCACCTCTCATTAAAAGCCCAGACCCCACATACTCACAGGCTAACAGGCAGGGCTGAAGCAGCTGGGACACCAAAGCCCCACTTCATTATTTAGCCTCCCAGAGGCATGACATTAGACTGGACATACTGGGCGTACTTGCTTCAACCATTCTGATCCTGCACTAGCATTCTGTGAGCAACATCAGCCCAAAAGCACGTAGGGCTCCAGATATGGGACCTGGCAACTGCTTAGTGCCAACGAGGTTTACTCTGGCTAGGACCAACAGGGAAAGTTCTTACAAACAATATATCCCGCACAGCCAACCCTGCCTTAGTCACCTCCTCTCCTGCCTTGCTGGGGAGCTGCAGCTACATCATCTCCAGCTGGGAAGCTCCAGCAAGGACAAGCCAGGCTGGGAAGGTGAGGACTAACCCACTTTGTGCTGAATGGACAAGTTTCGAGGCAGGGGAGGGGAGATTAGCAGCAAAAAAACCACAGCATCTGAGAGCAATCATTAAAAACTCAAACTGCTGAAAATTCCCCGTGTGTTAAAGATGGGCAAAGTCTCCACATGGCTTGCTAAGGGAAAGCTGATGCCAGCAGACTTAGAAGAAACTGTCCCCTCTTGTTATGAACAGTTCCCCCACCCTGCAATGCTTTTTCCACTTCCTTTCCGCAGCCCACGTGGTGGATTAGTACGCACCACACAGAAGGGCTGGTGAGTCATGGTGTACCACAGCTCTGAAATAAGGATGTAATTCTGAAAGTGCCCATCTCAGCACAGACTGCTTACAAGTTACAGCACTGTAAGCAAAACGACTAAAAAGAATTGTAGTTTATCCCTCCCAACACATTTCTAGATCTAGCCAAAGCAGTAGAGCCAGGATTTATACCAAAAACGACTTGGTAATGGAAAAGAGTTTCCAACAAGCCTTTCTCTCCTATACAGTTGTAGCAAACCCCAGCAGGGCTGCCTTGCTGTGCCCAGGCATGGCACCTGATAATACTTTCCTGGCTCCAGTTGCTGGCAAGGGAACCAAGAGGAATTTCCAACTCCAATCTCCAAACTCACATTCACGCCCCCGTTACCGCCGCAAAGGCAAGCCCTGAAGTGGCCCCACATCCCGTCTCATTATAGCAACTGCTGTAGCCAGGAGAGACAGGTGGCATCACCCTCTACAAACACTCCTGGAGCTGATTTGCTGTTGTCTGGTTATTTTTTAATAGAGGGTAAGAAACAAGCCATGCTGTCATGTTTTGCCTCTTCATGCTATTCTGAACACTTAATCTTGGGCTCTAAACAGCAAGAGCAGAAGCCAGCTTGAAGCAGGGAATGAAATTTATGGGGTCAGCAAGAAAAGAGAAGGAGAGACAGAAGATGCTACAAAACAGGGCCTCCTCAATTTATCTGTTATCTTAAAAAACATTCTTTCCTGAGGAGGGGAGAAAAAAAAAAAAAAAGATAACAATACCTAGCAAATACCAGCAGAAGTAGAAGCCTGAACAGAGCAAATCGACAAAGGGTGCACACATGGGTACAACCCTTTACATCCACTGTTTTACGTGTTTTTTCCTCAAAGCTATATTGAGCAAGCACCTCATACAGCTGAGTTTTCCAGCCCACCCTGATTCTACCCAAGGCCTCCAAGTATTACCAGTTTTGAAAGCAAGGTGACAATTTATGAAAGATGCAACAAAATTTCAAGTTCTAGACACAACAGGTCTACTCTCTCCTGCCTTCCTGCAACGCAATTAGACAGTCATTTACAGAGCTACTGAACTCCTTAGCTTCTCCCCCATCTTTCGGGAGTTTTCAGAAGATAACTAGCCACAGGCTGACTGCTTTTTCCACCTCTAGGTTTCATGACGGGTCTAAATCAGCATAATCTGCACAGGAAGCAGGACTTTCAAGGACACAGTGCCTCACTGCAACTTAAAGACTCTACTACCTATCTGAATTACTTTCCCCACATCCTTCTCTCCTGTTCTGCTCCCAGGAATATTTAAGTTTTCTTTGATCATAACACTTGCAGGATTGACTCAACTCTCTTCTTCCCTTGCCGAGTGCTCCTGAGAGCAGTTGCAGGTGGAGGGAGCTCTCTAAACAAATCACATTCAAGTAAATAATGGCAAGAAGAACAAGGAATCCAAGGAAGCAGTGTTCCATCCTCTCCTGATCCGCACAGATTACGTTTCTAGAGAGCTGCACACATCTTGGAACTGCTCGTGCAGCCTGACACTGCTGCGACTACACAATACCACTGTTTTGCTGATGCCATGGAAACACCAAGACAGCAGACTGCACTGCGAGCCCAGGCAACATTCAGGGGAAAGAGGGGAAAATGAGAAGAAATCTTAAAGGTGGCACAGAAAAGAAATGCAATACACCCAAGGGGCACAATCACTTTTTTAACCTGGAGCTTGATCTGAACAGAATTGGCAGCATATATAGTTAATATTAATTCTAAGATACCAAGGAGGGGAAGAGAGGAAAATTGAAAGAGAAATAACTACAGCAAGCCAGGGTAAAAAGAAAGAAAGGAAGAAAAAAAAAACCATCAGTGTGAAAGAGTTACAAGGTAAGCAGAAAACTAAGCAGTTAGTGTTGGGAAAGGCAGGCAGTATGAAGTTTGTCCTGTTTACTGTTTAATGTCTAAATTGGCTCTTGAGCCAGGAGATAAAGAGCCGAATGCTGCAGGCTGTCAAAGGCTCAAGAAACAAAGCAATTCAGGGAATGCCAGGGCTCTTGGAGTTTCCCCGAGTTTTCTTCCCTCCCCCAGAGCTCACTCCTGTTTTCAGAGGAGTGCCTCTTGATTTATCAGCTTCATGCAATCCAGATTTAACAAGTTCAAACTGGATCTTACTACAAAGGACAAAAAAAAAAAAAAAAAAGGCTAAGTCTTGTTTTGCAATCCTGGGTATTTTCAACAACAGTAAACTAATGTACTCTTTCCTGTTTGCTCCATGTACTGAATCAGGGCTATAAATACAGACAAGTCCAGCGCAGTGAGCAGCCCCGAGTCTCCCCAGCACACACCAAGCTGCACAAAACAGCTATGACTTCACTTCTCCCACCCCCGGGTGCTGGCCTGAGACACCTAGTCCAACCATTAGTCATGAGAGTCAGCTGCTCCGTACTTTGAGCTTGCTTAGGATAAGCAAAGCAAATACCCAATGAAATAGGTTTTCCACTTAAAAAAAAGAAATTATCACAGTCCATCCTGAGAGGCTACTTGCAACACCCATCTGGGGAAATAACATGGAATAGTATTTAACAGACACCGGGCTAAAATTAGCTTGACATTCAAGTGCCTACCTCACTGCCCCTCTGTCCTGGGCTAGTTCCAGCCCTCCACTAGACCCTCCCAGCAGCTGTCAGCCACACTGTGACACCACTAATTGCCATACACTGTGTATCTGCTGAGTAATCAGGCCCGCTGGCCTCTTGCGGGGACTAAGTCTGGGTCAGGTCCCTGTTCCAAGGAAGCAGATAAAAGTTTTCAGGCTACCCTACCTTGATTTTCATCTCCAGACAGAAACTCAAGGATGGTATTCATAGCTCCCATGTAGAAGATGAGCCGCAGCTGAGTGACACACATGGTGATAAGGCTGAGCAACAAGATAGGGCTGAAAACACTCTTCATGAAGGAGGGAGAAGCTGCAGAAGGAATAACAGAGTCTCTGAAGAAAGCAACATACCTTTGTAAACATGTACAATTTCCTCTGGGTTAGCAGGTCTTCTCCTAGCTAGTCATTCCAACACTGCATGCCAGGGGCAGTTCCAAGGAGTTCGCACTTAGCAACTACCTGCTGCCTTACGAACTTCCGTAATGAACAGCTACAGACGCTTGGAGTGTGGCTACCAGTAGCTGGGGCAAGGGAGAAGGAAGGAAGACTCACCTAATCCTGTGGATTAGAGCAAAAGGAAGCTTCAAATCATTTGCTTTTGCCATATCCCTGAGCAAGGAAGGCTTGGTCATGATGGCAACAGTCTACCTAAGAGACAGCAGTGACCAACTGCACTGTCCTTCTGCAGCCATACCAGTTACCCATGCTGTTTTCCCCACTACTGGCAACACCTTACGGTGTATTTAGGCAAGTATACAAGGACAGGATTCCTTATATAACTGAACTTGTATTTAAATAATGGTGGCTGGCACATGGCCCGCGCAAGATACGGATCACGTTCTCTCTTATAAACAGGTCTGGAGCAGGGCAGAGAGGCCAACAGCCTTGTGCGAGCACAAGCATCCTTGGGGCACTCATGGAACCTCACCTGCATTGTCAGGCTGGCACTTCACTTCTAGGTCCACCGTAGACAGACAGAGCTTGTTGTTCTCTTGCAAGGCTGCCGGCTCCTTGTGGCCCTTCATGGAGCTCCCCACGCTGAGACGGCGCCCCACAGTTGTTACTTGCTTGTAAAACTGTTTCCCAGTGATTTTGTGGTCAAAGCCCAGCCAGCTGAACTTTATTTTCACCCTGTTGGGCAGTAAAGAGCATGAGAGCTGCAACACAGGGTGAGGAATCAGAGGCAGCAAAGTTGCAGGAGTCAGGCTATGTGTGGACTTAAGGCACTAGTTTCCATCTACAAAGCCACAAATGGTCTGGATCCAGAGCACAGAGAGATACTTCCCCCAGGCCAATTCGGCATAGGTCAATATAGAAACACTTATGACTACTGACAGATCATTTTTCCTTCATAATTCCTATGCTTTGGAAAGCTCCCCTTTCCACAGATATTCACCAGTTGAGACATAATGGCAGACATAAATCCTCAACCTAAGAAGAAGTGGCAGCAATAAAGAACATGCAAGGGAGTTCCCTGTCCACTCCTCTAAATTAGCTGTGCCAGCACTTTCTAGAGGATTAAGAATGGGATTAGCCCTCAAGACCAGTCTAGAGGACACTTACGAATAGTCCATGTCTTCTGGTCCTGGGAAAGGCTCCAGTGGCCAGTTGAAGAAACAGTTGAGGAAAACTAGTCCTGCACAGCTTGCCCAGACAAGCAGAATAAGGATGAAGGAGACCCCAAAGTCATATATAACCTGGAAATCACAAGGGAATATGGTTTTGGCTATAAGAGCAGAAAGATACTTCCACATTCTTTGAATGAGGTCTGAGAGGAAGCTGGGGGAAAGAACAACACGCTACATTTAAAATAGGTTTAACTCAAGTGGTAACAAAGAGCAGGTCTGTGACATGCAGGCTTAGAAAGAGACATGTATACACATCTTTAATAGCAGCTGTAGCAACAACAACAGGACCTCCAGCTGGAATAGCATACAGCTGTATTGCCAAAGGTTTTCATCTAGGACCTTCTCCTTGGAAAGCCAGGAGGAACTTCCCTGCACGCTTGAGACTGGCTTACCTTTACTATATCCCCCTCACGCTAAGTCTGCAATGAAACATCTCTGGTTCAGAACTACTAAGTGATCTACCAAGGCAGCCCAAGTGACCATCTCTTCTGTCCCTCCAGTGCTGTTTGCTAGCTCTGAACAGTGTTCAAAGCCAACCACCTGTGACAATCACACAGATTAAATACACACATGTGTATTAGAATACATATATATGCTCCTTAGCATTTAAAAAAGCAACCTTTCATTAAAAAAAAAAATCTTCCGTTCTTCACTTTTACTTGGCACCTTTAAAATTCTACTGTCTATTAGCAAACAGATTGTTCTCTTCACAGTATTTGATGAGTTCTTGAGCCAGTCACTTGGGAAGTCTTTTAGCAGACAGGAACTGAATCTTGCAAAGGCACATCTCTGAAAGAGTGCTTTAACAAATAGTCCCTCTTTCTTTCCACATTACTGCTAAATGGTGCAAGACTCCAGCACACCATCACCAGTCATAAATCATAATCCCACAGCCTCACCTTGATTCCTGGAAAAGTCACTGCAGAGGAAGCATAGGAGCCAATCATCAGAGCAATGAACGTGGAGCGAAGGTCACCAAACATGTTGGGCAGCTGAGGAAAGAAAAATTGGTTGAAACAGGCTGCTGCCAAGGAAGGGGAAGAAAAGGGAAGGAAGCTTTCTGGAGAAGATACTGGCATTTAGGATTAAGACTCCAGGACACAAGAATCTAAAGCAGCCAGTTTTACTCAAGAATGACTTAGCTCTTCAGGATATTGCTCTGCAGGTTGCATTAGCGTCTCCAGTGTCAGGGAACATCTACAATCCAAGATTTATGTGCTTAGTGACATTGCTTGTTTCCAGACTGACAGCATACTTTGCGTTGGTTACCTTTAGCACAGGAGTGTGTGCTCCAGCCTTTGGGCTTTAGGAGTTCCTTACCCCAAGTCTGTAGCCACCACCTCTTTTCCTCTCTAAAAAAATACGTGCCCAAGTTCTCTACATACCACCCTCTTTTTAGTCAAGAGTTGTTAGACACAGGCTGTGATTGCTGCACAGGCTTTAACACACCCTGCAACACCTTGAACCGCCAGGTTTGTTTATGCACCTTGGGTCAGCACCCAAATCTTTGCAGCAGACCGGAAAGTTCCTGTTATAACAAGAAGGAACAGAGAGAAACATGAACTGTGCTGCTGTTTGCATTTCCACTTCTAGGAAGGTCCCTAGCTCTTTCTGTGAAAGGAGACTCTCTCTACGAGAGCGGCTAGAGCTGGTCATTTCTGCATCAGGTGGATGGCTCAGATGCCCAAGCACGCTATCTTGGAGCTACGCGCAGGAAGACAGTCAGGAACACTAGATATCCAAGGCTTTATTGCCCAGCACAGCTACGAAGCTGAATTATGCACAGCAAGAAATAGACAACAGCACCTTGCATTGCTATTCCTGCCACCCAGCCCACTTCACTGCCTGGGCTCCTATCAGGTGCGATGGCATTACCTAGAGCAGACCAGGCTGGTTTTGCAAGATCTGTTGGGAAAGCAAAGCTCTCGGTAGGGACAGCTAGAAGCAGCTCACAGCAGCCACTTCTGCCACCTCAACAGCAAAAGCACTCCCAGGCTGGCTCTCCAGCCCCTGCTTCCACTCGGGACCCAAAAGCAGAGTGGAACAGGCAGAAAGAGCTTTGAAACCTTCCCACTCTCCTGGGAAAGGAGGAACTCCCCATTTTTCTAAACAATCAGAACTGAACAAGTTTCCATCACTAACTAACGATGGCCTGCAAACTGGAAATTACAGAGAGAAGCTTTGAAGTTGTAGGCTACAGAGAGCTCAGCCAATACCTCCTGAAGCTGGTCAATAGGCAAAGATTCTGCTGCAGGCAGACTGATTTCCCTCCCACCTCCTTTTTTGGGTCACTTACTCCCCAAATTCACTTGGGCATCACTACTACGTCAGCCTCAGAGGGCCTCAAAGCAGGACACTGCGGGTGCCTTCTAGGACTGAAAGTTTAACCAGCATTTTATCTGTTTAAAGATGCCGCTGAACAAAATGATTCAGAGAGTATTAGACCGAGTCTGAGCAAGCAAACGCTGTCATCACATTCCCCTTCCACTGCTGAAAAACAAATCTATCTTTCCCAAGAGTAGCATATAAGGCAAGCAAATCTGGCTTGTGTCACAGGAGAACCAGCGTGTTTACAATGCAAGTATTCCTGTGCAGGAACACTCTAGGATCCATCTGGCTGTTTATCGTCCCTCTGTCTCACTGCAGAGCTTCCTATGCAGTGCAGTCTCCAGGTCCTCAGATAACCCCAGCCAGGGAACAGCAGCAATGATGTGCTGAGCCTGATGCTGCTGGTGAACCCTGAGCAGACACACACGGCAGAGGCAGAAAACACTGCACTCCTCTGCAGCGAGGATCCCCACACCCATCCCCAGATCCCTGCATGCGGGAGAGCTGCCAACAGGCTGCTTTCAGGAGCTGCGGACAGGAAATGGCAAAGGATCCAAAGGTCTGTTACCAGGCACAAAAATCTCTTTTTGGAAGCAGTGGCCTAAATACACACCCCAGAAAACAGCATCTGCAGTATACAGTATCTGCAGGTTGCAAAAAGGCTAGTCGCTGTCACCAGGCAGGGCATTCGTTTAATCTCAAATACCCCAAACCTAAAATAAACTCCAGAAATTACAACAAACAGCTGCTCCTGCTGGGGAGCTCAGAGCAGGGCAAGAGCTCCACAAACACAGCTGCTTCTTGGCTCAGGCTGGTTTTCCCCAGAGACCCAGGGATCACAAAAAGCCTTTTTCATACAGCAGACAAGCAACTCCCAGGTGGATCCTCCTGCTCTGAGGGCTACTGGAGACATAGAGCAGGCCTGAAAGCAAGCAGCCATGTCTAGGAAAACCCAAATCTGCTTCTGCCTCAATGGGGACAGAAGTCCTAGAAAGGCTAGAGATTTCCCAAAATCCTATTTAGCACTAAAGAAGCAGCCAGATTTTAAAAAATTTGATACAGGAGATTTAAGGTCTTACCCAACCCAATCAAAGAAGAAACTGCGAACACTGAGCACTTGGGAGAAAAAAAGAAATCTGAGACTACCTGGAGGCACAGAGGGGAGGCAAAGGGAAAAAGTCCTTACCCACACAGAAAACGGCTCAGACTGCGAGTGCCAGCACTGGCAATGCCTCTGCAGGTCTCATTTAAAGACCAGCTACTAAAATAACACACAATATTTACTCAGCCATTTTTCATGCTGTCTTTATAGCAGCAAGTATTGGAAAAAATGAACCACAGAGGAAAAAAATAAACAAAAAAAACCCAAAAAACAAGTCACAGAGCAAGTGGGCTCTTTGTTTTTCTGCCACCAAAAAGATCTGATCCTCATTCTGATCTTATCCCTGCAGGCCAGAAGGGACTCCTCCACTAACTTCTGCCCATTCTGGTATGACAGCCCCAATTCCGCAAGACCTACAATGACAGAAACTCTTACGCCTCCTTTTTAAAGGTGAATAATACTCAATGTATTATTAACTTTATGCCCTGCATGAAAGATACTAATTTAATTTTGCCATACCATAACTGTTTTTTTCCTGGAGTCCTTTATTACAGGTATGCAATCCTAAACTTATAAAATAATTTCTTCTTGCAGATTATTATCCCATCTGCCCTATAGTGAGTTTAAGACCTTCAATCATTTTTTATAATTTTTCAGCTTTTTCCTGGAGACAATCCTTATAAAAAAGACACCACAAAAGATACCACAGCAGTATTACCAAACCCAGTTTCCCTCCTCTTGCAAGGACTATTTGAAAGAACAGTGGAAAAAGTCATGGGATTGAGAACTAGACTACTGGAGCATGGTATTTTTGTTCAAGCTAAACTTTGTTTTCCCTGTCAGGGGTATATTTGGAAGTTATACAGACACTAAAAATATGTTCTCCAGGAAAGCCTCAAACTGCCCGCTTTGTCCAAAACATATGGAAATTCCTGTTCCCATTCTCCAACAAACAAAAGATCACAGAGCCCTAAGTCTTCCTAATATTTCCGAGCAGAGAAGATTCCCTACACAGAGATGCCCCCCCGCTCTGATTAAAGACTGGTGTTTGTAGCAGAAAATACGAGCAAAGCAGCTGTAATTCTTTGAAAGGAAAACAGGACAGAAAACAATCTATAAAAGGCTCTTTGTGGTAATTTATCACACATGTTTATTTCTTTGCATGAAATAGCTTCGGAGCAGAACCAGCGCCAGATTCCTGTGTTGCTGTCAGAGCCACCAACACAGATCTGTTTCCATTTCCAATCTTCACTTATATTGGCTAAGACCAAGTCACGAGGCAGAAATCTCCCCTCTGCCTTTTAACAACAGGCACAGTCTGACCTTGTTCCCAGAGCTGGGAACAGCACCGCTCGCTCGCTCCCCCTCTCCTCTCCATGCCACAACGCAAGACACCCAGGAATGGCAGCTTGCTTTGGCTCTGCAGCTTGCCATGTGCTTTCGTGATACCCTGGGGACTTGTTACTGAAAAAGGCTTTAAACCCAAGACGCAAAGCTTCATGGAGTACTGTCCCAGGCTGCAGTCCTCAGAGATCCTGTTTATCCCTTGCACAGACACTGAGGATCCCCATCTCCTGCCCTCCCATCAGATCACGCCATGCCCACGCAGCAAGTGTCCCGGGAGCTTTCAACAGCCAAGGAAGCCCCAAAAGCCGCAGCATCCACAGAGCATCCCAACCCCACACGCTGCAGGAGCTCCCTTCACGGCCACCCTGCTACGAAGCAGCAACTGTAACGCGCCTGGGGTGGCAGAGGACCAGCTCATGCACCAGTGGGTTTGACCCATTTCCTGGAGCGCTTCAGGTCACTTGCAGCTGGCAGGAGAAGGAAGTCACCTTGCTTTGACTTGTGCGTGCACGTGCGCGCTCGGCAGTCAGTGCCTGTGTCAGCCAGAACAAGCTAACTTGGCACTAGAAGTTGATTAGCGCTCACCGCCTCTGTGTAATGAACATCCTTAAAAAGGCCTTTGAGTTTCCCCTTTCAGCACTTAATTCAGCCTCTCCTGAGCACAATGCAGAGCACAGCGTGTGCAAGCCACATCGCCCAGAGCCCGCAAACCATGCATCTGTCATCCCTGTGTCCCTCCCTTGCCACACTCCCTGTCTCCATGAGCCACAGGTGGAAGGGACCCACAAGAGATCACCATGTCACCGCAAAAGATAGCTCTTGACACGCCAACTGTGAGCACCCAGCTTGCAGGCAGAATCACGCAGGGACAAAACAGCAAGCTGCCGATGAGCAAGATACACCTGCTTCTAACAGTCACCACCACAGCTATGCTATGATGCAGGTGAAGAAGTGCTTCCCTCCCACTTTAGACTATTTTTAATCACATTCACATGCCTCAGGTACCAAAATGCTTCAGTGTGGCTCTGCAGGGAGGCACAAGCAGCTACATCTGAATCTGGATTTAAGAAGTCAGGCCTGAAGCCACCTCAGGTCCTCACAAAACACACTGCTGTCTGGAGGGGATGAGCTCCACCTGAGGTCTCCTTGTGTGAACTCACAGCATCACTACTTGCTTCAGACCTCCTCAAGGCTTGGATCTGTTCTTGGAAGATTTGACCTTTTTCCTGCTGCTGTACTTCCTTAGTGCTGCGGAACTGGCTCACTAATGAGAGTGCTAATAAGTGGCTTTGCTTACTTCTGGTGCTAAAAGCCACAGTACAGGACATCCAATATATTTCTGTCCTATCCTTGCTCTCCCTCCCATCATCACCAGTGGCTCTAAAATAATCTGTGACCCCTTAATAAACACCCAGAGAGACAATAACCAATGCTGGCAGCAGCAGGATGGGAATCCTCTCCTCTCCCTCAGCAGTACTGATGTGCTCCTCTCTTCCTCGCTTTTATTTGAAGTGTGACAGGATGGCATTTGCCCCATAGTTCTTTGGGACCACAGCCAAGGCTTCCAGTGAAGAACACTGCATGCGAAGGAGAAACCGACATCTGCACAGAGTTTTGAAAGCTTTGAAAGCTTTGAATATATGAAAGCAACAGCAGCAGCAACATCACAGTACACACAGTGATCTGTAAATCCAGCCTCTGCCAAATTCAGGTCTCAGGAGCTCAGCCAGAGTCTGAGCCTTGTTCAGCCAGTGTCTAAGCCTTGTTAAATTAGACGTAACCTTAACAGAATGTTTTGCTGCAACAGCAAGTTCAAGGTAATGCAGTCCAAATCTAAACGTTTTCGACCACAGCTCAAGAAACATAAGTGCTTCCCAGACTGTTTTCTGGGAGACTTACCACCCAGCCCTGTTTCAGCCACACTGGGAAGGATCAGGGTAATGAGACAGAAAAAAAAAAAAAAGCAGCCACCTGGAGGACGATACTGCTTCTGTCTCCAGGCAAAAAGAACCCTAAAACATAGAGATTCAGCTGACAGTTGTTGACCAATGCTTGCAATACAATCCATGGACTAAACAGGTCTAAGTGGGCTGCACAGATGGAGCTGGGTGCATTCAGCAACGCAGCATTTCTAAGGAAACCTGGAAGGGACTCTCACTCTTCAGAAAGCAAAAGCTTTTGTGCTCAAGAGCAACCATTTTCCTGGTGTGAGATGCAAACTGCATTTGCATAAATCTGGTCATACCCAGCTGCAAGGGTTTGTGCCCCTGATTCTTCCTGCAGTACGTCAACGCTAAATCCAGTGCAAACACATGTCCAGCCTGTGCCAGGTAGCTGAGTGCTGCATGTACTGGCATATGACAATTTGAGTCCTAGACAAAAACGCTTCCTTTCCCCCCCCCCTTCACCCGAGATGCAAGGGGCAGGTAAAAAAAAAAAAGCCTTAGAATAACCACCTAGTACTCAGCATTTCAGGTGAAAGAGTGACTGACCCTTTGTACCAAAAAAACCCCATGCCCTTCAAGCGACAGGCAAAAGGTCCACTTTGTTCTTTCTTGCTAGCCCAGCTCACAGCCACGGCAAGGAATAAAATAAGGGTCAGGTAATAACTCTTCACTTACCGTAAGCGATGTGAAGGTCATGCACATCCCACCAAAGCCATTCAGAGCCAGCGCAATGAATATTAGCACAGACAGAGCTGCAACAATAAAAAAAACACCCTTAGCTTTTACTGGGGTGGAGAAGGAAAGGAGACAGAGCCCTGAGGGCTTTGGTCCTGACACATAAAACCTCACTGGATCAACACCCTCAGGACGTGCCACACTCTCCCCGACCCAGCACCCATCTCCCCAGCCACACAGAGGGGGAGGGCCAGGGCTTTCCTCCAAGACTGAGTTCAGAATGGGATCATCTCTTTCCAGGATGGAAGGGTTTCTTTTCTCTAATGAACAGACTTGCTGATGCAGCTTTTCTGAATGGGTCTTAAAAGGAAGACTGACTTGGAAGAACAGGATTCAAAGTGTCACATCAGTATCTGATCTTGAGGAGCAAGTTCCATCTATCCCTGGTGAGAAAGCCAATTACACATCCTGTGCTACTACCTATTTCCCAATTCTGAAAAAGCCATGAACTTGTTTGGAATTGCTCCTTTACGGGACCTGGCCCTGCCCAAATGCAAAGCTGACAGACCTGGCTATCTCAGACATTTGGCCCTTGCTACGCTCTCCACTTAGGGCTGTGAAACACCAGCCCTCCCCAGAGCCACTTAGCTCCCACAGGCCAGCAGATGCTTGGCTGGTGTCCTCAGCAAGACCCCAGTACAGCACTGGAGGCATGGCAATCTGGAGGTGTGACAGTCAGAGCACGCAGTGCCATGCACACTTGTCTGCTTCCCCAGAAAAACCCCAAACCACAGCCCCAAAGCCCCCCCAGCTCAGCAGAGAAATGACTACTTACAGTCTGGGTTACTGGCACCATATGCGATCAGCACACAGGACACAGCAAAGCAAGCGCTGAAAGGGAACCAAAACCATGAGTTTCTTACAGACAGCTTTACATGCAGTAAGTTACATATGCTTCTACCTCCTCAGCACCTCGTTAAGCAAGCACAGTATAATTTCTGTAAGAAAGAGGGAAGCTGGCAATTTGGAAAGAAAAATCCAGGGAAATACCCAAATATTGCAGACAAACCTTGCGCAAGGGCTGAGGCAGCAACCTTTCCTCCCAGTACTGACGCAGCTCTTGCTGGACCCAAGTTCCCTGCTGGTTTTCCAGCATAGAGCTTTGCCAGCCCTCACCTCAAGGTGACCAAAGACAGCAGCAGCCTTTGTCCTGAGACCCAGCTGTAGTCACAGCACTCACAGCCTTTACCTGCTCCTCTCTGGTAGGGTCTGAGTGAGAGACCTCCCCTGTTTTTCCCCACTCTGCCTACAGGCCAGTTTGGTTTCTGGTATGGTTCAGTGCATTAAAATTCTGCAGTGCTGGGGTCCACTGTGCCCAACAAGTCACTAATCCCTACATGCCATAACGGAAGCAGCTAACGACCTTGCTATTTGAGGCAGAAAGCAACATACACAACATGGCAAAGGAGGGCCCTAGAAGAAGCAGGCAGGACGTGTCTATCCCCGAGTTAACTCCCCAGCTTGCAAACGATGATGTAACATCTTGGGTTTGTGCCTCTCAGGACATGGCTCCCAGCTCAAGGAAAAAGCTACCCTCCATGACTCACAAATGACTCCGCTCTTCCTTCAGGCTCCATCTGGCCTGGGAGCACAGAGCAACACTGGAGAGCTGAAGAGTGGACATGGAGTCCCAGGCTCTTCCCTCATGGAGCAATTCACTACGCTGGCTGAAATCATCCCAGAGCTGCTCCAGTGCCCTGTGCATGGCCAGCAGCTCCCAGGAGATCCCAGCCCCATCCCTCATACATTTCCCGAGGCTGCAGGGACCCCACAACAGGCACAGCACCCATCTGCCCCAGACAACATGGGAACTGGTCCCTCAGCCCTGCCCCGGGGAACCCAGGACACCAACCTGCCAAGCAGCCGCAGCTTGCGAGGGCCGTACTTGTCCATGACAATTCCTAGGGGCAGCGTGATCGCACTGAGCAGGAAGGACCCAATGGTGAAGGCCAAGTTCAGCATTTCATCCTGGGCGTTGCAGGAAGGCCATTTGTGCTCTGAAGCTGTGCTGTTCTCGTGTTCAGGGCTGCTGGTGGTGTTTTCTGCACGGGATGACAGAGGATCATCATTGCAGTGTGTCAGGATCACAGAACGGCTTGGGCTGGAAGGGACCACCAAAGGCCATCTGGTCCAACCCCCCTGCGGTGAGCAGGGACACCT
>JAVKLA010000084.1:6451380-6466429 GCA_034782735.1 Sagittarius serpentarius | reverse complement strand
GGGGAACGCCGGGACACGGGAACACCCCCGCCCCTCCGCGGGGACCGTGAAACACGCACACGCTCGCCCCCGGCACGCTCCCCGCACCGCCGGGGTCAGCGACTCCCCAGCGGTGACGAGACCCGCCGCCTGCCAGGGACGAGGGAGAAAAACGGGACGGGGCCGGCGGCGGGAGGGGACGCCGGGCGCGGAGCGGGGTGAGGCCCCGCCGGCCCGCCCGCTCCACCTCCCGGCCCGGCCCCGCAGGGACAGCGGGAAATTCCCCGCGGGGTTTGATGCCGGCTGCTGCCGGTCTCCGCCGGCCCCGGGCGGCAGCCGGTAGAGCCGCACCGCGCCCGCCGCGGAAGGGCTTGTGCTCGTACAGCCCCAGCCCAGCGCACGGAGCCATTTCGGTAACGGCACCCCCGTTATCCCTCATCCGCTACGGTTACGGGCACCGGATCCAACCTGCCAATCCCACCCCTCCCACTCTCCCGGCCGAGGAGGGAGCGGAGAAGCTGGTGCCCCCCCCCCCCCCTTAAAAGGCCATTTTGGGACCAGGCGTCCAACCCACAGCCCGGGGCCGGCCGCCCTCCCGGCACGGCTGGACGGGGGGGCAACGAGCCCTCCAGCCACCCCGGCCCACGAGCAGAGTCAGCTGTTTCCTGAAATAAAAGTAAAATCACGGCAAGCCACGAGAGCGGCTTTGCCTCCGAGCTCACCAGAGCTCTGCCCTCTCTTTTGTATTAAATTATTTTTCAGAGCGTTCTTCTGCGGGATTTCTGGTCCTCCGGGATCTCTGAGTCGCTCGGTGGAAACTGAGGGCCCGGACAGATGGACGTGCACCCACTGCTGCATCCTTGAGAAAGCGGCCGGCTGCGGCGGGTGGGAAGAGGAAACTCCTCAGCCTTGGCTGTGGGATAAGGGTCAAACTTTGCAACAGCTGGAAAGTGATTTAAGTCAAAGCAAACAAAAAAAAAGTGCAAAGAAAACAAGGCAGCTTGGATTGGTGCCGTGTTCTTAGCAGAGGTAGAGGAAGGCTGAGACAGCACGAGGCCCTGGGGAGACCTCAGCCCCCAGACCTGGTTGCTGTGTCCAAGAAACATGAACTGCGAGGGGAAGGAGCGTGAGGAGGGCCCGGAGGCTGTTTGGGGACACGGGAACCCTTTGCGACAGCGAGAGCGTGGGGGGAGCTTGGTTTTCCTATCCTAGAAGGAGAAAAGAAGCTATCAGGTGATCCGCTGCCATCTATAAATACACCCGGGGACTGAGTAAACATCATGGAGAGAAAAAAAATAAAGTGAAGCTGAAGAACAGCACTGACCCGAAGACACATTTATAGAAACTGGCCAGGAATGAGTTTAGGCTGGAAGGGAGGTGACAGCTCCTGCCCGGTTGCCCAGGGAGGTCCTCGGCAGGCTCAGACGGAGCCACTGGGGTGAACGACACGGTCCTCTTCAAAGGCAGAGCTTGGGCAGTTTGGGAAAGGAGATGACAAGACTGCGGCAACGGAGGACAGACCCTGTGGCCACGGGGGATGGCTCGAGCCTCTGTTCCTATCTCCGTGAGGCCAAGAGCCGCCCCAGCAGAGAGCACGGACGCCTCTTTGCTTACAGACAGGACCTGCACACGGGGAATGGCTTCCCACCCACTGGCTTCAAACCACTGCAGCGGGATTTGGAAAGGCAGAGATCCAGCACAAGAAGACGTTAACCCCTCCCTTACCCGCCAGCTCTGGCTTGCAGACCTCCCGCATCCAGAATTAAAACCACAGCAAAGCCAGACCGAAGCATCCCTAGCAAGAAGACACTAGCGCGACCACGCTGCAGGCGTGTGCACGGGCAGCCACACGCTGAAAATCCACCGCTTGTTTGCCCTGTACCACCCAGACAGGGTGAAGATGCTTCCTTCATCCTCAGGCAGGGGAAACGTCCTGCCTTGCAGCTCAGCCCGTGAACATGAAAGGTCCTCGCAGCAGCAGCAGCATTTTCTCAAAGCTGGATGCTTGTTTCAGCGTCAGGGAAGGCTGTCGGGTTGTTGTCAGCTATTTACATGCGGTACCCGGGGCGAACCAGCTCACATGACGTTCCCTTCTGGCACAACGCTGCTCGGCTGACAGGCTGAAAATATCCAACCGATTAGGAAAAAATGGCTGCTTATAAATAAAATGTGGGACTGTCCCTGCCACTGTAACAAAATAGCGACAAGACAAAAAAACTAGCCTGTGCAGAACAGAGGTCTGGCCAGGCTGCTGCTCAGGTCTTGCCAGGACGAACATTTTTATTTGTATACCAGAATACCTGCTGTTATAACCACTGCAGGAAAGAGTGCTGCATGCTGTCCGCGAAACAGGAAGCCTCAGCCATGTGGGACCGTGGCGATTCGGTGCCTTGCACTGCGGAGAAGCACCCGCGAAAAGCAAGAAGGGCAAAAGCAAAACCCACTCTGTTTTCCAAAACAGCCCGAACCCTAAACCCCAACTCAGCAGTGCCAGACCAGAAGGATTCACACGGAGCTCCACGCATGATGCGTGAGATGCAGCCTGTGACGTAGGTGCTCCGGACAGTCACAGCCCGCCGGCATTCCCTCTGCGCTCCGGTCTCCAGCACTGCTCCGTAAGTGAGAGTTCAGAATTCAACAGAACCAGAAAATTAAAAAAAAAACCCCCAACCTGAAAGCCTAAGGCTGCTGACAGTTTCCACACTTTGGAGAATATTTCTGGCCGTGTCTTTGATTCTGAGGGCAGCTGGGAAGCCCAGCTCCTGAAGAGCTTTAGTAACATTTAATTATCATTCAGAGGCTTTCACGCCACGTAAAATAACAGAAAAATATACAAGAAACTTCTACCACTTAGATACATCTAAAACCGGTTCACACTGCAAATCTTCTTTGGCATCTCGACCGCCTTGGACGGGCAGCAAAGCCCTCGTGCCCGTGCTGCAGCACCTTCACCACATCTCAGCCACCCCTGGTGACATGTTGCTGCAGCAGGAATGAGGTGTGGGAGATGGCAGGAGCTTAGGGCGCCCGCAGAAATGCCGTTTTCTGTGCAGCTTTCGTCTTTATCAGGGCCAGCGCAGCGCCAGGTGCACAGGTTGATGGTCACAGCCCAGCTGCCACGTTTGCTCTTGCGCAATTGCAGCTTGGTATTGCGTGGAGTTTAAAAGGCCATCGATAAACCCCGTGCCGTGCCACGAGCTTTTTCATGTGCTACGCGTGTACATAGAAACGAAGGCAGCCAGAGCCTGCCACAAAAGCCGGAGGCACACAGATTAAACCCCTGCAGCCCCAGATACCCTTTGAGTTAAGCAGCTAAAATTAATTTTCCCTGAAGCTACTTGTGACAGCCCATCATCTCTCCCCAGCCCAGCTCCACCAAATGATTCCCTCCAGCGAGAAGCACCTTTACAGCAAGAGGCTCCAAGCAGCATTACTGGAGCTGGGACAGGGAAAGGTGAAAGCCGATGGGGTGAAACTGGTTTTTGCCTGTGCATCTCCCAGCAGAGCCCCCAGCAGCCCCAGTCCCTTTTAGGAGGAGGACATGTGTCACCAAGCCTGGTGCTGACAGGGACCAGAAGGTGCTACCGCTGCATCCAGAGCATCACTGTCCCTCCAGGCCACGGCAGACCCAAAATGGGGCACATAGGGCAGGGGGGAGCAGAAAACAGCCCTGAAGCACCACAACCCCATGAGGCTGCCACCGCTGCAGCTCTCAGCATCACCCGTCCCTGCGGCTGTGCCGGCCAGCGAGGGTCCATACCAGCAACGTGGCACCGAGGAAAGGGGGTCAATGGGAAGGCTTAAAGCTTCTCCAGTTCACAGCTCGGAGGGGGACCTCTGCTGCCCCCCGTGCCGGGGTCGGAGGGGCCTCCTGGGCTCCCGCTGCCCCAGCCCAGGCGGTGGTGGCTCAGGTGGCCGCAGGGACGGCCGGCAGCTCCTTGGCGGAGCCGGGGGACAAATCGGCACTGCCGCTGATCACGTTCTCATATTTCGGCTCTTCCTCCAGCGCGGCCTGTCCCTTTGTGTCAAGGCTGAGGACTAACTCAGGGCTTTTGCCCCTCTCCGTGGCACCTACAGCATCGCTGGCCCCATCCTGGGCCCCACTGCTTTTTGGCGAGGGAGATGCGATAAGGAAGGACTGTCTCTTCCCAGGGAGATGCTGGTGCTTGCCAGGGGATGTCTCGGTGGGAGCCCCCGGGACACTCTCCCTCTGCTTGCAGCTATTCACTGAGTCTCTGCACTGTGCCAGGGCGCGGCGGGGTGGCTTCTGGATGGCCTCGACACTCCTCCTCACCTTGGACTCCTCCTTTGCAGCCCGCTTGCCCTTCTGCAAGCTGCCCAGCCGCTTGAGCACGGCCTGGACTGGTCCCTCGCCACCCCCCTCCGCCTTGGGGTCCTGGCCGGCCGTTCCCACCATCATGTAGATGGTGGTGACGTTGGGCTCCTTCCCCTTCGCTTCCCAGCTGCCAGATTTTGCAGCCGCTTCAAGCGCCTCCACTCTCTGTGCCACATGCCTGGTGCCAGAGACCACCCGCCGGCGTCCCCCCGGGGTGGCCCGGGGTGATGGCCGGTGGCTTTCCTCCCCCTTGCCGAGGGGCTCGGGGCTCTCGTAGCAATCGCTGGCTGGTCGTTCAGTGGGGGGCTCAGCTGCCGCGTCCCCCGGCGGTGGGGACAGCTTGGATGGGCCCCACGTGGTCTTGGGCTTCCGCCCAGGGCTGGGGGTCTCCGCTGCCCCAAATTTCGTCCCCTCAGCAAAGGACACGGAGGGCCGCTTGGCCCTGGCGATGCTGGAGGTGCGAGGGATAGCAAAGGGCTGCGAGACATCCTCGGAGTCGAAGGCAGATGGGTCTGGGAGCACCTCACTGGGGGGGGACGCCCCATCCTGCAGCTCGGCCCCCCCCAGCAGTGGGATCCCTGCGGGAGAAGGGGACAAGAGTTAGGGCTGTCGGAGCTACCCCCCTGCCCAGGGACACACTCGGGGCCATTGGGACAGGGGCTGATGCAACAGGATTGTCCTTGGGACCATTTCCCCGGGAGAAGGTTGTGAAATGGGGCTGCCCACACCGGGCATGTTCCTTCACACGAGGCCAAGCACGGCCCCGGTGTGTCCTTGCAGACAGGAAAATGAGGGTATGAAAATAAATGCTGCCTTTGCCCAGCACCCATCCCTGGGATGCCCAAGGTTGGTAACAGGGCAGGATTGACCCTGGGCAGCCCAGAATGGCTGCGGGCAGCCAGGGAAAAGAGGAGCAGCCGTGGACGTCACCTTCTCTGGGAGGGACAGAGTACTCGGGCCCCTCGTTGTCGGTGTCGAAGGAGGAGGAGAAGGAGCTGTCTGAAACCCATGCAGCTGATGGCGGCTCAATGAAGCTGGGGTTGAAGGGGATTTCTGTGTCGTGGTGGGAAACTGGGGAGGAGAAGACACCCAGGTGAGCTCAGGCACCCTGGGGTGCTCAGGGCAGGAAAGCAACACCTGCCCCGAGCCATGCAGTGGGGCGAGGGGGGATGCAGGCTCCCCCCTCCCCAAATGGCAACAATGCAGAGAGCACGGGGTGGGGGATGACACGCTAGAAGGACTGTCAGGAGCTCTGCTTTTTCACCTGTGACTTTGGGAAGTTTGTAGCCGCCCAGGGAAAAGCAAGGCATCATAGCGCTGAGGTTCGCCAGCACCCCCCGCACGTGGTGCTTCATCCTGGCCACCACGTCATCGTCTGGCACGGCCGCCCTGCGCAGGGGAGGTGGGCGTGAGGGGACGCAGAAGACAAGGTTTTGCATCAAAGGTTGCAAAATACGAAAAAATACCTGTCTCTAGCATCTGCTGGGCTGGCTCCACAGCAACAGCAGGCGATGCAGAGCAGCAGCAGCAGGAGGGGGACGAGGATGGCGGCTGCAAGGGCTCCGTGGTCCTTAAAACCTGCGTGGAGAAGATGGGCTGAGCCTGGCACGTCCTGCGGGTGCCAAGCCCACAGAGCCACCCCACACAGAGAGCGCAGGAGCTGGCAACTCGTGGTGGGGCCAGGAGGCACCAGGCGGGACCGGGCTCAGCCTCCCGGCACCTTCCCCAGCGAGGATGTTACCATCACTTGCCCAGTGCTGAGGAGTAAGTTTGAGGTCGCTCTTACTCAACACGCAGTCACCCCGCACAGGGTGGCAGGTCCCCCGGGAGCACTGGCAGGGCGAGGAACAGTTCACGCCAAAATATCCCTCCGGGCAGGTGTCGTTGCAACTGGAAGAGAGAGGAAAGAAGGGAAATAACCCCCAGGGGAGCGGGGCCCCAGCCCTGCCCCTCTCCTGGCATTACCTGGATCCCCAGTAGCCTGCTTGGCAGATACAAACTCCTGACACGGGGTCACAGCTCCCCGCAACACACTCAGGGCAGAGGAGCTGGCATCCATCGCCGAAGGTGCCCGCGGGGCAGGAGCTGTTGCAGCTACCGAGACAGAACGAAGCATCAGCCCGCTGCGCCCCAGAGCAGGGACCCCCCACAGCGAGGACCGGTGACCTGATCCTGGGCGTACCTGGGTCCTGTCCAGCCAGGCTCACAGTGCGGGCAGGACCCGGTCTCCGGGTCGCAGACCTCCCCACGCCGGCAGCGGGGACACAGCTGGAGGCAGCCCTCCCCGTGGAAGCCGGGCGTGCAGCGTTCCTTGCAGAGGGTCCCGTTCCAGCCGGGCTGGCAGGCCAGGCAGAAGCCGTCCACGGGCGAGCAGGGCTGGCTGCGCTTGCAGCTCCCGCAGCTGCATGGGCAGAGGGGCAGTGAGGCCTCGAAACCCACCCCCAGCCCCCCCCAAAACATAGGTTTCGCCCAAGCTGGCATTCGGCATCAGTTTGGACCACGGGGAAAGACCCTATAACACTTAATGCTCTATAATGGCAACAGGGCGGGAGGCAAGCAGGGAGAGATGCTGCTTTATCGCCCTGGGGAGCGGTATCGAGGACGACCAGATTTTGGGGTGACACCAGAACTTTCTGCTGGCATTAGCGGGATGTTTCTTTTGGGGCAACACTGACACTGCATCCAACCGGGGATGCTCAAACCCCCAGGATGGGTCTCCCCGCCCAGCCAAAGGGACAGACATGACCGTGGGGACTTTGCCCCCAAGGTCTGGCTGTGACCCCTGGGTACCCGCTGGATCCCCCCCACTGCCCCCGGCTCACCTGTGCACGCACTGAAACCCGTATTTCCCCGCCGGACAGGGGTCCCGGCAGCTCCTGCCCTGGTAGCCGGGGTTGCAGCTGCAGTGCCCGCTGAGGGGGCTGCAGGAGCCATGCAAGCAGTCACAGCGCCGCTGGCATGCCGGCCCCCAAAACCCAGCCTTGCATTCGCACTTGCCCGTCTCCTGGGCGCAGGGCGAGAGGTTGCAGGAGCATTTGAAGCTGCACCTCCTGCCCCACCAGCCCAGCAGGCAGCGGCAGTGGCCGGTGAGCGGGTCGCAGTGGGAGCCGCTGGGGTTGCACTGACATTGCTTCTTGCAGCTGGGTGCCCACCAGCCCGGCTCGCAGTGGCAGGCACCAGAGAGGGGGTCGCAGCGGCCGTGGGGGCCGCACTGGCAGGGGAACTGGCAGAGCCCTCCCCAGTGGTTGGGGTCGCAGGTGCAGTGCCCGCTCGCCGGGTCGCAGCGCCCGTTGGGGTGGCACGGGCAGCTCCGCTTGCAGTCGGGGCCCCAGTACTGCTCGGGGCAGCCTGCGAAGGGAAGGAGATGGCGAGGATGGGGAGTGACGGGGAAACCCCGCAGCCCCCCCCCCCCCGAGCATCCAGGCTGGCAAAAGGGGATGGCGAGGGCTGAGTCCTGGGGAAATACTCACGGGAACTGCAGTCTGCTCCGAAGAAGCCGGGTTTGCAGAGGCAAAGCCCGGGTCTCACGCAGACCTCGTCCGCCCCGCAGGCGTCCTCCCCCTCGCACAGCGCTGTCGGTAGCAGGGCAGGCATGTCAGCGCACAACGGACCCCCCGCCCCGGGCTCACACCTCTCTGCCGGACCACTCGCCACCCAGCCGCCTCCCACCGAGGTGGCCTTCCTGGGGAAACCTCCATCCTGCTTCCCTCTCCAGCCCTCCGGCCAAGCCCCAACCCCATTAACAGCTTGCTGGGTGGGCATTTAGGGCTCCCCACGGTGCAGCACCCCACCGCCGCCGCTCGGGGAGAGCTGTAGGGCTTCCCCCCGACACCCAGCTCTGCGGAGGAGCCACCCGACCGAGTGCAGGTTCCGAGCTTTGGGCTTCATCGCCGTCCATTACTCACCGGCCGTGCATTCCCGCCCTTCCTGCTTCCAGCCGGGGCAGCACACCGGGCCGGCAGGGAGCCTGCGGGAGAGACCCGGGGGCCGTCAGCCGGGGCAGGGGGTACCGGGGCCGGTGCGGGTTGGCATGCGGCTTCGGCTAAGGCGAAGCAAACGTGGGCGCTTGCCCGGGCTGGGCCTGGCGGGCGGGGAGGTGGCGCGGGCTCGGGGGCATTGCTCCGGAAGGAAACCAGCAAAATAGAAGGAAATTTAAGAGGCTGCAGCCCGAGCGGGTGGTGGGGCTGGGCGGCGGGGCAGGCCTGCCTGGCTCTGCCGCTATGGAGCCCGTGCCGGGTCCCCCACACTCTGGGAAGAGCTCAAAGCTTTGCCGGTGACCCAGAGCCAAGGCACCGAAGCGAAGGCAACCAAAGGCGCTGCCACTGATGGCGAGACCAATGGGAGAGGCAATGTAGCAGCAAAGCGGAGGGGATATCGGCTTCAAAAGCCTTCTGGGTTTTGCTACGCCTGTGTTTCCCACCTGGTGCGCGACTAAAGTTTTGCCGATGCTCCCGCATGCCCCCGTTGCCCTGCGCGTGGGGGGGGTGCATGAGAAATAACCCCTGGAGAAGGGGTCTGGATGCTCCAAATACCCATGCGTGCCCCCAGCCACACTCCCTAGCATCACCCCAGTCTCTGCCCCCACACGATGCCAGGCTGCAGATCTCTGTCCATGGAAGGACAGATGGACGATGACGCCGCTGGGGCTGCTGAAGGCCCCAGGAGATGGAGGGGCACGAGCGGGGACCCCCGTGACACCTACCTGCAGACGTTCCTGCCATCAGGGTCGAGCTCCTGGGCAGAGCTCTGCACCCACAGCCACAGCTGGAGGCAGAGGATGGGCCGGGCGCTCCCCATCCCGGCAGGGCACGAGGGCCCAAGTCCCGGCAGCTCCCCAGCCCCGCGCTGGCGTCCGTCTGTCCCGTCCTGTCCCTCCCGCGGTGCGGCCTCTTCCTCCCGCCAGCCTTGGGTTTCTTCCTGAGGAAACACGGGAGGAGGTGCCCCGATTCAGACGTCAGGGGTGCGGCGGGGAGGGGGAGGCAGGGAATGCCACCGCACGGGCTAGTTTTGGCCCTTGCTATCACCCCATCAGCAGAAATGGGCGTCCAGGGGCTTGGCGCAGCCGTGCAGGGGCTGGTGCCTGCCTGGCCATCTCGCCTGCGGTCGTCTCGCTCCCCCTGTGCCATCCTCTATCACCCCCAAAGCTGCTTTAGCCAACGTCCCCCCAACCCACATGAGGCATCCGCTGCCTCTCCCCCTGCCCCGACCCCTGTGAGCGGCCCCACGGTGCTGCCGACCCCTGGCAGGGGCTGAGAGGTGGGGTCCCCACATCCCCCATGGGGACACGGCCTGCCCCGTGCCGGCCTTTGAGCTGCTGGCTGCTGTCCCACCTCGCCGTCTCCCCAGGAGCTTTGTGTCAGCAGATGCACAGGAAACACCTTTTTCCTACCCAAGGCCAGCTCAGCCGGGGCAGGGGGGCAGCCGGGCTGGAAGCCTGCTGCTCCCCCCACCATGCAGGACTTAACTCCATCGCCCCCAGCACTGCAGCCCCTGTAGCCCCGCTCCCCATCGTAGCTGACCCCTGCAAGGGGCTCCAGGGTCTGGCACAGCGCAGCCGGCCACAGCCCTTTGAATCGGCACAGGGAAAGCGACGGCTACGGTGCAGAACTGCGACTGAGGCCCGGCAGCATCACCCAGTCCTTCCCACGCTAGGAGAGAGCAGAGGCTGTAGCGGGTACCTCGGAGGAGAAAAGAGAGACTGATTTATTTCTGACTCCAGTTCTAGAGCTAGAAAGTACCTAACCCGAGAGGACCGACTCGCCCCCGTGAACACGAGGATTGTTCCAGTCTTCCAGTTCCCAGTAGTAGCAGGAAGAGGTCCCGGCACAAAACTGATTCGCCCCATGCCTGAAAAGTGCAGGAGTGGCACTGGCGTTGCTGATCCTGACTGCTCCCAGACACGGGAGCACTCGGACACCCGGTGCAGCGTGCTCAGCCCCTTCCAGCCTTGCGGCAACCCCGGGACAGTGCCCAGCCAGCCGGCCCAGGCACCCCAACTCGACCTTCACATTGCAGGGATGGGGGGACGTCTAAACAGAAAGGGGTGAGGTGAAATACCCCCACAGGGCAGGATCGGGCGGGCGATGGGATCCTGGGCTGCGAGCAGAGGTGTTTGGCGGAAAGAGCCACCAGTGGATGGGAAGAGCCCTTGTGGGGTGCGGCAGTGGGAAGAGGGTGCAGACCCCCACCATGCTGAGCTGCAAGCACGGAGAAGCGGGGAGCGGGGGCACGGCTGTGCAGGGCCCCCATAGTTAAGCTGTGGGCACAATGAAAAGGTGGCTGACAGGCAGAGATGCCCAGAGGTGCTGAGCTGCCCCGTGCCAGGCCGGCACCCCACGGCCGAGTGTCCCAGCGGGGTTGCAGGAAGGCTGCCCACGCTGCGGCTTCGCCATCACCACGGCGTGGGGAGGCGGCCAGGGCTGCTGTGCCGCTCTCGAGGACGCCAGAAGAAGAGGAGCCGGGAAGCGCTGCTGCAAGGCCAGATCCAGGCCCCGTTCAGGTGGGGTCAGAGGGGCGGCGTGGCTCTGTCGGGGGAGCCGGCCGCCGGCTCGCCCTCTCCCTCCGGCTCCAGCTGCGTGTCCCGCGAGTCGATAACTTCCCAGGCTCCGGAGCAGCCGGATGCGGAGGGGTCTTTGTTGCTGCCCTGATACCACAGCCCAAAACTGCAGAGAGAGCAGATAACAGCCGTGGGGGAGAACAACCTTCCCAGGGAAGCAGCTGGATCCAAACCTCCCTCTGTGTTTGGTGGTGGCGGCGGCGGCGGCGGCGGGAAGGACGCAGCCTCGCCGCGAGCCCCTGGGAGCGCGCGGCACCCCCAGGGACAGCAGCAAGGCTTGCCCTGCACCTGCCCCTGCCCAGGACAAGGCAGATCCCCCCCTCAACCAAGCGACCCCTCCCTCGGCAGCATCCCTGCCAGCCCTACGCCAGGCAGCCCGGCTCTGTCCCTGTCATACCCTGCAGGGCAGGCACCAAGCTCGGCAGGCGCCGGGTCCGCAGCCGAGCCCCAAACCTCCCGTCTGCCGGCAGAGCTGCCTCTCCCCACCAGCACCCAAGCACGGGAGCAAACTTACAAGCTCCTAATTTTGGATTCAGGAGGCTGAGCATCCACACAGTCTGTGTCGCGGGCTGGGAGCCAGGAGCCCTCATCTTCATCACTGCAGCACAAAGAAGCGGGGGGGAAAACCTGCCCTGAGTCACAAGCTCACCACAGCAGCGAGTGCCGGAGGCACCCCGGGGCCCCCTCCCGAGCCGAGCAGTGTCCCCCGCGGAGCCACACGTGCAGAGGTGGCCGCAGAGCCGGGGCACACGGACTGGAGCCACTGTCCCGTGAAGCACCGGCGGGCTGTGACCTGCCACAAAGCCACGGCAACGCTCGTGTCCCAGATACAGCCGCGTTTCATGGCAAGCTCAGCCCCAGCTCAGCGATCTCAGGCCACAAAGCTCTTCAGAGACCAGCTTCAAACCCCCGCTGCTTACTCAGCAGACGGCGTGTCCCTGGTTGCCACAACAGCAGGAGCCACAACCTGCGGTAAAGGCTTTAGGCATCTCACCCCGCATGGCAAGCGCACGCTTCTCTGGGGGAGCAGCCCGACAATCGGCACCACCAGCTGCAGCTCGGGGCCGAGGCGGGTGGCATCCCGGCACCACGGCAGGTGACAGCCAGGCCTCGCAGGGAAGCGGGGAACACGTGAGAGATGACTGCGGGGCAGCCTTCGTACGGCAGCGGCTATCCTCACGAGGCAGGGAGGCGAGCAGGCAGGACTCAACACCCCCGGACCCCCCTGCTGCCAGCAGAGACCCCAACACAAGCAAGCAGCAGGTTTCAGTAGCACAGAAGAGCTCAGCCGCCTTCAGACCTTTATTAAAGCCCCTAAAAGCCAGTGAGATCCAGCTCCCCGCACGTCATACAGCAGCTTTAGCGCAGGCTTTGCCCCCCCGCTGCCGACAGACGTGCAGAGCTGGGGCTGGGGCCCGGCGGGGTCCTCCCCTCCCCGTCGTGAGAGGTCTGTTGGAGCCAGCGCTGCCCACGAACGTCTTGCAGAGCCTCCAGGGAATATCTCTACTGTCATCTTCAAAGGCTCTCCGCTGGACAGCCTCCAACCGTACAGTGCAGGGACCAGCCTGCCTCGTCCAGTGGTCCCAGTGCCACCACCACGCCTCCCTTTTGCCAGATCCACGGAGAGACAAGCGACATTTATTTGGTCAGGCCACATGCGACCGGTGACAGGGACACGCGAGTCGCAGCAAAGAGCCCAGCCCCTGCGGCGCTCCCAGGGTAAGCCAGAGCAAGACATCAGCTGCAGACATTAAACCTTTGATCTCTGGAGGGAGGCAGGGAGGAGGCAGCTCTTGGCCTGGGGGAGTTTCCTTCCAGGGCATCACACCACACAGCAACACCGGAGCCTGCCAGCCGGCATCCGCCCTGCACGGGAGCCTCCCCGCCCGCGGTGGCCAGCCGGACTCACCTGCTCGCCGACTCCTCCGTCGTTCCCAGCATTTTGGCTCTGATTTTTTTTCTCTGTCTTTTGATAGTCGACTTCATTGCATCCAAGAAGAAGCTGGAAACTCTCTCTTTGTTCAGCAGCTCCCTGGCAAAAAGCAGCCAGCTGGTTAACTGACAGCCTGGCAAAGAAATCCGCCCTGACTGCGCCAGGAGCGGCCTCTGATGGGCCACGGGTGGCTGCAGGGACAGGAAGGACCCGGCTCGCTGCCCCATGCCGCCGCGGCAGGACTCACCGCTGGTAATAGGCCAGCTCCTCCTGCACCAGGAACAAGTTGGTCTTGAGTTCGTTCCGCTCTTGCAGGATCTGCTGCAGCTCTTCCTTGGAGAAGCAGCAGTGAGCAGGGCTCCCGCCCGCATCCTGGTCCTGCGGCTCCTCTGCAGGCGACGGCGCTCCTTCCTGGGGGGACGGAAAGAGAGTCACCAGGCAAGCAGAGACCCCGAAGCCCCCACCCAAAGGCTGGGTGCCATGTGCAGGCAGAGATGGGAAAGTCTCGGGAATGAGTTTGCCGGTCTGGAGCTGCTACAGCCCTCCACGGACCACGGTGCCTCCCCAGCTCAGCCAGCACCTGCCGCCCATTGCCACACGTGGCAAACCCTCCTCATCCTCCGAGTCCCACCCGGCTTTTCCTCCCATCACCTCAACCTCAGCCACTCCTGCCTCCAGCCCTACCAATTTTTACGGACGAGGTAGACCCCAGACTGTTCAATTTTCAGCAGCGGGGCTTAATCAAGTGGCTGTGTCCTGCCAGCAGCTGGTGGGTCTGGGCATGCCAGAAGCCCCGCACAGGGACGGGAAGGTCGGGTCGGCGCTAGCGACGCCCTGTAGCAGCGAGGCCATGGGCTCGGACTCACCAGGCTGGGCTTTGGCTGCTGGGTCTCACTGGTCCTGCTCCTCCTGCTCATTTCCCTCTGGGTTTGCAGCATCGCGGCCTCCAGCTCCGACTTCTTCTCCAACGCACTCTTGAGCTGAGCCTGCACCATGGCCACCTTGTGACGCAGGCCCTCGTTCATGGCCATGAAGCGATGCAGTTGCTCCTGCAGCTGGAGGGCCCGGGGCAGCGGTGAGCGAGGCACAGCAGCAGCTCTGGGCCCCCACCCAGGGACAGGGGAAAGGCATCCGCCCCAGCAGGCTCACCAGCCCCAGGGGGAGGTGACATGAAAGCAGGTCCCCAGGCCCTTCACACACCACACCCGCGAGCTCCCACACGCTCACCGCCTCTGTGTCTCGGCTCTTGCAGACGATCTCGTGGGCCTGGGCACGAAGCTCATCTCTCTGCTTGTCCACCACCTCCTTCAGCCGCAGCATCACCTCCCGCTCCTTCCGCGCCGTGCTATCTGAGCCCAGACACAGGGGGAAGAGGCGTGAGCGGCCCCCCGGACCCAAGGTATCCCCCGACCCCACGCCACTACGGGGTTTCTTGATGCTTCTGCGAAGCATCATTCTACCATCGTTCCTGGTAGACGGCAGAGTAGGAACAGTGGAAAAAGGGGAGCCGAGGGCTTTAGGCTGTGCCCGACTCATCCTTGTGCTGGCGACGGCAGTCCGCGCCCTCTGTCTGCCCCCACAACCCTCCTGGGGGGTTGGGGAGTGCTCTGGAGGTTTGGGGTCCCTGTGGCTCCCCAGTAGGACAGGTCTCCAAGGCTGGGCAGCATGGAGAGCAGGTTCAGACCTGCACCCAGCCTGCCATCCCCCACGGGAACACCCCATGGTGGCAGGGGACCCCAAATCCACCGGGACACCCACCTTCCTGTGACTGGCTCTCCGCAAGCTGTCCCAGGAGCTGCCGGTTCTGCTCCTCCAGGTGGGCCAGGCGGCTGTGCAGGGCTCGCTCCCGGCGCTCAGCCTCCCACAGCCTCTGCTCCGGGTCCTGGGGGACGGGGACAGCCGGGTCAGAGCCACCCCAGGGGATGGGGACAGCCAGGTCGGAGCCACCCCAGGGGGGACGGGGACAGCCGGGTCGGAGCCGTCCCCACGGGGACTCCTGCGAGGACACGTGTGGGTCAGTGCCACCCCGTAGGGGACCCCCGAAGGAAGAAGGGTCGGACGAGCTCCCCCCGCTCCCCAACCCCGCTCACCTCCGCGTCCCGCCGCCCGCCCGGCGGTGCCGGCGCCTCCCCCTCGGCCCCCGCCGGGGTCACCAGCGCCTCCAGCAGCTCCAGCAGCCGCACGACGGGCGGCACCAGCCCGGCCACGGCCTCGGGCCCGAAGCGGCCGGAGAGGCGGCGCAGCT
>JAVKLA010000084.1:6424938-6450990 GCA_034782735.1 Sagittarius serpentarius | reverse complement strand
GGGGGGGGGCGAGGGCAGGACTAGGCGTAGAGGTCCTCCCGGTCGGCGGACTAGACCTCCCCCTCCTGCAGCCGGGCGAAGTGGAGGAAGTGAGAAGGGCGATGGACCTCGTGGTAAAACTCCTTGGGGTTGGCGAGCTGCAGCTCGTACTTCATGTTGGGGTCGTGGCGAACACCTGGAAGAGAGAGGCTGTCACCCTCCTGAAAGCCCCTCCTGCCCCCACGACCCAGCAGGAGCTTAGTGAAGCCCTCTACCTTCACAAGGTAATTTTTAAGCGGAAGAAAAAAATTCTAAATCCACAACATCGTCACCCTCTGGGTTCCTCCCCCTGGAGATTCAGATTTACAGAGCAATGCCCGCGCCAGTCATCTTCTGCTAGTCAAGTGTTTTGTCTGTCACTCTCCTCCTTCCCTGACCCCTTCCTGCAGCTCTCTGTGGTTCATCAGACCAGGACCTCCTGTTACTCCCCCCACAGGGCACAGCTTTTCTCTTGCATTTCCCCATTATCCTCTCTTCTTCCTGACAGGGATTAATTATTCAGTGGCAACAGAGCAGACACTACAACCCAGAAGGACAAGATGTCTGTTTCTCCCCTCTATCAGCGTTTGCTCTCACTGAGAACTGACATCCCAGTGCTGGTACCAAGGAAAGGCCAGACCACCAACGCTGGTATCCCTACCAGCCACTCCGAGGAAGGTCAAGCTTCAGAACGGGTAAGGAATGCCTCCCCTGAGGAGCCACTCCCTTCTCCTCCCCAAGCTATTCGCATTGCCTCTCTTCCCATCCCCTTCCCGGGGCAGCTCACCCATGAAGTTGTAGTTCCAGGACCCTTGCGCTGGGACCATGAAGAAGCCGAGGAAGCGATCCGACAGCAGCATCTGCACCCTCTCGTAATGGGACGGCAGGTAGCCCTTGGGGTTGTTCCCTTTGTCCGTGTTCTGCCTGCCCCACTCGTAGCCGCTCGGGGTCAGTTTGTAGGCTGTCAGCGTGCAGGAGCCTGGCGTAAAACTGAAGGAAAGGAGAGATGGGGCAAGTCAGACTGATCTGGAGCAGAGGAGGGAAACCAGAAATGAGCAAGCACTCCCTTTCTGCCAAATTTTTAGTCCGAGACTTCAATATGTTCCCAAGCACTGCACCTGCAGGCCCCCTTGGCAGAGGGGCCACACAGAAGCCTCCCCGCCTCTCACCTGCAGGTGATGATGATAGTCTTCTCCCCGTCCCAGGAGGGGTTGTCAGCCATGACCTTGGCATGGGTGGTGACATCCTGCGGCGAGAGCTGAGGGGACTCGTTTGGTTGGGTGTGAATCCACCCCAGAGGTTCCATTTCCTGACAAAAAGAGAATGTTTTAGAGAAAAATGAGAAGACACTTAAAACAAGACCGCTTCAAGCATGGCAGAAAGCACACAGGGACCAACGGCTTCCCTTTCACCTGATCCCAGATCAGGCTGGCTTCAGGCCGAGCCCCAAGTCCCACATCTACAACAGACCAAGGCAAGCTGCCCCACCCCCTCGGGTCCCTGTTACTGGAGGTGGTGATCTTCTACCCACACCGGGAGCAGAAGCTCAACTCACCTTGAGATACTCGTGCTGCGGCAGCTGCCCCGGGAGATGCACAGTCTGGTGTGTTCCCCACTGCGGCACCATCACAATGCACCGGATCTCCTTCACTTGGGGGTTATCGGGAGGGCTCACGCCATACAGGTAACCCGCAATCTAGGAACACAGACACCCGCCTCAGAAGCCCAGAAGAGACCTCCCTGTAACTGTGTGAGAGCGGGTGGGCCCTGCCCTTAGTTCCCGAGGAGAGTCTCTCTTGCCCGGCAGGTTCTCACTAGAGGAGAACGTCGTCGTTTTGTTCAGTGCTGAGTTTTCCCCCCAAGTCTGGGCCACAAGGAGCCATCAGGACCTGGCTAGAACTGGTGTGCTCGGGCGTACTGCCAGCGCGTGTCTCGAGCACAGAGGGCTTCACACGGACAGCAGCAAGTTCCCAGCCCTTCGCCACTAGTTCCTCACTGCCCAGGACTGGTGCGTGCCCCAGCAGCCTGGAGTACAACCGCAACAGGCTCGTGGCACACTCACCTGGGCCCGCAGATCGGAGATGCAGATGAATTTCTTCAACACATTCTTGGGAAGAATGTACGTATAGCCCGTTTCCTTTATATCGTCTGATGAAACGTAAATGTGGTTTGTTCGCAGGTGGAGGTTGGCAGCAGAAATTGCTCTGTGAAGAGAAGACGATTATTAGAGGGTGCACAGATCCCTTCCTGAGCACCCTTGAGCTCTTCCACCGCACAACAGCCCTGCCTGCTTTCCTACCTCACTCGCCACTCAGTCTTGGAGGAGAAAGTCTGGGTTTCGTAGTTGCTGGTTGTAGAGGTGATGATTTCATCCCCATGTTTGTTAACAGTGCGGGTCTGGGTGGCTGTCAGCTGTGACTGCTCCTTGGTTTGCTTCTCAATTTCCGCAATCTGCTGTCTCTGCTGAGAGGGGGCAGAGATCTCCATGCCCAGGATAATGTCTCGGATCTCTGACTGTGTCAGGGATGCGACGTTCACGCTGAAAGAGAAAATCCACCAAAGTCAGGCATTTCAGGATACATCCTGGATCCTTCTCACCAATACACAAGCTCACAATATCCGCTCAGGGCACTATGAAAAATGAAACCACAACTTTTAAGGCAAGAGAAGGGACCAAATCACCTGATGTGCAGATCAGAAAAGGTTTGGCACAGATGTTTTTATCTGCCTTACTAGAAAGCAATTAATAATAATAACCAGTTGCCCTACAAAGCTGACAATTCATCACCAAAGGCCCTTGAAAGTCTTCTGCTCCCCACAAGGAGAACTCTGCCCACCACAGTCTTCAGAGCAAGAAGGAAAGGCTGACAAGACTATTGCAGCTGGACAGTGGCTTACTTGTTCTTCTTGCCATAGTCGGCAAGGATGAGATCCTTCAGCTGCACCTCCACCTTGATCCACTCCTCATCTGTCAAAGTTGGCCAGATGTGGTGAGGCTCCGTTATGGTCGTCTTGTCTGGTTTCAGAATAACTTTGGCTCGATCATTATTCACATGTAGTGCCCGGAGGATCAGAATCAAACGAGAGAATGCCTTGGAGAAGGCCAAAAAGATGCAGTTAGTCAGAAAGAAGGAAACCAAATACAGAAGGCCCTAGCACAGCACTCCTCTGTTTGGGCACACCAACATTGCATGGGAAGTGCTGATGGAATTAATTTGAAGGAAAATCCAGGAAGACTCAGAGCCAAGTGCTCCCAAGCAACAAATTGGGAGGGATTGCTGAAGCCTTGGCTCCTGCCTCATTTATCAGCGGCAAAGCAAAATGCAGACTAGGTATGCTGTGCTTACCGTGTAGGAAGAGATGGTTTTCAGCCAGTCATCATAGAGATTGAAGAGAACCATCTGGGGTTCGGTAGCCTTCAGGATGAGATCGCCAAACTTTTCTACTTTCAGACAGGCCTGGAAAGGCAGCTGCAACTCTGAGCCTTTGATCACAATATTGGGGAAATCCAGCAAGTGCACCTGGAGTTTATCAAGAAGAGGAATTAGCTCACAACCACTGCAGAACATTGACCCAGATGAAGTCCTTCACCGGGACAGAGGACTGTTCTGCAATCTCCCAAAGATTTTTACAATGTCCCCACAGAGCAGTATCTGCATTGTTACCTCAAGCGGGTCCAACATGCCCTTCCGAGTCACTATGATCTGCTTAGGCTGCTCTTCCACAGGAAGTGACCGAATCAAGGCAGCCACTTCTTCAGCAGTCTTCCACTTGGCCAGCTACAGAAAGACAGCAGGGTTAGAGAAATATCTCCCTGCTAACAGCAGAGTCTCCACGCCTTTGGGAATTCCAGAGGCTCAAATCAAATTCTAAAAATACAGCTGGAATTTATGGCTTGTTCCAGATCAGTGACAAGGCCCAGCATTTCCTTCTTACTGATCACAGAGGGCAGTTCCCATTCCTGGAATTCAGTTACTCCTGACTGGCTCCGAAAAAATAGCTGGCTACACCGCCTCCCTGGCTTTGCCACCTCAGAGTCTTCCCACTGTACTGGATGTACGGCCAAGTGCAACGTGATTTGCTGTAACAGTGAGCACAGCACTGTTTCGCAAACCCTGCTTGAAGACGTAAGCTCTTTACATGTCAGCCACAAAAACCTTGCAACATCCATGCCTGCATTCTTTTGCCTTTCCATCCCATGCTAACGCTTGCCTGAGCATAGGTTACACACTGGAAACTGAAGCTCCAAACTCGTTAAGTGGCAGAAGACGAAGACCCTCATGATGTCTTCTGCTCAAGTGAGTGTCCCAAGGAGTCGGAGCCCATCCCCAGCTCGCAGCCCAAAGCACAGCAGGCAGCCAGGCCCTACCTGTCCTAGACGCTTCTGTCCTGCCCACACAGACGTATGGATGATCTTCAGGAATAGCTGTCCAGTTCTGGGATTGAAGATGAAAATGGCTCCGTTGATGGGTTTTGTGGTCAAATTCCCTTCAAAAGTCTGAGAAAACAAGCAAAAGTGAAAAGTACAGGGAGATGAATGTAGCCTATCCACACACTTAGACAACAGCCGACTCGCTGTGTGCTTTGGGCAGGAACTGTACCAGAAGTGTAAGAGCTGCTCTGTGCACACCGCAAATACTTGGGTCCGTGTTGATTCCTAGTTTTCCATCACGCATGCCTCCACAACCACCCTGAGCACAGGACATTTACAGTCCCTGTCCTTGCCCCCTGCAGATACACCTCTGGCCTCACCTTGTGAATGGTCACTCTGTACACATTCGTGTCATCCACAAACCAGATGATCTGGTTGGAGAAGAGCTCTCCATAGTTCTGGGAGGAAAGGTATGGTTCTGTGGGCTCAGATGAGTACAGCTGCAATCCCTTGCGGATTCGTTCTCTCAACACATACAGCGCAGGATTTGCCTTCATAATTTTGGCCATAGCCTGCTGGATCAGAGGTTTGCTCCCAGGGAACCAGTTCCCGTAAGCACTGAAGAAGACAACAAACAGAAGACCTAGTTGTTGCCATCAGCTCTGAGATGAAGAAACAACAGCCATGCACAAGTCTTTCCATGCAGCAGCCAGGCACCTTTCTGCCTGCTGAATACTACTGTATGATTTCTCTTGCCACGTCCTTGGGAGCTGTTCACCTATGGCTCTTCCCTACACCTCCTCTCAGCGGGAAGCCACAGCACGCACACGCTGCACTCCCCGAAAAGCTGCATCTTCTCTGACAAGCACACTGGAGCAGAGGTCTGTTTGCTGGGATTTCCCCCCTAGTTCTCCAGTGAAGAGCAGTTGTCCTCACTTGCCAGGGGGCCTTTAAACAAAGCCTGTCCTTTAGCTCCAAGAAGAGTCTGACAGAAATCTCCTAAGAAAACAAATGATTAGCGAGCTGGGAGAACCAAACTATTATTATTGAATGAGCACACATTGGGCAACCTGAAAGAACTGCCTAGGCGCCTTATCCTATTCACTGCCTACTGCCAGCTTCTGCCTTCTCCCCTCATCTTCCTGCCTAGAACACAAGCCAGTTTGGAGACGCGCTAGGACACAGCCATCAACTGCAGTTATAGTTAAAATACAGAAGGTGCAGATCTCACCTGTGCAAGTTATAGGCCAGATCAATGGCAATGAGCACGCCAGTAGGAGACGGATAGATACTCATGTTGTCTGTAGTGTAGTCCAGGAACTTGGCTCTTGCATAGCGCTCGATATCATGGGAATCGTAATCTCCCCAGCGCAGCTGGATATCTATCCAGTACTTCTGAGTGGTGGTGCTGTCCATCACATCTCTGAGGAGAAAGCAAGCCAGAACAATTTAATCTTGCACAAAACTCTCCTGCGGTTGCTGCCTGTCTTTGACAAGACAGTAACTGCCACCAAGCATGAACACTCAAGCGAGCTCCTGTCTGCATACCATCCTGACAAGGGACTCTACTGCTTTCTTCATACAGCAGCTGAACGCAAAAGCTGTTAAGAGAAACCCTCAGCCAATGCTGTTCAGATGTAGCTTTAAAGAAAGCAGCACAGTTACTCCTCTACTGTACAGTCGTGAGGGTCATCTCCCCCATGGAATGTCCAGTGAGGATTCAGTCAAACTAAACACAGCACGGGCGCAGAGAGTGTCCAGTTCACTCCAGATACTGGCCCTAGGACAGCACAGCTTTGTGGGGTTTCCTGAAGAACCTTTCTGAGCTCCTGACCTCTGGCTCAGGGGAAAGATCAACCGGAGGAAAGAACAGGAGCAAAGACAGTCTTCATGTTTTGCAGAAGGCAGTGACAGGAGGCACAGCAACCATCCACCCAAACTAGCTCTGCGCTTTGCCAGGCATGATTGTGTTCTTCTGTGTCCCCAAAGAAAACCAACCCTAAGTGCCCGAGAGATACGGGCTTTGGCTCAGGATGACAGGATCAGCAGTTCTGCTCTGCAGCAAGATCAAGGAGAGGGAAAAGAGAAACACTCACTTGGAATCTGCAAGCAACGATGGACGTGACACATTCCACTTATAGGAAGCAAAGAGAAGGATATCTGCACATGAGGAATTCATCTTGTATGACTTCCTGGGATGGATGGTCTCCTTCTGCACTGTCTCAATCTCCAGAGCATCCAGCTCTTGATCAAACACCTGGGAAAAGACAGTCAAAGATGAGCTGTGTTCAAGCAGCCTAGCTAAAGAATCTATCCTCAACACAGAGCTAAAGCAGGCACCCAGGAAAATCCCATTTCCTCCCCTTCTCTATCACACTGCTGAAGAAGGGCTAGCCCTGCTAAAATCCCTGGGACAATCTCTGTTGCTAGCAGGAGACCGTTGGTACACAAGGAGCATGCGTGCTTGCACAGAAACAAACCAAGTTAACATACTGCTCACCTGACACAAATCCATTACAATACTCTCATGGATCTTTTGCCACAAGTGAGCTCGGAAAATCTGAATGAGAGAAATCTTCAGCGTGGGGATCTTCCCATGCATAAAGATGCCTGTCAAATCCAACTGCACCTGAAATCCAACATACACCTGCAAAGGAAAAGCAGCTGTGAGAACACGCAACAGCACAACTGATGAAGTTTAGAAAACAGAACAGCTACTGTTAAGGAGGTTTAGTTCATCTGTATGAGATGTTCTGAAGAATTAGTTATATCGATTAACTGCTCTCATTTCACTGGAAGTTCTTACAGGTACAAACTCCAGGTACTTACATTGGCTCTGTTAATGGTAGGAGACCACCACAGGGTGAATCTTCTGTTTGGAATTTGGTTCAAACCCGACCTCTGGGCATTTGTCAGCTTCTTCCACTTCATGGACTCCTCAAAGCCACTGGCCTTCTCCCTAGAAAGGGCAGACAATCAGTTGCATAATAAGGCCCTCATCTCCGCCGACTGCCATGTGCCACATATAATAGAGGCAGGGAAAACACACACCAGGAGTGGGGAAGATTGTTTCATGCAAACAAACTTCCATGGATTTGCATGCTGAAGTTCAGCTATAGCCCAATCCCAGGTGCCCTCACAACGGAACTACACAGTGTGCTCAAGTGATGACTGAAAACGGAAAAGGCTCAACAGAATCAGCACGGCTTGAGCCGAGGACTCCTCCTGGTGCACCACTATGCTCCAGTTTGCAAGACAAGGCCACATCAAGGTTTCTCTTACCAGAAGAGACCCTCCCATGTGGGGAAGTAAGTACCCTTGAAGAGTGTGTGCTCCAGGATTCCTTCCACTCCACCAAGTGCCTGGATCATATCTGTGCGGTAGTTGTTCAGGTTCCAGAGTTTGCCATCATGGCGCTGATGCGTCCACCAGAACGGGTTCTGTTTCAGGACCTAGAGACAACAGCATGCTAGTGAGCAGCTTTGTATTCAGATCATTTAACCTGGCTGCACTAACTGTAGGACCCAAGATGTTGATGATGATGATGTCAGCGAACAAGTAAAAAGCCTCATGCCCTCAGTCCTGGAGGACACAGCTCAACTACAACATGAGTTCAGGCAGTACTACTATGCAATTCAGACTAGGTAGAATCTAAGATAGTATTTTATCTTTCAGGGACTGGCCTTCTATAGAGCTACCATTAGAGGCTTTAAATAATACATTTTTCCACTGTTACTAAAACTTAAGATTTTGGAATGTTTGTTTTGGAACCTTTTTTCCCTTTCCAGAACTGATTTCTTAATACTCAGTTGTGCCAAGCACGGTGTTCCCCAGGACACTGCAATCTACTGAAATGCTTCAAAAGTGGCTAGCTACAGATTTTGGAGCATTTGGTTCTCAACAGCCTCTATCAGTCCCAACACACGGCCCTAAGCTTTTCCTGCAGCAGACAGACAAGGAAGTGCACCTGCAATAATGCAAGGTGGAAGGACATTGTCTGGAACAGGTATCTGAACCTCACACTCAGCCAGAGAAATTCCCAGTCAATACCTGATACTGTTTGAAGTCAGTCCTGACTCTCCATCCTTTATCATAAGCTAGGGTATGCCGGTCCTTCTGGAAAAGGGTGTTAATACGAGGAATTCCCCTGTCCCATGAGTCCTCCAGATCCTCTAGTGTCAGACGCCTGAAGGAAAAAAAACCAAAACAAAATACGTTCTGTTACCTCTGTTTTACAGCAATGCATTAATAAGTATTTCAGGTGATGAGATCACAGAAATAACACAGATCTCAGGGCTCTGGCAGGAGACATTCTAAAACGGCAAGCACTCAGAGGCTCAGCGAAGTGTCTATAGCCATCACTATGAACACACTGACATCAAACAGCCAAAAGAAAAAGCCTGCCCTTGTAAATGTGCAGAACTAACTGCAAATGGGTCTGACGTCAGCTTTTCCTGGCACCACCTGCCATACCATTTCCCCCACACCATGCCATGGGTGCACTTCCTGCTTGCAGAGTCCATACCTCCTCCAGAGGTAAGACAGCAGCTTTGCAGGCAGCCTGTAGCATTATCACGGGGTCAGCAAAGTATCCAGAACCCGGAGACAGTGCAAGACTTCACAGCTCTGCCTGTCCTCACCACCCCCCCCAGTCTGACTGCACAAGGAAACACACCTGTTCTGGGCTATAGCCTCTTGTCGCTTAAGGGCATACTCTGCCCATACTCTCTGAGAGTCAATGAATTCACTTTCCCACGGCTGGATGTAACGATACAAATTTGGGATGAGCTGGTCCTCCTCATGACTCATTCCGGAGCGGAAGTGAGTGATGCCGACATCTGTCTGCTTGGACCACCTGGAGCATAGAGGCACAAGAGTGAGGTAGGAGCAACAGGACTTCACAGGTCACACTGCCGTGACCTACTGTAAAGGCAACTTATCTCTTTAAGACGGCACGGTTTAGCATTCACAGATATTTTTACGGGAAAGAGCATCTAACAGAACACTCGACCCATTAGAGCAGCACAACTCACCTCAGGTCAGACTGTGGGATGAGAACATGGCCCATGGAGAGCATGCCCAGCCCCCCCAGCTCTTTAGGAGTGTAAAACACCACTGGTGGAAAACGGCTGGGCATTTTGGAATTCAGACCAATTTTGATTCGAGTCTGGATTTTATTCTCACATTTCACCAGCAAATCAAGCAGCTCCTGAGTATTTACAACAGCTTCCCGGAAATACGTCATCAGGCCAATCAGAGCTGTATTCCATTTATTGACAATCTAGAAAGGAAAGCAAAGGATCAGTTCTCAGCCCCTTCTCCAAGCATCTCCAGGAAGCTCTGTCACACCTCTTCCTCCCACCTTACCTTAGTGAAAGTTGTGGAGCCAGATGCCATGAGGATCTGCCTCACTCTGTTGTGAAACCTCTGCATGGACTCATCATCCACACGCAGGAAGCACTGAGCTGTGCGCTCCTTGGTGACCTACGAGAGCACAGGGACATCAGTTCCCTCCTGGGAGCCCTCTCTCCAATACAGACAGTAAGGTGAGCTCTTGCCATCAGGCAATCAGGAAACATGCGGAGAGAAGGGGCTGAACAGCACCTCTACAGTTCCAGGTCCCTGCTCATCCTCAGCCAAGGATTTCCCATCCCTCTCAGGAAGGAAAGTTCATACCCAGTTCATTTTAACTCTGCCCCCAGCTACGCAGCGGGCAAACTCACGCTGTTAGGCACGCCCCTGCCAGCAGGTATAAACCCTGCTTTGATGCTGGGTACGGGCCAAGCAGGGACTGCTCTCCCACCCCGTCACACCCTCATCCTACCTCATTCTGCAAGTTCCAGACACCATCCTTGTGGGTGAACTCCTCATAGCTGGTGCGGCACTTGGGCAAGATGCGGCACTCAAACCCACACATGTTAAATAGCAAATTGGGGTTATCCTTGCTGTAAACGGATACGAAGCTATTCTCCCACTGCACCGTGGTGACTGATCGAGGCAAACGGTTCTTGATATCCCAGAACACAGCACGACCACTGAAAAACAAGATGTGCGCAGTGACAGGCTGTCTGTTACTGAAGGGAAACAGAAACTGGGCAAGCTCTTAGTGCTTTCCTAGCACTACAGTCTCTCACACCCACCACTCACTGTCAGATTTACAGCACAGACCCTTCACCTCTTCTGATTTTCCTTCCCGAGCACCTGCCTATCAGTCTCCAACAACTATTTATTACAATCTATTTTCCCACCCTCCCACCACTTCTTTTTTCCAGGTTGCAGCACTTACAGGTTCACATCATGTTTCATGAGGCGCATCCGAGCATCCCGGGGCCAGCACTTCTTGTTGTTGTAGCCTACAATGTTCTCATTGTTGGGATCTGGGTGCTCTGTCAGGTACCGCTGAATCAAGTCTCTTGCCTCATCTGCTGTAAACCTGGAAATGCACAGAAGAGGATCTGGAGTTACATGACCAACTTCTCAGAACACCAGTCTGCCCAGACAGATACAGACCTTGCTTATGTTCTTTCCGTAAACAGACATAAAATTTTATGTCCACTTGCTGGGAAGCCAGAAAAGGCTTATTTTACCAGTGGAAAATCTGTAACAATTGAACTGTTGGCATTGTTGCTTTTCAGCTGGTCCAGTGAAGATGCAGAAAAGCAAACTGAGAAAGCAAGAGGAGGCACGTGGACACCCAGTTGTTCTGGGAATTCAATCAATTCAAATATTCCTGATCTTTCTTAGCAAAGGGAACAAAAGCCTGGAGTAGGAGCGTACTAATTCCCACTTTCACAGCATCTGCTGCAAGATGCCAGAACAAAAGTTCACCTGAGGAAAGCAGGGCCCCAGAGGTCTCACCTGAAGAAGATGTGAATACGGTCAATGTATCTGCAGAAGAGGCGAATGGGATGGGCCACCTCAGTGGCAATGTCTTGGAAGCTGAGGAAGTCATTTGGCATCTGGGGAGGCCCAGCCATTTCACTGGCACGGTGCAGACCCAGCACCAGCAGGTCCATCACAAGCCCATAATACTGGACAATGAAGGAAGCAAACTGCAGCCCACGAATAATCCCATAGGAGTTTGTGTGATTCATGTCCTGAGGAAATGAAAGGGAATTGTGAGAACCTGCCACAATACATCAGAGACCTTTTACCTAAGCAGTTGCTCTTTAGCAGGACCCAGAAAGGTTTTCTTGCTCCCTCATCACTTCCTTCTCTGTGCCCTCCTCCCCCATGGGTCCAAAACCTCTCCATTTTACAGTCCACATATGCCTTCTCCTGACAGTAATCATCACCTTGTAGTTGATCACCACGTTGTTCTTGGCTGTCATGTAGTCAGCAATGTTGTGATCAACAATAAGACGCAACAGCCTGTTGAGTAATGTCAGATCAATCTTCTCATACATCTTCTCAAATCGAGATTCCAGCATCACATTGCATTCACCTTCACTTGTTTCCCAAACATCTTGCAGATTATTAATGCCTGAGGAGACAAACAAGCTTGTCATGTTATCTGACACATCAGAGTGCAGAAGCACCCTTCTGGGCACAGGAAGTCAACATATTTCCTGTAATGCCTGATTTTGCAGCCTCTGATCCTTCCAGTCTATCCAGAATTGGGAAAAGAAATCTGTAATCAACCACAAATGCTATGGAAGTTCTCCTCCTCCGGTGTATACATATATATGTATTAACCTACGAAGTACAGTCTCTGATTGTAATGACTATTGACTGCAAGTTTCAAATACGAAAACTCAGCTCCCAAGGGGACTTGTAGGAAGCAAGCTCCCTACGAGAAAACTCATTTTTGCACGGAATACAAGACCCTGCTAACCTTGGCACCACTTGTACACCAACAGTGGAGGAGGTTCAGTGTCAGCAGGTTTGATCCATGGAGGGAAAAGTCTTCGCTTATCGGCCTCATACCACAAGTACTGATCCAGATAAGCATCTGTGATTTTCTCCAAGGGCTCAACATCATAAACAGGAACTAAGTGGCTGTAGAGGTCCATGAACTCAATACCCACCTAAAAAAGAAAAGGCAAAACTGAGGCTTATAGCTGACAGAGAAGACAAAGTCATAGTGCCATTTAGTTCCTGAATGCAGCGTAACTTTTAGTATGGTCTGGCTTTCACCAGGACACTTACCTCCTTGAAGGCTCTCTGAGTTAAAAGGTGTCGCTTGATTCTGGACAGAGCTTCATGAGGATTATCATAAGCCTGTTCAATCAAGCCCAACTCCTCTCTCTGTGACTGATTCAGACGAGATTTCACACTGAAAGTGAAACACAACAGCTCAGGCACCTAAGCGTGAACAAACTAATGGTCACTACATTAAACCGATGGAAGACACTGTGTTCAGCCAAGCAGATCAAGACAAGATCTGTAACTCTTCACAATCCACATTCCCAAGCTTAGAAGCACGGCGCTGTTTTTGCCCCAAGTGGCAGAGTCCACGAAGAACCCCCAGTCAACCCTGGCAGTACCACAACCTACAGCCTTTACCAGTCCGCCAAGGTAAATTTTACAACAAACTCAATTCCAGGAATAACGGATAACAAAATAGCTTCAGAAACCTTTCCCAGTGCAGATGTCTGCCCCTGCAGAACACAATCACTTCCCACTGCTCACCTGTAAGCTTCCTTCAGCCTCTCCAGGGCTAATATGAGCAACTTGGTGTCATGCTTGTAGGACAGCGGGGGAAAGGGAATGGGTGAGAACCTCCTGCTTTCCAGCCAGTGCACTGTGGTTGTGTACACAGCAACAGCCTCTTCTGCAGTGATGTAAGGCCCATCCTGCAGAACCACACCACCAGCATTAGTCAGTGAAAGCTCCCCTATGAAAATAGCACCAATCTGGGCAACCTCAGGCAGGACAGAAGTACCTTCAAGTAATTATGCTGCCGTTCCTGCTCAGCTTTTAAGTAGAGTCTGGTCAGCCGGCCCAGATTCTTCTTACAGACAGTTTTGTCTACAGTGGCACCCCGACGGATCCGCTCCCTGTTGTAGTGAGCTGTATTTGTCCACCAGTCAGCTTTTGCCTTCACATACCTCAGGATCATGTTCTCAATAGGAGTTGGCAGCCCTGGCACCTGGGGAGGGACAGCAGCTTTAGGAAAGCAGGAGTCAGAACTTTCAAAAGAGCAGTTCCACCTGGGAGATGTTAAAATTGAACCAAAAGACCAAGCAAGAGACTTACCTTCCAGGGGATATTGGCCTTCCAGCACCGCCAAGCCTCGCTCAGATGCTGCAGGATGGTTCTGGCTTTGTTCTGTTTGATTCCTTCTGGCATCATGTCCAGAATGTCATGCATAACGGCTGCCCTCAGCTCCAGGTCAAAGTGAGACTCCACACGCTGCTTCGTGACAGTCTTTGCTACACCCTTTGAGTGACGGCCTGGAAAAAGCAAAGTACTTCAGCAGTTCTGACATTACTGGGCAACGCTCCTCTTCTTCCTAATACACGAGTGCACAGAGGTGCAGGATGTCTGAAGAAATTACGCTGCCACAACATCACTGATGAGTTTGGAGTAGATGATTAGGAGGCTATGGACCCCATAGTGCTGTGGAGCACGGAATCCCACTTCCATTTAGAATCTCTTCTCGGGGCACTGGTCTCCCAAGAGCTCTAAACTGGTCAACAGCTCTTGGGATTGACATGGAGCATGGATACAGACCACCAGTTGGAATAGAAAAACGGAGTTCAAGATGGCAAGTAAACTGTTTTAATCTTTACCACACACTCCTCCTACATCCAAGGTTTACACAGCGTGCTGACCTTCAAACTGCCTGGCCAGCAGATTCCCCAGCCAGCGTTCCAGCAGTGGCGTGATGCCCCTCATGAAGAACAGCCATACTCTCCAGCCTGGAGCCCAGAAGCCACAGCCAGGACCTTTGCCCACAGGCCCCTAGAAGAACAGAGACATGGTAAGAGCAGGTCACTTACTGATACTCCAGAATCCCTCCCTTGTTGCTCATTTTACATGAGGTCACCATCACGTGGAAAGGTGGAACTTACTGTGTTAAACCTGTAGTAGATTAGATGTTTCAAGTCCTTGCACATACGAATCTGCCTCATCAGTTTGTACTTGTATCGGTACATTCCCGTCAGCTGACCCACATGGGCAAAGATGTACTGCAAGCCATCTGCCAACTGCAACACAGGGAGCACAGTCAGAGGTAACAATAAACAATACATACATTGCCTCAAAAAGCCAGGTTTATTTTACAGCCAGGAGCAGAATGTATTAGGCCATACAAAGCTCCTAACACTGACTCATACAATGATCAATTCTTATCAGCTAGGGTAAAAGCAGAATTTCATGCCATGCTGCATGCTTTCATTGTTCGCCTTCTCCATAACACTGCAACATTCAGTCATTTTGTGCATCTTATATAAACCCGCCCAGATACTCCACTCCTCCTCTCAACTTCCCCTCCTCACCTTTAAAAAAACAAAGAATAAAAAAAAAAAAACCAGCCTACCTGAAATGCATCCACATTTCCAAGTCTGTATTGGACATGGCTGTCCACCACCAACTTAGTCAGCCGCAGAACCTCTCGACACAGATGGAAAGCATTACCAAAACGAGATTTTTTCCTTTCCTGGAAGAGACAAAAATCCAGGATTTATGTAACAATGTTATATAAGTGTGAAACAGCTCCAATGCGGTCAGTTTGTACAACAACTGAACAGTTGAGGCACTGTGACCTGTCTTACCACACTAGCTGCTTAACAATCTTCAGGTAAACTTTACTCTTGAGTAAAATAGCACATGGACCAATACCTTAGTGGTGAGGGTCTTCACGGGCTTCAGGTTGAAGTTGTAATCCAAGTGAAGGTAGTTTAGGTTCTTTCGGTGGATCAGCAAGTTCAGCATATTGTAGCCCTGACGACACACCTGCAGGCCCACTTCTACCCAGTCCAGCTTCGTTGACTGGAAAAACTTTGTAGCCTTGAAGGAGCGGAACAGGTACCTGGAGAGAGCAGAGACTGTAATCAGCTGAATCCCCCACACAGGTCAGCAGTTCCCCACTGAACAGACCTCACTTACCTCTTCTTCTGGGCCTTGGGAGGTCTGTGCTTGAGCGCATTCAGAACATAGTATTTCAGTAGCTTCTGATAGGAAACGCGCACTTTCACTGGCTGACCTGCTGGGCAGTGCTCACGATACCTAGGGATAAGCCATATTTCAAATTTTCAGGTAACTCACATTCCTTAGAGAACAACAAGTTTCCAGAAACTCTCCTAAAATCTCTAGAAACTAGTCACCACAGGATGTCTTTATTTTCATTGTAACAAGATAATAACATCACGATTGCTAGAACATCCCTTCCTCTGGGAAAGAACTAACCAGTTCTTGACCAGTGGGATATCAAGAGCTCTCCGAGTCCTCCCAGATCTCAAGTTGAAGGGCCGTGGGGCCCACAGCAGGGCAATGCCGTTGGCTGTGTTATCTGTGTAGAGCGGGGTATCCTTCAGGAAAGGTTCCACAAACTCTGGCAACTCAAACTCTTCATCATCATCAGGCAACGGTTCCTGACTCTGAAATGCAGAAACAACACACAACATCTGTTTCCTGGTTGCTTCAGCTCAGTTTTCAGAGTTAACCAAGTAAAAACTATTTCTTTGCTCTCATGGTAGAAGTGTGATGGTGCTGAGTACCAGAGAAGCAAAAAGCACTCTACAAGGCCCCAGTGGGCCTGAGAACTAACTTCGGCTACTAGACGTAAGCTAGGTGTTATGGAGGTAACTCAAGGGAGATGTTAGCTCCGTGAATATGCCAAGGGCAAGCAAAAAGATAAATAACCTATCAGAAGACTCTAAAATAACACTGTTAATTACACATTGGGCTTTATCCTACAGAGACCAAAGAAGACAGCTTTGTGCAACTCCAGAAGTAGAAAAAGACTACAAATGACAACTGTGGGGTTTTTTGTGAAAGGGCTATTGCTTTCTCCTGAAATCTCTATGTGTTTGTCACTATCAGAAGCAAGGTTACTAACAAAATGCTAAAGCCCCATCACGTCCACACGTAGGGTTTATCACAGGCTCTCTTGGAGAGTGACTCACCTTCACAGAATGCCTGTGCGAAATGGGGTTGATCAGTGGATCGAAGTAAAAAGCTGGAAGATCAGGATCTTCTGTTTTAATGAAAACGACGTTTGGAGTATGATACCTACAATACACAACATGTATTAGAGCACCCTGACAGCTATCCCCTCCTCCCCCTGCTCTTGAAGCTGCTGCACTTACCAGGTGAGGTGGACATGGTGTGGCAGGTTATTGTACAGGTACGGGAAAGCGATTTTGTACTCTGTCCTGATCGGCTGCCTGATGATAATTTTGTTGATGTCATTAAATTCATTCCAGTCTTCATCCCTCAAATGAGACAAAAAGAAATTGTATGAGCGTTTGGGGGGACAGGAGGGCAAACGTTTTTGACTGAAGACATGGTAAGAGTGCTTTTCGTTTAGCCTTCTCTTCACACTAACAACCATTCAGTGTCCAAAGCAGCAAGCACATCACAGACTTAATGCTAAAGAGAGTGAACACCCAGGAATAGCTCGCTCAAGGGAAGACACTTGATTAACACATTAATCTTCCCAGCCCTTTTCCCAGATAACCACTTATCCTTCCTCCTAAACCCACCACTTACTGAAGATTGATGTCTCTAACAAGAGGCTCGAACTTGGGACCTCCAGGAATAGCCATGTTCAGCGCTTTGGAGGTAAAGAATGCTTTCAGGTCAAACAAATAGAAATAGTTGTCATCCACAAGGTCAGTGAGCAGCTGATTGGCCAGCCGGTACAGCGTGGACATCATCGGGAGAGTGAACTGCCAACGCTGGTATGTCGAACCGTTTACATACCTGCAAAAGAACAAAGCACGGACACTCAGTATGCAGCCAGAAAACAACTGAGCCTTTACCAAAGGACCAAAAATAACCAAACACCTTCCACGGCCCATCATTTGCAGAATATTTCAAGGACAAGCAACACATGGGCCCCTCTAGACAGAAAGAAAGGCTACAGGACTGCTAAAGGCTACCACGGACTACATCTGCCCAGAAAACACTGACTGCTCCAGTTCCTCTCCTCCTCCATATCCAAACTGATACACAACATCTGCGCACTCTTAGCAAATATTAATTCAAATTCCAACTAGACAATCCAGGTTGTCATCTTTATGGCATGGTAAGAAACATCAGAGTTGTAGCAGTTAACTGGGCAGCAGCCCTCCCAGACTGAGAGGCCTTGTTTGCCCTCGCCGGATGCTGAAGACAAGAGGCATAGCTTTACAACAATCAGGCTTTCCCTCCCACCCTTGAGGGAAGGTTTTTCTCTCCCCACCAACATCATATGTAGCCCAGCATAACACAATCAAAGGTTACATACTGCTATGTATTTATGTAGTGCATTTGGTTTTCCCCCCTCCCAGTGAACTGCGCTACCAGAGAGGCACGTACTTCCTGTTGTCTTTCAGCGGCTGGTGGTCATAGAACCAGTCCAGCACAGGAGCATCCTCCTCTGGATCCAGCTCAAGCTGAATCGCTTCCAGGGGCTCCACGTCCAGGATGTTATCAGCGTAATCCAGAGGGGGTTCTTCATCATCAAATGGGGGGAATCTCATCCTCTTGAAGTGACGCCTATCCCTCTTCTCTCGCCTCATCATAATCCACATCGACCTGGCAGAAGCCCCAAGACCGTTAACCATCACTTTTATTGTGGATGCACAAGTGTTTGCTCACAAGTTCCCACCAGAGCAAAGGAAGAAGGCACTTACCCCCACTGAGCAATGTACACCGGCTCTATGACCCAGGGAATCTCATTCACAAAAGAGATGGCGCCTGTGATATGGTACAAGACCGGAACATCTCTGATTTGCTCCCAGGGCATGGGCATGTTCTCCAAGAGCTTCAGAACAGCATGAGGCATGTACTTCAGAGCACTACAACCAGAAATCAAGGAAAATCAGTGTTAGAAGGGATCTCAAGAGAACAGCCATCTATCTGCCAGAAACACAATTACCTCTACACCTTTCACCCCTGAAAACTGCTCATCTAACCCATTCATAAAGGCCTTCAGTGATGAATCCACGAACACTCTATGCTATCCTTGCACTTTATGCATGTCACTACCAAAAAGTTTTCTACTGGTTTGGCTTCCGAAAGACTGTCACACATTAGGAACGTTACAAATGAAAAAGAAAAATTTCAGATGAGTTTCTGGAGTTTTTATGGGTAATGGTAAGTTAGTGCAATGGATCATGAGCTGCGTGAGCTAGCTCTCTGAACCCAAACAGCAAAGAAGCAGTCATGGTGCTTCATAATCACGCAAAAAACATATGCTGACTCCTTCATACTCTCCCCAAACTTCTTCTACGGTAATGTGTTATCCAGAGTAATGCTTTTCCCAAGAACTCAAAGCAACAACTTCCTTTGCATATCCTTTTCTGCATTGCTACCCTAGTGCAACTGATTATCCCATCCTCCTTGAGCTACTACACTGCTTTCTATGCATGACTGACAGGGAAAGCCCTTTGGAGGAGGGGCTCTCCCTTTAACGATCAATGGGGAGCTTTGACAGGGCAGCAAAGGAGAACTCAGCTTGGCTCCCCCTGCATCACATAGCAGGGGGCTCCCTTACCCCAGGTATACGCGCTTGTCGTGACGGAACTTCCTGTTGGTCATGTCGCCGTGGTCACGGATGATCTTCCGGACGTGCTCGGGGGGCATGTCCTCCTTCTGCGCGTCCACGAAGCCGAATTTCCTCTTCTCCGCATAGCGCTTGGCCTGCAGCTGCTGCCACTTGCGGGCTGTAGGGACAGAGAGGCGGCGGGGTCAGGCTCGATCCCACTCGGGAGGATGGGGGTGCAAGGGCCGGCCCTACCCACCTTTCTCCTGCAGCTTCTCCTCAGACATGTAGTCGGGCAGTGGCGCCAGCGGGCTGGGCACCGGGGCGCAGCCGCCGCGGTAGGGGAAGACGGCGGCCATGGCGACGGACCTGTGGGGGTGAAGAGGGGCTCAAGGTGGGGACGGGACCACCCCCAGCCTCTCCCTCGCCATGCCCACCGGCACCCCCCGCCCGCCCCCGGGCCCCCATCGCCCCCCACCCGCCCTCACCGGCTGCCGCGACACCCCGCTCTTCCCCACCACAATGGCGGCCCACCGCCGTCGCCACCGCGCCTCAGAGACCCGGATGTGGGCGGGGCGCGCAGCCAGGAGGGCTGTCCACTCAGCTCTCGGGTAGCCTTGGAGACAGCAGGCGCAGCCCATCAGAACGCGGAGCAGGGGCAGGAGGCGGTACCAAGGGCGGAAGAGAAAAGGAAGTTGTTTCTGGAGCACACTTCCGGTGGAATGCCCGGCCCTCTCCGGTCCCGCCCTTCGCTGCTTTCGATTGGCGGAGAGAGGCAACGGTGACAGCTCGGCGCCGGCTCTGATTGGACGGCGTGCGGTGCGGATCAGCCCACGCTACCTGTCAGGGGGGCGCTGTGGGGCAGACGGCGCCGCGGGGCGACGTCGAGGGGCGCCGTGTGGGGCCGGGCCGCTCCTCCGTGGGGCCTTGTAGGGTGGGGGGGATCCCCCGTGGGGCCTTGTAGGGTGGGGGGGGATCGCCCGTGGGGCGTGGGCCTGTAGAGCGCCCCCATCAGCACTGCCCCCATGGCCATACTATGGCCCTTAATGCCTCAGCACGTATCCACCCCACCCTTGGTGGCCCCTTCCCGCCCCCCCGGGAGCACAGATGCCCCCCCAGCCCTCCGCACTTGCCCTGCGAAAACACAGGCCCTGCTCGCTGTAGGCAGACAAGCGGCCTCACCGTGTTGCCGTGGGCCACCCTGCAGCCGGGCGGTGGCTCGCCATAGGTCTTCAGCAGGGTGAGGGCTCCCTGGGGGGGGTGTCCCCATGGGGCGAGGGGCCTGTGCTGGAGGGGATATTGGCTCTTGGGAAGTGGGATGGGGCTGAAGGGGGTGCAGGCGGGTGGCAGGCTGGGGTGTAGCTTCCCCGACGACTCCTTCCCTGATGGAGACGCTCCCTCTAGCGCCGTGAACCCCTGTATGGGGGCATTAGAGGGGCAGGTCCCTTCCCAAAGCCCTTCAAGCCAAGGCTCTGGCATTTTCCATCAGGAGGGACAAGCACCGGGTACCCCCGCATCTGGCCACAGTGAGCTGCAAAGCTGCCACTTATCCCACCGTAGCACTGTGGGAAACTCATGTCTGCTTAGAGGCTCCCAATAGAGGCTTCCCGGGCCCTCAACCCCACGTGCCCGGGGTACACGACGCCCACATGACGGCAGGAATGTGGTAACACAATCCAGGCCTTGAGAAATATCACTGGTGTGGGCAGAGGCTGGAGGACAGAGCCAGCGTCGCTGAGCGGGTGCAGAGGCTGGGATCGGCAGAGCAGCTCCCAAAAAACTGGGCGTAAATGGGTCAAACCAGAGAACGCGCTGGCTGCCAGCTCTGCTCCAGCTAGGAGCTGTGGGTGGCACACCGGCACCTAAACACTGCTTGAGGTGACAAACCCAAACATGGAGTAGGTATCTCCAGCACCTGCAAGCTTCCCTGCACTCTCTACAAATAGAAACGTAAGCAGCTTTGGCCACGAGTCATCTCCAGCCTCCTACTGCCCACACGCATCGCTCGTCTTTCCCTGCCCAGGCAGAAATGTGTCTGCTCCCTTTTTTTTCCTCCTTGAAACAAGTGCCACCCACTCTGAGCAACACGTTGTTTCAGCCTGCCCCCCAGCTTTTCAAACCAAATGAGAGATTTTGAGTTAAAGGTTATTTGCCACACAGGAAGCACAACAGATTCAGTGGATTTCTCAAAACCGGTACACGCAACCGTGAGTGGGATGATCTTGCTTTTATACATGGTGCTGGGCTGCTGGGGAACAATTCAGTGTGCGGGAATTGGTGGGGAAAAGGAAATGTGGAGTAAAAAAATTTTACAAATTCTGATTCCTTATCCTAGGAAGCCTCCAGGGACAGGCAGAGTGAACCACAAGGATCCCAGCTTTGGGAATGAGAGCAGTGAAGCCACATGCTGGGTGATCTGCCTGCAGCCTGCCCTATTTCACAGCCAGCACTTTCCTAACCCCACAGGTCACAAGCGGCTCAGGGCAGCAGGGCTAAAGGCAGAGCCACGGCAGGGGCTGGCACCCATCCTGCCGCCTTTTAGCCTCCCAGTTGCGAGCCCCAAGGGAAGCGCAGCTTCCCCTTGCCTAAGAGAGGAGGAGCGTGTCAGCAGGAACAGAAGAAACCTTCATCTTCCTCCATAGAAAGGGGGGGAGGGGGGGAGCCACAAGAGAGGTAGACTGTGCCAGCGTACAGTGTATTTTTACTCTGTGGTGGGGAGACATAGTATAAGAAGCACCGTGCTAGGCAGTGACACCCCTGCAGCAGGCTGGGATGCCAAGTCCCTTTTTCCCTCTAAGCCCCTTCCCCTCAAGCCATTTCATTTGCAGCCATTTATTAAAAGCTCGTGTTAGTAACAGCTCTTGCTGCTGGGTAAGAGCATTACACTGGGCTCTGCAGTAGAACTTTTCACTCCTAATAGAAGCCTAAATCCCAATAGAGGCCTATGCCTGAAAACCCCACATCTGTGGGAAGTGACCATCACATAGCATCATCCTGGCCAGCGACTCACACTCTCCCACGCTCATTTATGGGCACTTAACATGTCTGGGAACAAAATAACACAGAAAAAGCTCCAGTCGTCAGGAGAAGTTGGCCGCCTGTCCCCAAGCACAGCACCGCAGCATCCGCTGTTCGGTGCTCTGCCTCCAAACTGGACCCCACAGCGGGCAGCATTCCACCCAGACAAGTCTCAACCTCTCCCTCCATCACCCACCTGGGACAATCTCCTTGGAGAGGACTCATGAGTGCAGGATTTGGCTTCTATGGGCCCTGGCCTTGAGGACGAAGCCTTGCGGCCTCTCTTGCCTGGTGGTGCTCCCATGGGAAGCGCCACAGAGAATGCAGGACTGAGCGCAGTGTCCCTTGGTCGATGGGACACTGCGGGCTGCAGCGCTGAAGGGGTTAGAAACATACCGTGGTGTTTGGATGTCTGGAAAAGCAGTGGGGAAACAGTGCTCTTCTGCTCCCTTCTCATCTCAGCGGTGCCTCAGGGAGCTGCGAGAGCTGTTGAGGCTCCTCTGAGCAGCTCCCAGTTGTCCGACCACGTCATCCAAAGGTGCAGGGGGAGCCAAGCCCCAGTGCCTGGTCCATGAGCACCTTCTCTGCTGTGCAGGACCCAGGATCTGCAGCCACAAGAAAAGCCCCGATGCTCTGTTAGTGTGGACCCTCCACGCAAGGTGCTCAAACAGCCACATTCATGCTCTACTGCGCTTTGCTGTCCTGCTCCATGGGCTCAGGGCTGCTTATCCCCCAGACCCTGCAGGGAAGGGAGCTATTGCTCCTTCTCCCGCTGCACGTCCCGGCTGGACTTGAAGAAGTCACTACGCAGCAGGCGGTAGAAGAGGATGATGTTCATGGGCGTCATGATTGCCATGCCCACCGTGCCTACAGCGTACGTTGCTGGGGGCACATTCTCCCGATTGAGGAAGAGCCAGCGAGTCATCCAGGCCAGCGTGGCGATGCGAAACACCACATAGGTGCCCAGGTTGATGATGCTGTTGAGGCGGTAGCAGGTGGTGTGCACCAGGTTAGCCATGAGCAGGATCTGTCGCAGGTGGAGGAAGATGGAGTTAATCTCCACCAGTAAAGCCACGAGTGCAAACCCGACATACTGATGGAACAGCACTGCAATACCAAAGCAGACAATCACCTGGGAAGGAGAAAGAAGAGAGGCTGAGCCCAGCAGCGGGTTGCTCTTAGCTGCTGCAAACCGGAGCCCTCCATGCTTGGGCGCAGCATGGAGCAAGGGTGGAAATGGTTATCAAGCCAGTGCCAAACCGCTGGTCATCACCCCATACACGTTTGCAGCATTGCAGCCTCCAGCCAGCGCTGCAGCCTCGGGCATGAGATAAAGCCTCCCCACTGTTGCATGAAACATGAGCAGGTTGGATTTTTTTCCTGTGGGAGGAGAGGGAAACACTTCTATAAACTCCAGGTTGGCAGAGGAGACAGAGCAGCCAGACCTAACCCTGCTTTTGTGGCCTGGGGAATGCAGTTGGTTGTGGCCCAGCAGGTTTTTCCGCACACAGCGAACTGCTGAACAGGGCAGGAAGGGAGACGTGTAGCCCAGGGCTACGGTTGCTGCTGGCTCAGGGATTCTCCCCACAACAGGCACGCTACGGGGATTAAGCGGCTTTGGTGCATGAGAGCCCCGTGGGATGCCCTAAACCTGGCCTGATGCACCCTGGGGCTGCTGGATGCTGCAGCAGAGGACAGGGCTGTTAGGGGCAGAGCGGGCACGATTGCTGCCCCGCACCCTCCCTGCCAGGCGGGGGGACAGGCTCTGCCTGCCCGCACTTCAGCACACTCAGTCCTTTCTTCGGTTTATACTATTAATGCTGTTCTCTGTATTGGCTCTTTAATGAGATTATCTGCTCCCTGCTTGTTAAGTCACTGTCTTGGCCTGAATTAGCTCTCTTGTGGAGATGACCTTTTGACTTGCGAGCAGCGGCCGGCAGAGCCGCAGGGTTTGCTGGGCTCTGCGAGACAGCAAGTCTGACCATCGCCTCCCCGAACTCATCCCAGGTAGGTCCCAGTGCTGTCCCTGTGCCCTGTCCCCAGGCCCTGCAGACCCCCGTGCCTCCCCTGTAACCCACAGCGTCTCTGCTGCTCAGCTCCAGACTGTGCCAACCCCTGCCCTGCAGCATCCGCAATGCTCCAGCACCCGGACATCGGAGGCTATCAAAGAGAAACGCACGCTGGGCACAACCAGCAGCAAGGTAGGGCAGAGGGCACTGGTGTGGGGCTCCTGCACCACGGCTGCTCCAGGCACCCCAGCCCCACGGCCGCAGCTCTGACCTGAATGAGAGGAAAGCACCCCGGGGAGCGGGAGGTGGAAGGAGGCGATGTGCAGCCCTTCTGGGCAGATGCTCAAGTGGCTGAGAGCTGGCAGGAGCTGAGCTGCTCGCCTGTGCTGGTGGGGACACCGGGGTCACTGCCTGTCCATGCCACCGTTATGCATCAACCCCCCAGCCCCTTCCCCCCCTACTCTGTGCACACATGTTTTTTTTTCCTACCCCATCTTTGTGTGCCTTTCTGCAGACCCTCGAAGAGTACACGAGTCCTGCAGGACTAAGAGGAGCTCCAAGCCCTGCTGCCTGGGCTTCTCTCCCCAGGCAGAAAAATCAGACCGATTTTGTAACAGGCAGCAACACCCACACTAGCAACAGCAGGAGCCCCGCTCGTGTCCCCCAGCCCCAGCCTCCCTGGTGGTACAAGTGCCAGGGTCTGTCCCTCGGAGAGCGGACGGTGGACTCACCACAGAGTGATGGAAGAGCAGCTCCCAGGACTGGTGAAGTTTCTGATTGCACAGCATGTCCACGAAATCTTCAAGGAAATAACCTGGGATCGGAGAGGCCATAAGTAAAGAAGGGGGCCAGGAAGAGCTGTGCCATGCGACCCCCCCCCCCACCCCAGCAGGCCCTGCACCTGCCTGGGCTGGGCAGCCCCTCTGGGGGAACGATGGCCACAGCTCAGCCCAAACCTTGTGTGGGTGGCAAGTCATGCACGGAGCAGGATCACAGAGAGCAGGAGAAGGAAACTGGTGTGTTTTGGGTCGCCCCCTGCAATCATTCTGTAGGACATGCTCCTAGGGAGAGGCAATAACTAACTGATCATTTGGATCTGTTCCCAAAGAAGGGTGACAGTGAAGGCAGCACGGGGACCCTCACCCTTGTTACTGTCCCAGAATCAGATCCCTTTCAGCCTGGAGCCCTAAACAGCTGCAGGATTCGCTGCCACCCAACCAACCCTACATTGGCATTTTAGATACTCAGACCTCCTTGCTGAGCTGTAGCCGTGCTGGGAAGCCTGTTAGCACCGACCACAGGGCCGGTGACAGGTCTGCAAGAAGGTGACAATGGGGTGGGTGGGAGCGAGGCTTCACACAGCCAGAGGACTCAAAGCTCCTGGCCTCCACAGTGGCAGGTTTAGCTCGAGGCTTTGGGGAGACCTGCATCAACCCCATATCATGGGCGTTTTTGGGATGCCCCGAGCCCTGGGTGCCCCGCGAGGATGGTGACGGGCAGCCTGGTGCCCAGTACGTCCTGGCTGCGGGTGCCGTGGGACAGAAAGGAGCCACTGTCCTTTGCCAAGAATAGGGCGATTGTCTGGGGTGCCTGAGACATCGCTGCCCGTGACATGGCTCGAGGGGCTGGTGTCAGGCACTGACGAGCCCCTGGGAACCCCCCGGGGGGGCAGACCAGGGGGCAGCCCACTCCCCCCACCTCACCTACAGATACTGCGACCAGGCTGTGTGCCCCGGGCGGGTGCGTGCCCACCAGGTCCTCGGACAGCCCGGGGTAGAGGCAGAACCTGCAGGGAGAGTGATCGTGAGTGCCGGGCAGTGCCTCCGGTTCCCCAGTTCCCTTCCAGTGTCCCTGGTGCCCACTGGTGCTGCTGACCGCCCCGGAGCCCTCCTGTCCCCCTGGTCCTCCCATAGGCACCCCTGTCCTCCCGTTCCCCCCAGAGTCTCCCTGTCCCTCGGTCCCCCTGTGCTCCTCAATCCCTCCTCCCATCTCTCAGTGGC
>JAVKLA010000084.1:6405120-6424587 GCA_034782735.1 Sagittarius serpentarius | reverse complement strand
GCGCGGCCCCCCGGCCCCGCCTCGCCCCGCCCCGGGGCCCGCCCGGCCGCCCCCCCCCCCCCCCCCGCCCCGGGTACCGGCACCGCCCCGCTCCCCGCCCCGATCGCCCCGGTGCCGCCCGGCCCCACGCCCGCCCGGGGGATGCGCGGCCCCGGGGAGAGGCGGGGAGCGGGAACAGGGAGATTCGTCCCCGCAGGGACGGGCCGGGTGGGCTGCGGGGGCCGCCCCCGCTGCCGGCGCTGGCATTTCCCCCGTCCCCCCCTCCCACCCCCCCACGCAGAGCCGCAGACACGCAGGGACAGCGCTTCCCCTGGGAGCGTGTGAGTCCGGGAGGGGGGGGGGGGGGGAATGGGAAATGAGCACCCCGGGGTGTGCATCAGCCTTCCCCGGGCATCGCACGGCAGAAACGACGGCCAGCCCGAAAGGCGGCTGTAAGCGTGCGACGGAGCGGGGGCCTGGGTGTCCCGTCAGTGTGCTAGAGCTGGGGACACCTCGTTCCCCTGAGGTTCCTCCTCCACCTCGGTGGCACTGGGTGGCTGAACAACTCACCCGTGAGGTGCTTGCGGCCTGCGGTCCTTCGCCCCACAGCAACCCTGGCACGTGATGCCAGCGAGGCCCTTGCGCCCTTGCGCGGTGCTGGGGAGCCGTCCCTCAGCCTGGGTAAGGGCCCGCACAGACACACGCCCCGCTGGGTCTGACTGCACAGCAAAGGGCCTGCTTGCCCCGCCGAAGTAACGCTCTGCCCGCAAGCACTGTTGTCCTTCATCCCCCTGCCCCACGTCTGGCCCCGAGAGGAGCTCCCCAACGTCTGGGTTACCCCAGCACTGCTGTCCGGGGTTTGTGAGAAGTCAGGATCCCACACCCACCATTTCTTTAGTTCCATCCTACAACTATGCTGCTTTGGCAGCTTCCGGTAATTCAATCGCTTCCTTGTTGCTTTTTGATGTCTCCACCAGAAGCGTGGCTGCCGCACAGACCTCGCTTCTCTCCTGCAGACGGGATGAGTCACCGCGTACACACTGATTAATGTCAACCTCTGCCTCTCCTTTGAGGTACTAATTTCAGATGAAATCTTCTGCTTTCTCTTTGCTGAAACAGAAACGGGGGGAGCCTGAGCTCTCCGTTGCTGCCCTGACTGGGGTGATGGACACTAAAACATCAACAAGTAATATGCTGATGGAAGGGACGCTGAGGAGGGGAGCGATTAAATCAGATCTGAAGGAGAGGGGTGAGATAGCCCCAACTGATAGAAAAGCTTCTGTTCCTGCTGCAAAAATTTGCTTAAAAACCGGACAAGACAATGTAATTTCATAGCGGTTAAGTGACAGGGAGACGCTGCCTGAAGTAATCAGCAGAACCTGACTGCTCAGGGGATTGTAAATAATCTCGTGTATTAGGAGTTGAAGGATCACACAGGCTAATCTGTTACTGAGAAGGCCAAATGCAAAGACATTTCTGTTTAGCGTAAGATATGCTGAGGAAAGGGAGACATGCCTTGGAGACATGCCAGGCTGCTCAGGGCACCGAGGACAAAAATCATTTAACAATTAATTGCAGTATAAAATTGCAGAGAGATGATTCCTAATGAGGAGTTGTCTGCAGTGTTTTAGCCTCAGACATCTCAGCGGCTCCTTTCCGCGGTGACAACCCTGCCCTTCACCTGCCTGCAGGTAAAGTCCCAGACCATGAAATGCCCGCAAGCCGGGCCCAGTTTGTCCCAGGGGCTCCGCCATTCGCGGTGTTATTCTTCTGAAGATGAACATTTGGCCAGGCTCGGGTCAGGAACAGGAATAGTTAAGATGTTTCTGGACAGTTGAGAGCTTTTACCTGCCACTTCTGCAAGGGAGGAATTTAAGCCGTGATTAACTGAGACTCTGGTTCAGGGGCTTTGATCCCACTGCCAGAGCACTAGCGACAGCTACATACATTGTATTTTGTGGATACTTTCAGCCCAGATTTCACCTAATTTTACCGGGACTTGCCATCAGACAGTGGTTTCTTAGAAGCTCTTTTTCCAGCCTTTTCTCCTTTTCTGCCTTCCTCTGCAGCAATGGCATTAAGCAGGGATGGTTTCGAAGCTGGAGACTTCCAAGCCCAGTTCCAAACAGGTCCCTTGACACCAGATTAGGCCAAATACTCAGCCGCGTCCCACGGGCTCGGAGGCCAGGCTTGTCCCAAAAGAAGCCGCACGGACGAGCGAGGGACAGGAGGAGCTCTGGGGCACAGCTGCCACCAGAGGTCCCTGCACGCTCGCTGCAGAGAGCGGCCCGATCTGATGGGACTCCTGATTCACACCTTATTTGGAGATATTGCCTTTTTCACCCAAATTTCGAGAAGTTTTCCAACAGTCCCCAAACGACCTCATTTTTTGCACGGAGGCAGCTCAGCCTGATGACAGGTCGCTGCCGGTGCCTGCTCCCAGCAGGGCAGGGGACTCCTTCCAGATGTCAGCAAGGACGTGCCTGGGTCCATCCCGTAATGCTGTGGGGACCACAGCTAATCCCACAGCAAGGGCCTTACAGCAGCAGCCGGGGTGTAAATCGAGGGTACAGCAGTTTTTTTCTGTAGCTGGACAGTGGCTCTTGTCTCACTCTCACAGGCTGGAGTTTGCAGCACATCTGAGAGGGAGAACCCATTTCCGACAACGAAGAGCTGGCAGTTCATTGATAATCCCCTAGATGAATTCTGCCAGATAAACTGTGTCCTCCCCTAGACGCTCCCCACTGCTCCTGGATGGGGGTTTGGGTGTGCTTTCACCACCATCCCTTGCACAAGGAGGAGCCCATTCCACTCCTGAGCGCTGCCCGGGGCTCGCCATAGCCAACAGATGTGGGAGCTTCTGACACGGCAAAGTCCTTCTGGCAAAAGTCACGCCCCTGTTTTTGGAAAGCCTCGCTCCCTTAATCTGCCTCTCTCCAGCCAGGGAGGCATAAAGCCCATCTGCTCATCTTATGCCAGACCTGGCTCACACCTAAAATAATTTGAGGAGTCCAAGTTCTCAAACAAATCAAGAAGCTTGGCTTCCAAACTTTAATTAACTGTTGTCTTCATCCCTCTCTAAAGTGTGTCACCGCTCTATCTGCTAGGCCATAGGAAGTCAGACGATACAGGAAAGCTTTACACTATATAGCCACGTTTTCATTCAGAAAGTCTGTAACTCCACACTTAATGAAAGAATCTACTGTGCAAAATGCATGCCGTGTATGGCAAAGCATGCCCAGGCATTGCAGAGGTAACTGTGAAGAGCTGAGATCAATGCAAACAAGAGCGTCCACCCCTTCCAGCCAGAAACACCTTCCTGATGTGGAAGCTGGATATTCTCCAAGTGGAACTGGGGATATACTTACCATAGCCACAGGACAAAGGCACATCAGTCACTGTGAGCATGGCAAGCAGGAGAAGGGTTTCTGCTGGCACTGACAACGCAGAGAGCTTTTAGTACCTTTTTTCCCCAGCCCTTAGCTCCATTTCACACATGAACACCCCCCCCACACACCCACACCCCTCCAGGATTTAATGCAAGAAACACCAAAGTGTGCATCACTTAAGCACTGACCTCAGGACTTGATCTTGTCCAGCAGAAGGAAGCATCTGGCTTTGCACCGCAGCCCGTCCACTCACCCTGCCCAAGCCTGTGAGCTCGGCCTCCCGAGGGGAAGACTCTTCCCTCCCGCAGCGTTTTGACTAGCCCTGCAGGTGTTCTGCTGCTGCCCACGTTGCTCAGCCTTCCTGAGACCATTCCTTGAATAATACAGTGTCTCCTGGGAGTTTCACAGTGCCAGGATGCTCTGGTATCAGCTGCTGGCCGCTGCCCGGCCAGAGCCACCCGGGCAGAGCCTGCTTTGCCCGCATAATAAACAACCCCATGGCAGATCACTCTGCATGCTCTTGCTTTTGGCCTTCTTCCTTTTTCCCCGGGACTGGAAGCCTTTTTTTCTCAGGTTTTGGCAGAAGAGACCTGTAGGAGAAACCTGTGACAACAGTGCGGTGTCCTTAAGGATGCTGCGGGCTCAGCTGTCTCTCAAGGGCTTGGGCTGGACCAGCTGCCACGATTTGGTTGTGCAAAAGGTGTGCTCTCTCCTTCTCACTCCGGTTGCACAGGTATGCTGTGGGATAAAAAAAATTTCCATGGACAATCACGTTGACTGGCAAAACCCCTTCAAGCACAGCAGCATGGGCTGTTCCTTATATTTCTCCTCTGCTTTCAGTAACTGACATGCCCCAAATTTGTTTACTTTCTGAATTGTTTATCTGCTGCTGTTAGTAAGTTCCTAATTAGTTATTCAAGTTCCTTCTTTCCTTGTGGTGAACAGTGAAACATGGGGCCAGATGTCGGCCCAGCCTGTATCCCATCTCTCACCACCTCCAGACACGAATGCTTAGGAAGAAAATGTGAAACAGCATGTATAATTATTCTTACCCTATAAGCAAATTCATTGCCAGTAAAAATTTCCTTTTCCATGTCTTCTTCCCTTGTGGGATAAACATTTTTCTCCCTGTTTAGTTCACCATTCTCAAGCTTAAGTAATTTTTGATGGATATCTATGTGCTTTCTGGTTACATCACGAGGTATTTATGACCGCATGTTTTTTTTGCAATTCAGACAGGTTCAGAATGAGCCCTGCAAGGTGGAAGCACATCTCAGCCCCTACACCCTCTCCGTGCAGCATCACGCGTTGTTGAGCCCACTTGATTCCTCCTGCGTTACGAATATAAGCACAGGAGCTTCCTAACTACGTCTCCTGCTGCTGCCAGCTCTGCAACTTGGAACAGGTTAGGTTCCCTCCTGAATTCTCTTGTTATTAATATCACAAACCAAGCTGTTCTGAGCGCGGTGTCCCATTAATCATTTTAGCTCTGCTGCAGTTTTCACCTCGCTTCCTCTTCCTGCGCCTGAACAGTCTTCAATAACGTTCGACTCTGTGGGTAACGCCCGGTTAAAACTGGCAGGTCTGCTAAGGCAGGGCAGGACCCTGACCTGAGCAAGCTGGGGGCAAGCAAAGGTGGGACAAGCCACAGCCACGGCTGCATTACGGCATGAAAAAATGTGCTACACTGGCTGACAGTAGTAGGGACTTGAAGGGAGGAGAGCTACCCCCCCTCCCCCCCCCCCATAAATCTTCACCTCTAAACTTGAGTTTTCTGGTGTGCTGACAACACTGGAGAGACACAGCAAAAGGGAAGATACCTGATAAAATACGAGGTCAGCTCAGCGGCTCGTGTGAGTCAGCAGCAATGCAGGCAGCAGATCTGGTCAGAGATTTCCGATGCCTACCTGGGCTCTGTTTGCGTTTGGGGGCACCGCTTCCTTTTGCTCTCTTCCTTCCTATGTTTAATCCTGCTGTGTGTTACAAGCAAAGGTCTTAACCACTCCGAGTATCTGCCTCTGGGTGACCTAACAAAGGGCCAAAAGATGCCTACAGAGCACCTTCCCAAAAATCTGCTTCCAACAGCATCCCATTGCCCGAATCCCTCAAGAGCATATTGTGCGTTCCTAGGTGCTGGCTCTCAGAGATGCCGAAACACAGCAACCCTGCAGCTAACCCAAACCTTCCCTCTTACATCCAGTGCCCTTTTCCACTTTCTACTGTCATCTTTGCCCTATCAGAGACAGGCATTTTCTTTTGCCTTTATCCCTTTGCATGTTACAAAAGCCCTTCCCTGGGTGCTGGGCTGCATCCAGCAGCATCCATCGGCGTCCAGCAGCCGAATTAGCAGCTCAGCCCTGCAGTGTGAACGCCACCGCACAGGACCGAGCCCTACCTGGCTCGTCCCAAAGCCTCCCACAGCTGCACGTCTTTGTACCTGCCACTTTGCCGGTGCGCTGCAGCTTTCATCCACAAGCAAACAATGTTTTTCAGGGATTTCTGCTGAGTCAGAGAATGCCTCTGCGAGGGCTGCTGCCTCTCCACGTGGGAACACGCTTCTGGGGAATAATTACAGAGAGTTTAAACGGAGACGTTCAGCAGCCAAATTGCTTCACATTCAGGCTCCTGGCCAGGAAGGCAGAGCCTAAAAGCTGCTCGTTGGCACTGTGAGAAAATACCTCACACCTGCCCCCATCATGGGCGTGCATCGCCCGTGGGCTAAGATCACTCCTTACGTGGCAGCGCCCCGGCACCGAAAGAACGTATGTTCATGGCTTGGAGGGTCCGACAAAGGGAGCTGCTTCGCAGATCAGCCAGCTTGCACTTACCGAGCATCCCTGCGCAGGCCCTCTTCGCCGGGCCATGCCCACCAAAAGATTTTTATGCCTCCCTCCACTGGATTTGGGAACGTGCTGCGTGGCAGAAAGCTGGTCAATACGAAGCTCCGGTTCTGCAATGGAGATGATGGAAGCACACTGCTAGTAACTTTTCCCCCCTCCCTAAATTTTGGGCATATTTTAAGGTTGTGAAACATATTGACTGTGAAACAGAGATAAGAACTGGAGTAGACACAAACATCGTAGGCGTTACTCCTGGTTTTTTGCAATTCCCACTCTGTTCCAAAAATAGTACAGCAAGGAGCACACTGCTCGGTGACATCCTTCAGGGACCAAATGACGATGAGACCATGTGCCTGGACATCAGCAGACTGAACCAGAAGCAGAGCTGGGATGTAAGGCATGTGCAGAGGTCCTGAACACTTTACGTTCCTTAAAATAGATGGAGAGAGATCTTAACAAAAGATCAAATTAAATAATCTTATATGTTATTGAAATACATAAAAAATAGAAATATAATTCCAAAGCACTGAAAAACTATGTTGCACTGAGCTAGAGCGCTTTCCATCAAGAAAAGGGGCGATGGGAAGCGGAGTATCGCTGCATCCACTCAAGTTTCTGTTCACACTGCACACAACGCACCCGGTCTTTAGACCACACCTGCACCATAGTTCCTAAGTGCCCTTAATTCTTTTGCAATACTAAACCCAGGCAAAATACACTTAATGAGGCACAGACCAGTTTCAGAAATCAGATAAGACTCACTGGCAGGTAGCCGCTTCCAGGAGATGTGCCTGCTGAAGGACGGGGACGTTGTGCAACTCGGGGAGAGTATCACCCAACTGTGGGCTGGCGGCAGGGAGAGCACTTGCGGTAAGACGTGAGGGTGTCACCTCAGCGGAGGAGAAACTCGTAGACGGCAGCGGTGGTGGCTTTCCGACTCGGGGGACGGGTGCCTGAGCCCCCCATGGCGGGACAGGGTGAGTACCTGCTGATGCTTCTCCTAAGGGACCTGGGAGCAGGGCAACGGCACGGTTGGGATTTACAGCAGCAAGTCACCACCCTGCACCGAAACCTGCCTCGAACAACATTCCTCTGCTCCATTTCTTGCTTTTTTTCCCTCCAAAACAGAGAGGGAGATTTCTAACCAGCCTCTCAGCTGATTGCTAAGGCAGGGACAGCACTACGGACCAAGGTTTTTGGCTCTTTTCTAGCCCAGGAGGCATTTTGGGCAGGGATTACTGCTTACATGGCAATTAGCATGAATAACATCTCTGCACAAATGTTGGAGAGGTTTCGGAGAGGCTGAAGCAGCTTGTCAGATCCCGGTTTGGGGGAGCCATGGGATATGGCAGCAGCACCTTGCATAAATAATTGTGTTTATTTACAACAGTCATTAATTGTATTTGCTCACTCACCCTGTGCTGCAGTTGAGTTTAATGGGACATGGGGCTGAAAAGAAAAAGTGGGTTAAGTTGGAGAAGAAAAGGGCAGAGGAATGGGCTTTAGGTTTGGACACAAAAAAGGGGGGGAAAATGTGTGGCTTCCACCAGTCGAGGGTTTTTTCCTGGCTGTAGCAGGAGTTTGGGACCCCTTGAGCACACAGAGCTGACCTGCTCCCAGCTGGGGCGGTGGTGGCCCTGCATTTTGGGGTGGGATTTTGCAGCGACAGCACAAGGGTGCCCAGGGAGGACTGTCTGCCGAGGGATGAAAGACAGCGCCTACAGGTGACAGCATCCATGGCAGCCGACCCTTCCCTCTGCTTGCCCACAGCTACCGGCATGGATGGCGACGACACCGTCACCACCGAGGTCTGCAAGGAGGCAGATGTTGGGGACGGAGAGTGAGTACCCGGCGGAGGGAGGCCGGGGCCTGCCCTGCTGCCATGAGGCCTGCAGGCAGCCGGGGTGGCATCGCCATGGCAACAGCCGTCATGTTGGTGGCCGCCATATTGGCAGCCACCATGTCGTTGGTTGAGGGGCGCGGCATGTCGGCTGCGAGGGGCTGAGCCTCGGCTCCCCAGGGTGCCCACCTCTCCCGCAGGCTCCGGGAGGTGATGGTGGCTGGCTACCCGGTGCTGCTGGTGAGGAACAAGAAAGAGTTCAGCGCCCTGGGCAGCAAGTGCCCCCACTACGGTGCCCCGCTTAGCAAAGGTAACCCTGGCTCTGGGCAGGGGGGAGAAGCCATATCAGGGAGGTCGGCTCTCACCACTCAGTTGTGGGTGGCTTTTCTATTGCAGGAGTCTTGAAAAGGGAGAGGCTGCGCTGCCCCTGGCATGGTGCCTGCTTTAACATCAAAACCGGAGACATTGAGGAATACCCTTCTCTGGATTGTCTTCCCTGCTTTAGGGTGACTCCTTGTCTCTCCCTCCTCCCAGCCTGGGCCACGTCCTCCATACCACCCACATTCTTTCACTCTCACAAGCTCCGTGTTGCTGACACCAACTGAAAGCACCCTGCCCTGGCCACAGCTCTGTGGTCCAGGTCACAGAGCTACAACACATGGGATGATTTCTTGGGCTCATGTAACTCCCCGTCCTAAAACTCCATTCAATCAAAGGTGATACCATACATCCTGGTATCCCTCGCAGCCAGCACAGCTCGTTTGGAAAGAAAAAAGAATTTACACCTCTTCCTGAGTGCTCTTGGGATAAGGAGAAAAAGCTCATGAGCTCCTCAGCAACATTTGACATCCAAGATCCCTACAAGTCACTCTCGGTGTATCAGAGACAGATGGCCCACTGGACCAGAACCTGCCAGGAAAGATCCTACCGCAGCCTCATGACTGCAACACTTAAATGCACTCTCCTTTCACCCCTCTAGGTAACAGTGGAAGACGGAAAGGTGTTTGTTACAGCAAAAAAGAAGGTACTGGCCTCATCTGCTGTCACTAAGCCCAAGCAGCACCTTGGGCTACGTATGATTTCAAGCATTTCTCATTTTCTTCCAGGATCTTGAAAGCAGCCTGAGGGTGAAGGACACAAGCAAGCGATGCCTTCTCAACCGGGACACAATGCTGCTTCTGGGGGGAGGTCAGTGAAGCGGTCTGTACTGTGCCTTCCCCACATATGCTGTGAGCTGCCACTCTCTTCTCCAGGGAGGACTTGCCTTCTTCCTCCTGCTCCATAGTGACGTGTTAGAGGGCTGAGATGAGCATCTCTTGTAGGTGTGGCTGCCCTGGTGTGTGCAGAGACACTTCGCCAAGAGGGCTTTACTGGCAGGATCATCATGGTCACCAAAGAGAAACATGTTCCGTATGACAAGTCCAAACTGAGCAAGGTTTGTACCTGAGAAGGGCAAGACTCTGCCTGGGTACCACGTGTGCATTAGGGCCATGGCCCACACTCAGGACCAGACTGAGCAATTGAGTGAGCCATTCTGGCAAAGCAGAAGGAGTGCTGATGCACCCACAAGGAAAAGGGCTATAATTTCCAGCTAACATTTCACTTCTTCCTCCCATAAAGTCTTTTGATTAGAGTCCACCATAAGCTAATGGTTTTATCCTCTTTCACCGAGTTCTTCCAACTAGAGTTTGAGTTGACAGGTTTTTCTGAGGGGGAACAAGAAGATGACGGAGGTGGGGCAGTGTGGGGAGCTGCAATTTACTAATGCAAAATTTACCTCTTATGCAAACTTACTTCCCAGTAAAAATGCAAGAGTACTGTTGTCTGTAAGAACTGCTTTGTTTCATATTTCTGTTTTGTTTCCAGGAAATGAACTTGAAAGCTGAGGACATCTACCTGAGGAAACCTGAATTCCTCCATGCTCACGGCATAGAGCTCTGGACCGAAAAAGAGGTACAAGAGCAGCTGAGCTCAGTCCTCAGTGGGTGGTCCTGTTCCTGCCACGGGGAGGGGATGCCCACACCTGCAGGCACAGCACTACATTTATAGAAATTAGGGCTCTGCCTAAGTACACGCATTATCCTCTGGGACAGCTTTCCAAGGCCAGTGCTAGGGACGGTGTGCGTGCCTTGGGTGTAACGCTGATCTGTGCTGCCCATGGACAAATGTGCCCATCACATGCAAAGAGAGTGACCCTTGAAACCAGCCTTCTGCACACCCTTTAGAGGAACCTAGGTTTGGTGCTGTAAGACTGAGTGCTCCTAAGGCCTAAGACCTGTAAGAAGTGAGAGAGAAGACCCCAGCATTTCTCATCTCACCTGAGTGTCCAGAAATAGGACATGCAGTCACAGGCAAGCAGAACAGATTGATGTGGCAGGACACTAGTGGACCAGAGGTACCTGTCTGATCTTTGCCTCCTTTCTCCTGCAGGCAGTGTCAGTGGATTTCCAGAAGCAGAAGGTCTGCTTCATGGACGGGTCCTCTCAGAAGTACAATCAGCTGCTCATTGCAACAGGCAGCCAGTGAGTGCACAAAGCATTTACCACACACAAAATTTTAGACAGGACAAAATGGGTCAACACTGGGGCGTGGAAGTCTTCTAGAGGTGTGTGAGAGGGAGGTGGTAGGAGATGAGATAAAAGGACAGGATGGGATGACACAGTCAAGAGATTGCATGGGTTTGTGCTCCTCCTTCATTCTTTCTGTTTCATTTCTGATCATGAAACGTATCTGGATTCTCTCTCTTTCAGCTCCAGCTTCCTCAAAGTCCCAGGTGCAGACCTGCAGAATGTGTGCATTCTCCAAACCCCAGAAGACTCTAGCAAGATCTTAGAGCTGGCAACTGGGAAGAATCTGGTGATTGTAGGAGCTTCATTCATAGGTATCAGGCTGGAGTGGGTATCAAGTCATCAGTGATAGCCTTGAAACCCACTTCTGCTGTGTGTGCAGATTAACCAGAGGCCCTCGGGGAAGGGATATTCATTCACTACCTGGCTGGGTTCCCTCCCGGATCTCTATAGCTGGTGGGGGTATGCGTTACACAGCATGCCCTCACTCCTTCCTCTGATAGCCAGAAATTTTGAGAGCTATAAACAGTTCCTGGACAGGGACAGAGGGAAATGTGCCTTGTGAAAAGGTCACTGTCCTTCAGAGAGGCTGGATTCCCCAGAAACATTGGGGAAGGGAGGGAGTAAAGGTGCAGAAAGGGAGCTATTTGGTACACAACCAGGAGCTGTTCTTTACATATCCTAATATCCAGGTCCATAGTGCATGAGATCAAAGAACAGGGGGAGCTAAATTCCTCAGCCCAGAAATGCATAGAAGAGCAGTTAAGCACTGGCAATACATCAGATTTGTTTTCCCCACCTGGAAAGGGAAAAGATTTCCAGGGAGGAGGGTGCAGGTTCATGCTTGCAGCAGGCTTACCTTGGGCATGCCTTTCCCTTGCAGGAATGGAGGTAGCTGCCTTCCTCTCAGACAAGGCTGGTGCCATCTCAGTGGTGGAAAGAAAGGAGTTCCCTCTCCAGAATGCGCTGGGTCCTCAGGTTGGAGGTGTCGCCATGAAGGTTAGGAAAACCTGGTGCTGATTTCTAGGACGGAGAGCACGTGCTACCCAAGCAGCCCTGTGATCTGCAACAGCCCGGGAAATCCAGCCCCTGCGCTGTCATAATCCCGCGTGCCCAGCCACCTTTCTCACATACAGTTCACCGAAGGAGCTCTGCACACACGGCTGGTCCCAGCCTCCTTCAGACACACGTCACGCTCCTCAGCTCAGCTTCATCTCCAAGCCCTGCTGCTTCATCCTAGACCCACCTCACACACCAGTCCTGACGAGGACAGCAGTGCGAAGCCAGGCTCCCAGGCACCCTGCACCAGCCAGGGACACAAATGAAATCTCTCTGCAGCCTGGAGCAGCAGCTAAGCTGCCTGCCTGAGTTTTGGCTGGGTAAGCAGTACAGCCTGGAATTTCCTAGTGAATACTCAAACCAGCTTCCTCTTCCTTTTCAGATGCTGCAAAATAAAGGGGTGAAGTTTTACATGAAAACAGAACTCTCTGAGCTGAAGGGAAAGGATGGAAAGGTCAGTCATGCCATTGTGATCCCTGAACTGCTAATTTTAGGGGGGGATAACCCAAACTGAGGTATAACCCAGTGCCTACATCTAGGCTTTCCTCTCCCACGTCTAGACCCTCACATTTCTTTTCATTGAGCACAACTCTGGGCTCAAAGGGCACCAATATGTATTTGTATCTCAGGGACAACAGTGTGATTTTTCTCTTACATTCCTGGCAACACGCATTAGTTGGACAAGGTGATCTGAACCTGAGGAAGAAAAAAGACAGCAAAGAATGAGGCAGCAGGGAGGCTGCAGGAATTAGGACAGAGTTTTTAACCCTTTGTTAACGATTCTTACTTCCTTCCTAGGTTGCAGAGGCTGTTCTTGACAGCGGAGAGAAACTACCTGCAGATGTGGTAGTGGTGGGAATAGGTAAGAGACCCCGGCTGGGAGAGGGAGGCAGCTTTGGGAATGGGGAGAACAGCCAGCAAGCCCAGAAGATCACGGTTCATTCCCAGGACACCATTCCCTGCAGTCTCTTTCCCACTCTGTTATCATCCAGCCTGTCCTCTCGGCCCCAAACACCTGGAGAAAGTCAGCAGCCCATGAGCAAACACTTGGCAGGAGGAAAGGCGCTACTTACGCTCTCAGTATGACTTTGGCACACTTGCTGAGCTCCGTAGGTCACTGCTATGTTACCAGAACATGGCTTGTTCTGGGCCCTGGTTTTATTGCCCCTGGATTAGCTCAGCACCAGCCCAAGCACCGATCACTGCTGCGAGCTGCCCTGCTCCAAGCAGGCTGAACAGGCACCATGGGCATGTGCTTGCTGTAGGGCTAAGGCCAAGTTTCCTCCCTGCCTTTGCAGAGCTTTGTCCTTGCTCCTCTCCCTGCAGGGGTGTTCCCCAATTCAGCATTTCTGAAGGGCACCTCCATCGCCAGAGATGACAGGGGTGCCATCCTGGTGGATCTGGTAAGTGCCAACTGAGTATCGCCAGTCCACACCCAATCCCTTCCCTCTCATCGTTGCACTAATTGCTTTTTGTCCCACTAGCGCATGCAAACCAACATCCCAAATGTTTTCGCTGCGGGGGATGTGGTCTCCTTTCCTGTAGCGCTGCTCAACGGGGACCGGTCCAGCATCCATCACCAGCAAGTGGCCGAGGCCCACGGTGAGACAGCACAGCTGCCTCGCTTTCCAGCTCCCCTCAGAGATGGGCATGGAGGGAACGGGTCAGAAGAGACGGCAGGATAACAAGAGGCATGGGGCACTTCTTTGAGCACCTACAAGAAAAATATTTCCTCTGCTGGTTCGTCACAGGTCACACTGCTGCCTTAAACATGCTGAAGAAAGAGAAGGAGTTGCGCACTGTTCCCTTCTTCTGGACCACGATGCTTGGGAAAAGCATCCGCTATGCAGGTAGGAGGGGGCAGAGAGATGGGAACAGCTGAACTGCTTCCTAGCCCATCTGCTCACCCACAACTGGGTGGATGTAAACACACAGAGGTTGTAGAGTTTACCTGCAGCAGCTCAAGTTTTAGGCTGGCTGCCATGGCGAGTTTGTGAACCCTGTTTCTGAGCTCTGGGCCTGAAGGTTACCCAGAGCTGCTGTTCTTTGTTGGCGTCCCGTGGCTTAGAGGTCACAAAGGAGGAAGAATTTCCCTCTCCAAGCCAAGGAGAAGCTCAGGGTCACGACGCAGTCTTGCACCTCTGGGTCAGTTCTGCTTGTCCAGGGCCTTCATGCCTGCTCCCCAGCTGTGTCCCAGCCCCAGCCCAGACCCCTGCCCCAGCCGGTCGCTGTCCCCTCTGCCCCTACCCGTGATGGCACTGACGTGGGATGGGTGGCAGCTGCTGTACCAGGGCTCCCCGAGCAGGCTGCGATGCTCTCTCTCGCAGGCTGCGGGAAGGGATACACGGACACTGTTCTGAAGGGCAGCCTGGAGCAACAGAAGTTCCTGATCTTTTACATCAGGTGAGCGAAGCTGCGGCCAGTCTGTGCCCTGACACGGCAGCACCCTGGGAACAGGGCACGGTCCTTTCCCTTACGGGCTGCAGAGCTCCCGCAGAGGCCGCACATCACTCCCACAGCTGCGCACCACAGGCAACTGCTGGCTGCTGAACCAGCAGTGAGATGGTTTCAGAGAAAACCAGAGCAGGGCAGGGAAGGAGAAGAGGATGATCTTCGATGAAGACACCAGCTGGGCAGGGAGCCTGGGACACACCTCCTCTCCCTCTGCCCCACTGCTCCCAGGCTCGGTGCCCAGCTCCCAGCAGCACCAGGCGATCTGCCACAAGTCCCCGTGCACCCTGCAGTACCAGCCACCCTGCCCTGAGCCCTCCAAAATACAGCTGGCCTCCAGCCAGGGTGCTGCCGTGCTGAGTTACGTACACTGAAGAGATCCACATTCTTCTGCTTTCCCTTTCAGGGATGGCTTCGTGACTGCAGCTGCCAGCCTGAACTGTGACCCCACGGTGTCTCTGATTGCAGAAGTTTTATACTCAGGGAAACAAATCTCTAAAGAAGAAGCAGAGTAAGTGACACCCTGACATAGCTGGTGGGCAGCTCTGCGCTGCGTTCCCCATGCCAGCAGAGTCCACTGAGAGACATGAAGTCGAGATGCGTTACTGCAAATCTCCAACGTACCTCTCATTTGCAGGGCCTGCGACATCTGCAATATACCCCCGCCAGCAGAAACCTAAGCTCGGTAGGTGCCCTGCTGTGAGGGGCACAGAGTCAACCAAGTGTTAACAGCTCCACATCTTCCTGTCACGGCACAAGAGAAATAAAATTATGAGCAAAGCTGAACCCAGCACCCGCATTTTGCGCTTGCAGACAGCCTTTGGCTGCTCACTTGCATGCTGGGGCAAAGCAAAGCAGCGCTTTCCCCTCTCTTCTAGGTGGGGATCTGCTGAGCTGGATTAAGAGGAGGATGCCCATGTCCTGGATGGAGCTCAGCTGAGGGCCCGAGCAGGCAGAAGCAGCCACACGTTCACAGATCTACCAACCCCTCCTGCTCCTCTCACTGGCTGTTGGCAGGGAGCTTTCATTCAGCACACCGGTCACGCTGACCTTCTACTTTGCAAAAGCACATTTTCCCACCAAGGGGAGCCGTGACCGAGGCAAGCTGCTCTCTCAGCCGAGAGCTAGGTAGCCTGTGCGCAGGAACTCGCACGAAATACCCTACCCCTAAGGACAGAGGGCTGCCATCTGACCTCTGAGCGAGCAGCACCTGCTGGTATTGCTACAGCAGTCTTGAATATTGCATTAGCTGCTGCAGCAAACACTTCCCGCCCTGTGACAGCAGCCAGCCTCCGGCAGAGAAATGTCCGCCCCGGTCGGTGTCCCCTCTCCTGCCATGTCCCTGCATGCTGGATGCTTCGAGGAGGTGGCCAGATGCTGCAGGAACCACAGCCTCGATGCTAGGGGAAAGAGTTACTAGATTTTTGCAAGGCAACAGTGAGCAAGGCTGTGCTTTCTACAGGAAACACTGCACTTACTCACAGGTCACATGGGGCTTTGCAGGAGGAAGGGTAAGCCCCGAGAGTCGGGCAAGTTCCTGCAGGGACACTTACTTTGTCAGCCTAAAACCCCTCTGCTTTTACATTAAATGCGGGCTAGCCAGAGCCCGAGCCTGTTTGCTCAGCAGGTGAGATACTGCAATGCTGCTTTTGTGTTAAACGCACAAACTTGCACTCTGGCACCTTCTCACGTATGAATTTGACCTGAAATACGGCATTTTACATTTCCTGACCCCAGGGGCTTGGTGCTGCTGCTCAGGGCAACTCTCTGCCCTGAAATAGCCACATCTTACCGGGGAAAAGAGCTGGTTTTCAGCAGAGCAGGTCAGTCCTTTGCAACGATAGGAGGAAGCAACAAATCTAAGCATTACCTGTACGCCAAGGCAGGCAAGGGTGAAGATGCTGGTGGCCGGAGCACGCAGCTCCCCTCCATATCAAGGATCGACAGCACTGCGCTGCACCCGAAAGGAAGAACTGCCCAGGAGCTGCTCCTCCTTGCCCTCAGGCATCCTGCACACACACACCCCCACAACTTTTTGCCCCCCTCGGTGCACTCCAGGACTTGTTGAGCTCTGAGCAGGTGCCAGCTATTTTGTACGAACTTGCAGCAGGGCAGCTGCAGTGGAAGAGACTGGCTCTGCCTCAAGCTGGAGGTGTTCATCCGGGATCCTTTCTGCTCAGTGAGCGATCCGAGGGGGTTCAGCAGCCCCACTCTCTCCAGGTGACAATGACCTCAAAGAAACTCAGCTTCTGGTAGCCATCAGTAAGCACACACCAAGCAGAGCAGCTTTATATAAGAAGGACGGACCCCAGGACAACAGATTTGCTCCACTTCTACCACTTAATGGACACCAGGACACTTTCTGCACATCACTGGGTGCCAAAATTTGGTACCAGCCTTGCCTTGGGCAGCTGGAGCCTGGACAGGCAGATTTAGTTGAGAATGTGCAGACTCATTTCATTCAGCACAGGGCCATTCTTCCCTGCCCACCCTCAGAGCTGGGATGAGCCGTGCTCTTCCTGGCAGGGCCCTGCGCAGCAGCGCCTGGACACTCCTCTGCTTCCCAGCCACCAAGGCAGCCTGGGAAGCGGTGGTCCCGGCATTCCCATGGGAGAGGCATCTCCAGGAGCCCTGGTGGGGTCCACACAGAGACATTTCACACCGCACTGAGCCACAGGAAGGCTATACACCTCCCCTCTCGCCCAGTGTAAAGCAGGGCAGGGGTCTCCATCCCTGGAGAGCCGCTTCCAAGTCCCTTTGGGGCAGTCCTCTGCTTCTGTCCACCAGCGAGGCAGAGCCTGGACCACGGAGGAGCCCCGCAAGGTTCACGTGGGTCCCTCTCAGCGCTGCCAGCTCCAGATACCTGGAATCATGGCACTGGCCCAGGGCTGGCCGCAGACGGGGCTGCCCAGCCTTGCAGGACAGTGGTTCCCGGAACAGACGTCTGGGGCCACGCGTGACTTGGCTCTGAGTCACCCACTCCCTGCGACCCAGCCCCACCGCACCCGGCCCCAAGCCGCACCAGGGCGGTGTGGGTGTGCAGCCAGCCCTCTCCTCTGGCTCCATCCCGCTGCCGGCACGTTGCAGGACTAATCCTGCTCCTGAGCTCAGCAGCAGGTCAGTCCAGCAAACTACACCCAGCCTTGGGTCACCTCTTTTGCTCAGGACAAACCGAGGAGACCTGAACAACCAACCCTCCACCCACAGACTCCGATGCGGCATCAGACAGGGACTGAACGCCGGCATTATGCTCCCCCCCCGCCCAACACCCTGCAGGGACCGCAGCCCCCACCGCCCTCCTGCCAGGCAGGTCTGGGCATACCACAGGCAACAAACTTCCTAAAACTGAACTACTGAGCAAAACAGAAAGTTTAATGCCCCTTTTGGTCTTCTCTAGTCATCTCTCAGCTCAGTGCTACCTCACCGACGGGGGTGGGGGACGACCCCCGCTTGACAGCCCCGCTGGCAAGGCTGCCTGGCAATCCCCCAGCCAAGGCTGTCTGGAGGCTGTGAGACTTCTTCATCCTGGTCGGATTCATTCTCAGCCCTCAAATCCACAGGACACTGCAGACTGGCCCATCCCAGTCGCTCAGGGCACGGGTCCGGCTGACATCCAAGGTCCCGATGACAAGAAGAGAGTGGCTACATTCAACAGTTCTTCAACTGGCAGCTTTAGCTACTAGAGAAGGACATAAAGCTTGCCACTGAAGAACTGGTGCTGGTTAGCCAGGAGCAGGGCGGTGTGGCAGCACCTGGGAAGGGAACACACACATCAGACCCAGGATCGCACCACGCTGAGCCGAGACGTCACCCACAGCAGCCACCCCAGGCGGCAGAGCTGCTCCTCTCCCCCACCCCAGCACTAAGCCCTGACCTTGTCCTTCCCCACAGGAAGCTCCTCAGGGCTGAGATCCTGCAGGATCCCTGGGGATCTCTTCCCATCCCTCCCCTCTCCCAAAGCAGGTGGTGCATCAGCACCGGCACCTGCAGCTGGCCTTAAAATGCGAGCAATGGGCAGGGAAATCAAGGCTGTTTCTGCCAGAAAATAAGACATAAGGTAACCTGCTCTGGCAGGGACTGGTGGCCCCGGCAGGGAGGCTACTGCAGGTAGGGATTAAGGCATTCCCTGGCCGCTCACCTCGGGCATCCGCACTGGCAGGGTCCCACCTGGCTGGGGGCCAGCTACCGCCTGTCGGGGAAGACACTTTGGCAGGCGGCTGCTGCCAAGCCCAGCGCCAGGGAATTTTTGGGGAGTGCAGCCTTTTTCCATGTTATTTTGTCAGAGGATGAGGATGCCAACCCTAGGGCCGGTGTGGGACCCCACTGGTTCCCCCTCCGCCTGGGAAAAAAAACCCTTCCCATACCAGCCAGCATTTCAGCTGTGGGGATTCAGTTTTGGGAAACCCCCAGGCTTCCAGCCCTGCTGGGGGGGGACAGACAGCCCCAGTGTGGGGACAGATGGCCTCAAAAAACCCCCCAGCCAGCCACCATGGTGGCTGACCCGCAGCATCCTCCCACCAGCATCACCCCAAAGGCACTGGGAATCCCGGCTGGCCCCAGGCCTTCACAGGCGGCGGCGGCGGCAGGCCGGAGTCCCAGTGGGTGTTGCGGCGGGAGGCTGCGGGGAGGCTCACGGTGCGGGGCCGGTGGCGGCAGCCGGGGCGCAGCGGTGGCGGCGGCGGGGCCTGGCGGGGATGCCGAGCATTCCTGGCGTGCCGGGTACATCTGGTCCGGATTCCAGCAAGCGGGTCCCGGCCCTGCTCCACCCCCGCCGGCCCGTGAATCAGCACCCGCCACTGAGCCACCGGCCCGCCAGCACCGGGGCCCTGCTGGCACCGGGGACTGACGAGGGGGGACCCTGCCAGTAACAGGGCTCTCCCCCATCCCTTCTCGGCACTGACAGACTCCACCGGCACCGGGAAGGGCCCCGGTGGGAGTTCACCCTGCTAAGAAAAACCCGCCGTGCCCACAGCTGGTGCTCCCCTCCCGGTTTAACCGGGTCACCTCCCTCTCCCACCCCCACAAAGTCTCCCCCCTCCGTAAAATCAATTCCCTCTCCCCCACTAACGGAGGCAGCTCTCCGCCGCCGCTCCACGGGAAAGCCGGTGCCTTTGCTTCCCCGGGGGACACCCCACCGACCTCCCGCCCTCTCCACTGCCCGGGATGCTCCGGTCCGTGCCCACGGTGGGAGCGGCCTCAGGTCAAAGTCTGCTCAGCCCGGTCCTGGAGTGAAGGTCACCCCCGGGGCGGCCACCGCCCGTCGCGGGGCGGCCCCGGCCGCGGCCCCGCCCGCCCCACCGGGACCCCCCGGAGCGGGAACAGCGCCCGGCTCCCGACCCTAA